>JBAJHW010000005.1:145208396-145808396 GCA_037013535.1 Intellagama lesueurii | reverse complement strand
TGAAAAGCTCTCTTCCAGTACTGTATTTCAAATTAATCAGTTCTTTTTCTGTCAGCTTTCTTCACTGTCCAGCTTTCACAACCAGGAATACAATAGCATCAATGATCTTGGTCCTAAGTCTCCAGTGATATGTCCTTATACTTGATTATCTTTGATTGTTCCTTCATTGCTGCCCTTCTGAGTATCAGTACTCTTTTGGTTTCCTGGCTGAATCTCCATTTGGACTGATGATTGAGACAAGGTATACAATATCTTTAAAAATTTCAGTCTCTTAATTTTCAATACTAAAGTTATGTAGTTTTCCTGTGGTTGTGATTTTTGTCTTCTTAATATTCAACTGCAACACTGTTTTTGCACTTTCTCCTTTCACCTTCATCAGGAGTCATATCAAGTCATTGCTGCTTTCTGCCAGTAATATGGTGTAATCTGCATATCTTAAATTATTGATGTTTCTTCCACCAGTTTTCATTCAGACTTCCTCTGACTCCAATCTAGCTTTTCCTATGATATGTTCTGCATACAAATGGTACAGTTAGAGAGATAAAAGGCACCCTTGTTTGACACCATTGCCTATGGGAAACCATTCTGTTTCTCTATATTCTGTCCTAATGGAAGTTTCTTGTCCAGAGTATAGGTTACACATATCAGGATAGCCAAGTGTTCAGGCACAGCCATTTCTTTACCTTTTCATGATCCACACTGTCAAAACCTTTTCTGTGGTCTATAAGGATAGACTGATCTTCTGAAATTCTTTGGTACACTCCAGTAGCCAAGGTATATTTGCAATATGATCTAAATGATACAGCATAAAAAGAAAAGGAAATGGAAGGAGGGGTGGAGAAGCAAACTTAGATACTAGTTCTTAATAATAAAGTTCTCTAAAGTCTTCTAGCATAGAATGGAGGGTAGTGAGGGAATCATATACCCCAAATCTCATAATGTGAAAATCATTCATGTATTCTAGATCTTAAATATTTTTATCTTAATCTACATTGGAAAGCTCTTTCTAACCGCATGGGCTGAGGGGGCGGGGTTTCAGCTTTAAAAGGGTTTTGCAGACACTCCTAAGCTCCTTTCTTGAAGAAGAAGCTGAGGGAGGAAGTGAGGTATGTCTTTGGGCAGATATTTTCTTTGGTGTGATGTTTTTTCAGGCTGACCTTTGCTCTTTCTAACCGCATGGGCTGAGGGGGCGGGGTTTCAGCTTTAAAAGGGTTTTGCAGACACTCCTAAGCTCCTTTCTTGAAGAAGAAGCTGAGGGAGGAAGTGAGGTATGTTTTTGGGCAGATATTTTCTTTGGTGTGATGTTTTTTCAGGCTGACCTTTGCTCTTTCTAACCGCATGGGCTGAGGGGGCGGGGTTTCAGCTTTAATAGGGTTTTGCAGAAGCGCGCTCCTAACGGCGCCCGAAATTCTCAAACTCTATTTTTCACCCTAATCTTTTTTCAGATTAATTTGGGTAAATAGGAAAAGGTAAATAGGAAAATTACTAATTTGGGTAAATAGGAAAGCCAATTAGCATTACATACACCTGGGGGTAGGAACCTTTTAAGGGTCAGATCATACTTCTGCACTATTAGAGAGCAGGCTGGGTAGGTGGGGCTCGTCAGCCCTGGAAGGCAGCCCATCTAGGAGAAGGAAAACTCTGATCTCAAACCTCCACTGCCTTGTGGCTATATCCACTGATGGAAAAGGCTTCAGGAGTTAACCTCGAGGCAAAACCCGGAGCCGGAGTCCCGGAGGCAGTTCGTGTCGTTCTGCCAACTCCTGCGACGTCGCTGGAACCAGTTGTATTGGCTCTTGCCTTTCCACTGGACTATCTCAGTGACGTGGAGAGGGGGGATTTGCTGCTTGGGTAACAGCCTATCCTCCATATTATTTTACCCAGGCTTCGTGCTCTGGAGAGGACACTCCAGCTTCGCATACAGCGTCGAAACAACACGGGAAGTAGCAGTTACCGGTTATAAGTCTTTGCTCAATTGGCGCAGAGCATGACGCCAGGGGCTACTTCTGATGGTGGGAGAGGTCATTGCACCTCACTAGGTAGATACCGCCCGCCTTAAGCTGGGCAGCCCCCAGCCAGTAAGGTGCTACCTCGCCACGGTCTGTTAACCTCATGGGGTGAGTGGGGTTTAGGGTAAAAGCCGACAAGCAGATCGATAACCCTGCACCATGCAACAATCATAAGAAAACTTCCACCCTAAAGCTGGGCACCTGGAATGTACGGACAATGACCCCTGGCTTTTCTGACCACGGCTTTTCTGACGACCTGCAGGAAATAGATGATGTGCGCAAGACAGCTGTCATCGACATGGAACTGAGTAGACTGCAGATGGACATTGTTGCCCTGCAAGAGACGAGATTGCCAGACTCGGGATCTGTCAAAGAAAAAAACTTCTCATTCTTCTGGCAGGGAAAACCATTGAATGAGACCAGGGAATATGGTGTTGGCTTTGCAGTCAGAAATACTCTTCTGAGATCCATTGTTCCACCTACTGTGGGGAGTGAAAGAATCCTGTCTCTGCAGCTCCACTCATCAGCGGGACCGGTCACCCTCATTAGTGCATATGCACCAACACTGTCATCCACTACAGAAGTGAAAGATAAATTCTACGACGATCTGGCAGCTACTATCAAAAAAGTCCCTGAAAGAGAGGCACTGTTCATTCTCGGAGACTTTAACGCTAGAGTTGGTGCTGATCACAATTCTTGGCCCACTTGTCTAGGCCGTTTTGGCATTGGAAAGATGAACGAAAATGGCCAACGCTTGCTGGAGTTTTGCTGTTACTATGGTCTTTGCGTCAGCAACACATTCTTTAATACGAAGCCTCAACACAGAGTTTCCTGGAGACATCCAAGATCCAAGCATTGGCATCAGCTCGATTTGATCCTCACTAGACGTTCTAGCCTTCCTAGTATTACGATCACACGCAGCTACCAGAGTGCTGATTGCGATACTGATCACTCCCTGGTGTGTAGTAGAGTAAAACTGCGAACAAAGAGATTATATCACACGAAAAAGGAAGGAAGACCACGTATTGACATCAGGAAGACTTGCGATCAAAGAAAAGTGGAGGAATTTGCCCAAGCGCTTGAGGAAACCCTTCCAGGCCCGGCTGATGCAAATGCACCTGAACGATGGGAACATTTTAAGAACGCTGTGTATAACACCGCCTTGTCCACATTTGGCAAGAAGACCAAAAAGACGGCCGACTGGTTCGAAGCCCATTCGGAGGAGTTGATGCTAGCCATCGAGGATAAGAGGAGAGCTCTAGCAGCATACAAAGCCTGTCCTAGCAAGTACAACTTGCAAGCTCTTCGAGCTGCTCGTAGCCAAGTCCAACAGGCTGCCAGGAGATGTTCCAACGATTATTGGCTTCAGCTCTGCTCTCAGATACAGATAGCAGCGGACACAGGTAACATCAAAGGAATGTATGACGGTATCAGGCAGGCTTTAGGTCCAATACAGAAGAAATCTGCTCCCTTGAAGTCTGCTACAGGCGTGATCATCCAGGACCGAGCACAGCAGATGGACCGCTGGGTGCAACACTACTCTGAGCTGTATTCCAGAGAGAATGTAGTAACCGAAGAAGCATTAAATAACATTGAGTGCCTGCCTGTCTTGGAAGAGTTGGACAGCAAACCAACCTTAGCAGAAATAAAAGCGGCCTTGGATTCCCTCGCCTCTGGCAAGGCACCTGGAAAGGATAACATCCCTGTTGAAGTGCTGAAGTGCTGTAAAGAGACCATCACTACCGAGCTGTATGAAATCTTTTGTCTTTGCTGGAGGGAAGGTGGAGTACCACAGGACATGAAGGATGCAAACATCGTCACATTGTACTAGAACAAAGGAGACAGGGGCGACTGCAATAACTACCGTGGCATCTCTCTTCTCAGCGTTGTAGGGAAGCTGCTTGCCCGTGTTGTGCTGAAGAGGCTCCAGGTGCTCGCAGACAGAGTCTATCCAGAATCACAGTGTGGATTTCGAGCTAATAGATCCACCACTGACATGGTATTCTCCCTCAGACAGTTGCAGGAGAAATGCAGGGAACAACAACAGCCACTCTTTGTCGCCTTCATAGATCTCACAAAGGCCTTTGATTTGGTTAGCAGGGATGACCTTTTTAAAATCCTTCCCAAGATTGGATGTCCACCTCGACTCCTTAAAATCATCAGGTCCTTCCATGAGGGAATGAAAGGCACTGTAGTTTTTGATGGTTCAACCTCAGATCCCTTTGACATCCGAAGCGGAGTGAAACAGGGCTGTGTCCTCGCACCAACCCTTTTTGGGATCTTTTTTGCTGTCATGCTGAAGCACGCCTTTGGAACTGCAACAGAAGGTGTCTATCTCCGGACTAGATCAGACGGAAAGCTCTTTAATCTCTCTAGATTGAGAGCGAAGACCAAAGTCCAGCTGAAATGCATGCGGGATTTCCTCTTCGCCGATGATGCAGCCATTGTTGCCCACTCTGCTCAAGACCTCCAACAACTCATGAATTGTTTTAGCAAGGCCTGCCAAGACTTTGGACTAACAATCAGCCTGAAGAAAACACAAGTCATGGGCCAGGGCGTGGACTCACCTCCCTCTATTACCATCTCCACACAAGAATTGGAGGTTGTTCATGACTTTGTGTACCTTGGCTCAACGATCTCTGACACTCTCTCTCTAGATGTCGAGCTGGATAAACGCATTGGCAAAGCAGCTACCATGTTCTCTAGACTCACGAAGAGAGTATGGCTCAATAAGAAGCTGACGACATATACCAAGATCCAGGTATATAGAGCCTGCGTCCTGAGCACACTCCTGTACTGCAGTGAGTCCTGGACCCTTTATGCACGGCAGGAGAGGAAGCTGAACACCTTCCATATGCGTTGCCTCTGACACAGTTTTGGTATCACCTGGCAGGACAAAGTTCCAAACAGAGTAGTCCTAGAACGAGCTGGAATCTTTAGCATGTATACATTACTGAAACAGCAACGTCTACGTTGGCTTGGGCATGTCGTGAGAATGGCTGATGGTCGGATTCCAAAAGATCTCCTGTATGGAGAATTAGTGCAGGGAAATCGCCCCAGAGGGAGACCACAGCTGCGATACAAGGACATCTGCAAGCGGGATCTGAAGGCCTTAGGAATGGACCTCAACAGATGGGAAACCCTGACATCTGAGCGTTCAGCCTGGAGGCAGGCGTTGCATCATGGCCTCTCCCATTTTGAAGAGACCCTTGTCCAGCAGATCGAGGCAAAGAGGCAGTCACGGAAGCAGCAAAATCAGGGAGCTGGACAGGGGACAGATTGTATTTGTCTTCAGTGTGGAAGGGATTGTCACTCTCGAATTGGCCTTCTCAGCCACACTAGACGCTGTTCCAAGTCCTCCATACAGAGCACGTTACCATAGTCTTTCGAGACTGAAGGATGCCTAATGTAACATTGGAAAATTTTGAAAAGCAAATTAGTATTAGCTGTGGTCAAAAAAATTGGTCTGACAATGTTCTGTTATAGAATCATCACAAAATCACATAGTTGGAAGAAATCTTGGAGGTTATCTAGTCCACCATCATCCCATTCAGTGCAGGATTTGTAGAGGAAGATTCAACTACAGCATACTTGATATATGACTGCCTAACCTCTTCTTTAATATATCCAGAGGAGTGCCTGCCATTTCCTAAGGCAGTTAGTTCACTGTACTAACAACCATCAGTTTAGCCAAAACCTCCTTTCCTATGTTCTCCATTCATTGCATGAAGTCCTGCCTTCTGGAGCAAGACCGATCAGATTTCCATCTTCTGCAATAGAATCCTTCAGATCTTTGAAGCTTTGACCGTTTTATGACCTCTTAATCTGATATTCACTTTCCATATAGAGCCATTTGAGAAACACTCCTTAATTGGCTCCTGAGTAGAAGAGGACAATGATTATAGTCATGAGAACTGGTGACATGTAAGAGTACGATCCAGAAAGATCCCTGAATCAGATCACATCTCAGCCATGAATTCCCTAGGTAGGGAAGCCAGTGTGTCTCTTCCTCAATTGCCCCATATACAGTACGAGGATACCAACATATAGATCTAGATGACAGGTTTGACACTAGCTAGTACTTGAGGTAACGCTTCCTGTATGTGTCCATTGAAAAATGAACATACAAGAAGTGTTATAATTAGGAAGATGGGGCATTGCAAAGAAAAACAGAGGATGAATTTTCTCTGTCACACCACAGTACACAAAGTTTGATCCAGGGGGAAGGGGTGTTCCAATTCCTGCAGCATAAAAGCTACAGAACACATATTTCCAAATGAACACAAGCTGTTCCCCAAAGGTAATACTCAGCAGAAAATGCCGTTCCCCATCACTCTTAAGATTTTCCCCAGGAGGATTCACATATTTTTCAGAAGATACAAAAGAGTTTAATAAAAGCAACTGATGGAAGCAATTTGCTTCTGTGGAGCCATTTTAAATAAATAAATAAATAAATAAATAAATAAATAAATAAATAAATAAATAAATAAATAAATAAAACTGAACTCCACACCTGATTTCTATTGAAAAAGAAATTCCTGAAGAGTAATTGTAAAGTTTCAGTATTCCCCCCCCCCCCCCAGGGTTGTTTTCTGGTCTGATTTCTCCCCCACCTCTCTTTTGCTTTCAAACCTTCTATAAAGCATTACTAGTGAATTGATATTTGCTTTCTGTTCCAGCAGGTACACTCCAGGCTCACTGCAAGTCTTTTCATTTTAAAACTGTCTGTGACGCACCACTGTGTTGCTGCCACTTGCCCGATGTGACAAATTCCACTTAAACAGCTTCACTGAAAATGCACGCATGTAACCGCACAAACGATCCTTTCTAAAATCTGATTTCAGAACTTACCTCCCACTTCCAGGAGGCAGTTTCACATATATTGTGGCCAAACGCAAACACTGTGATGCAGTATGGAATATAGATCAGTGGAAAGTCATCTAAAATATATGGTGCGAGGAGCCCCTGTGTGACAAAAGCCAAACAGCAGAGGCACCCTGTTTTTTAAATTTAATTTTAATTTTTTAAGACAAAAAAAAATATGCCATGGATATTTTCAGTCTCATAATGTAAACCACAGGGGAGTAGGGGAGAGGTAGGAGAGAGAGAGAGAGAGGAAATTACTGTTTAGGCTTGGTGGAAGCTGACAGCTGCGAATGCTGTACATGCAAGTGCAAAGGTCCTTTACTGCCCTCACCTGGAATATATGAAACAAGCAAAGGAAAGTTAGTCGGCTAGATGGAAATACAGAGAGTGAAAGAGGCAACCATGAGATCACATTAATACCCTTTTAATTTTTATTTTATTTTATTTGCATTCAGGGGAAAGGGATAGTTGAGGTACAGCAAATGCCTTCTAGGAAAAAGGTTCCATTTCCAGTCCCTGTCCCCTCCAGGCAGCACTGAGAGAGACTTCAGTCTGAGACACTGGGCTGTCAGACACATCAATAGTTCCTGACCATGGGTCCACGGATGTTATTGGATTGTAACTCCCAGAATCCCTAACCATACTGGCTGAGACTTTGGCAGAGCTGAAGTCCAGCGACATTTGAGGACCCAACAATGGAAACCAAGAATGTCAATAACACTGAACTAGGCAGCACAATTTCCAACCTGGTATAAGGCAGTTTATTCTTCCTACCCACAAATACAGAAACAACAGTGGTTGATCTTATCATAGTCTAGACCAGTGATGGTGAACCTTTTTGAGCCCGAGTGCCCAAACTGCAACACAAAATCAACTTATTTATTTCAAAGTGCCAATACTGCAATTAAAACCCAAATGCTGAGGTTTTAGTTTAGAAAAAACAACTGCTCCTGCACTGCAAGGGTTAAATGCTTGGTTTTGTTTTGTTTTTTCCTTATGGGCAGTATTAACAAATAAATACTTACTGGTCCTCCAATCCCCCATTGGGCTAGACCGGTAATGGTTGCCATTGCACCCCTCCGCTGGACCACTGCACCAGCAGAGGGGAGTGCCAAAATCCGGGATCGGAGGACGGGTAAGTATTTCTCTATGGCGACTTATGGCTCGTGTGCCCACAGAGAGGGCTCTGTGTGCCAGCTGTGGCATGCGTGCCATAGGTTCGCCATCACTGGTCTAGACTTACTAATACTAACTAGATTACGTAATTACTGTTCACTCTCTGGGTGAAAACGGGCCTTTCAGACACAGTTTCCAGAGGTTTTTTGTGTGACTAAAATGAAATCAACCCTGAGTGCTCACTGGAAGGACAGATCCTGAAGCTGAGGCTCCAATACTTTGGCCATCTCATGAGAAGAGAAGACTCCCTGGAAAAGACCCAGATGCTGGGAAAGTATGAAGGCAAGAGGAGAAGGGGACGACAGAGGACGAGATGGTTGGACAGTGTCATCGAAGCTACCAACATGAATGTGACCAAACTCCGGGAGGCAGTGGAAGACAGGAGGGCCTGGTGTGCTCTGGTCCATGGGGTCACGAAGAGTCGGACACGACTTAACGACTAAACAACAACAACAAAATGATAAGGCTGAGGGATCCATAAGAAGAACAAGTTGTGTTTCAACCTCATAGCAACATCTGTGAGCTACATCTGATACATACCTGAGATTATCCATTATCTCCATCAAAGGCTTCATCTTCTCCCCCCCGCCCCCCGCCCCAAGTAAAACAGGAAAAAAATTATTCGTTGGACTGTAGCAACCAGGATGGATTCTAGAATTATACTTCAAAAATGTTTTTGATTATTTTCTACCAATGTAATAGTGCAAGAAACATCAGGCAGTGAAAAAATAATCCAGTATTTAGGAAGCCAATAAATCTCTAAATTTCCCAGTTGATATCGGACTTGGTAAGTGCAACTTTGGGGCAGTCTTTGGGGCTCCAGTAGCCCAGAAAGATTCATTGAATGAGATGCAAAAGGGTGGAGGACTCTCCTTTATCTCTATCAAGGAGAGTTATCCAAAGGTCCACAGTCTGGACGTACAAGAGATATTTGTGGAGGGGGGTGGTCTCAAGCAACTCCTCATGGTTCAGTCTATATTATCCAAATTTGAGCATTCCTATTCATGAATTAATAATTTTCCCACTGCATTCTGCACATAATTTGATATAAAAATGACAACAGGGCCAGAATTAGAATTAGAATTCCTTTCCACCAACTGATGCTCTACATGGAATTAATAGAAATAAAATACTTTCAAAAAAAGAAGAAATTTATGCAAGGCAGGTAAAATAAATCAGTAAATCTTAGTGAAAACAATCAGCTAGACTCATTCCATCCAATTTACAAGTGCCATTAACAAGTCAGCCTGAAGATGAGAAGCCATAAAATAATTCTCTTTGCCCCTGTAAGACAGAAAGGTATTTGTGGCACTCTTGCAGGGGCCAAGGAGAATATTGTTGATTTGTGGGGTTTTGTTTATTTTGCCCAAATGAAGCAAAAATATGCAAAGTAGCACAACATAATAATACACAAAGCTACCCAATGGCAATGGCTTCTCCTTTGCAACATAGATTTTTAAGTACAGTGGTGCCTCGCAAGAAGAAAGTAATTCGTTCCGCGAGTAGCGCCGTCTTGCGAAATTTTCATCTTGCGAAAAGCGGTTTCCCATAGGAATGCATTGAAATTTAATTAATGCGTTCCTATGGGGAAAAAAAGTCAGAAACCAAAAAAAAAAGTCAGAAAAAAGTCACTTACCAGGTACAGTAGACCCAGCCCCGCTCCTCACAGTCCCTTGGTAGCCCCGGAACAGCCGGACTCTGTGTGAGCAGAGCGCCAAACAGCTGAGAGTCAGCAACCAGCAGAGAGGCGGCAGCAATTTTGGAGAGGCGGCAGCCATTTTGAGAGGCAGCAGCCATGTGGTCGCCTCTCAAAATGGCTGCCGCCTCTCAAAAATGGCTGCCGCCTCTCTGCTGGTTGCCGACTCTCAGCTGTTCGGCGCTCTGCTCACACAGAGTCCGGCTGTTCCGGGGCTACCAAGGGACTGTGAGGAGCGGGGCTGGGTCTACCCGTTCGTCTTGAGAGTTTTTCGTCCTGCGAGGCACCACTGTATTAGAAGTGCGGGAAGGGCTGTTTCCATCTTTGTTTGGTTGAAAGTGACTGGATGCAATTCAGCTCACACTCAAGATGATGCATGTCTTTGCATGGGAAAGGAAAGAGACAGAGGAGCTCCTCTGGTTTCTTAGATTGCCATTTATCTTTACCTGTGCTTACCCTTGTTCAACCTTAGATTGTTACTCTTATATGATGTCACTTTTATCTCACACCTCTCTCCAAGGAATAGACAATTTTTCTTTATTCTCTAGAGGTGAAAGGGACAATTCTGGCTCCTGACATCTCCAACTGAAGTAAGCTAGAACTAAGGCTTGTATCACCTTTTGATGTGTTGCTCTAAAAAGCACAAGCTTTCTTATTTTCCTTAGAAAAAAGTGTGGATGTGATTCCTTTACATAGGAGAAGTGTGTTCAGGCAATCATTCTGAGTTTCAAAAGGGTTGAACCAATAGGTTACTGGCACTCCTGTACTGCTGTGTGCTTACCCTCCAACATTTTATACAATCAGCTTGCCATTCTGGGCTTGCAGTGTTTGTGCCTGCACACACATACACACTTTTTTTTCTCAAAGTGAAAGGACACTAGTTTTGTTCAGAGTGAGTAGATGCAAGTTATGGAAACCCTGAAGAGAAAAGAGAGCACTCCTTGTTTCTTTCTCACATGAAGGCAAGCAATGTTACAGGCTTTGAAAATTCCTCCATGAGAGGTCTTGTTAAGTCAAGCCAAATCAACATGAACAAAGAATTTAGCTAATGTTTACAATTCCTCTTGTTGTTGTTGTTATGTGCCATCAAGTCACTTCTGACTTACAACAACCTTATGAATGAGCGATCCCCAAAATGTCCTGTCCTTAACTGTCCTGCTCAGCTCTTGTAGACCCAAGCCTGTGGTTCCTTTAGGAAGTCAGTCCATCTCACATTTGGTCTTCATCTTTTTCCTGCTGCCTTCCACCTTTCCCAACATTATTGTCTTTTCCAGAGGATCCTGCCTTCTTATGATGTGCCCAAAGTAGAACAGCCTTAGTTTCATCATTTTTGCCTCCAGAGATAGTTCAGGCTTGATTTGATCTAGGACCTCCTTCTTTTTTTTCTGGCAATCTAAGGTATCTGCAAAGCTCTTCTTCAGCATCACATTTCAAATGAATACTTTTTTTACTCTCAGATTTCTTTATTATCCAGCTTTCACACCCATACATAGTGATAGGAAATACAATAGTGTGCCTCCAATGACACATCCTTACACTTGATGATGTTTTCTAATTCCTTATTTGCTGCACTTCCACATCTTCGTCTTCGTCTGACTTCTTGGCTGCTATCTCCATTTGGATTGATGATTGAACCAAAGTGTGCAAAATCTCTAACTATTTCAGTTTCTTCATTGTCAATGCTAAAGTTATGTAGTTCTTCTGTAGTCATGAACCAAATGTTTGGCAGTAAGTCTCTCTACTGACAATTTTCCTCCCCTTTCACATCAGCTTTGATAGGAAATAAAATGTTACCCTAACCAGTTGCTTCTTTCCTTCTCTTCCTCCCACTATCATTTTAAAATGGAGAAAGCCTTCAGAATTCTTCATTCTTGTTCACCCCATCTGATATCAAATGATGCATGGAAAGATAGGTAACACAGAGAGATAGATTTTCCTACAGCATTTCTGACAGACACCATCCAATTTTTCATGGATATTTTCTTCTCTAGAGTTTTCGAACAGTTGATTTGTGTGATTACAGTGGTAAACGCTTTTTAATATTTTGATTTAGATCTGACATACCATATCTTAAGGACTTTATACTGTATAGTATACAGGCACTCAGTGCAGCTATTGAAAACATATTTATAGTGAAGATGGCTGTGCCTCTGCCTTCATCTGCTCACTTACCAATAACAGTTCTTTTCTCAATCACCACAGTTTGGTAGTGAAACAGAATCATTCAATTATTTCTTACTGCTCAATGTCTGCAGTTTTCAATTCAGTGAATTAGCCTTGACTCTGAAGTGTTCTTGGATGGGAAGAGAAACAGTTTTTTCTCAGCGGCTACTTAGGCTTATCGCTAAGATCCTTTGAAGTGCTCAGGTTCTCTGGGTGGACTATAAATCTTTGAATAAAAATCTATATTATTGGGTAGGTGAAATCCCCAAAGAATCAGTGCGCAACCAAGTGTTTCTTTTCCTCTCATACCAACAGAAAATATATTTCTTGAAGATGCTGAGGTAGTATTTCAAGTCTTAAATCCTGAGATACATAAGTAACCTTGAAGCTTAAAGATGAAAAGCACAACACAAATCAGATAGAACCACATTCCTTCAGTAATTCTAAGTCATTTCATATTTTTAAATAAAAGAGGAGGATGAACAACACTTCTCAGGCTAAACACATTCATCAGATTCATTCCCTTTACAATTTAATGTGCAGCCCTGAGAGAATAACCAGCACAAACTGATTCCAAGTGAAATGAAAGTTCAATGAAAATTAAACTTCTCATGCTTACCCTGAAAGCAGAATTTCTTCTCAAATGACATTCTAGGCAGATTCAAACAAATAAGAAAAGATTGGGTGAGGGAATAATTGATTTTGTTAGCAAATTAAACCATCAGACTGTTTATTCAAAGACAGTTGGATTTAAAACAATATTGTCTACATTATATACACACTTACAATGGTGCCTCGACTTACAAACGTCCTGACTTACAACCATTTCGAGTTATGACCAACTCCGGCCGCAAAATTTTGCTTCAACTTGTGACCCGAGCTTCGAGTTATGACCGGAAAAAAGGCAGGGAATTTAAATTACTAACCGTTGGTCGGCGAAGATGCTGCTTCTTTGTAGCTCTTTCACCCCAACGGTTAGTGTGCGCGCGTTTGCAGAGAGGCTTCGGACTGCCTGGTGCTGCTTTCTGCTTCTGAGTGAGTACAGACAGGGTTTTGCAGGATGGGTTTGGGCTGGGGGGGGGTATGTTTCTGTGCTGTGATGTTTTTTGTGCTTTGGTGTTTTGTTTTGTTTTTTCAGCCCCAGTGCGTTCCGATGGGGCTTGCTGTGTTGTCGGTTTTTTGGCGATTTTTTTTTCAGCCCCAGCGCGTTCTGATGGGGCTTGCTCTGTTTCGTTTTTTTTTTCCAGCCCCAGCGCGTTCCGATGGGGCTTGCTGTGTTGTTGTGTGTTTTTTTGAAGATTTTTTTTTCAGCCCCAGCGCGTTCCAATGGGGCTTGCTCTGTTTGTTTTGTGTGTGTGTTTGGGTTTTTTTCAGCCCCAGCGCGTTCCGATGGGGCTTGCTGTGCTGTTGTTGTTGTTTTTTGGCGATTTTTTTTTCAGCCCCAGCGCGTTCCGATGGGGCTTGCTCTGTTTGTTTTGTGTGTGTGTGTGTGTGTGTGTGTTTCAGCCCCAGCGCATTCCGATGGGGCTTGCTGTGTTGTGGGTTTTTGTGTTTTTTTGGCAATTTTTTTTCCAGCCCCAGCACGTTCCGATGGGGCTTGCTGTGTTGTTGTGGGTTTTTTGGTGATTTTTTTTTCAGCCCCAGCGTGTTCCGATGGGGCTTGCATTGTTTTTTGGGTTTTTGGTGATTTTTTTTTTTGTCCAGACACGTTCCGATGGGGCTTGCATTGTTTTTGGGGGTTTTGGTGATTTTTTTTTCCGGCCCCGACGCGTTCCAATGGGGCTTGCATTGTTGTTTTGTTTGTTTGTTTGTTTGTTTGTTTTGGTAATTTTTTTCCAGTCTGGAACGGATTAATCGCGTTCCAATGCATTCCTATGGGAAATGGTGATTCGACTTACGACCATTTTGAGTTATGACCATCTTCTGGAATGGATTAAGTTTGTAAGTCGAGGCACCACTGTATTTAGGAGTAAGTCCCTTCCAGAATACCAGCTCCAATGCTAATCTGATCTCTCTTTCACACACATACATACATAAATGAGGAGAAACCTTATTTGTTAGAACTGTTTACAAAATATGCAGAATACTCACATCTAAGAACAGAGTGTTCTAGCACCATCGTGTCACAACTTGCAATGCTCCCCTACATGTGGTGTGTGACAGATTTGAAAAGAGATGCCTTACTATACATGGGAGCTATCCATGTGATTCAAGACCCTGGGAAATCGGGCCCCCGACTCATTTGCAAAGTCCCTCCGGAAGATGGAGCTATCTTTTTCAGATCTGACATGTCCACCACATGTAGAAGGGGTGACAAAACCAGCTATGGAAGGACTTGGCTAAAGCACGTTCCTTTGTATCTGAGTATTTTGTACACACTCTAATAGTCTCAGCCAGGTCTCTTGTTTTACCTCTGAAATCTCAGGGAATAGGCAACTTCTGACATGCCAAATCTGCCAGGCTGGAGATATCCCAAACTATATAAGAAATCTGGAACAGTCCTACTTTTATTATTTATTTTCAAGAGGATATCAACTTCAGCTAGAACAAAGGAAATTTGAATGTTTCTGCATCATATATAAAGCCTTAGATGATTGTTTGGGGAAATTATAAACAATGAATTCCTCAAGAAAAAGAATGGGCAAAGGTTTAAGCACAAGTATGTCTTAAAAGATTAAAACAGCCATCTTCTCTTAATATAGTCCAACTTTCATATCTCGTTCATTTCATGGAGAAGTTGAACAAGCACATACTTAATGGTCTCCATTAAAATCAGTAGGAATTAAACGAAATGAACTTTAGCTGCATCCTATCCTGCATTTTCTGTTGCAGTGGGGAAAATTCACTGATCTTTTGCTGGCTTATTTCTGTTGACAACGCACGTGAGAACTGTGAATTCTAAGTCTAATGGAGTCTGAAACCTGGCAACCCACACATGCCCAATGACAAGAATCCCATCCTAAAATATTTCCAGAGTAATTATCTCTGGCCTTAAGTCTTGCTTCAGGCCATCAGCTGTCATTAATCTTTAGAAGTCACTCCGGGCTTCAGTGTTAATTAAACATTGAAATTTCTTTCTATACAAGCTGAACAAATGAAGGTCAACAGAAGAAACAGGGATTTGTCAAGAATAGAGCAATATTTCTGCCACAAAAGGATCCTGAGTCTGAACACCATGGGTCTCCTGCAGGGCACTTTTGGTTTATCACCAGATTATATGTTAATAAAAAGGTCTTCCAGATTTTCTTTGCTTGCCTTTGGATCTAGACTTCAATCACCTCAACTCCCTGATCCAGCCTGATGAGGTGAAAGACAACAGCTGCATACTTTGCATCTACATGATGCCAGCTTCAAGCCATGACATCTCTAGCTGAAAGGATCAGGTGGTAGGTGATCTGAAACACTGCCGATCTTCAAGGTCAGCTGCCAGAGGATACAATACTAGGTTGGATCACGGAATTAGCATTATCTCATATAAAGTAAACATACTATGTAGAGAACGGCATGAAGTACTTCATGCCAGGTCATCTTAAGGTGTTGGCGGTGCTGCATGCTCTCTTCCTCCCCTGGCTCCCCTACTCACCAGCCAGTGTGTGCTGCTCATTCCCTCCCCATTGTGCAATCTTCCATTCCCAACAGGAGCATGGACTTCCATTCTCTGCCTACTCCAACAGCTGCCCACTCACATGCAGCACTGCAGGAATCCGTGCCCCACCTCCTCGTCTGAGTGGGCAGCTGCTGGAGGAGGTGGAGAAGGGAAGTCCAGGCTCCTGCCAGGACTGGAAGTTCATACAATGGAGAGGGAACAAGCAACACACACTGGCTTGTGAGAGGGGGAACTGCAGGGAAGGGAATACGCAGCACCTGTGGTGCCACGCTGACACCTTAAGATGACCTGGCATGAAGTGCTTCATGCCCATCTCTAATCTTGTGTTCCTAACAGTCCCACAATAGCTCTGATTCACACAAAAAAATCCTTCAGCCATCGACATTCTTCTTGACAAAGAGGACATAAATAGATTGGTTTGGAATACTGCCCTATCCACTTAAACTAAAAGGGAAAATCTCACCCATATATGCCCCAGCCAGATCTAAAGTAGGGGTCAGATATTTGAAGGTGCCTTCCACTTCTATAACATTATGAAAAAAACAAATGTTTGGTATATCCTCACTATGAAACACAATCCTCACTATCCTCACAATGAAAATATGTTTCATTGTTATTCAGTATTTTCATGAAAATGGTATTTGTTTACAGCAGTGGTTCCCAACCTTGGGTCCCCAAGTGTTCTTGGACTAAAACCCGCAGAAGCCTTCACCACTAGCTGTTCTGGCCAGGATTTCTGAGAGCTGTAGCCCAAGAACATCTAGGGACTCAAGGTTGGGAACCTCTGATTTACAGTGATGAATCAAGGTTGAGCTCAGATTGAATTGCGGATGAGTCAACAAGTGCAACTGTCATCAGCACATCCTTGAGGGGAGAAACTTTATTCTCAAATATGCTTCTGTTAATTTTGTCAATGTGCAGTCCTACAAGTCCACGTAGGAATTTTGATTTGGGACAAGAAAAAGCAATGTGCCTACTAATCATCTGTACAACACATTCCCTTTCCTTCTGGGTACCCTGTAACATTTGGTATTGCAAAAAATTACAGACAGACAGAGACATCCTGTATATATTGTGTTCTTGTCACGTGGTGGGTTAGTGTGCCTTCTTTATAAATGACTGATTTCTTTCATCATTTTAATTCATCAGTTGACTGCTCCCCAAAGAACATTTTTCTACAAACTGTTAGAGATTTTTGTTTTCTCAGCAGCTGTGATGTGTGACTTTGTGAGTGTCATATTTACATGATACTTCCCTGTGCTTAGACATTACTTGAGGTCTTGTGATACTGCTTGGTAAACGACACACCCTTTTAAAAAAAAAGTTCAGTTTAATTTAAGCACAAATTGGACCAACTAACTTCTAAAAAGTCAGCTGTTGAGTATGAGCAATGCACACCACACAGGCACAACATAGGCATATAAAGCCATGGTGTTCTTGGCTTAAACTGCAGCTAGAGTACAATTTGTAGGAGCATAAGGGACTATGGAGATTGATAAACAAATAGTCAAGGAATACCTTACCACCTTGAATGATTCAATTCTCCAGGGCCAGATGAACTGCATCCAAGAAGGAACTGGCCGAAGAACTCTCAGAACCACTATCAACTATTTTCTTAAAATCATGGGAAATGGGTGAGATGCCAGATAATTGAAAGAGGGCTAATGTTGTCCCTGTCTTCAAAAAGGGCAAAAAAGAGGAACCTGGGAAATATAGGCGAGTCAGCCTGATGTCAAGCCCAATGAAAATTCTGGAACAAATTATAAAACAATCACTATGCAAGCACCTAGAAAACAATGCAGTAATAGCTAGAAGCCAACACAGATTTGTTAAGAACAAATCCTGCCAGACTAGACTGATCTCATTTTTTGATTGGGTAACCTCCCTGATAGACAAAGGGAATGCTGTAGACGTAGTATATCTTGACTTCAGCAAAGCTTTTGGCAAAGTGCCCCATTATATCCTGACTAGCAAGCTAACTAGGTGTGGGTTGGATAGATCAAGTGTCAGGTGGATACGCAATTGGCTACAGAATTGTACTCAGAGGGTGATGATTAATGGCTCATTCTCTAACTGGGTGGAGGTAACAAGTGGAGTACCCCAAGGCTCAGTCCTGGGTCCTGTGCTCGTCGACATTTTCATTAATGACCTGGATGAGGGAGTGCAGGAAATGCTTGTCAAATTTGCAGATGTCACAAAATTGGGTGGAACAGCTAATACCCTGGAAGACAGAAACAAAATTCAAAATGATCTTGATAGGCTGGAGCACTGCGATGAAAACAATAGAATGAAATTCAAGAGGAATAAGTGCAAAGTACTGCACCTCAGAAAAAGAAACCAAATGCACAGTTACAAGACGGGAGATACCTGGCTCAGCAATACTACAAGTGAGAAGGATCTTGGAATTGTCGTAGACCAAAAGCTGAATATGAGCCAACAGTGTGATGTGGCTACAAAAAAAGGCAAATGCTGTTTTAGGCTGCATTAACAGAAGTAGAGTTTCCAAATCACAGAAGGTACTACTTCCTCTCTATTCAGCATTGGTTAGGCCTCACCTTGAGTATTGTGTCCAGTTCTGGACACCACACTTCAAGAAGGATCCTGACAAATTGGAACAAATTCAGAGGAGGGCAACAAGGGTGGAAACCAAGCCCTGTGAGGAAAGACTGAAAGAACTATGTTTAGCCTTGAGAAAAGAAGACAGAAGGGTGATATGATAACATTTTTCAAAGACTTGAAAGGCTGTCATACAAAGGAAGAGCAGGATCTGTTCTCGATCATCCCAGAGTGCAGGACACGAAACAATGGGCTCAAGTTACAGGAAGCCAGATTGCAATTGAGTATCAGCAAAAACTTCCTAACTGTTAGAGCAGTACAGCAATGGAATCAATTACCTCAAGAGGTGGTGAGTGCTCCAACACTGGAGGCATTCAAGAGAAACGTAGACAACCACCTGGCAGATATCCTTTGATTTGTATTCCTGCATAGAGCAGGGGGTTGGATTTGATGGCCTTACAGACAGACCCCTTCCAACTTCACTGTTTTATGATTCTATGATTCTACTTTGAAATGCATGTCCATGTTGTGAACCAGATACTACTGAATGTCAGTGGCATCCAAAAGTCTCTGAAGAGAAACTAGGCATTTCTGAGAATTATTAGGATCTCACAGAACTTCCTTTGAGGCCACCTGTAGCTTTAAAAGTAGGTCAAAGTTGCTGTGGGATATCCAGGACACAACAGGAGGAAATACTCTTTCTCACGGTGGACAATAAATTATGGAATTTGGTACTGTGTACATGGATGCACATGACAAACTCATGGCAGATAAGGCCATCAGTGGCTATTAATCATAGTGGCTGTACATTCTGTAAGTTCATAATGTGGGTGCTGGCTAGTACTAAGGAACACCAGAGGAAGAGATCTATTTCTATCATGTGCAGCTTGTGGTCTTCCCTTAGGCACCTATTGGTTACAGGGAGAATTGGCATGCTGGACTCAATAAGCTGTTGTCCCATTCTGGCAAGTCTCATCTTATTCTTCAGGTGCTAAACAACTTTTCCCAGAAAATTAAACATCAAGACAGTTGAACTCAATACAGAATAACCCTTTGCTAGCATGTGCTGAGAACAAGGAGGAATTGATGGGTTAGTTTTAACACACACACCCATAGCCTAAACAGCTTGGGCTCAAGCTCTCTCAGGGACCACATCTCCCTTTATGAGCCTTCTCAAGTGTTAAGATCATAAGGAGGGGTCTTTCTCTTGGTACCAGCACTTTCACAGGTGGATTTCATGGAGACACAGGAGAAGGCCTTCTCTGCTGCTGCTCCTAAACTCTGGAACTCCCTCCTACAAGAGGCTAGGCTGGCCTCATCTTTATTGTCCTTCCGCAAACAAGCAAATAACTTTCTCTTCAGGCAGCCTTTCTCTTAGTAACTGGCTAGTGTTGTGGGGGTTTTCAGTAGATTCTTGTACCTTACTACTTTGAATGTGTTTTGGTATTGCTTATGTTTACTGGGGGGGGGGGGGGTTGCACAAAATTTGTTAGATCCTTTTTAGTATTTGTATAGTCACTATTAGCTTTGATACTGTCTTTTAATGGTCACCTTGGGTCTTTCTCAAGGAGAAAGGTGGAGTAAAAATATTTTAAATAAAATAAAATAAATATAAATGGCAACTATCTGCAGTGCAGAGACAATTATTCATGGAGGTTCCTCTCACAATTTAGAGAAGTATAATCCAATTATTTCTTTATCAGTATGTATATGGCTTAATGCATCTAAAATGATATGGCAAAGAGGTTATTAAGACAAACTAGCCAACAGACTCCAGTTTTCCTGTGTTAAAATCTCATAAGTCCCAAACTCACCCCAGTGTCCTCCTCTTTTTTATACATCTCCTTTCTTTTGCACTGGTCTCTCTCCATCTTGATATTTATCCAGCTTTTCCATGGAGTACAGTTCCCAGTAATAAACAGGCAGAAATTTGCTTTTATTCATATACATTGCCAAAATAATAACCTGAATCATAAAATATTCATTGGCCAGAATCCAACTGATATTCACATGCAGTTAGTGTACCTTTCCATAGCTAATTGTGGCTAATTGCAAAGGTGTTGGGGCACACCTTGAACATGTGCCTGGTCACATGCTGGATGGCACAACTGGGATACATCATAGCACCTCATAAATTGGTCAAAGTAAGTTGTGCAAACTTTACCCATAGGATTGTGGCCACTGGGTCCCTAACTTACAGAAATTATATCCATAATAGCTGTGTAAATAAGAAATTACAGAAGCACAGCCAGCTCTGGGCTCTCTGGCCCCAAGAACCATATGCCACAGTTAACTTGCTAGTCTTTAGCTTTGTGAACATTGCATATATGCTTCTATAGGAATTCCACAGTGCTTCAACAGTAATTAATGTATCATTAAAGGTACCACTTTAAGAAAACCAGCAAATTCATGAAGTCTTAACTACAATAGAATTAATCATAGTGTTGTGGTCATAAAATATATTTCCATGGGAACTGAATGGTAATTTTGAATTAACTGATATACAATATCATCTCATTTCAGAAACATTTAATAATGAATAAGAGACAAAGTATTATTTTCTTTGAAGTTCACTACACATGAATTAAATCCAATCAATATCTTGTTATACTTGGATATGTAATGTCACTTTACAAGGGGCTAAATCACTTCCATCGTAAAGTATCAGTTGTAAACAACATCCTTCAGATAAGGATTATTTACTTTCTGGCAGTCAGAGTATAATCTGGAGGCCGGCAACGGGCCATTACGGCATCGACTGCCTATCAAACAAAGCAGAGACAGAAGCTAGGCCCATTCAAGAGAAGGAAAGCTATTCAGGAAGCAGTCAAATCTTTCCTATAAAGGTAAGCTGCTCACACTAAAGAGTCAATGGCCAGAATACTATTAGTCAAGCCTGCCAGTTTAACTCAGTCAGGATACACCTTGGTGGCAATCTGGCACAAGTTAAGAAATCAGCATAGGCATTTGTTCTTGTGCACTGAAATACACCACTGAGATTTAGGATGACTGCTTTATGCTGGGGTTAAAACATAATAGGACTCTGGCCATTTATAAGAGAACCTGTGGACTGGAGGAGGGGTGAGATGTTCCACTGGTCTTTTGTGTCAACTGACAGACTGTTCAATCAACCTGGGTGTATATCTATATTGTGGCCTTCTAGACT
Organism: Intellagama lesueurii; assembly: GCA_037013535.1. Classification (NCBI taxonomy): domain Eukaryota; kingdom Metazoa; phylum Chordata; class Lepidosauria; order Squamata; family Agamidae; genus Intellagama; species Intellagama lesueurii. The sequence goes on along the minus strand of JBAJHW010000005.1, from coordinate 145,787,157 downwards.
GCAGCATCAATGGGGCACTAGAGCTGAACATTCTTACTGTTGTATTGCAGCAGCAGAGCAATATTAGTAATGATTATAATAAAAATCATGTATTTAAAATCATGTATTTATTTATTTATTTATTTATTTATTTATTTATTTATTAGACTTTTATCCCACCCTTCTAGACGATGTCTACTCAGGGCGGGTCACAATAAAATCATTCATAAAAACAGTTAAAAGAATAAATTAAATTGACATATTAGTGTAGATCAAGATGGGAAAATAGACAAAAAACTAGGTAAAAGTAAAAGTAAAGTATTGACAGGAGGGAAGGCCTGCCTAAAGAGCCAAGTCTTTAATTGGCTCTTAAAAACACCCAGCGAGGGTGCCAGGCAGATCTCTCATGGCAAGCTGTTCCAAAGTCGAGGGGCCACTGCCGAGAAGGCCCGGTTTCTTGTTCTTTCTTTCCTATTATGTCTTTACTATTACTAAACTTAATTGATGTGTCAGTGGAGACCAAGATCACCCACACCGCTGATCACCAGGCATGGATGTGAAAGCTGGACAGTTAAGAAAGCTGACAGGGAAAAAATGATTAGTTTGAAATGCAGTGCTGTAGGAGAGCTTTGCAGATACCCTGGACTGCCAGAAAGATAAACAAGTGAGTCCCGGATCAAATCAAGCCTGAACAATCTCTGGAGGCAAAAATGTTGAAATTGAGGCTGTCCTACTTTGGGCACATCATGAGAAAGCAGGATTTTCTGTAAAAGACAATGATGCTGGGAAAGGTGGAAAACAGCCAGAAAAGAGGAAGACCAAATACAAGATGGATTAACTACCAAAATTAAGTCACAGGCTTGAATTTATAACATCTAAGGCTATTGAGGATAGGACATTTTGGAAATCTCTTATTCATAGGGTCGCCATAAATCAGAAGCGACTTGATGGAATATAACAACATAATTTTATTACCCACCTGTCACACTTCTACCCTGTCTTTCCTCCAATAAGCTCAAGGCAGCATATATGGTTTTCCCTCTCCTCATTCTGTCCTCATAACATCCGGGTGGAGTAGGCCAGGATGATGGTGAGCAACTGGCCCAAGATGATCACTCATATGACAATTTGACCACTACTAAATAACAACAAAAATAACAGTATAATTTATACTTATCTTCTCCACAGGGTTTTAAAAAAACTTCAAATACATACCGTGTTTCCCCGAAAATAAGACAGGGTCTTATATTAATTTTTGCTCCAAAAAACGCATTAGGGCTTATTTTCAGGCGATATTTTATTTTTTTCATGTACAACAATCTACATTTATCCAAATACAGTCATGTCATCTTCTTCTGGTTGCTGCACAATTGTGGAGGGCGGGGTTTCACTTAACTGGGGCTTATTTTTGGAGTAGGGCTTATATTACAAGCATCCTGAAAAATCATACTAGGGCTTATTTTCAGGCTAGGTCTTATTTTCGGGGAAACAGGGTAAGCATCAGCAACAATTTTATCTTGCAAAGGAGGAATCCCTTTGAGTCCTACCATGTACTAATAATATAACAAGTGGGATCTGCAACACTTTGGCTGAAATCCAGTCACAACTAGAGTAGGCCCGTTGAATCAATAAAACTTACAGAGGAGCCGACACACAAAATCCCCTCAGATTCAATGGGTTGACTCCAGTTTTGACCTACTACTGGGTTTTAGCCAATGTACCCCTGAGCAAGAGGGCGTTTCTTTCAGGCTCCTGATATGCTTGCCGTTGTACAGATGTTCAGCCTTCCTGACTGAAAGAGGGGCAAATTTCCACTTTTTCCTTCACATGAACTCTTTGCAGCTGTGCTATTTTTTTCATAGCTATATGGCCAAAGGGGATGGGCTCTGGAGTCTGCGTTTCACCCCTTTATTTTGTGCTGACATATTCCTGTATAGTACCTCAAACCTACACACCAGACAATCTGCACTTCAGAGACCGTTTGCCACTATAGTTTAAGAGGTTTCCCCCCCCCTAAAACTGCTTTTTCTTTCAATACACAAAACTTATAAATTTGTAACAGCCAGGACATATATTTATATATATATAAACATATATATATATATAACCTACTTTTTGATTTTCCAGTGGTTCTCTTTTGCCTCCAAACAAACAGGCACACAGCCACCTGAGCATATTTTTTGTGGGGCTGAGGCTTCAGGAAGACTCTACCCTTCGTACAACATGAGCTGCACTATTGAAGGCCCAGTTGGAAAATACCCGTTTTCAAACATGACCAGGCTAGCTGATCAATACAGATAAGTGCTGGCATTCTTCCAGATAAGATTTTGGCACCCAGAAGGACACCATGGAAATACGCTCTCAGCCTTTGCTTGCAGTCCAAGTCCCAGAGTTCAATGGCAGATAGGGAAGCAAACATGTTTTGCTTTAAATGGCTCTTTACAGTATGCTGCCATGCTTTGGTGGAAAACTGCATTTAAAGCAAGTGAAACACATTTTTCCTTGTTGCTATTGCATTTCAGCAGTACCAAGGCAGGTGTAGTCCAAGATCCTTTGGGAACAAAATTGGTCCCAGACCTGCTGAAATTTCTCAACTTTAATGGGATATAAGATCCGTTTGAAAAATAAATAATAATAATAAACATTATCACAGAGTGTTTCAATGACTTGTGTCCCATTTAAAAACAGGCACTCATTAGCATGAGCTGTTGGTATGCTTGGCTTCCCTGGCATCTCTTTTTTCAGCAAATAGTTGTCATGTTTGGGGCGACATTACTCCTGCCTTGACAGGATACAAGGAGTGCAGCCTTCCAGTATTTGTTCATCCCCTGGCTGACAGAGGTCCTGCCCTTTAGCTTTGTGGACCAGGCAACTATTAGAGGAATTTGAGTGTCTGTTTTGTGGGTGGGGGAGAAGTGATGAGAATTGTAGTTCAGCATCATCTGGAATGTCAGAATTTTCCCACCACTACTCTTCGATCTAGGCTTTGGGACCCCAGAAGACCCAAATAACATCTGATTAAATATATAAATTAGGTAAGCATATAACTAAAAATTGCTTGCTCTTAATGGTAGGTGGCTTATTTTCTGTGACCAAACTCATTCCAAATTATATGCCAACAAAAGAACTAGAAAAGCTAAGAAGTTGAAAATATGGAATGTTAGGAATCTGAACCATGGTTACATCTGTCTATTGGATATTTGAAATTGCACTGTGTTTTGATGGAAGAAGGAGGATTTGATAACCCTCATACATTAAGTTGATAATGAAGAGTATCCAGCATAAAATGATAACCACATTCAATACATCACCCTCTTGCATGTGTATATAATTCATGTTATATTGATATCTAACTCTGGTGGTTTTCAAACAGAAAACAAAAAGAGAGAGATGATCTGGCAGTTTATTATTTACAAATTAGATAGACAGACAGACAGATCGATCGATCGATCGATCGATCAGTGGAGGTATTCCAAAAAAATTTGTGAGCATCCACCTGCCTTAGACATAAGCCGTCCACAGACATACAGAGATACAGAGACCACAATTCTTTGCATGTGTCTCCTTTAATACTGAGTATTTGTTTGAAGAGTTGCTGAGTAAATTTAAAACAAATGCTGCCTAGGGAGGTGTTTGAAGCGATAAACTCCCCACAAGCCATTTTCAGACTGCCTGAACTCTCCTTAACAAGCTTGCCTGGCACAGAACAACAGTCATGAAATTTTGGGACTTTAATATATAATTTTTCTGAACTATCCACAAAATCTTGGTACACAGCCTGAGGAAGATGAATTATCATTGAAAGCTAGCTCTCTGATGTTTGCTTGATTTTTTAGTGGTCTAATAAATGTATCACCTGCTTCTGCATTTGTATTGTGTTTGGGGGGACTAAGCTCTAAGCCCACTACAAATTTTGTGTTTTTTCCCCACTTCACAAAGTTCTTCAGACCACCCCTTCGTTCCTTCACTAGCCACCTTTCCTCCCTCCTCCATTTTCCACATTGCAAACACAGGTATGTGGAGATAGACATATACCAAAAGAGGACTAACCAAATTCCAAAGTCCTCTAATGGAACATGCTGTGGTTGATCACAACTAGGGGATGAGGTGGAAGGGCACACCTTATCCGCACGAAGTGGTACAAGTGAAACATGCTGCCCCAGCACCTCTTCAACTAGCCACAAGCACCCAAAGGATTCTGGCAAAATTTTCTATTTCACCACTACTAGTAATGCCTTCACCAACACAGACTGAAATTATTCCGTACTGTTTTTAGTGGGCATGGCTGCTTGTAGTTAAGTGAGGCTCATCTTGTATCATTGGCTGTTTATTATTAAGTGCGGCACGACTAACACAGAAATTGTGACAAATTACCAGCTACACACAGCAAGAAACCTACTGGAGGTGGAAGATTTGGGATTAATATTAAAGGGTAGCAAATGGAAATCGCCACCAGTACCATCATCATTGTATTATTTTTATCACCTGAGGAATGACATTAGGCTGCTTCAAACAGCAAAATTTCATGAGATATCCCTGGTAATTATCTATCCTTAATAGTGTGCTGACTGTTGTTAGAATCTCCTTGAATACCATCCACACCTTTTCCTTTTCTAAAAAAACATTAAAGATCACTGTGCACACTAGAAGATAAATGGGTTTAGCACCAAAGAGATGGAATTAATGTGAGTAAAGAAATGTCAAACTTCCGTCTGGACACGACACAGAAGGGCCATCCCACTAAAGCTACTCCAGGTGCTTTTTCAATAAGTACTTCCTTGTATAAATGTCAGAAATTATGATGTCTGTTAAAGAGATTATTTAAAAAGCCATGAGGTACAAGAAAAAGGGGGAGAATATAGGAACAACACACTCTTCTTCTTCTTCTCTCTTAATGAGGTGATAGCAACCATTCTTTTCCCTCGTAAAATTAAAACTGAAAGATGCTGACAAGATGTATGCATTTCAGATGCCCATGTCAAGAGAACAGATGTTATACAGAAACTGAACTCAGAAAAACGCCCCTTAACAGTCTTAAATCTGATTTAGGGGGAGAGACATTGAGAAATACAAGGGTGCCTCTCTAGTGTGGCATTTCTGGTTATTATGCTAATCAATAAACAGATTATGCGATGATACAGAGCTCAGGTATGAAATCAAAATCTATGTGGCATACACCAACAATTTAGAATTACATTCTACTCTCTTGTGACATGTATGAAACAGGTAAAACAGGTTTATTTTATTTGTTCAGTGCTTTACTTAAAAGTGTGAAAGGTATTTTTTAAGGAGGCACACAAAATTTAACAAGAGCAGGGGACTTCCCATTATGCCAACAAAGCCTGATGCAGTTGAATTCATGAGAGAGGGAAAAACAAGGTTTCTGCACAACAGCAGAAAGTCATACAAGAATGTCCATGTGCTAGGAAACCAGCCAAGAGGGAAATCAAACAAACCCCCAGGAACTCATTCTTGCCACAGCTATTGCAGAGCTAAGCCCCCAAATTTCACTCTCAGCTGCTTCACTATTCTTGCTAGGAAATGACCTTGTGGATAATTAGTGCGAAAGCTGATTCCCTTTCACTTACCCCTGCAGACTGCTCATCATCATACGCAGAAAAAGCACAAGTTCGACAAATAGGGCAGTGATTATGCACTGGCACAGGTCTCCATGTAAGGCATACATTATTCAAGTGCTGCCCCCCATCTATAAACGATTTCAGTACATTATGGAAGAATAACATAGTGTGGAGGAGGCCACAAAATGACTGAGGGCGAACAGAAAATTGAAAACAAAACATGAAGCGACCTTGAGCACAAAGAGAGAGAGAGAGAGAATGAATGTGTGAAAGAGGAAAAATGGGCAGAATAGAACAAATTGGGAACAACAAATGAATGCTTCTCCCAATAAATTATTCATCACAATCAGTCATGTAGATTGATTGGACATCCAGGGAGTGCAATCCAACAGGCACGGCAGCTACACAGGCCAGTTGAACCAACTGAAGTTGCTGCACGAGCAGTGTTTAGAGGACTTTAGATTAGATTAGATTAGGCATCCTTCAGTCTCAAGAGACTATGGTAACGTGCTCTGAATAGAGGACTTGGAACAGCATCTAGTGTGGCTGAGAAGGCCAATTTGAGAGTGACAATCCCTTCCACACTGAAGACAAATACAATCTGTCCCCTGTCCAGCTCCCTGATTTTGCTGGTTTCATAATTTTTTTGCCTCGGCCTGCTGAACAAGTGTCTCTTCAAATTGGGAGAGGCCATGCTGCACTGCCTGCCTCCAGGCTGAACGCTCAGATGTCAAGGTTTCCCATCTGTTGAGGTCCATTCCTAAGGCCTTCAGATCACGCTTGCAGACATCCTTGTATCGCAGCTGTGGTCTCCCTCTGGGGCGATTTCCTTGCACTAATTCTCCATACAGGGGATCTTTTGGAATCCGACCGTCAGCCATTCTCACGACATGCCCGAGCCAACGTAGACGTCGCTGTTTCAGTAATGTATACATGCTAAAATTTCCAGCTGGTTCTAGGACTACTCTGTTTGGAACTTTGTCCTGCCAGGTGATACCAAAAATGTGTCGGAGACTGAGGATGAAAGATGTATTATCTGAGTTCCTTGAAAGGCATGGCAGGCATGCCCAAGGTTGCAGAGATGTAATGCACACCTTTTCATCAACATGCACAAGGAATGGCTCTGTAAGAATGCTCTACCACCTCTGAGAGGCAGCGTTAATGTATAGCCACCACACAATGAAATGAAAAGTTTGCTACAAACAAGAAAACCTGCTTGTAAAGAGATAGCTGGCATGTGATGGAAAATCTTGACATTCACCTCTCTTGCTTTTAACAGTTCAGTCACCAAAAGCTTCTACAGTATTTATGCAAGAAAAATATCTCCTTATGGAAGTAGGAGTCCGTTATTCTTAAAGGTTGTCTCTGCTTGCATAAAGGCAAGACTTTGGCAAGTGTGAGATGCCACGCTGTGGCACTGGCAGAGCATTCCACTCTTTCGGCATCCAGAAGGATCCTAAATCCTAGACAGTGTCTCAAAGTGAGGTGAAAAATTGCTTTTGCTGATTCCCAGCCAGGTTCTTTAAATGATGTGTTGATTACCCCCACTTCTGATCCACCAACACTTCAGGCTACCTGGTGTTTGTGGTGCTTAGAACATGTGTTTTATTTATTTCTTTATTTTGAACTATGTTTCCAAGCTCAGGTAAACATTTACAAACAGTTTGGAATCAAATTGGGATCACCGCCTTGTCTATCAAAGCCCTGAAACACTTTGCACTTCTAGCAGTTGAAGGAGGAATCAAATCCAAGCATATAAGTTTCCTGCAAGGATAATTTTCTATATGCTGATTCATATGGTTGCCATGCTTGTTTTTGGACTGAGTTATTGTGACTATTTTAGGAAGTGCTGAGCCAATAAAAATGTGGTGTATACATGGAACAAAGAAAGAGAATTTCTCAATGCTTACAGTGTGTGTTTGTATTGGCACTGCTCAACCTTAAAATGCTATGCCAATAGCACATTTTTAAAACCTCTGTAAAAATCAATGTCTGTGATCCTTGCTATATAGCCACCAGGATTTACCTTGCATCTTGATATTCTATTTCTTATTTCTTTAATGTCTTCAGGTGGGTTCACAGCTTCCAAACAAGTCTGAAAGAAACGGAAGCTGTGGCTATATTTTCCAGTGTCAAAAGAACAGGCAGACTACATTTTTAAAATAAAGCAAATAATAGACTAAGCAATAATGCAATTTTGGTTCAAGAAAGCACTCAGCTCCATATGGGCTGGAATAGCAGTTGGATACACCAAAGCCTTCACACATAATCATATAGCCCTCTGAGTTAAGACGAGTTAAGATGCACTGTGCTTATCCTTGTCTAAATAAGGCAAAATATACTTCTAGGTAGATCTGCTACCATGATACCTCCTTACAAATTCTTGGAAGACAGGTCTGGCCCTGAAGGAAGCTTCCTTACAGAAAAGGACAGGGGCTACCACTTGTCTTCAAACTGAACCAACTGTTTTATGAGCCCCATGCTGCACTACTTACGCTGCATTACTGCAGTTAAGCCTCTGCCCATGACCTGAGTTCAATCCCAATGGGTTCAGGTAGATGGTTCCAGATCGAGATCCATTTAGCCTTCCATCCTTCTGAAGTTGACAAGGTAAGTACCCAGCTTGCTGGGGGGTGGAGGTGGGGGCGTTGTTGTTCGCATAATTACATTGCTCTAGCACTATAGGGCGTTATATAAACAGCAACAACATCAATCTGTGTACTAGTTAGAGATGTCCGTCTACCAGTGAATGAACATGATACCCCATGCTGACCCATTTTAATTAATTAAAATTAATTAATTTGCCTTAGAAACCAACTAGCTCCAAGGTGCACCCCTCTTGGTTCTCCTTAATATGCATGCCAAGCTTCAGATATCTCAGTTTCCTTGTCTTGGAGCTATGGCACTATCATATAGTCACTTTTATTAGGAATGGATAATATGGCATCCATGTCAATTTGTAACCAAATAAGCAGGCCCTTCAAGAGGCAAGGCTAACTGGTTCTTTTGGCCCAGGCCTTGCCTCATGAGGGGCTCACCTCAGCCTAACGACAAAGCTAAATAATATTATACTGTGATGGATTCTATGAATAAAACACACCAACAACTTGCTGTTATTCATATCAATATTTTTATATTTTTTATCCTTCTTTTCAAACAATGAGGGGGCCTCACGATGTGAAATGGCCAAAGCCTCATCTGAGCTCCCAGAAAGCCTGCTAACAAGCTAATGTAACACTCTAGCAGCAGAATATATTTTCTCTTACCTTTGCCTGGTCTCAAGGGGTGCACCTTGGAGCTAGTTGGCTGTCTGGCTGGCTTGCTTTCGAATTTGAATGTTTTTATCTATTTTCTTTTCTAGTGGGATTTGATTTCCCACTAGAAAAGAAAACAGATAAAAACATTCAGATTTGAAAGAAAGAAAGAAAGAAAGAAAGATTCTTACCATTGACAGCCACAGTTGCAAGTTCAGTAGTTACCCCTAGTTCCAGAAACCTCCCTGCTCTCCAGCAACTCCTAATTAAAATAAATTGTTTGTATTTTATTTTCTTCAAGAAGGCATGAGCAAGATGAGAAAAGCAAAAGAACAGTATTTAAACACAATAAATGTCAGTGAGACGTCACTATAAATGTTGCAACTAATTTCATAGTATGAAAATAACCTGAATAGCTCAGCCTAGTATGATCTTTGTTCTGGAGTCCATCAAACTATAACTGTCTTTCTCCTTTTATATTTTAGTTGCAAACTGTTATCGACTAAACATTATCATTAAAAAGCAGGCACCAATTAGAGCCAGAAAGGAAAGCCAAGAAACCATGGCAAAAACAAAAGAAAAGTAAAGAAGAGGAGAGATCGAACAAGACCCAGAGCAAAACAGTTAAATGATATATTTCCCCCATTACATAAATAATTTTCATTCTCCCTTCTCAGGAGTTCCCTAAGCACAGTTGGCAAACCAGCATGTCTGATGGGGGGGGGGGGGTGGTGGTGGTTTCAGTCCAATGCTTTAGAAGGTAAGACCCAAGTATCTTAAAATGAGGCACTGGAAGTATAACAGGCATAAAATGATCTGTGTAATTATTTTCTTTAGATGACATAATGCTACAGCTATTTTGTACAATTGGTACACAGAGGCTGAAATCCAGTCGTAAGTTGCAGTGAGAGCAGGTCCACTGAATAAGCGGGAGTTTCGCAAGTTTACTCATCTGCATGTTCCACTGAAAATGGTTCTACTCTACTTGCAACCTACGACAGGATTTCAGCCAGAGATATAAAACACAATGAGGGAAAGAGCAATTATGATCACTATCTCTATCACAGACCTCCCTGTCTTCACAGTCCTTTTGAAAAAGTGCATATAATCTGTCCATTCACGAACTCTCTATATGCAATAAAAGCACATATAGTTTGTATGGACATATATATAGTTTCAGAGCCTGGAAAAGTTACTTTTTCACTTTCCTACAGTGGCTGTCCTACAGTATGCTGGCATGGATGCTAAGCATGTTCATTAGCAGTAGTATGATGCTAACTGGAGCTCAGTCCCTGTGCCTGAACCTATTAACATATTAATTAGGCTAGCTCATCCCACATAAGCACTGCTGAATGAAGATGATAGCCAGCTTGTAAGATGTTGAGCCAATAAAGAAATGGGGAGGGTTTCTCCTTGGAAACTCTTAAAAGAAAGCAAAACCAGGAAGGATACTAAGCTAAGCTACATTTTTGAAACCTAGCAGAAAGTGAACTGTCCGTAGCCCATAGTCCATTGTGTAAAATACTCATACAAAGAGGGGAATGTACAAAGAGGGGAACATTCTCATCTCATCCCTGTTTGTCATCACTTTCATTACACTACTACACATGGAGTCCAGGAAGCCTGAAGAGTGACTGAAGAGAGACTGCATCTGATATCCATGGGAGATCTTGTGAATCAGAACCTTGGGAAAATTCCAGTTCCCAATTCACATTGAGAGCCCTCACAGATAGCAGAGTTCATCCTTTTCAGGCTCATCACCTTCCAAATGTATAAGAGCTCTGAAATTGGGGTTGGGTGGGGCAAAGCTGGAGCACTATCTCTTGTTTCATTTTGGACTGTCTTGTCATTGGGTTTTCATGGTAAGGAAAGTTCTGCAAGAGTCTGCCAATGCCACCTTATGTACAGTAGTAACAAAAGTTAGCTTGAGTGTCACTGCTGTTGCCTCCTCCACCAGTGTCACCTTCAGCTACCACCACTGCCCAGTAGCTGCCTTGAAGAGAATGGATGCATCTTAGTCTGCCAATTCAGGTGTGACCATTCTGCCTTGGGTTACCCTGCTAGGAGTCCAGGCTCTGCTAGGAGTCCAGGCTCTGCTAGGAGTCCAGGTTCGTAATTGCTCTCTGCTTCACTAACACACCCAAACCCCTTCACCATGTTGAGGTGTGCATTCAAGAATGGGTTCCATTTCCTTAGTTCCTTTCACCTGTTTGAGGAGTGTGTGCCTCCCTGCTTCAGGGATGCCCTAAAACATCACTAAACAGAGGGAATTGTGGTAGCCAGGCTGCAGTTGCAGTTGTTGCCACTCATAGTGGTAGTGCAAAACCAAACCTTAGGAGGAAAAGAGCAGAGCTTTACAATCACATCTAATCATGAGCCCAACCTCATGATTAGGTTGGGCTCATGATTAGATGTGATTAGCAACTTTTGAAGTACTGTATTTCTCCCCATGTTAAAATCTGATTAAATTGACATAAAATTCCTATTCTCACAAATATGGCTGAAATTTTCAAAACAGACATTTGTGTACAGTTATTCCATGCAGTTTCTAACACCTTGAAGAGGGCACATGAATACCATGACTTTGAGGGTAGGGGATAGAATGGAAAGAGAATATGAAGAACAGGCTTTTGGAAACTGATGTGGGGGGGGGAGAGAAACAAGGAGTTCAGGGACATTAGATACTATCCTGGACCAAATGGCCAGACCATCTCTTGGTTACCAGTATTGCATGAGTTTGATGCAGTGGCAGAATGCTCTGACAAGCTTCACAAGGAGGTCTTATTTAACCACAGGTTCATGTGACTTCACAGTATAGAGGCACCAACCCACATAAGAGAGAAGGAGATGTCCTGTGGCAAGACCCAATCAACCTGTTATTAGCACATTGACCTCATTTCTGGGGTTGTGCCCGATTCTCTCCTATTGTTTGTCCCAAAGCACAGATCATCCCATTTGACCAGGAGAAGCTGCCAGTCTTCCGAATCTAAAGGCAACCACCCAGCAATTAGCTAAATTGGAGACAAGCAACTTCCAAAGGTCCAGAGACTGTACACACCAATCCCTGGACAAAGGAAGGCCACATCTATTCCAGCCCTCTTATGCTCCCAAAATAGTTTTCCTTAAAAAAACCCAAAAAAAATGTACATACACATACACATCCTGCTGATGAAGCCCACATGCACCCTCTGGTGGCAAATAAAATTGTTTTTTAAAAATTAGACTTTAGGTGCCATGGGGCAGGATTGAGCAGGACCCACCAAATACGGCAAAATAGCCTCACTGCACCATTTAGAGAGCACAAGAGAGCTTTCTGAGCAACCTTTCTAAAAGGGTGTGGGGTGCTGGGAGCCGAAGAGCAAAGGATCTAGAAGGCTCCATTTGGGGACCTGGAGAACTGCAAGTGGCCCTGAGGCCACACTTTGCCCACCCCTGAATTAACTCGTTGGTACTTCTCTTCTCCAAACTTTACATTGCTATCAATCAGCCATGTTAACGAATCCCTGGGTAAAATAAGGCTTCTCATTTCTGGCCACTTCAGTGTTCTATCATTACTTCTTGCAGCTGAACCATTATATATCATGGCACTATGTTATTTGCTTAGAGATACAAAAGGGAAAAATTGAATATCTGTGGAGCATACGTTAATGTTTGTCATTAGTACTTGCAGACCTAACAAAGCTACCAAGTGTATTTACTTGACCACACATTTCAAGTCTCTAAGGAGACTGAAGCAACACCTGAAGCCTATTATACATCAACAAAATGAACTTTGTTTTTAATTAATATGCATGATGGATGTCCCAGAATCTCATTTCCAGGGACTGAATATGATAATTTGATGCCAGCTCATTTTTATTCCTCATTTTAATTAAAGTATTCTTTTATTAAGTATAGGGCTATCTAATTAGAAATTAATTACACCGAATTGTTTTTAGTCAGGATTTTCACCAACAAAGGCAAGGTCAACCAGAATTTTAATAAACATTGCAATCACGGTTGTGCCTTTTTGAGAAGCAGGGTAGGAAAGGGCACAGTGCAAATGCCTTCATCACAAGTCCTTAAACCTAACTAGAGAAAAAGGAGGGAGGGAGGGAAGAAGAGAATATTAATGAAGAAAATAAGGAAGGCAACCCTCAAAGACAAGTTAGAGAGCAAGACGTGTAAAAAGAAAGAAAAGATGGATGCTATTTTTTCTCATATGCAGCTGTGCCCTATTTATTCTAAGAACCATGACTGAGAGCCCATCCACATTGAGCATCTGTTCAATTTTCCTTGCACCCATGATACCGGGCCTGGTCACTCTCCACCGCTCTGCATCCCATGGATGGGGAAAACAGGGAAGAGAGAAGAGACTGAAGCAAGCAAGGAGAGGCTGGAGAAGATGGGCAAAAGAGGAGTCAATCTCTGGCGGGACTGGGGTGTTAGGGAGCAATTCCAGATGTGTGCTGACAGGTGGTAGAAAGATGACCCAGTACATCTAGCCACAAAAACCTTCCAAATCTGCAACAACAACAACAGCAAAATACCAGAATGACCCAGAACAACAAGAAAAAACACAACTGTGGACAAGCCCCAAGAAGGGGAAACATAGTAAGGACACACCCACTGCTGTGCAGGAAGACACTGGAAAGAAAGGTGAGATTCTGTTCTAAAGAACATTTGTTATGCTGAAGGAATTTTTTTTTAAAAAGGAGTCAAGCTACAAAGGGTGTGTAAAAAATTGATGGCCATATCGGTGGTAAGATGAGTAAAAAATGGATACCGTCTTCTAAGACCTGCCTTCCACTGGCCCAGTTTCCAAAGTAGTAGCATTGCTGTGGTATAAATAAGAGGACTCTGTTTTTGCAGAGAAGAGAAACTTTGAATTTTCCCCCTAATCAAGTGAAAACAACAACATACTCTACAAGCACAAGGAGAAAGTAATATGAAATTCAGTGAAACATCCATGTGTCAGACATTGAGGGTCATGGTAATCTGTACTTCGAGAAGATTTTTGTTTGGCTACTAATTTTTTCAGCATTGAAGATGAAAATACTACTTCACTAGGCTGCCACAGCAGTCTGCAAGTCTCTCTCCATTCTGAAAATAACGTAAAGGAAAGTAATTCCTTTTGAAATGTATGCCCCTGCCTTCACTATTAAAAACCACGAAGGAATACCAATGGCATTCATTTGCTAGTGCAGAGAATGATTGGCAATATCCTGGTTATACAGTAATTAAAAATTAGTTTCCAGGGCTGTCTAACATTTATTTTTTTATTCCATTAAAATGATTAGTTTTTTAGATCCCTGTCCATCACAGTGTGCCAAAATTAAACCTAACTTTTGTACTACCATACATATATCTGTATCTTATATATACAGTATATGAGAAAACAAGATTTAATATTTCAGGTCTCATTGGACAAAATCTTACTAGGTAGCTACACAAGCATAACTCAATATTACACTCATGACAGCTATAAAGGACCAAGATGGAAGTGCTATCCACGAAGCACTTCTGTTTGCACACTGTGCAATGGGGACAATGGGACTTGTGCAATCACATTGCCCAATTCCCCGCTGCCAGATATAATTACCAGCACACTTATGCAGGTATAATTTTATGTTACACCTGTGCAAAGAGGATTTTGGCCAATGAATCACACTAGCTTTTATGGCACAGTTTACTGACAGATAATTGGCTGGCTGCAGGTTCCTTTTTACTGTACATGTGACTTCAGTTTTGAATTATTCATTTAATAACTTAGATCTCTCCCTAATATTTGACATAGTTATTATAGAAGTTAAGTGTTGTGTGCAATCTATGCCTCTTCCCATTATATGCCAGATTTAAGAACTGACTTAATGTACAAATCGCTCCATAATCCCTAATCACTCAAGTATTTGACACTGCTGGATTTCTTTTTATGTCCAGACATCTATAATCCCTGTTATACTATACTGGAGTAAAGAATGATAGCCTTTTTTAACCACATTTTGGAAACTCTTCCCCGCAAAAAACAAACAACCCCTCCAAACCTGTTAATAGAGGGTACACAGACAAGTTAATTTTTTTATTCTTAAGTTAATATTTCTGAATGTTACAGAAGGGTGTCAGAAGAGAGGAAAGAAGGAGAAAATACACTGTGTAAACTCTGCCAAGTTATTTAACTTCTTGGTATCAAGTGGGGATTATGAAGCTTAAGGGGCTTGTAGCGTAACTTTGAGAACTCCTAATGTAGTGTGCAACGTTTCCCAGTATCAAGTGCTACCAAAATGAACTGAATGTCTATTTGGTTATGTTGGTACAACTTTTGGTTGTACAGGCTCAATTGTACGTTTTATAACGTGCAATTGAGCCTCTTCAGCTCAGTTGGTTGGAGCACCACACTGCAGAGCCATGGGCTGGGGGTTTGAGTTCCCACAAAAGAAGCCAGCTGAAGTCACATGATGTGTATGGGGCTGAAGGAGTTACATGCCCTGCTACCCCTGTGTCCTCAGGCAAGATGCACAGTCCTAGACTACCCCCAGAAGAAGGGGATGGTAACCCCCTTAAGGGTACTTCATGCCTAGAAAACCCTGAGAGGGTTGTCGTAAGTTGGAAATGACTTGATGGCACATGATTATTATTGTTTTTACTAGGGTTTAATTATTTTTATTATGTTGCTGTTATTTTAAAAAAAAACTGGACAACACAAAAAAAATTATGAGATGGAGGGAAGGAAGAGAATAAAATGTGTGTATAGAGATAGAGTCAGAGAAGACATATTGTGTTAATGTGCAGGCACAGAGACCCTACAAGGAGTCCTTGTAAGTTGACAGCAGGAAACAATTTCAGGGGATGTACAGATATTCTCCTTCATCACTAAGATGTCATCAGGTGCAGGTTTTCACTTTTTCTGTAGTAGTGAATGATAGATATTCACTTATGGGAGAAAGGTAAGGGGCATCTTTGGTGACATCATTAGTCTGAGGCAATTTGAAGTTTACTTCTGCATCAGTCATGCCAGTGTTTTGGACAAAGATCAGGTTTTACTCCCTGTCAGCTGTCTCACATTGCAGCAAGGTAGAACCAAAGGAGAAAAAAAAATCCCTGATTTTTTCCATCACATTACGAAGGCAGTGGAACTGGTATCATTTGATAGAATGGTGGGATCCAGTGTTTATGTATGTCCAAGGAAAGCAACAACAAATGGAAAACATTACCAAGGTATCCCTTAGTTTTTGTGTTAATGAAGCTATGCTACCAGTGTATGCTATGAGAAAAGAAAATGAAATTCAAGGAATTTTCAAATAAATGAGCTTTTGCAACCATAATACCCACTTCTGTGTCCCTGCTGTCCAGCTTGATATGTCACAGTCAGCCCTCAGCCACTTTTCAAGGAGTAGACATGATGGGCGGGGTATAAATTTAATAAATAAATAAATAAATAAATAAATAAAGGTCATTAGAAGTGGCCACCATGAACCCTGTATAATCACATAGACCCTGTGTAATCACATACGTTTCAAAGAATAATCAAGAAAATTAACTATCCTTTCCTACAGCCTATTCCCAAGACTTAATCCACAAAATATGCCCTTCCCTGAGTACAGTTTTAAAAAATGAGAAGGATTGAAAGCTTAGTCTTTTGGGGCAAAGACAGTTACATATTTCAGGAACTGTGGAACTGGGTTAGCAACTATTGTTATACATAGGGGAAAAAGCTTCGGAATGCAGGGGATGTGTTTTCAAGGTTCAAACTACTTCCAGCACACTTTCGAATAGAGATGTGCATTGGGCCCCGACCTGGTGCACAACCAAGCAATGGCACAAAGATTTAGTGCCTGACCCACCCTGTGCCCTTCTGGATGCATTTCAACCTGACCTATGCCCATGATGATATTTGTGCATTTCCAGTTTTCTGTGAACTATTCCATTCCTGTGAATGGAAAACCCAAACAGCAAGGCCAGATAATAGAGTAGTACAGAAAGGGCAAAAAGGCTTTTTGGCCAAGGTTCTACTGACTTGGAGTGCTCTGACTTATTTTTATTTTTCCTGTTCATTTTTCCTGACCTTCAGAAGAAAGCTCTGGTCTTACTACTGAGCAGAGGAGCTTCCTAAGATTGCCACAGAGAAGGGAGTGAATTAGGGCAATGGAAATGATTCTCTTTGATTCTCCCTTAAAAGAGCAATCCAGGAAGCCACATTTTCATTCTACATTTTATATCCTTTCCCCCTCCCTACCTGCCCTTCATCTTCTTGAATATGAAATTAGTGGTGCTGCACCCCAAGCATAGCCTTTGATTATTGATACAATGACTGCAGAAGTGGGGGGGGGGACTCCCTTGGAAGACCAAAAAGAAATGTTGTGCAGTGGTTTTCCACTCCGTTTTGTAATTTCTTAAGAGAAAGCCATGCAAACATTCAAGATCTCAGAAGGTCTCAGCACATCTCCATTCAGCAATTTAAAAGTTCCATTATTATAAACTGACATCACAATACATTTCTCTCTAGTACCAAGATATCTGAAGTATTCGAAAGCTTGCACACATTTTTGTGCTACTTTGGTTGGGCGAGCAGGTTATTACACTCAATGTGTGACCTTAATTGTGTGGTTTTTATGTAGCTTGTGAATTGCCGTTGGCCATTATGAAGAAAGGTGGTATATAAACCATCATTGTCATTCTATTAATGTTATATTACTCTGCATACCTTCACTTGAAATGCACTATACTGCAGAATAAATACGATATCCATTATATATATATAAAGGCTGAAACTTTGCAGTGTATATATATATATATATATATATATATACACTGCAAAGTTTCAGCCTTTTGTGTAGTCCCCCACCCCATCCCTTTCAGGAGACTGACTCAGTAACAGTAAACCATGAGCGAGGGCTGGTTAGAGTGAATCATTAACACCCATGTTTCTATAGATTAATACTTTTGTTCTGTGATTTGTCAGATTCAGTCTCTTGATTCAACCAGTAGGTAATAGGATGTTGTGCTAAATCTGTGTTTATTTTATGAAATAATTCTGTTTATTCACATCTGCGTAATGGCTAAGTACACACTGTGATTGCTGTGAAGGCAAGGAGCACATGCTATCAAGTTCCCCTCCTTCCCAGTTACCTTGGAACCTAAAGTGATTGGAGAAAATTATCAGTTTGATTGCACAGTCCTGCCAGTTCTTCTCAGCCTAACAGCTGAACCGCATTTGGGTCCTTCCTCCACCCACATCCCACTTGCCATTTTCTCTTCTGAATCCACCTTCAGACTTGATTTCTACTTGAAGATTTGTGCCAGAATGTATAGCGGAGACTACGTGAGTAGAATTTCCCATATTTTTCACATTGTTCTTTACTGCAAGAATTATAAGAACATTTTCTTAGTGGACAACAAAAAGACAGATAGAATTCCATCTCCAATCAATTGCCCATAATTAAGATGTTTCCCCTGGAATAAGTTTTTTAAGTCAAATATATTTATGATCTAGTTTTTGACAGCACGTGCTTTGAAGACCTTCTGGGCACCTGGGTTAATGAAGCAAAGAATGGATGACAAGAGTAAATGGCAAAAAAGCCCTGACATTACAAATCCTTTCTAATGCCTAGTACTGTTTGAAGGCAGAAGTATATCCATCCTGTGTAACCACAATAGAATTATGGGACCATAAAATGATCCTTTATATGTTTGCTTAGAATCAAACCTCACTGAGTTCAATATTACTCTCAAGTAGGCTGACCAAAGAAGAGACCTGTCTTAATCCCAGGGACCTGTTTTTAGCTATTGAAAGGGTGGGAGTAAATATTTTTGTTAGGATAAGGACAAATTGTATTTTAAAAACCTGTTGGCATTTGTTCCCTCACAGCGTTTATTTTTCCTGCTGCAGACTGTGTTTATTTATGCCTTCTGTTCTCTTTATTTAGTTAACAATTTTCTGTTACAGATGTATTTATGCCTACTCAAAAGTAAATTATACTCCTTTTAATAAGGCTTCTTCCTGAGTCACTGAATAGAGGATTGCAGAATTAACGGCCCTGGGTTATATCAAAAACTGGAAATTACAGACAACAGAAAATAAAGTCTGCTTGTGTTTTGTGACCAATTGATGAAACCAACTTATAAAACTCATTAAAGCTGTAAGGTAAAGATAAAGGTTCCCCTTGACATTTAGTCCAGTTGTGTCCGACTCTAGGGTGCGGTGCTTATCCCCGTCTCCAAGCCGTAGAGCCAGCGTTTTGTCCGTAGACAATTTCCATGGTCACGTGGCCAGCGCGACTAGACACGGAACGCCGTTACCTTCCCACCATGGTGGTACCTATTTATCTACTTGCATTTGCATGCTTTCGAACTGCTAGGTTGGCAGGAGCTGGGACAAGTGACGGGAGCTCACTCCGTCGCGTGGATTCGATCTTACGACGGCTGGTCTTCTGACCTTGCAGCACAGAGGCTTCTGCGGTTTAACCCACAGCTAGCTGAATCTAACAATAACTTCTGATTTTAAGGCCAAGGATGCCACGTACCGAGTTCCATCACTAATATCTCACTTAAAGTTCATCTTCTTTCAAAGGAGCACTAGTCCTATTGCTGGGAGAAAGATACCCTCTTTATTTATTTATTTAACTTATATGCCGCCCACACTACCCAAAGGTCTCTGGGCGGCTTACAACAGTTAAAAAAGAATAAAAAGACAAAACAATTAAAATGCAATTAAAATATATACTCTAAAAATTGCCATCAGGACCCACAGCTGA
Organism: Intellagama lesueurii; assembly: GCA_037013535.1. NCBI lineage: Eukaryota > Metazoa > Chordata > Lepidosauria > Squamata > Agamidae > Intellagama > Intellagama lesueurii. The sequence goes on along the minus strand of JBAJHW010000005.1, from coordinate 145,767,615 downwards.
TATTATTTCAATTAAAAGCCTTCTGGAACAGGAAGGTTTTGACCTGGCACCGAAATGTCATCAGCGTCGGCGCCAGACGAATCTCAGTCAGGAGGGCATTCCATAGTCTGGGGGCAGCTGCCGAAAAGGCCCTTTGTCTACAAGCCATCCCTCTTACCTCCTTGAGGGACGGCTCTTTCAAAAGGGCCCCCTGGCTAGATATTAACTGCCGGGTAGGTTCATGTGGAAGTTATGGATGTTATCTTACACAGCTGTTATTCAAGGACACTCTGATTAATCCACACACTCCTGCCTTACAAAGCAAGTATACAAAAGAAGTCATATTGCTAAAGAAAAAGGAGAGCATCTATTTCTTAATTTACATCTTTGGGTACCAGTGTACTCAGCCTCAGTATCTAGTCAATCTAACTTTTCAACAGAGCTTTATCATTGCTTGTGTGGACAAGCATCTATAGCCCAGAACTGTAAATCCTTTACAGGATGGTTGTTGTCCATGTAATGACTAACCAAAGCAGTTCCCAATCTTTCATTCCTAATGTGGCCTAGATGATCCCCTATACGTACTTTAAGGGACCTGGATGTTTTTCCTATATAAAGCTTGTGTACAGGGGCATCTGATGGCATATAGTACCCAGCTGGTGTTACAAGTGGTGAATTTTCTCAAGTCATATTTCTTGCCTTTATGGTGATCCACAGACTCACTGGACATATATACATGAGTATTGGCAATAAATCCAGCATCCACAAGGATGGTGACTGTGCAAAGGTGTTGAACCTGACAGAATGTTAAAGGCTCTCTGTTGTCTTTCTCTGAACTCATTCCCAATTAACATATCACTGATATTTTGTGTTCTTTTAAAATAAATATCTCTTGGCAACCATCTATATTGTTCAAAATGTACAAATATTTCTTGATGTTGCCTTGTAATTTGTCGGTAATGTATCAAAAGCCAAAACCCAGCAAACTTGATTTACAAGTTCTTTCTTATGCTTTCTTAGGAGGCTAGTGCATGTAGAACGGATGAACCTAGCAAAACTATTTTCTATAACATGATCAGGGTAGTCCTTATGTCTTAACTGGCTTCTTGGATGCCCTGCCCCCACCCCCAAAGCCTCCTTTCTGGTGCAATTTCTTTTGATTCTTGGAAACTGCGCATAAGGCAAATGGCATCTTAGGGATCTAGGATGAGAGCTGTCAAAAAAAAGGGATGCATTGCGATCCTATAGTTTTCTCTAAAGTGTTGTGTTTAATTTACCTCCGTGTTTTACGGTTAGATCTAAAAATGTATTTCCTAATAGTGATCGTGAGTATCAAATTGGATGTTCATATTTACGGAGGTTACCCATCTGAAAACATTTTTCAAAGCCCTATCATTACCCCTCCATATTGCAAACACATCATCATCAGTGGGATTACAAGGACATAGCCCATTAAACATGTATCAACCAGCTGTCTTAACATTTCTTGCTACAGTATTTTGGATAGCTATAACACTCCCTGGTCAGCTTGCTTTATAACAATGGAAGGGTCAGAAGCAAGAGCCTTTAAAGTGCATCGTTCTATTCTATTCATATTTTGCCAAGGTGATGCAACTGATCTAATTTTTCCAAATACTGTATTACCAATTTCTCAAAGGTTACTATAGTGGGATCTGGGTTACCAGGTGGCATAAAGGAAGACTGACTTTTGATTCTTTTTTTCTCAAGTCAGTTAACTGACCCTCTGACTTGCCAAAGAACTGCTGTAATTTAATGTTTCTTAAAAACTGGCCTAAATCAAGTCTTACATGTGTGGGATCATGCTGGGGTATAAGTACAAAAGATAAACCTTTTGCCAAGATCTGTGTGTCAGCTGCATTCCGACCTCCGTAGGATCTCTGTGCTTTCTTCTCATCCTACTTTCTGCAGTTGTTATGTACCACAGTATAGAACTGGTCTGTTATTTATTTCTCACCATTGTGAGTCACTCAATTACTGAAAGTTTATAACACATTAGATTCCACAGGATATAACATTACATGATGCAAGTAACTGGAGCACACAGTAGAAAATGTCCACGATAGTCCAATTGGATAGACAAATAGAACACAGCCTGCGTGGGATAAGATCCATGCTTCCAAACATAGACCAACAGGGGCTTAATAAATTAGATATATTCAACCAACATTGCCTTTTCTAAAATACATATTCCAGTACCAGAAAAAAGATATGGGCTGTAGCAAAATTAAATTATTGGTTGTGTGCAATGCAGAAAGAGCACAAAGAAAATTTCCTATTCTCTGGTCCTCGCTGCAGATCCTTGCCCCTTAGAAATGCCTCACCTCTAGGAGGTGAGAAAACTCATTAAGACCTGAAATGTGGTGTGGAGTCAAGGATGGCTCTACCATTGGGCAAAGTGAAACAGTTACCCCAGGCAGCAGATTTGGGGTGACAAAGGAACAGCAAATTGTTAGTTATTGCATTTTTACTGTGAAGGATGGGCAGAGGCACTTGTGGGATTTTTTACTTCATACACTAAAATAACTTGGCTGGATTTTAGTACTACACACCTTGAGATGTGGGAGAGGGAGATGTTTCCTTGTCTGCTCTGCCTCAGGCAACGAAATATCAGGGAGTAACTTGAGGGAGGAAGCAACCTAAATTAGCTGGTGGTAGCTTTCATGAGTGAAAAATCATTCATGCAAGCTGCCTTTGCATGACTTCGCGCTATTTCCCCCTTCCAGCCCCATCTTCTCATTTCATATCCAAAGTCATATGTGAACATCCCTCAGCTTTCAGAAATGGGTTGGGGAGGTGCAACAGAAGGAAAGGCAGGTGAGCAGTTTACATGGATGGACTTCTGCTAAGTCAGCACTGGATACAACCAGATATGTATACTCTTGTTTTTATTTGTTGCACATAATTGAAAAAGCTATTTTATCAGCAGCTACCCTTGGCTATTTTTCTTGTTGGGGTAAAGCTGGAGCACAAAAGACCTCTTTGCAAAAATAAGTCTTCAGCATGAAATTGCAACACTTGTTTCAAAGCATGAATTCCCAGGGAAAAAGCATGTCATCTAGAATTTAACTCCCATCGTTTGTTATCAGAAAAATGACTTACTAAACAAATATTAGAATCCATTTGTACTTCAGATTGCTTTTGCAGTCATGAAGCATTATCTGAACTTTATGCACTGTAGTATTATTAGGAGGGGGGGACTTACATTCCAGGAAATTCTGGCTGATTCAACTTCAAGGTTCAACAATACTAGCATGGGAAGTAATCAATCATCTATTATGTTCACAAGGCGTTTCTTTAAAAATGTCATCAGAATATGTCAGTTTTGCAGTTGGGCAATGATGACAATCTGACTTACGCTTTTTGATAGCTATGTCACTCATAAAATAACCAATCTATGAGAAATCTGCCCTGAACTGATCACGTCATCAGTTTCAGGGCAGAGTTCTGAAAGTCTGAGATATGTACAAGTTCCACCCACAGTGTTACATCCAGTACACAAGTTACCTTCGGTAGAATAGATGTATTATAAGTGCACCTATGCAACAAGCCAATGATAGGAATGGGATTAGTGGTTTGGTTACTCACCATGCCAGGCTACAGGCCTCCAGAGTAAATAATACTCTTAGAACTGCAAGCTGGAAGGGACCCTAGGGATCATTGAATCCAGCCCCTATCAAGGAAGCACAGTGGGGAATTGAACTCCCAAACTCTGGCTCCACAGCCAGATACCTAAACCACTGAGCAATGGCTGTGTGAGAAATAATAAAATCACCAACCAAACCCATATGGCCAGAGTTCATTAAACATTGCCATCAGCAGCATGGAAACTTTCACATATTAATAGTCATTTTTCTGAATTTTCTTGCTAAGCATACAAAGTACAACCCAATTCAATGCATATCTACTCAGGAGTAAGTCCATACTTTCTTGGGCTCCATGATCACTGCAGATGGTGACAGCAGCCACGATATTAAAAGACGCCTGCTTCTTGGGAGGAAAGCGATGACAAACCTAGACAGCATCTTAAAAAGCAGAGACATCACCTTGCCAACAAAGGTCCGCATAGTCAAAGCGATGGTTTTTCCAGTAGTGATGTATGGAAGTGAGAGCTGGACTATAAAGAAAGCTGACCGCCGAAGAATTGATGCTTTTGAATTGTGGTGCTGGAGGAGACTCTTGAGAGTCCCCTGGACTGCAAGGAGATCAAACCTATCCATTCTGAAGGAAATCAACCCGGAGTGCTCACTGGAAGGACAGATCCTGAAGCTGAGGCTCCAATACTTTGGCCATCTCATGAGAAGAGAAGACTCCCTGGAAAAGACCCTGATGTTGGGAAAGTGTGAAGGCAAGAGGAGAAGGGGACGACAGAGGACGAGATGGTTGGACAGTGTCACCGAAGCTACCAACATGGGTTTGACCCAGCTTCGGGGGGCAGTGGAAGACAGGAGGGCCTGGCGTGCTCTGGTCCATGGGGTCACGAAGAATCGGACACGACTTAACGACTAAACAACAACAAAGTCCATATACTACAGCTTCTAGAAATCCAAACCATAGCTTGGGGCCTTGAACTGCAAAACACAGCTCAGTTCATGCAACAGCTTCCTGGGCTACAAAACATAGTTTAGTCCATACAATAACACCCTGACCTTTCCATAAGGAGTAGAGACTCCTACAAACATTAGTTGGTCTAATGTGAAGAAAATGTGGATGAAATTGTTCCACGTAGAGACAAATGATTTGTAATAAAGCTTCCTAAATCCACAGAATGAAAATATATGGAAATTATCCCAAATTAGTTTTTTCTGTCTTTATTAGGCTGATTAGAAAATGTCTATACTTCATTTCTCAGGATGGATTACTGTTGCACTAAGATGTCTAACAAAGTGTGACTGCTGTCCTATCTAGAACGGGTAGCACTTTTAATCTCTTTTATAATACCTAGTTGCCCTTATACAATATCCCTTTCCACCATGGAAGGGAAAATAACTATGCCAACTTTAGAATTGGTACAGTTCCTGTCCCTTGTAGGGACTGCCTTGGGGGAGTGGAAGTGCTTTGGAGCTTGTGGATAGGAGGACCCCCACTTCCACAAGAAGAAAACATCCAGGGGTGGTTGTTTTTCTCTGCCTGCAAATGTTCATCTTCACCAGCAGAAAGATACCCAAAGGTCCATCAGCCACACTCCATGGAAGTTTGAATGTCATATAAACAAACATATAAATAACATATTTTTTAAAAAAATCAACATCAAGATTAAAATCAAGACCAAAACAATTTTAAGACATTTTAAAACATGAACAAAGTATTCCTGAGACACTTATTGCTTAAAGCCTGCTTGAAAAGGAAGGTCTTTGCCTGACAATGGAAGGACAAGAGGGAGTGGGCCAACCTTGCTTCTCAAGGCAGCACATTCCAAAGCCTGGGAGCAGCCATTGAGAAGGCCCTCCTCTCTCATGTCCTCACCAAATGAGCTTGGGAAGGTAGAGGAAACAAGAAAAGCCGAGAAGGCTTGTACTGCCCTGCCCAGTCTCACTGTTCCACATTGTGTGTGTCTGTGTGTGTGTGTGTGATATGTGTGTGTGTATGTGTGTGTGTGTGTGTGTGTGTGTCTATCTAGCTATCTATCTAAACAGCAGAAGATTTATATGAAATAATTGGAAAATAAAGTATGAATTTCAATTAAATGATTGGCATAAAGAAGTTTGAAATATAGCTGTTAATGATAAATCAATGTGATATTTATTTATCTTCCTTGTCTCTCTAACACGGGATATGTGGCACTTGTCCTCATAGCTCCCCCTTTGGGACAAAAAACCCGCCTGGTTTCTATACTCTGCATCCCCAAATAAGTGATAACATTGAGGGGAAGGAAAAGTCAGGGAGAGGGAAGAAAGATGGAAGCAAGCAGCTGCCTCCCAGACCAGAAGCAGGAAGGGCTTGGTCCTGCAGAGAAACTGAAGTCCCACAGGCTGAAGTTCTGCAGGCGAAGTGGAGAGGCACAGTAGCAGATGTTCCCCTGACCCACACACTCCCTTGTTCTGGCAGATATCATACAGGATCTGTCTTCTCTTCCATTCAGGAATTCAGGCAGAGATTGTAGAGTTTCTATGTGCAAATATTAAACGCTGAAGTGCCCACAAATATTGCTTTGATATTAGTCTTGAAGAAAACCATTATAATTCACTATACTTTAATATCATCATGAAATTCATTTCTCCATACATAAATGGGCATATAACATACATTCAAAGTGTGAAATCAGCATCACTGCACCCTTTCTTTTTGGGCAGAATTTTGGTCTCCATAATATTGGCTATTAAGTAAATGAAATTTAGTTATTCTGAGGTGACAAAAATAATATAAATGTTGTTTCAAAAATTTTCTGTCTTACAAGTTTAAGAAATGGCTGTGGAGACTAAACAAAACAGAGGAAATCATTTCTCTCCAAGCCCCTATGCCAGATCTGGGAAATCTGTGGTGTACCTGCCAGATGTTGCTGAACAACAATTCCCATCAATCCTCCCTGCTAGCCTGCCTAATGTTGACCTAGAGTGAGAGTAGCAATTCTTCAGGGACATAAAGATTTTCCACCCCAGCACTATAGAGTTCTTAATAATCATCATAATTTGCCATCAAATCAATTATGACTTATGGCAACTCTTTTCAGGGTTTTCAAAATAGACAGCACTCAGAAGTGGTTCACCATTCCTGGGACTGTGCAGCTTGCCCAAGGTCACACAGGCTGACTCCTATTTGTAGGAGGCACAATGGGGAATTGAACTCCCAAACCTCTGACTCCACAGCCAGATACCTAAACCACTGAGCTATCGAGTTCCTATGGTATCATAAATATAACTCGAGACACCATGCATTTCAGAAATGGTACAGCTTCTTCACAGACTTTAATCAGTTGGGTAGAGGTCATGCTTGCAATCTCTTAACTACTGATGATGATGATGATGATGATGAGAGAGAGAGAGAGGTTCTCATGCTCCATCACCCTTCCTAGAGGACATAGCTTTGTGGTACAGTTAATGCTTTACACACAGAAAATAATAGGTTCAGCTTCTTGCATACCCAGATAGGACTAGTAAAAAATCCTGTGTGACGCTTTAGAGAACAACTGGCACTCAGAGGGGCAACATTCTGACTCAATATGTCAGCTTCCTATATTCAAAAGTAATTATGGTTTATTGTTTTTCAGTGTTGTTTTGGTCTGGTGTTTGCATTAGTGCTTGTCACGGAAAGTTTGAGGTTGTTTCTTGTTTTCTTTTTAATGAGAGTTTGTAAACAAGCTTCTAACCCGGGATTGAAAGCTAACTACTGACTCCCTAAGGAAGCCACAGGCTTCAGTTTACAAGAGCTGAGGACAGGGCACTTTGGAGATCGCTCATTCATAAGGTCACTATAAATCGGAGGTGACTTGACAGCACATAATAACATTAGTGCATATGTATGCTATACTGCAGTTAATGGTTAAGTGGGGATGGAGGAAAACATTTGCCTAGGCAAAGAAATAATGGGGGAAAGAAGCATGTGGGCCTACTTGTGATTATCTACTAATTGGCAATAGATCATTAGTGTTTTATTTCCACCACAACTTTGAGCCAACCTTTATTTCTCTCCTAGAAATAAGGATCATCCAGGAACCGATCCAGTTCTGTTCTAGCTTTCTCTCCTGAAACCCATAGCTCACTTAATGCCTATTCTTTTTGTTGCTTAAATTCTTTGATATTTCTTTTGGATAGATGCCCTGTGGTAGATGTTTTTTAAACAGCAGCTGATTTGTACTATATCAATTTACATTAAGGACAGTACAGACTCTATAGGAATTATATTTGAGTTCAATACGCACAAGTTGATGATTACAGGTGATTTTTCCATTTCTTCACCTTTCATAGACTGTGTTTGGGGTAGCTTTGTAACCAATTATCTCCAGTATCTTGTGATCTGTCTCACAGCAGTTGCAAGCACATGTTTTCTATTTTGAGGAGAAACTCCAGTGGCTCTGCAGATTTTTAGTCACTTCGATTTATGGTGTGCTCTCCTATCCTGAAAAATATTTTAGACTAATCTGCAGACAGAGTTGTTGTGATGTGACTGTGGTGCCAAAGCTACTGGAATCAAATGAAGGTGCCAGTATAACGTCCTTTGTAATAATTCACTTTGATCAATAAAGATATGTTACTTGAATATTTTGAAGCCTGGCAAGGAGGTAGACATATTTACAGGGCATATTTAAGATCTTACTTCTCTTCAATTTTGATATAATTCTCTCTCACTCACTCTCTCTCTCTCTCTCTCTCTCTCTCTCACACACACACACACACACACACACACACACCACCGAGCTATCCAGCCAGCTACCAAAAAGTCTAAATGATGTTAAATCTAAACCTTATTTGCACTCCAGGATTAACTGCATGACAAATGTTGCTCACACACTGGTACCACCAAGCAAACCTGGACATGACATGGAGAATCCTGTTGTTGTTTTTTAAGGACATGCAAGAGAAATTGTGGAAATTACCACAGTTAGTGACAGTTAATTAACCAGGTGCCAGGAACATGCCAGGCATGTGACTGGATGCATGACTAGGTGCATGATGTACTTGAGAGTGTCACCTCACTCATTAGTAGCTTTGCAATTCCTGTTGCACTGATAAAACCCAGTAAAATTCTGCTGAAAGTGACTGCAAACACTGTCTGACCTATTCCTTTGTAAAGGGAAAATGCGTTATGTGAAAAAGAAATTCCCAAATCCATATTATACCAATATCTTTGTTAGGCCAGCTAAAAGGCATAAAATCTCCTTTAGAGATTTTTAAAAACCCTTTTCATTGGACATAATGTTAGAAAAATTACAGTTCAATGTAATAATGTAGTCTGCATGCAAGGGGATTGTTTTTATTTTCACAGTAGAAATTTAAGGTTTATTGTGTTTTACAGCCTTTCTTGTTCTCCACAAAACATGAGACTGTTCAGGGTGAACTCTTAACACCTGCTGCACTGTCTGTGACTTTTTCCTCCATTATAACTTTAGACAGTATCGAGATTGTACTGCCATAATTTCAGACTCTCCACACTCCAATGGTTTTTGTAACATCAGACCTAATGAAACTTTTTTTCTCTCCCGAACATTTGCACAGAGAATGTCATGCCTTTTTATTTGGACGAACAAAAGTTATAACCACAACCAGCTTCCTCTGTAGTGTGAAAATGAAGTTTACGGCAAAATCTTTAAGACTAGAATTTCATTTCCACAAAGCAGCTCAGTGTAATTCACCCAATAGCACCCTCACTTCATCCCATAGGTTATTTCTGTTGGATATATTGCATCCTGATTTGATGCCTTTGAGAGGTTTTGGCTGGGAGGGAGCTGCAATGAATGTCAGTCAACTCAGCAGCAGCCAATTGTTTCCTTCTCTACCTCAAATTTCTTTTTCCCAGTTAGTGTTCAGTTAGTGTTCTGTCAGTGTGTCAGTTATGAAGTCAGTAGTAAACAGTTAAAGTGAAGTGTTCTGTCAGAAGTGTAACCAGTCACTTAGTTAATAATGAAGTAAATTAAGCAGTTAAGCTCAGTAATATAATAGATTAACATTTCTACAAAATATTATGATTGTTTTTATATAAGAAGAACTGTAAGTAAATGGGGAAAAAATTATTCTTTCTAATTTACTGGAGTCTCTGAGTGAATGTATTGAAATAAATAAGTGCCAGTTGAGGTAAACTAACAAGGGATGACCTACTAAAAATGCTGTAGTTCAATCTGCTTTATAGGTTCCTGACTGAACCATTTTTTACCCACTGCAAAAAAAGCAGGATGTTTATTATTAATAATAATAAAGGCCACATTCAATTTTCTTCTTACCAAACTCTGCCACACAAAACCCCAACACTTTCAACTCTTTAGAAAAAATTCTTGGAACAAGCTAGGAACTGGACAGAGAAGAGTCTCTAGAAAATGCCCTTGCAGAAGCTTTTCTCTGCTCACAGTTAGGATCCAAATCATGGTGTTTAAATTGATTGCATGTACATTAAGTCTCACATCTTAACAAATCATAATGAAATTTAATTAACATTTGACCCTACTATTTACCAAATACAGATGCTCTAGTCTAGCCCACTGCTGTGAACTCTGATTGACAGTGGTTTTTCCAGATTTCAAGCCAAGATCTTTCCATGTCCTGATGTCCTTTAAACTGGGGGTACTAGGGGTTAAATCTGAGACCTTCCACTTGAAAAGCATGTAATATATAACTGAACAATGATGCCTCTTCAGCTGTAACTGGCTGTCACTGAAATGACTGCATGTCTATCCTTCCATAATGGGGGTGGGGTATATTTAGATTGCATAGAACCTAATAACAGTTATGCATCTGTAACACAAGGGTGAAGGTGTTGAATCAGATGTTAGTCATCATTCAACTGACTATCCTGAAGAGCTTACATTAGAGTTATATATTGGGATGGATAGAAACATCAGAGTTAATCCAATCTTTCAGACTTTACAATCAAGGTGTTAACCTTGACTACTGTTGACTTTGGGATACTTGTTTCATGAAATATGACTTCTGTGCTGGCAAGAAGAAGAAAGAATAACCAAATTACTCTGAATTTAAGGCTTATTCAATTAGCTTCCAATGCATTATCAACGCATCAGAATTATTGTGTTGTATCCCCAGAGATCTGAAACAATTCTAAATAAGTCTAGCAATGTGGCTCAAGGTATATAGCAGAAATACAAATGATATAAGGACACAGGCTGAAAGCATCCCAAATGACAAAGATGTAAACAAGCACTTAAAACATTTCTTTCACTTGTAGATGACTGGATGCATTCGAGCTTTTTATGGACAGATAAAGCATAAATGATCAACCGAAAAGGATCCCAGAAATGTTAGCGTAAAAGCTAACATTTACACTAACATGGAGATTAATTCATTAGGATTAACCATTTTAATGAATATCTGTGGTGATTCCCTTGCCCTTTGGTCTATGCCTCAGTCACTACCAAACCATTTATTTTATTTTATTTATTTATTTATTTCATTTATACACCACCCATTTGGCAGCAAGGCCACTCTGGGCAGTTTACAACAAATAACAAAAAACAACAGAGTAACAAAATAGCAAATAGGGACATTAATACATAGGGGTGAAAATCAAAAGCCATAAAGTAAAGTGAGGATAAAATTATAATACAATAAATACAATTAAAAGCATAGAAAAATTTCCCATAACTATTTGATTATCACTTTAGTTCCAGACAGGTAGGGGGGTGTTTGCCTAAAAATGTCCCACTAACCAGATACAAGTAGTGAGGATTTCACTGTCCGACAAACAGATGTAATAACTTAGAGATTTTCTAGATGGGCCTTCAAAGCACATCCCGCCATGGCCAGAATCTTACTGGGTTTGTGCAGCAATAAAGCCAAAGCTGCATAACTAATGTGTACAATAATTCAAGCTATCTATAGCATGTTTAGACACACCCTTACTGTGCCCCCAGTTGCACACCCTGGTGATGACAGGCAGTCAAACACTGTGAGAGCCACTTGTGCAATTTTGCTTACACATGCGGCATTTCACAATAGAGTTTTAGGCTACATTTTTTCCCTTTTCTACTCAGTAGTCCCTCTCAGCTGTGTATTATCTAGTCCCAAAGGATCATAGCTTTGTCAGTTTCAGAATTTTGGCAATCTTGGTTGATTGCACATTGCTTCATTATAAAAGACAACAGATCTGTGTGTTCAAATCCCATCCACTACAATGAAAGTATTATATCTGCCTTCATCCATATACTGAAAGAAAAAGCTCCTAGACTGGCTACTACAAAGGTAGGGAAGCTGTGATCCCCCAGAAAAACAGTCAGACCATACAGACTAGGCCTGGTGACAGCTGGATAAAAACATTTGGAGAATGTTTCAAGGCATTTTTAAAACTCACCGTTTTATGAGTGAATGTTATTTATCTCTCAACAGATTCAGGGGACAATCTTCCCAGCTCCAAATTTTGACCCTGTTATGGATGCCCAGATGCTAGGTGGAGCTCTGCAAGGAATGGGTATGTAGATTAAACAAAATTTAGAAATTTCCTCTTCTGTCTGGTGAAGTGGGCTTGTCCACGAAAGCTCACATCAAAATATAGCAGTTAGTCTTCAAGGTGCCAAAATATTTTTTGTTTTTTAAATTTGGAAGATATCCTCTACTCTGTCCTGTTCTTAAATCTACTTGACATACAAGCTCCTAGCACCAAACGTTTATCTAAAAAGAGAGATGTTATGTTATTCCCCTGGCTCATTTACTTAAAAAACAAACATGGCATAAATAAGTGTTTATCATCAAAAGAAGCCAATAGTAAAAAGAGATCGAACACTATCATTTGAGGAAATTATAGTGGGTTGAGAACATATAAAATTCAGCGACAGCTTTTGTAAAAAAAATATTTTTCTTCAATACTTGTTTTCAAAGAAAATACAGAGTTGTAATTATACGCTGTAAAAATTGACGCATTGAGCTAAAAGTTCCTCAGGAAAACTATGCTAGTTTTAGGTAAAATAAAACCAAGATTGTAATAAAAAGGTCCAACATTATCTTTTTTCTGAGCTTCATCTCAAAGTAAGTATCCCACAATTCTTCCACAATGTTTTTAACTCCCCAAATTCAAAACTCGGTTTGAAGATCCAGCATGAGAAATGTTAAAAGATGAATTTAGAACCACTTCATTATGTTTGGGACACAGTTTGACTTGGAAACAAAATACAGCAATTACTGCTCCTGTCATTGTAGAAAGGGACAGGGAAAAACAGAAACTCTAGTGTTGGAAGAGAGCATTACAGATCCCTTGGACTACCAGAAAGACAAATAAGTGTGTGCTGGAATGAAGTTGAGTCTGAACTGTCTCTAAAAACAAGAGATGTTAAAGTGAGGCTGTTTTATTTTAGGCATATCATGAGAAGACAGGAGTCTCTGGAAAACACAGGAGTACTAGAAATAGTAGAAGACAACAGGAAAGAGGAAGAACAAAATTGAAATGAATTGACTCAATAAAGAAAAGTGATGGTCTTTAGTTTGCAAGACCTAAGCAGATCTATAAACAATGGGACCTTTTGGAGGTTACTAATTCATGGGGACATCATAAATTGGAAACAACTTGACAGCACATAGTAACAAAACTGCCCCAGACTCTAGATTAGATTTGGGATTTAAATCTAGACTCCAGAATGAAACTTTCCCCTTCTGCCCTCCCTCCCTGCAGCTCTTAATGCTGCTCAGAAGCTGACTCTGAAGGCTTTCCCTTTCCCTTAAGGAAGTTTTGGGGAGTTTATGGGAGTGCAGGAGTGGGAGAGAGATCACCTCTCCCAAGACAGAAGCAGTTCTATCTTTGTTTTTTCTGGCCACCCTATACTTATAATTGAAATATCTCTCTATATTTATAGTTCTTTCAGTTGTTTTCCTTTCCCCCTCATATCATAAACAATATTATCTCCAGAGGCCTGGAAAATCAGGGGCCTGGCGATTCAATAATTCTTTTTCAATAGAAAACTCCATTGTTCCTGCATATATTGTAACTCCAAGGGTTTGTAAATTAGTATCAGGCAAGCTGCCGCTATGATGAGAGTGACTCCATGTATATTTATTACAACAGTGGTTCCCAACATTGAGTCCCCAGATGTTCTTAGACTACAACTCCCAGAAATCCTGGCCAGCACAGATTATAGTAGAGGCTTCTGGGAATTTTAGTCCAAGAACATCTGGGGACCCAAGGCTGGGTACCACTGTATTAGAGGAACTATTAGAAGAAAGTGCACTCCTATGGAACTTTGTTTTAGTTTGACTAAATTTCTACACAAGTACACCTGTGCTGAATCATTAATGATTGAGCACATCAATATTAAACTACCCCTGAAACTCCACATTCACAACCTAGAATATGCCAACATTCTCAAGAGCCACAACAGCAGAAACTAGAACAAGAAGAACAGCAGGAAAAGCAGAGTACCGGATCCAGTACTCCCACCACTACCATGATTATACCCCTACAATATCCATATAATGTCAAGATTTGGACTGGTCGCTGGAGTCACCCATCATTCCTGAGGAATTAGAAGAGGCTAGGTTGAAGAATTGCCCCAGGATCTCCTGCTTAATGACAACGAAGCTAACAAGTAACTGCTGAAAGATCTTTAATCAAGATATCCCCATGTTCACCTGTGGGAGTAGAGATGTCAAGATGTGAAACTATGTGTGTACAGAGTCCTCAAATAATTAAGAGGGGTATGGAAAAAGTAGTCCTGAAAATGAGAGTGCTTTTAAAATTAAGGTTTGAACATAGTTTGCTATAGTCATTACAAAACAGTAAGCCAGCTCTCCAGCTGAGCAAAGTCGCTGTACCATAACAATCCTGACAGTTCAACATGTTTTACAACAATAACAAAGCATAAACAAAGGATTCAGGATTCATAATATGCACTCTTTGTAATTCCAATATCTTTGCATTTCCAATATTTTTTATAATATTCTGGTTGTCCAGGATTCTGGGGTTTCAGATCTTTTATGTTATAGGCCTTTGTTCCCGACTCTGTTAAAATTTTAGTCGTAACAATGACATTATTGTCATAATGGAAAACCAGCCAGGAGATCCAGACAGTCAGATAATCAGCCATACCAGAAAATTTATGTACCTAGTTTCTGGACCTGACAGTTGTACCTTGCTGCAATGAGACAGTTCATCTGAAGAAAGTGCTATCCTTTCACCTTTCTGGCAAGGGATCCAATATGGTACAACCACTGATGCAACAGCTTCTATCAGCTGATTAGTAGGACTGGTTTCTTTCTCACTTCTGTTGCCACCCATATGAAACATCCAATGTTTTGGGAACCATTTCCATGTTGACTAGTTATTTAGCAAAACCCTTCTGTATCAACCATAAAATCTTGCCTATTAGTGGTAGATAAGCTGCCCTCCAGAAACATGTCTTCTTATTAATGGTTATTAACAGTTTCTTCACAAGGTGGCCAATAATGGTCTATGTCAAAGAATAGTCTGTTTACAGATGCACCTAGTAAAGATCTAAAAGCCTTATCGAAATCCCCCAGAAGGTAAGTTCAAACTGATAATTTTAAAATTCTCACTTGAAGAAATAGTGCTACAATCCATTCTTAAGCCATCTTTAAACTACAGGCTGCCAAAGGTTGGAACATTATTTGCAAGCAAGGTGTGAAGGAAATAGCAAATAATGTATTTGTTGTTGTTGTTTAGTCGTTAAGTCGTGTCCGACTCTTCATGACCCCATGGACCAGAGCACGCCAGGCCCTCCTATCTTCCACTGCCTCCCGAAGTTGGGTCAAATTCATGTTGGTAGCTTCGATGACACTGTCCAACCATCTCCTCCTCTGTCGTCCCCTTCTCCTCTTGCCCTCACACTTTCCCAACATCAGGGTCTTTTCCAGGGAGTCTTCTCTTCTCATGAGATGGCCAAAGTATTGGAGCCTCAGCTTCAGGATCTGTCCTTCCAGTGAGCACTCAGGGTTGATTTCCTTCAAAATGGATAGGCTTGTTCTCTTTGCAGTCCAGGGGACTCTCAAGAGTCTCCTCCAGCACCACAATTCAAAAGCATCAATTCTTCGGCGGTCAGCTTTCTTTATGGTCCAGCTCTCACTTCCATACATCGCTACTGGAAAAACCATAGCTTTGACTATGCGGACCTTTGTCGGCAAGGTGATGTCTCTGCTTTTTAAGATGCTGTCTACATTTGTCATCGCTTTCCTCCCAAGAAGCAGGAGTCTTTTCATTTCGTGGCTGCTGTCACCATCTGCAGTGATGATGGAGCCTAAGAAGGTAAAATCTGTCACTGCCTCCATATCTTCCCCTTCTATTTGCCAGGAGGTGATGGGGCCAGTGGTCATGATCTTAGTTTTTTTTATGTTGAGCTTCAGACCATTTTTTGCGCTTTCCTCTTTCACCCTCATTAAGAGGTTCTTTATTTCCTCCTCACTTTCTGCCATCAGAGTGGTATCATCTGCATATCTGAGGTTGTTGAGATTTCTTCCGGCAATCTTAATTCCGGCTTGGGATTCCTCCAGCCATGCCTTTTGCATGATGTATTCTGCATATAAGTCAAATAAGCAGGGAGACAATATACAGCCTTGTTGTACTCCTTTCCCAATTTTGAACCAATCAGTTGTTCCATATCCAGTTCTAACTGTTGCTTCCTGTCCCACATATAGATTTCTCAGGAGATAGATATGGTGGTCAGGCACTCCCATTTCTTTAAGAACTTGCCATAGTTTGCTGTGGTCCACACAGTCAAAGGCTTTTGCATAGTCAATGAAGCAGAAGTAGATGTTTTTCTGGAACTCTCTGGCTTTCTCCATAATCCAGCACATGTTAGCAATTTGGTCTCTAGTTCCTCTGCCCCTTCGAAATCCAGCTTGTACTTCTGGGAGTTCTCGGTCCACATACTGCTGAAGCCTACCTTGTAGGATTTTGAGCATAACCTTGCTAGCGTGTGAAATGAGTGCAATTGTACGGTAGTTGGAGCATTCTTTGGCACTGCTCTTCTTTGGGATTGGGATGTAGACTGATCTTTTCCAATCCTCTGGCCACTGCTGAGTTTTCCAAACTCGCTGGCATATGGAGTGTAGCACCTTACCAGCGTCATCTTTTAAGATTTTAAATAGTTCGACTGGAATGCCATCACTTCCACTGGCCTTGTTGTTAGCCATGCTTTCTAAGGCCCACTTGACTTCACTCTCCAGGATGTCTGGCTCAAGGTCAGCAGCCACACTATCTGGGTTGTCCGGGACATCCAGATCTTTCTGGTATAATTCCTCTGTGTATTCCTGCCACCTCTTCTTGATGTCTTCTGCTTCTGTGAGGTCCCTACCATTTTTGTCCTTTATCATGTCCATCTTTGCACAAAAGGTTCCTTTAATATCTCCAATTTTCTTGAACAGATCTCTGGTTTTTCTCTTTCTATTATTTTCCGCTATATCTTTGCACTGTTCATTTAAGAAGGCCTTCTTGTCTCTCCTTGCTATTCTTTGGAAGTCTGCATTCCATTTTCTGTCACTTTCCCTATCTCCCTTGCATTTTGTTTCCCTTCTCTTCTCTGCTATTTGGAAGGCCTCGTTGGACAGCCACTTTGCTTTCTTGCATTTCCTTTTCTTTGGGATGGTTTTTCTTGCTGCCTCCTGGACAATGTTACGAGCCTCCATCCAGAGTTCTTCAGGCACTCTGTCCACCAAATCTAGTTCCTTAAATCTGTTCTTCACTTCCACTGTGTATTCATAAGGGATTTGGTTTAGATTATACCTGACTAGCCCAGTGGTTTTTCCTACTTTCTTCAGTTTAAGCTTGAATTTTGCTATAAGAAGCTGTTGATCAGAGCCACAATCAGCTCCAGGTCTTGTTTTTGCTGACTGTATAGAGCTTCTCCATCTTTGGCTGCAGAGAATATAATCAATCTGATTTCGGTATTGCCCATCTGGTGATGTTCATGTGTAGAGTCACCTCTTGTGTTGTTGGAAAAGAGTGTTTGTGATGACCAGCTTGTTCTCTTGACAAAACTCTATTAGCCTTTGCCCTGCTTCATTCTGAACTCCAAGGCGAAACTTACCTGTTGTTCCTTTTATCTCTTGACTCCCTACTTTAGCATTCCAGTCCCCTATAATGACAAGAACATCTTTATTTGGTGTCAGTTCTAGACGGTGTTGTACCGTATTTTTCCGTGGGTAAAATGACACTTTTTCCTAAAATAATTGAAGGAAAAATTGAGGGTCTTTTATATTCGGAAGTAAGGAGGGGGGGAGGGATCAAAGTGCTTTGATCCCTGTTTCCCCCTCCACGTTTTGCAAAGAAAATGCAGGGGGAAAGCGATTTCTGCTTTCTCCCTACATTTTCATTGCAAAAAGCAGCTTCCCCCCTCCAGGTTTTGCAAAGAAAATCCAGGGGGAAAGCGACTCCTACTTTCCCCCTACATTTTCATTGCAAAACCTGGAGGCAGAAAGCTGCTTTTTGCAGCGAAAATGTAGGGGGGAAAGCAGAAATCGCTTCCCCCCTGCATTTTCTTTGCAAAACCTGGAGGGGGGAAGCTGCTTTTTGAAACGAAAATGTTTCTTGCAAAGAAAGAAATTTTGATTTAGAAAAGTGGGGGGCGTTTTATACATGGGGGCGTCTTATACACGGAAAAATACAGTAAGTCTTCATAGAATTGGTCAATTTCAGCCTCTTCAGCATCGGTGGTTGGTGCATAAATTTGGATTACTGTGATGTTGAAAGGTCTGCCTTGGATTCGTATTGAAATCATTCTATCATTTTTGAGATTGTATCGCAGTACAGCTTTCCCCACTCTTTTGTTGACTATGAGGGCTACTCCATTTCTTCTACGGGATTCTTGCCCACAATAGTAGATATGGTAATCGTCTGAATTAAATTCGCCCATTCCCGTCCATTTTAGTTCACTGACGCCCAGGATGTCAATGTTTATTCTTGCCATCTCCTGTTTGACCACATCCAACTTACCAAGGTTCATAGATCTTACATTCCAGGTTCCTATGCAGTATTTTTCTTTGCAGCATCGGACTTTCCTTTCACTTCCAGGCGTGTTCGCAGCTGAGCTTCCTTTCGGCTTTGGCCCAACCACTTCATTAGCTCTGGAGCTACTTATACTTGTCCTCCGCTCTTCCTCAGTAGCATGTTGGACGCCTTCCGACCTGAGGGGCTCATCTTCCAGCATCATATCTTTTAGCCTTTTGTTTCTGTTCATGGAGGTTTCTTGGCAAAGATACTGGAGTGGCTTGCCAGTTCCTGCTCCTGGTGGATCGCGTTTAGTCAGAACTCTCCACTATGACCTGTCCGTCTTGGGTGTCCCTGCACGGCATAGCCCATAGCTTCTCTGAATTACTCAAGCCCCTTCGCCATGACAAGGCAGCAATCCATGAAGGGGTAATAATTTATTACACAGTCCTTTTATACACATGTATATTCAATTGCAATCAGTAATCCAGTTGTAAGTAGCCATTAAAATTGGAGGTCAGCAACACTGACATAAAGTTTTAATCAGTATTTGACGGATGTGAAAACAACATACACAAACAGATATAAATCTCTACACAGTGACTAGGAATTGCTCACTAAAAGCCATTATTCTTTCTCTTGATGTGTTCGTGTCTGTTGCCCTTGAAAGATATAGCAACGTATCTGATGATGGTACTGTTTGTCAATAGCACACCAGTAAGTCAAAGGTGCATAAGTACTGTAAAAACCACCAGTGTTTGTAAACTCCAAGGGGATATTCATTTGTTAAATATTTTTTCCTGCAGCAAAACACAGTAATCACTGACCACAGTATGATAAAAGTAACTGCTCACCAATGTAAAATCATTTTTTCTTTCTCTTGAAGATTGTGACAAAGATATGCTGATTGATATTCTAACACAGCGCTGCAATGCACAACGCCTCATGATTGCTGAGGCTTACAGTAATATGTACAGCAGAGTAAGTTATTATGTTTTTGTCCTTGTCTGTAGTTTTCAGTCTCTTCTTCCTACACACTCATAAGTTGTACATATTATATTCTAGGGGACTTGGCATACCATCACATAGGAATGCAAAGAATGTTAACCTTAATCTCAATCACAGATGAGACAGCTGTCTTGATGCAATGAGACAGTTCGTCTGGGACTTTCAGATCCCTCTAAGAAATCTCATAATAACCAGTGTGAGAGTGGGAGACCAAGTGCTTTTCTTGTCTGGTGTTTTGCACAACTTGTGCAAAATGTCTCTCGTGTCTTTCCATTTTGTAAAGATAAGCATCTGCATAATACCAACAAAAAAGGACAGGCCAACTGCTTTCAAGACCAGAAACAATTGATCCAATGCTTCTACTTTTTAAGCTTCTACTTTTTAGGATGACAGTTACTATAGTTCTAAAGACTGAGCGTTTACAGAAATGAACAGATTTTCTACAAGACAGACAAAAAAATATATATATCCTTCACCATACTAAAAGCAAGAAGAAAATTTTCACGACTTCTTTAGCCTGAAAGGATGAATCAGGCCATTGACAACCGGACTAGCCATGTAAATCACAGTCTAAAATACTACGTCATGTGGTTCAAGGGATTTGCATTTACCTAACTGGATCTCTCTTAAGAACAAAGTGAAGGCATTGCTGAATCATACCAAAGGCCTGTCTAATCTCATGTTCTGTTTTTACAGTGCTAGTTTCTGCCTGTAAGTGCCTAACTAGCTTGGAAGTATGCCAGAGAAGAATGCAGGCCAGAGAAGAATTCCCAGGGGTATTGGAAAAAGTCCAAAAACCTAGACTAGGTTAGTGCATGGAGGAGACAGTAACAAGCAATTCGAGGGAGCAGACAGAAAGGCTGCTCAGAACAGAAGCCAAGTTTGAGTCATAAATCAGAGTCCTACCAGGTCACATATCCAAGCAAAGAGTAGCCAGAAAATAAGTCAGTAGAGTTTCAAGGTCAGGCTGCCTGAATGTCACTTAAACAGGAATTTAAGAGCACTGAGATTAGGTAACAAAAGGGAAGTTGAAGTTGCTGGTCAGAGCACACAGCATTTGTTTGCAGTTACAGCTAGGAGACTCCCATTCATACCTGTAGCTGCTTAGAGAACTTTATTCTCAAGGGTCTTCTGCAGCAGTCTCACACTCTTCCTCAACTGGACCCAGCAGCCCTGTATCTTTAGCTGCCTCCTCTCCCTAGGAGCTAAGAGACATTCAGTTTCAGTGTCTGCTACTGAGCCCCTCTTATCTGGAGGGACTGAATCCCCTGAACTGCCTTTAGAGAACACAGGACCCACCTTCATCTCTAGCATCTCAGGAGTGCCAGCTGGAGACTGAGTTTTTCTGATGCAGAGAAGTCCAGCTGTGGTATATCATCCTCTCTCTAATTATCTGAGAAGGGCTCTTGTAGGCTGGCCATGACACTTACACTACCTAACCAGATGTCTACAAGCAGGGTGTAAAGATCAGAGACTGGAAATAAAATGTTACAAATAACACATTGGCCAAAGTCCTGTTATTTATACCAGAAGTGTAACACAATCACTTCCAGTTAAAAAAAATCACTGTAGACATTATCTGTTGCATTCACATTTACCATGAATTATTGAGGCAATTCATCTCCAAAAGTTAGCTGTTTGCATTATGCCAGTATGAAAACCCCATAGGATTTTGGTAATTACTTGTAAGTAGTTCCTTTTTGTAATAATTATTGCCAAACACCATTGCTCTTGTGCACCATTGTGTCACCATTGCATAGCAGACTGAGAAACACCGCATGGGAGAATCTTGTGTTCTTCATTGTAGACTCCTACCAGCCATACATGACATACATTGGCTGAAATTCTATAGTAAGTCTTACTAGAATAGGCCCGAATCAATGGAGATTTGGCAAGTCAACTCCTCTGTAAGTTCAATTGAGTGAAATAGGCCCACCCTAGCTGCAATTTATTTTAGCATAGTAAGTTACAACTGGAGTAAGCCCATCTGAATCAATGGAACTTATGGTGGAGTTGACTTACCAAGTCTCCACTGATTCAATGGGCCAACTGTAGTGTGATTTGCTACATTAAGTAACAGGATTTCAGCCATTGTTTTTCCAAAAAGCTAATAGTACTCTGGGAAGCCTCAAAGTAATGGTATAATTTCTTCTAGAGTACTTTGTGAAAGTATACCACTAGAACATCTTGGAACTTATCAAGATGGTAAAGGATCTTGAAATTAAGCCCTGTGATGAAAAGTGGAGTGAACTGGGTATGTTTATCCTAGATAACAGAAAACAGAGAGGTGATATAATGGACCTATTCAAATTGAAGAGCTGTCATGCAGCAACAGAACAAGCTTGTTTTCTGCAGTTCCAGAGTGTAATGCCTGAACTAGATAATTACAATTACAATCAGGGTGATTTTGACTAAACATTAGGAAGAACTTTCTGACAGTAAAAGTTGTTCAGCAGTGGAATGGACTACCAGGGAAGGTTGTAGACTCTCCTTCATTGGAAAGTTTTTAAAAAAGTTTGGGTAGCCCTCTGTCAGTGATGCATGTACCCATGGATTTCTGCCTTAGGCAGTGGGTTGGACTTGAAGATGCATGCAGTTTGTTCCAGCTCTGTAGTTCTGTCAATCTATAAAACCAGTTCCAGAAGAAAGAAGTATGTGTCTGCATGGTTACAAAAGATGACCACAAAGTAGTGTTTGCCTGTAAGCACTTCTTTAAAATTAAAATATGAGCAATATGTGCAGATCCTTAAATATGTATACATAGCAAACATGACTGTCCTACAAATTGTAAAGTAGACCACAGAGCATGTGACAATCAACTGTAAAGTGGCTGAAGTTGGACTTTCAGCATATCTCTGCACCCAACTCTGGGACAGTATGGGAAAGGACTTACTATCGCATAGAACCTCTGAGTCCTGCATGATAGTGACTAATGTTCATAAGGCCACAGAAGACACACTTGATGCAGTCAAGGTTCGCAATCCTTGAAATTCATAGGTAAGAACTTTTTTGACTGAGAGATAAAGCAACAAGACCGAATACAGTATAGACAAAGAGTGTGTCTGTGGTATCTAGTTGAATACTGAAAACTCAGGCCTTGATCATAAAGCGGCCTAGGCTGCAATCTTATGCACATGTAAATCAGCATAACCCCACTAAACACATTAGGATTTACAGTGCAAGCTAAACCCAAAGATGGTCTGTCTACTGGAGGTCTGAAAAGAGCAGTACAGCTACCCTTGTGCTACCTGATCTCAGAAATCAGCCAGAAGAAGGATCTGCCAACACACCAGCTGTGCTGGTTCAGATCATCCAACAAAAGAGCCAAAATGGGTGGGGTAGGAACGGAGTTGCAGAATGCCACATTTAGACTTCGGAGGCCAAGGTGAAGATAGTCCTAAATAATTTCAGCATCCCTAGGCTGGAAAGGGTTTAAATTCAGCCAAGCTTTAGCACAGTTGTCAGCACAGCTACCCTCAGCCACCTCATCTAGTTAGGATTGCGTCCCTGCTCCTGGATCAATGTGAACGGAATTCTGATGCATACATCATGTAGGTTAGGCACTCTCACACAGAGCTTTTATTCTGCAATCACTCTGCATTTACTTTTACAAGGCCATGAGATGACACCTTCTCTTTGCAATCTTTCAGTGTTTTCCCATTAGTTTTTACTTTTTCCATAACCAGGGAAAAACCATAAAGGAAGAATAGATGGAATAAGTGTAAAATGTCATTTGAGCAGGAACACTAGGACCTACAATTCTGTTTTGCCAGAATAGCAGCTCAAGTACCTTGAAAATCACATTTAGTATGTTATTTTTATTGCTGCCTCATATTCATTTGGGGTTTGAATCTAATTTTAATTTTTATTCCTTCTAGCCTATTATTTGCACAGGTTATGGAGAAAAAATGATAAAGCCAATCAGCATTTCCACTTTCATTTCTAAAACCAATCATAACGGAAGTTGATCATCGTAACATTAGAATGAATTCTAATTCAAAAGGATTACATGGAGAAAGCCAAATCAGATACAAGCTGATTTTCCATTAATAGATCATCTGAGGTGGTTCTGTGGTACAGACATGTGCACACAAAGCTGTCTGAGAGGCCTTCTTACAATTGCACCATGCTGATTTCTCATAGCCAAAATAATTAGAAAATGTTAATAATGACAACTCAGGGTTGTCTTGTCTTATTTTTCAATGCTTTTCTCCATTTACCCTCTTTCCAATTGCAGGGGTAATTTTTAATTAGTCTCCATTTGTATTATTAATCAGTTTTCCTAGAGGCACGCTGTCAGCGGCAAATGTCTTAATGAATTAATTTCTATTCCACATGTGATTTAGTGGCTGTCAAATGTATCTAATGTGCATTCAGCAAAGATTACATATTGTTTCTTCATCATAAATTCATTTTTAATTTGTATGTCTCCTTCCCTCATTGCTGTGCTGTCTGCTATGTTAATTACATTCATAGGGCCTGTGGTTACCTTTAATTATTCGCCTTCTGAGAGCAGCTTTTGCATTAACTGTGCTATATTTCATTTATAGTTTATATTGCCCCTTTATTGTTAGATCCCTTGGTAATAAAAGTAATCATACATAATTCACAAAGAAGCACTTAAATTCAAGTTGCACTGAAGGAAATATCCCCTTGTGATGATGATCTAAGCAAGACAAATGCTGGTTAAAGAAGAGGGTATAAGCCCCAATTCAGTAAAAATTAGTCATACATGGAAGCAGGCTTCTCAGTGAGCAGCCCCATGCTGAATAAACTATATATGTGAAGCAAGGGTGGATCATTGTGGCTGTCCAGATGTTTGGGTCTACAATTCCCATATCCACACTTATACAATATTTCCCAATGTATTATTTGAACTGCTTCCTTTCAGCAAAACATTTGGGACATGATTTCTATCCTAGGTATTTGAGTCACTAGCAACATACCAGGCAAATGTCCAACATATCACTGAAGTTCACAGGAGGATTAGCACAGACATAACTATGGTTAAGAGGCTGCAGATGTTGCTCCAAAAGCTCCTCCCTTCATAAGGGCTCCCCTGCTGCTCCTAACTACAGTTCAATGTGATACTTGTCGGAACGCTTACTCCCACCCAGTTCTACCCGTGTCACTCGCGCGAGTCAGGAGGTGAGGTTGAGGAGCCTGACGCCGAGGGAGGCCCGGAAGGAAAAAACAAGAAGCCGGGCCTTCTCGGCGGTGGCTCCTCGCCTCTGGAACAGCTTACCTCCTGAGATTCGCGCAGCTCACCTCGCTGGGTATTTTCAAGAAACAACTGAAAACATGGATGTTTAGGCAGGCCTTCCCCCTTTCCAGTTAACTCCTATTATTATTATTTTCTTTCTTTTTTCACTATAATACACTCTTTCTTGCCATCTTTGGGAAAATTATGTTATGTTATGTGTATGTTTTTGTTTATTGTTTTTAGCGTGTGTTGGAAGCCGCCTAGAGTGGTCATAATTGACCAGATAGGCGGGGTATAAATGAAATAAATAATAATAATAATAAAAAAAAATGTCTCCAGTGTTAAACATGGATAATGCTAACTAGAGCCTGCTGCTAACTACTGTCATGAGTGCAGCTGAAGACCTGGAACCAGAAGGGTTAACTGTGGCTGAGGAGAATGCTGAGCAATTAGAAACGCAAACACCTGAATCACCCCCAGATTCTCCTCCCCCAGTAGACAGGCTGAGGGCCAGGCTTCGGGGAAGACTTATGACAAAAAGGTCAGAAGATCGCTCGAAGGCTGCCCACAGAAACATCCGATCAACTAGCCCTGAGTACTGACAGGATGGAAAAGCTTCCAGCAGCTCAAGGGGCTGTTTTACTATATAAACAGCTCTTAGTCGGCTAGAAATCCGTGGAAGCAACAAGTCAAATCTCTGGCTCACATCCACGCTCCTGACTACCTTGAACCTTGTTCCCTGGACCTTTGGCTTTGGACTCTGACCCCGGACTGTGTGATTTGGCTTTGGACCCTGACCTTGGATTACGGTTTGTGATTTGGCTTTGGCATTTTGGTATCGGCTCTGAACTTGGACTGGCTTATCGGACTCTGCTGTTGAAACCCCCGGGAACGTGACAGATTGCTTCCACCCCCACACTCTCTCCATAAGATGGAGGAGGAGACAAGCGAAGGCTCCATTCAGCTGCATGCTGTGCTTACTCAGATGCAGTTTCTGACTCAAACGGTGGCACAGCTTCAGCAGCAACAACTGCAATCTCAAGCCAACGCTGCCGCCCAGGTCAAGTGCCCTGTGCTTCCTCCAGAAAAGTTTGGAGGAAAGGTGGAGGAGTTTCCAGCATTCCTGGCACAGTGTAAACTGTATATTGAGCTGCGTGCCAGAGACTTTCCCACGGACAAAACCAAGGTATGCTTCATAGTCAGCCTTCTCAAGGGACAGGCAGCTAAATGGGCTACTCCTCTACTCCTTGCTCCTTCACCCCTGTTAACCAATTACCAGGGTTTTCTGGACCATATTTCAGCAGCTTTTGCTAATCCCTTGCAAGCTGCTACTGCCAATAGGAAGATTCGGGCCCTGAAACAGGGTAAGGGTTCAGTTTCCCAGTATTCCACTGAGTTCAGACTCTTGGCTCAAGACTTGCTCTGGAATGAGGCAGCTCTCGTGGATCAATATATGGAGGGGTTGGCTGATGGGATCCTAGATGAGCTGGCACGTGTAGATCGACCCAATACACTGCAAGAACTAATCACTCTATGCCTTCGCATTGATGGCCGCCTGGAGAGCCGACGCCTAGCTCAGGGCGGTTCCCGTCCCTTGCAGCCACCCCTGACGCCCACCAACACTAGACAAGAGGATTCTGAGCCCATGCAGTTAGGGGCTGCTCGGCCACGCCTCACCCCTGAGGAAAAAACACGCCGCCGCTCCCAGAATCTCTGCCTGTACTGTGGGGGAGCAGGACACTTCGCTTCCGGCTGCTTGGTTAAGCGGCGTAACCCCGGCTCCACGCTACCACCGTCAGTAAAAGATTTGCCCCATGTCTGAGTGGACCCCCAGATGTGGGGCACTTAGCTGGGTCCCCTCAACCCTATGTTAACATCCCGGGTCCATTCCTCGTACCAGTGAAACTTTGCTTACCGGATGGACGCTGGCTGTTTATTTACGCCATGGTCGATTCTGGAGCCGACCGCTGTTTCATTGACACGGCCTTTGTGAAACAGCACCGGATCCCCGTACAGGATAAAGAGACCCCGACCCTAGTTGAGTCCATAGACGGGCGTCTCCTCCGCTCCGGCCCAGTGACCCAGGAAACCCATCCGGTCATCCTCCAGGTCCAACACCATCAGGAGCAACTACAATTCAACGTTGCACGCATGCCCCGTTTCCCGCTCATTCTGGGACTTTCCTGGCTCCGAACACATAACCCCCTAATGGACTGGGCACAAGGGGAGTTGCGTTTCAGGGACCCGTGTCCGCATCTGGGTCCACCGGCTACCTTGGCTGCAGCAGGGTCAACAGATAGTCCCATGATACCCTTGGAATACAAGGACTTTGCTGATGTCTTTGAGGAGAAGGGGGCTGATCAGCTACCCCCGCACCGACCCTACGATTGTGCTATCAATTTGGTGCCTGGGGCACCCCTTCCTGTGGCGTGGATCTACCCTATGTCTGAACCAGAACTCGCGGCCTTGCAGGCCTTTCTTGATAAAAACCTGAAACGGGGATTCATCTGGCCATCCACGTCGCCCCTGTCTGCACCCGTTATCTTTGTTAAGAAGAAGGGTGGAGAGCTCCGCCCCTGCAATGATTACCGGGCCTTGAATAAAATAACCATTCGAGACCGCTACCCCCTGCCGTTGATCGGTGAACTTCTGGATCGCCTTAAGGGGGCACGTATTTATACCAAGTTGGACCTCCGTGGCGCCTATAATTTGGTGCGAATCCGTGCTGGTGACGAGTGGAAGATGGCTTTCGGAACTCGTTATGGCCAGCATGAATACCTGGTCATGCCTTTCGGTTTAACCAACGCTCCAGCTGTGTTCCAGCGGTTCATGAACGTCATCTTTCGGGACCTGCTTGATCGCTTTGTGATCATCTACCTGGATGACATTTTGATTTACTCCCAAGACCCCGCTTGGCACACGGAACACATTCGTCAGGTCTTACAACGATTACGAGACCACCGACTCTACGCCAAGCTGGAGAAGTGTGAATTCAACTTGCAGGAAGTCGAGTTCCTAGGTCACATTGTATCTCCCCGAGGGATCCAGATGGACCCAAAGAAAATAGAGTCGGTTCTGACCTGGCAGAAGCCCCGGAACCGTAAGGATGCACCGCGGTTTCTCGGCTTCGTGAACTATTACCACCAGTTCATACCAGCCTACGCGGACATAACCACGCCGCTGACCCGCCTCCTCCGGCCCAAAGAGCCGTTTCTTTGGACTCCGGAGGCAGACCATGCTTTCACCACACTAAAAACCCGCTTTACCACCAAGCCAATTCTGCGCTATCCGGACCCCCGACTACCGTTTACTGTGGAGATGGATGCCTCCAGTGTTGCTCTGGGTGCAGTACTGTCCCAGCGGGAGGACCCCTCACAGCCACTGCAGCCCTGCGCTTTCTACTCCAGGCAATTCACACCCCCAGAACACAACTACACCATCTGGGAGCGGGAACTCTTGGCCATCAAAACCGCTTTCGAGGTTTGGAGGCATTACCTCGAAGGGGCCCGTCACCCTGTCCAAGTATTGACGGACCACTGGAATCTGGAACACTTGCAGACAGCCCGACGCCTTAATCAACGCCAGATCCGGTGGTGTCTCTTCTTCTTCCGGTTTGACTTCCGCATTACCTACATCCCGCATACTCAGAATCGGAAAGCCGATGCCTTGTTCCGCAAACCAGAATACGCTGTTCCAACCTCTGAAGAGTTTCCGACTACACCTATCCTATCCCCTTCAGTTTTCGCAGCCACTACAACTCGCTCGTCCCTGGCTGAAGAAATTCGAGCCAGCCAAGCTCAAGATCCCTGGGCCAAGCAACGCTTGCAGGAACTCCAAAAGGACCCTGCCGGAGACTTTACTAACCACCAGGGTCTCCTATTACACCGTGGACGCCTGTACGTTCCTCCAGCGCCCCTCCGAACCAACGTGCTCTATCTGACCCATGATTCCCCTCCTGCAGGACACTTTGGTTGGTACAAAACTCTGCACTTACTCACACGGGAATTCTGGTGGCCCCGGGTTCGAGCTGACGTCGCCCGTTACGTTGATTCCTGCGAGGTTTGTCGTCGAGCCAAGGACGTACCAGCTAAACCTCCAGGGCTGCTACAACCATTACCCGTACCAGCCGGCCCTTGGGACACAGTATCCCTAGACTTCATCACGGATCTCCCACGATCACAAGGGTATACCTGTGTTCTGGTAATAGTGGACCTGTTCACCAAGATGGCTCATTTTGTCCCGTGTTCCAAGCCTCCCACAGCTCCTGAAACAGCCCAGCTCTATCTTCATCATGTTTTCCGTCTACACGGGCTTCCGACACACTTAATTTCTGATCGTGGTTCCCAATTCACTTCCCGGTTCTGGCAAGCCTTACACACCAGTTTGGGTACCCAGGTGCACTTGTCGTCAGCATATCATCCCCAAACAGATGGACAGACCGAGCGTACCAATGCCACCCTGGAGCAATATCTCCATTGCTACACCTGTTATCAACAAGATAATTGGGCTACCCTGTTACCCCTGGCTGAATTCGCTTACAATAACGCCGTACACACATCTACAGAACAGACCCCATTTGAAGCCAACTATGGGTACCATCCTCACTTTTTCCCAGCTGCCCTGCCATCAACCGTGGTTCCTGCTGCTGATGCCCATATACGTGAGTTGCAGGCTCTCCAAGACTTACTCCGAGAGCAGCTTCAGCAGGCTAAGGAGGCTTATAAGACAGCGGCCGACAGAAAACGGCAAGAAGGGCCACCTCTGAAACCAGGGGACCAGGTCTGGCTTTCCACCCGTTATCTCCGCCGACCTGGCCGGTCCCGTAAGTTAGACCCTCGGTTTATAGGACCCTATGTAATCCTGGACCAAATCAACCCTGTTGCTTTCCGGCTACAACTTCCAGATACTCTCCGTATCCACCCAGTTTTCCATCGATCTCTCCTTGTTCCTGTTGCAGCGCCAGACCCTGCCCGACCTTCACCCCTGGCTCCACCTCCGCCCATTCTGGTCGATGGCGAGGAAGAATACGAGGTCCGTCAAATCCTGGACTCCCGAATCCACCGAGGAGGTCTCCAGTATTTCGTAGATTGGGAAGGTTATGGTCCTGAGAATCGATCATGGGAACCCGCCAGCAATTTGGTACGGCAGTTCCATGCTACCTATCCTGATCGACCTGGCCCATCTGAAGGGGGGAGCCCTGGGGAGGGGGATAGTGTCATGAGTGCAGCTGAAGACCTGGAACCAGAAGGGTTAACTGTGGCTGAGGAGAATGCTGAGCAATTAGAAACGCAAACACCTGAATCACCCCCAGATTCTCCTCCCCCAGTAGACAGGCTGAGGGCCAGGCTTCGGGGAAGACTTATGACAAAAAGGTCAGAAGATCGCTCGAAGGCTGCCCACAGAAACATCCGATCAACTAGCCCTGAGTACTGACAGGATGGAAAAGCTTCCAGCAGCTCAAGGGGCTGTTTTACTATATAAACAGCTCTTAGTCGGCTAGAAATCCGTGGAAGCAACAAGTCGAATCCCTGGCTCGCATCCACGCTCCTGACTACCTTGAACCTTGTTCCCTGGACCTTTGGCTTTGGACTCTGACCCCGGACTGTGTGATTTGGCTTTGGACCCTGACCTTGGATTACGGTTTGTGATTTGGCTTTGGCATTTTGGTATCGGCTCTGAACTTGGACTGGCTTATCGGACTCTGCTGTTGAAACCCCCGGGAACGTGACAACTACACTCTGAAACTTATGGCAAATACTAGTCAAGAACAGCCATGTTTTACCATTAGTACAAGCATAAATATCCCTCTTAGTTATTTTCAGAACTACTGATATGTAGGGGGAAACACCCCTAAATGGCTGCAGATAGCTCGTGAACCATGTATGTCTCGGTTCAGCCAGGACTATTATGTAATTCCTCTCACTAGTTGCATACAGAGTGTGGTGGAATGCCCACGTCACTCCTGTCCATCAGGTGGAGCTCAAGTGCAGGAGCCTATGATAGGACAGGAG
Organism: Intellagama lesueurii; assembly: GCA_037013535.1. Taxonomy (NCBI): domain Eukaryota; kingdom Metazoa; phylum Chordata; class Lepidosauria; order Squamata; family Agamidae; genus Intellagama; species Intellagama lesueurii. The sequence goes on along the minus strand of JBAJHW010000005.1, from coordinate 145,736,871 downwards.
GGGCGGGATCAAGAAGACAGTTAGACAGAGTTAGAGAGGAGAACTGAAGGAGAAAAAGAGATTGAAAAGTTGGAGCTTTAGAGAGAATAGGAAAGAGTTAAAAGTAATAAGAAACAGATAGATAGACAAGGATTGTTGAAGTGGTTAATGTGAAAGTATATACAAACAAACGTAATCAAATTCAAGTACTTTAATGAGAGATCTTAAACAGTAATAAAAGAACATCAGTGATTTACATCTGTGATTTACAAACCTGAATAAACCAGTTATATTTTGACAACACGTGTCTGTGATACCTATTGGGTATAGTGTGGACTATAGATCCACACTGGTGGCGGCGGAAAGAGAGTAAACGCATCCAGAGAGTGGACCTGTGTTTGGGGAGAACAAACAAGGGAAACTGGGTGGACACGACACAGAGTTACATTTTATATCCCTTGGATCTGTTCACTATTCTTTTTCTAATCAAAGATAATATACCCAGACTTTTGCCCTCATGAGCATCTTATGAAATTAGTTGCGTGTGTGTGTGGGGAGAGAGAGAGAGAGAGAGAGACTATTCTAGGACTTCAGGGAATAGTGGAGATTTGAACCAAGACTCCTTGGTCAAAAATCCGGTGCTCCACACCACACATGTGTAGTCACTGGCAGTCTATTGTCCAAGTGTCGTGGATTATCTCATCCTGTTTCTGTACAATTAGGCACCCCCTCTTGAACCTCCACTATTGGTGGTTATGTAATTGAGTGGACAACCTTCTGCAGCATCAGTTTTTTACTACTGGACCAGAGAGCATTCTTTAAAGAACTTTATGATGCACACTGAGCTCTCATGGCTTCAGTACTTTGATTTTAAATACTGATTATCTCCTTTCCTTAGTGTGCAAGATAAAATAGTTTTCCACATGGAGTTGTGAAGTATAATGAAGTTTCAATCCTCCTGCTTTAGCTTAAGAAAAAATTCCAGCTAGTATGTAATGTCATCATTCTTGTACCCCACACAAATGAATGTGCTGTGTGTCTGCTTTCAAGAACCAAGTTCTTTGTGAAGGATGATTAGAATCATAATTGTAATTTTGTTTCCAAGGATTTGCTGATAGACCTGAAAGAGACTCCCTCTCATCACTTCAAGGATGTTATGGTTGGCCTGATGTATCCACTGGCATCCTATGATGCCCATGAGCTGTGGCATGCTATGAAGGTATTTGTTGAACCATCAAATTATAATTTTAATTTATTCTCGAAGGCTTTCACGGCCGGGATCTGATAGTTGTTGTGGGCTTTTCGGGCTCTTTGGCCGTGTTCTGAAGGTTGTTCTTCCTAACGTTTCGCCAGTCTCTGTGGCCGGCATCTTCAGAGGACAGGAATCAGAACTCTGTCCTCTGAACTCACCAGAGCACAGACAAAGTTCTGACTCCTGTCCTCTGAAGATGCCAGCCACAGAGACTGGCGAAATGTTAGGAAGAACAACCTTCAGAACACGGCCAAAGAGCCTGAAAAACCCACAACAACCATAATTTTAATTCATAGTTATTCATTAATTAATTCATCCATTCATTCAAAATATGTATACTGTGTCTTCTCTTCAAGAGGACCAAAGGCAGCTTACAATATTAAAGTAAAGAGTATTTTTTAAAAAATTATTACAGTACTAGAAAATAATTGAACAGATATAAGATTAAAACTAGTAGATAAACAATGTTTAAAACAGTTATAACAGTTACCCATTGACACAACCAGTTAAGAAAAGAAGGGGAGAGGGACAAACCCTGCAGGATTTTTCATTCCTTCATAAAAAGCAAGAAGTTCCAAATTTTTACCCATCAGCAACAGCATTTACCAGGGGGGGAAAAACACCATGTTTTTTTCTATGGAAAAACATATATTTTACATTTTAAAATATGTATTTGCAAAAATGTATTGTATTTTGTTCAGTTTTATAATTGTGTTTTATACAAAATATAAGGTTTCTGTGCAAAGGAAGTTATTTGCAAAAAAAGTCAACAAATTTTAAGCACCAAAAGTCGTGTAATACAAAAAAGGCATAAAAGCTCTTGTAATCTCAGCCAATGAAGAGAAAACTTTAGAAATATTTTATTTTATTATGCAAGAATTAAATAAATGATTTACATCCCTGGTTCAAAATATGTCCATGCTAACTGGTGTTTCTGAACATTAATTTGATGGCCTCTTCTCGTATATAGAAGTGCTGCCTATTATGTGTATACTTGATTATGTTCATATCCCAATTTCTGCTAATTTTATAACTTTTTCAAATGTTTATTAATATCAATCATAACGAGCACGCACACTCAGGCAACGAACCCAAAAGAGTAATTACATATCCAAATACTGCAGATACTGATTATCTTTGAGCATCTTTAGTGTAATATCAATTATAATATTTTAAAAATGTTGCAACATTAATGACAATAACCATTTAGACATATCTCCAGGAGGTCTACTTCAGATCTACCAGGATACTCTGGTTTCTTTACAGATTGTATAAATCTTTCACAAATGTTATAAGAGAAGTATGTCCAGTGCAACTGTCAGTGATGAAACTAAGTCTAAGTGGACGAAAATGTGATATTTTTAGTACAATGCCTAACCAATCAGAAGTTATGTTGCCTTACCCTACTCATATTTACTCAGAAGCATTTATTTCAGTGAGATAACTATCACATAAATATGTATAGATTACTGTTTTAACATGTTAATTTACTTTAATTCCATGAACACCATGTCAATTTTTTTTACTGCGTTGTACTAATGCAGTTAATGGTAGCACATTCTGCTCTGTGCTTGTCTTCCTTTCCATCTTGCTTCATCAAAGGAACTACCTGTGTGCTTAAATTTAAATATGCTGATAAGCTGTCATAGGCTGAGGCAGTCTGATGTTTGGTGACCAATGCAGTTCCAAAGCAAAAGAAATAAAATCACTATTTCCCAGGACACAAGACATTTTAAAAGCTATTACTATAATGTCTTGCAGAAACCAACATGCTGTATTTATTCTAAATTAATGCATTAATTGTATTTGAAACCATTGTTTATATCCGCAACTTTTTTTCTTCTCCAATATAGGGAGCTGGCACAGACGAGAACTGTCTAATAGATATATTAGCTTCAAGATCAAATGGGGAGATCTTCCAGATGAAGGAGGCCTACCTAATGCGTAATTATCATTATTTCTTATAGACACCAGTAGCAACTATAACGTAGAACATTCACTTCAATGTTCTATGGACCCATTAGAAAATGTTCATACTTTTATTGTGTTGTTTCTAGAATATGATAGTGACCTTCTACAAGACATTTACTCAGAGACTTCTGGACACTTCAGAGATACACTTATGAACCTTGCTCAGGTACTGTACAAACAGTTTCTTTTTAAACACTCAAGTGCTGAAACTATTTTTTTTATTATTCAAGGATGGTTTGCTGTTTAAGTGGACCAGAATGAGAATGTTAATTTTGAAAGAGATACGTAATAGGAAGACTGGTGTTGAATTTTCAGCCCAATAGATTGGGAGATGGCTGGGGGGAAGACACCACTTGTGTTAGTTGTTGAATTTAAACTCAACTTCCATCTTCTTTCAGGTATGTATCAACTTTATAGTTGTCTTTCATATGTTTTATACTTCTTAGCCTTACACTTGTGAGAGTTAAAATTGTTTAGGATGGCAGGGGTGTGCACACAAATCCTGCTCTGAACGTCTCTGGCCATGCCACCATAAATCAAAAAGCATAACTCTCAGCAGTGAATCGCCATTAGTTAAGGAATAGATGTATATTCCTGGTTGTGTGCAAGTCACACAATTAGTGCACAGTGAAGAATACAAGTGCCAATGCCTTATCTAGTGGCAAGGCAGTGCTGAGATGAATTCCATTTCACTTACATTGGGTTATATAAATACAGGCGTACCGCAGTTTATGAATTTAATGCATTCTCTGGGATGTTACGTAATGCGAAAAATTCGTAAACCGAAATGCGGTTTGCCATAGGAATTGGGGCGGCGCTATAAACCTCCAGGCACAATGCATCCTGGGGAAACTTGCTTTGTACTGCAGAGGCATTATTTTCCATGGATTTCAGTTTGTAAACTGAAAATTACGTTAACCGAGGCGTTTGTAAACCGAGGTACTGCAATAATAGGATTCTGCCTAAGGTTCTTACAAAGACCTTCCACTGTTGAGCAAGAAAGTCAACAAAAGATTTGCAGTAAAACAAAATTCCAAACTATATATTCTCCTATTCAAGGGTCACGCAGCTACAGCAGAAAATCTGCCTAAGCAGAGAGTAGATAAGCCAGTTGAAGGCAAGCCAGAGACAGAGTCAAAAAACAGTATAGGGTTCAAACCAACCACAGGTAAAGCAAGCTATGCAAGGGCACTCCCAGGGCAGGGTCAAAGGCAGTGCAAATTGAGGCTTCAAGAGAACAGTCAGAGTAACAGCTAAATATTTAGGATTAACTGACAAGAAATAGACACAAACACTTTTACCAGCAGTCTCTTTAACCAGAAACAAAGACTTTTGTAGCTGAGCGGTATCGACCCCATCCAGGACTCATTTTAGGCACCTGAGCACAAGAATTCTTGAAAAGGAAGGCCCTCCTCCCAAGGAGGGGTCTTCAGGAGGAGATTCTTCCCTGAGGGAAGAACCCTCTTCCATGAGGATCTACGATCCTCAGAGGTAGTCTCCACTTCAGGAAAAAAAAAAATTCTCCTCCAAAGAAGATCCTTGTAGTAGGGCTGTGACATGTAAGGGCTTCTAACCACACTCAGCTGAACATGAGTAGAAACGCATAGCAAATCTTTCTGCTCAAGAAGAGAAGATCTTCCACTTAAGAGGTCGTTAAGAAGAGCTCCCAATCCAGGGCCTTTGTGAAGAAAATTTACTTCTGTGCTTCTCTGCCATTGCCTCTCCCCTTCTACACAATTCTAACTCTCAAGTGTGCAGCAAAATGTCAGCATGAAGCTCTATTTAAATAAATGTTTAAGGAAGCATTTGCTCCTGTTAACAGCTGAGTTCACACCTGAGGCAATATCACTTTTTTTCTCTGTGTGGTTTTCTAGTTCACAACAAACTATAGTTTTCTACTACAGGGAGCCTGCTAACTAAGGTTTGAACTTGCCTACAAAACCTAAATTGGAAATCCTGGATTGAAGGTGATTTCCAATTCTGGAATGACAAGCATTAATCTTGGTCTTCCAATTTGGATGCCATGGCAAAACTATGTTTTGCACTAGGAATGTGTGAGGAGAGAAGTGTGGGAAACTCCTGCCTAAAGGTTGTAGCTGCATTCTGTTTCAGTGATGTGCATACACTCCTGGCAGCAGGCGGGGTGGCCCCTTCTTCTGCCCTTTCACTTAGAGGTAGAGCACAAGATCAAAGGGTTATTTTAGCCAATCCTAGTTACGATTAAGTAACTAGTATCCTATCTGTTTCTCTCATAACATACTATGTAATCATGCTAAGTCAATAAAAAGAGCCCTCAGGGCGTTGCCAGTAGGGTCCGCTGGCTCCGACATTCCATTCGCTGTCGACTCCTTTGTTCTCTCTCTAAGGCAATTAGCCTTCCCTTTGTTCCGTGATCACCCACAGAGAAGGAAGAATACACTCTCAAGGATTGCTGAACCATGGTTTAACACTTTGGGGAAACTCTTTCTGTGTCTTCTTCTCTCACAATGACATGAGATAATATCAAGCTCGGGGTGGAGGGGTTGTGTGTAGTGACAGAACATGCATCATGTGGAGGAAAGGCAACATGCAAAGGCTGCATGTGACCTAACTCCATTTAGAAGAAGATAAGTGTAAGATATGCATATGTGTAGAAAGCCAAGTCCAGCCTTGGAAAATGTGGAGCAATATTAATGATTGTGAGCATGTTTATTGTACAGTTCCCAGAAATAGAATAGCTACAATCACCTTTGACATTTACGGGGTTAGATAGACCGGCTTCCAAGGCAAAGACTGTGATACGCTGGAGTGACACTTACACACCCTCACTATGTTTCATGTATTCATGTCTTCCAGGGAACAAGACAAGAAGGATATGCAGATCCCGCTATGGCTGCTCAGGATGCTATGGTACCAGAAAGTTCTATAACTTTTTGAAAAGCTGCTCACTGTAGTGGTCTCTTGAACATTATTCTTCCAATGCTCTAGGTCCTGTGGGAAGCATGCCAGCAGAAGACTGGGGAACACAAAAACTTGCTGCAGATGGTTCTGTGCAACAAGAGCTACCAGCAGTTGTGGATGGGTAACACAGTTACATAACTTAATTGACCCTTAACTACCTGAACTTATCATTTCTGTTCGGTTCTGTATTATATTTGTTTAATGCTGGTCTTTGACTGTAATCAAACAAATCTGATGCCTGAATTTATAATATGAAGAGATTACGTGCCCCTGGCCTAAAAGGGAAAAGCTTCTTGTGCAATTGACAATGGAGGCAAAAGACAAGAGGAAAAACTTAGCTTAATACAAAGTGATTGAACTGGAAGCCCACAGTTTTGCCCACATGTATCGGCTGCTTCCAAGAATTGATCCCTTTGACATGCTCTCATTTTAGCTGGATCAGTACTCTGTAATAAGAATTCTGTGCTGCAGTAGCCAACTTATGGTGACCCCCTCCCCAGGCTTTTCTAGATATGAAGTGCTCAGCAGTGTCTGACCAGTCTCTCCTTCTGGTGGCTCTCTGGGAACATTCCACTTGCCGAAAGCCATACAGTGGCAGGGCAGGTAACCCCATTAGCCACAGACACTCCAGGTTATCTTACTTGATCCCTTTCCTGGGAATCACAGTGGGGATTCAAACTGGAGCCCCTGGCTCCATTTGTTATAAGCATAGCTTGAAACATAATCTAATTATTAATAAAATTAATATATATTGGTTTGAACAGTAATGGTTTTCAAAGCATACTCCTTGATGACAAGATCAGTGTTTTTCTAATCACTGGATATTGTGTTGTATCTTTGTTTAAACACTTCAAAGTAGCAATGGACTGGAGCACCAATATTTAAGTTTATGTATTCAGATTAATTGATAAAAAACTGTCTGCTTATGAGCCATGAATATGTGTGTGTGTGTGTGTTTTAAAGTTTTTCAGGAGTTTCAGAATATATCTGGGCAAGACATAGTAGATGCCATTAATGGATGCTATGATGGATACTTTCAGGAACTACTCACAGCAATCGGTAATAAAATCTTTATAACTGCAATATTTTATGACCTTATTATGTGCTATCAAGTCACTTCTGATTTATGGCACCCCTATGAATTAATGACCTCATTAATAGTGCTGCTCAAGTAATGCAGACTCAAGGCCATGGCTTCCTTTATTGTGTCAATCCACCTCATGTTAGATCTTTTTTTCCTTCTGCTCTCAACTTTTCCTAGTATTACCATCCAATCCTGCTGTTTAGTGTAGTCAGTTGCATTAGAGTAGGCCCACTAAACCAGTAGGATTTTGGTGATGGAGGCCGTTAGTTCAATTGATTCAAATGGGCCTACCATCGTTGCAATTTACTATGTTTAAATATGCCACAACAGTAGTAAGCCGAACTTACGAAAGAGCTAATACACCAGAAGGCTGCATCAAACACTTTTGAATGGTGATTGAACAGAGGCAGAAAAATTGTTTTACAATTGGTGTTTGAACTAAAGCAAAGAAAATCTTTAACATTTTTTTCCTTGTCAATATTAAAATTCTTCTGTAATCATTATTTTTGTTTTCTATGTTTTGTCTCATTCTCTCTGTATCTTGCATTCTGAATTCTGCTGAGTAACAACTATTGGATTTCTTTTAGACTTAGCCACATCTTGTTTCCAATGGAATTATTCCCAATTAATTTCTGAAGAGTCCCTTTCAATTCTAATATACTCCCTGATGTAATGGAAGAGCAACTGCTCATCATGACAGTCCACTCAGTGAGTGCCCCTCCCAAGAGTAAAATAAATGTGCAGGCAGCTACATTGGTCCATATTGTCAAATGAAAGGAGGTCTTTTGTAAAGTTAATGAATCTTAATGAACTCAAGACCAACACACACTCAAATACTTAGCATTACAACGGGGATGGGTTGCAACAATGTACTGTTTCTTGGAAAATCTATTCCTCTCTCAACTACTGTAAGGACTGCATCTAAGCTTAGAGAGAAAAAAGGACAATGCAGAAAGTTTCAAGGTTTTGACCCTAGAGGCCTGAGCTTCACTATACCAGTGACCATACTTAACAAGAAAGAAAAAGAGCAAAAAAACCAACAACAATTAATTATCAGAAGCCTTTGGAACTTGTAGCTCTACTCAATGCTTTAAAAAAAAATTAGAAAAATGATGCACAAAACATTTTAAAGCCAGTACCAAAGAATGTTTAATTTTTAAATTATTACAATGTAATATTTGATTAGTTATAATTGTGACAGGAAGGTTTTGAAGATTGTAACATCTTTGTCTTATTTTCCTCCTCAGTTCTCTGCGTTAGAGACAAAGCTTCCTATTTTGCTTATAGACTTTACAATGCAATTCATGTAAGTATTTGCACAATTTGAAATTGCAGTTTTACTAATTTTTGTTTAAGTAGCCCAGTTCTCTGTTCAAGAAGTTATAATCCTAATTTTTTTAAAGTGCTGCTTACTAGCTTTAGGATTTTATTATAATCATACCAATTATAAATCCTCAGCAGTCCAGTTAATGTAGGGATCTGGCAGATGAAAAAACACCACTTTTTTTTTCCAAATGGTTTGGGATACAAACCACTTCATCATTTACAGGCAAGTCCTAACTGTGTCTACTCAGGAGTAAGCTTGTTTGAGACACTTATTTCCTGGCAACTTTGTGTTTCAGCAGCTATGCTATTTAAATAGGGCAACGTGGAGCTGGGGAACAAGAAGGAATGCATTGGAAATGTTCAATGATCACTACTTAGAACCATAGGTAATTCTGTTCCATTGTGAACTCCCACCCACTGATAAGATGCAGCAGTGAGTACACCTGTATATCTGCTTTAATATGCAGACATGTTTTTGTATTTCATTGAAAAGGTGCTTCTCTAAATAGATTCGCTCACCTTCTGGTGTACAAAATGTGAAATTACAAGTTATGTACCATCTTGCAAAAGGTATATATGATCTGCAAACTGAACAATGGCACAGACATTCTCCGTTGCTTCTCATACTATATAATCTCATTTTCATTCAGAACTGCTAACATGACAGGGAGCGGCCAGTGTATCAGCCCCCAAGAAACCTAAATATTGGATATTTCATTGGCTGATTGGTAGTTTTTGTTGCTGGAAAACAAGCCCTTCATAACAGAAGGACTTAATGTCCAAACCATGTCCCTTGCAGCATCTGAATGGATGCTCCACAGAACTTCTCCCACCTCTTGGGAGCTGACCAGGGCCCTGGGAGAGCTTTTGTTTTATCATTTCAAGCAGTAAACTAGAGTGCTTTCCATCAACAGCTCTACCATGAGCAAGCACCACTTTCCCAAGTAAATCTGCAGTTTGTTCCGGCAAACTGCTGACCTCCAAAGCACAGTATAAGATCATTAGAAGGAAATCCAACAATAAAGCACAGCTGCCTCACTCCTTCCCCCAGAGAGCAACCGCATGGTGCAGTTATACCTTTTTGAAATAAATGGGAATTGGAATTTAGGAAACTGTAACTTTTGTATTCATGTGGTTGCCTTGTACACATATACATCAGAAAAGCTACAATTCTGATTTACAACTTTAAGAATCCCCAGCCACTATGGCCACTGTAGTCAATAAAAGTATGTTTGCAAGCTCTGATATAGTGCAGAGGTATTTAAGGGAAAAACAGCAAAGTGTGCTGCTTATATACCACGCCATGGAGCTTAAAGCACTCTCTAGGCATTTTACAATTTAATTATGCAAGCTACACATTGCCTCCCCCTGTCCCTCCGTGTGAGTTGAGTACTCAATTTACAGACCTCTGAAGGAAGGAAGGCTGAGTCAACCTCTAGCTGGCTATCTGAGCCTGTTGGGATCAAACTCAGGTTGTGAGCAGAGTCTTAACTGCAGTACTGCAGTTTAACCATTGTGCTACAAAGCAAAACCTTATTCCCTCATCCACCTTACCTTACTGCAATCTATCACTTCAAGAAATGTTATCCCTAACTAACTAACTTCCTATAAAGGAGCCAAGGTTTGGGGTGGGAGGGACTGCTGCAGGTCACAGAGCATAGTGATGCGTTGAAAAGGCTGAACTCATGTAAAACATCTACCTGCCAACCACATTTGCTTGTGACCCCTTGGGTTTTTTTGATCATTTATTTTTGTTTGAGCTTTTTCTGTTTCGTAGGTCAGGGGCTTCTTCTTGAGAGGGCTGTAGGTGGATTATAATATATAATTTACTCTTTCAACCTCACAGCGATAGTAGGAAGCACTGTCTGAGAGGCAAAAACATGCCCCAAACTATGCAATAAATATCATTGCTAGATGGGGCAGGGAGAGGAGGTTGTTTTTTAAAAGATTTCTTTTAGTGCTACAAATGCTGGCAAGACAACAATTTCCATATGTTTTTAATTTAAAGCCAATGCCTCTCTTTTCCCTTGCCTTAATAAGATATTTCAGCTAGATATCAAAAATAACATCTGAACACTCCGAGGGATGAAACTAGTTGTTAATTCCAACTACAGCAGACCAACTGAATGAATGTTTGAATGATCTAATAATGCTTACACAGATCAACACTTATGTAACTTTGACTGACTCAATGGATCTGTTGTATTTGGGACTGAGAGTGGGATTTAGTTGTAAGTACATTTGGGATAAGAAGTAGACAACAACAGGGAGAAGTTATCCTGTGGCTCAGTTATATAAATGCTTGTCATTGTATAGCACATGTCTGAATCACATTCATCAAATAAGTCTGTGACACTACAATTTCTGAGAAGCATTTAGTTTGTACTTCAGAACAGGGCAGAAGGGCAGAAGAATAACAGCAAATGAAGAACACTTCTGCATGGTACTTCAAGGACAAAAGAGGGTAGATTCTACTAGCACAGACTTTGACTACTTCTTCTAATCTTTAAGTATAGTTACTGACATGTATTAGGAACATATTGACATCAGGTCTGCCATTCTATGTGCATGCAATCACTAATTAGCAAGTGAATGATAGACTTCAGCATTTTAATAAGAATTTACAAATGAACACTAATTAGCCTGTCAGATATAATTTTCACAACAACATAACATGAACAAATTAATATACTTTGAAAGATTTCCTGGAAAAAAACACATATTTTTTTCAATGACACTTATTTCTTATTATATTGTAAGTCACCTTGGCTCCCAGTTCTTAGGACAAAGCAGGATTAAAATCAAATGAGTAAGTAAATAAAAAAATAAGTGAATTCCTCCTCATAAGGAACTGCAAGACTTGCAAACAGTTATCTCTATCCTCTGTTTATTTCTCTTTCCTAGAAAAAGAAAAGCCCCGCCATAAATTAGAAGTTCCTCTTGCCACTTTGGAAAAACAATGAACTGCTGGCCAATGAACTGCTGGTCAAAAACTTTGTCCACTAGATGTCACCATTGTTCCACAAACTCAAATTTGTCTAGACTGAGAAACCACTGCATCTCAGTAGAGTGTTGTTGATTGTCTTAGAAAAATTAGGATATAACCTCTGATAGGGTGGCTCCACAAAAGGGGACAGAGATCATGAACTTTTAATAGTAGTGTGAAAGAAGGAACATGAGTAAGCACAACTTGTCAAATAATCAACAATTGCTTTTTTAAAATCCCTTAAATCAGTGGTCCCCAACCCTGGGCCTCCAGATGTTCTTGGACTACAACTCCCAGAACCCTTCACCACCACCTCTGCTGGCCAGGATTTCTGGGAGTTGAAGTCCAAGAACATCTGGAGGCCCAAGGTTGGGGACCACTGCCTTAAATGCATAAGAGCCCTATCCTTTTTTTCCTTTCTTTTTCTTTTTTTGAGACCACTCTTGTTACTGAAATAGTATCTGCTAAACTCATTCAGTGAATTTTGTGATCACACTTAGTCTTGGCCTTGTTTTAACTGGGCTAGTCATCACAACTACCATGATGAACAACACTGTTATTGAAAATCTCTAAAATGGGAATGCACCCAAAGTAATTAGGGCAGCTTAGAAACATAAATTATATTTTGTTTCAAAGCATTGCTTCTTCTGCATGTCTCCCCTACTGTACACAGTGCATTGATAAGAAATCATACCTCATATAAAATAAATATATATCAATCGACATTTCTCATAGCATAATTGTTCTTCCTTATTTACTTGAATGTATAAAAGGTTAACGTATTCGTATACGAATACCCCCGCACAGGTGGAGTTAACAAGGGTCCAGTTCCTGGGGCCGAACCATCCACTCATGCATCCGCCGCTGCCGCCAGCCCCACTCTTCCTTCCAATCGTGCCAGAGCACCCAGTCAGCTAGCCACTCGTCAGCCTTGCAGGGAGACTCGTCTTCCCTCCTTCTGCCAGGAGTGGCTAGCCGACCAGGCGCTCCGGAGCAATTGGAAGGAAGAGCGGGGCCAGGGCCGGCGGTGGACTCCAGCTGTGCAGGGGTATTCATATTAGTATACAAATACCCCCATCTCCAGTTAACATATTTCAGTTCTATTGTAAAAATAGAAATCTCTAACAATCAAACATCTCTGTTCCATTTCAGGAGCTAGGATTCCATAATAAAACAGTTATAAGGATTCTGGTTGCTAGAAGTGAAATAGATCTGATGACTATAAGACAACGGTATAAAGCAAGATATGGGAAATCACTGTTCCATGATATCAAAGTAAGTCTTCAGCGCATGTCCATCTCATAGCAGGTTGTGAGCTGTAATCATTTAGCCATTAAAAACAGGAAATAATCAGTTTAAAATCCTATACAAATCCTTAGATATCAAGGCCAGGATCCTGTTTGATTAAACTGCTTAGGCAGTGGACATAAATGAAGCAATTTGAATTTTTCCCTTCTTGTGCAAGGACATATACAGTAGCTCTATGCACATGTGTCAGACAGTTATTTGCAATGGGGATCTCCACTTACAAACCAACAACACTTGTGCAAACGGGAGAGATTGTATCACTGCTCTATTGGGACTTTACACTTCAGTGGTATGCAACAGGATCATGGCCCAAGAGAAAGAGAAGTAAATCATGGAGGCTGAAAGACTCATGGACTTCCTGTATCTTAAACAAAGTTCAGTCCTTTCTCTGTCAGTTATTTACTACCTGTTACAGATAAAGCTGGAAAGATTCATTGAAACTCTGATGAGATTTACAGTGTACTCTGCTTCCTTTCACTGAAAGTCAACTATAGTTTTGTCCTGAACTCCCTGAGAAATAAAACAGGCTTGATGGTTGCAGGACATCAGTTCCGTAAAGAAGGAAATAAAAAAGCCACATACCATGAAAGCAATTTTGCTACTCCAAAAGAGTACAGCTTCACTTATAATGTCTGCATTAAATATTACTCCAATTGTATTATGTTAAACACATTCTTTCAAAGTGTTTAGAAGTTCATAAAACCAATTTCTCTGACTCTTGAGCAAGAACCAGGTTGTGCATTGTAACTCTTCTCCCCCAACAATGCACTCAGAACACAGGCACCTCCCAGGCACCTGTACATACAGAACAAACATCTGGGAGATGGAAGCATAGTCAATACAAGTATATGTAGCACAAGACTCCATGGGATTCAAAACCCTAATAGTGTGGGATTATGAATGGCATAAATACTAATATGGATACAGCTGTATGAATGCAGGCTTTCCATTGACATGGATTTGCCCCACAGGTACAGGTAAGCTATTTACATGTTTGACTTCTGGGGCAGATTGAAATCATGCTGCTCCTCTCCTGTGTGCTGGGGCAACCAGATTTATGATAGTCTGACCAGGGCTAGAATCCTTAGATTAGGTCATTCTCAGTACTAGAGATGGGCACAAACTGCCAGTTCAGCAGTTCATGCCAGTTTGGATGACAGCCAAACAGGTGTTCCGCAGTTTGGTGCCCTGCTCCCTCCAGCGGGCACCCACTTGGAATCAGTGCCCCAGCTTCCATGCCCCACCTCCTCCAGGCACTACCTCTGAACGGGCACCTGCTGGAGAGAGCGGAGTGTGAAACCGCAGAACACCTATTCAACCATTATCCAAACCAGGAGTTCATGCCCATCAAATTCTTCCAAGAGAAATCCAAGGAAGTATGAAAATCTTTAGAAGTACAATTTCAAAAGGCAACTCTCAGCACAGTGCTTGGAAAAGTTAATTTTGTCACGTACAACATAGTAGCCATGTTGGCTCAGAGATTATGATAGCTATAACCCAAAAGAGTAATATTGCTGAACTATGTGTTAACTTAGCCTTCCCCTTCAGAACCAGATCAACTACAACACTCCGACCTTTATTCAAGATTTTTAATTATTTATCTTATTCAGGATCTCAAATTAGATGATATGCATACAAAGGATTCCCTAAAGTAGATCCCTGATTATTTATCCAAAGAGCCACACTCCCCACAAAACTAAATTACTGTGAAAATAAAAACTGTACAGGTGCCATGAATATTTTTGCCACAAAAATTAGTTAAGAGAGATGTTTGAAATGGAAAATTAGTTTTTTGGCAAAACACTATAACGTTTCAACTGCACATGGTGTTTTCCCAGGTGTTGATACAATTCATTGTAGTCATACTCTTTGGCCACAGAGCAGACTCTGCATACAAGCTATAGACCAGAGCATAGGATCTAGATGTCTATGTTACATTGGGAAAATTATGTTTTTATCTGTGAGCTCTTTGTTGATAATCTGCTTTCTCAGGGTATACCTCTGAAAAGAGAGAAATAAATGCATTGGACAGACTGTTAGTAGATAAATAGGATGAACAGTTAGGACAGCAGGGAACAGCTGGTGTCGTGGCCATTTTGTTGTATGTGTTGCAGTTCCTTATTGCCTTTGTGTCACATAACCTAGCCGAATAGGAGCTAAATTGGGAAAGAATGGCTGCAGTAGGAATTAAAAAGAGTCCCTAGCATAGGTTGCTCTATCAAGTAAAATAGAACCAGGATAGTCTTCAAACTCCATTCAGCTTGATTGTTCTGTCCTCTCTTAATCCACATATCAAGCTCCAAAAGTTTCAACCAGACTCCCAAGTCATTCAGTGTTCAGGCAAGGCGACAATTTTTAGAAAAAGATTTTAACACTTTTAACACTTATTTATTTATTTGTAGCATTTTTCTTCCGGCCATTATGAGCGAGCTTTACTTGCCATCTGTAAAGGCGATGCTGAAGATTATTAAAAAGAAGAAAACAGCGTTGGACATGAAGGGCAAAACAGTTACAGACTGATTTGAGAAAATAGACATCTAAGCTGTTCAGATTTTTCTTTATTTACTATACTTGCCAGTGTAATCTCTCCAATGCCTTATACTTTAAAAAAAATATTGTAAACAAATAGCCAGATTTTCACACTGCAGAATGCTCAGATCCTTCTAATTTCATAGTTATCCAGAGGTTTTTTAAAAGTATTTTATGTGTCCTGTCTCATTCATAGCATAACTGTGAGCATGCTTACTTGAAAGTAGGCAACTATCAACAGCTGAAATCATGTTGCACAATTCCACTATAGTGCAATTTCTGGACATGCACTGCTGTCAATTAAGAAATATTTGTGGATATTATCTGTTGCACTCCCACATTATGCAACTCAGTATGCAAGAGATAATGTCTATGGAAATTTCATAACTCTCAACAATTTATGTATAAAAGTTATGCCCTTTGCATAACTGCACAACAGGACTTCAGCCAAAGTGTTTTGTATCAGCAGAAATGTATCAGCACAATACTATGCTTTTGCAGAGATTTAAGTGCCAGCACATATAATTTTTGTTGTTGTTGTTTAGTCGTTAAGTCATGTCCGACTCTTCGTGACCCCATGGACCAGAGCACACCAGGCCCTCCTGTCTTCCACTGCCTCCCAGAGTTGGGTCAAATTCATGTTGGTAGCTTTGATGACGCTGTCTGTCCGTCTCGTCCTCTGCCGTCCCCTTCTCCTCTTGCCTTCACACTTTCCCAACATCAGGGTCTTTTCCAGGAAGTCTTCTCTTCTCATGAGATGGCCAAAGGATTGAAGCCTCAGCTTCAGGATCTGTCCTTCCAGTGAGCACTCAGGGTTGATTTCCCGCAAAATGGATAGGTTTGTTCTCTTTGCAGTCCAGGGGACTCTCAAGAGTCTCCTCCAGCACCACAATTCAAAAGCATCAATTCTTCGGCGGTCAGCCTTCTTTATGGTCCAGCTCTCACTTCCACACATCGCTACTGGAAAAACCATAGCTTTGACTATGCGGACCTTTGTCGGCAAGGTGATGTCTCTGCTTTTTAAGATGCTGTCTAGGTTTGTCATCGCTTTCCTCCCAGAAGCAGGCGTCTTTTAATTTCGTGGCTGCTGTCACCATCTGCAGTGATCATGGAGCCCAAGAAAGTAAAATCTGTCACTGCCTCCATATCTTCCCCTTCTATTTGCCAGGAGGTAATGGGACCAGTGGTGATGATCTTAGTTTTTTTCATGTAGAGCTTCAGACCATTTTTGGCCTCTCCTCTTTCACCCTCATTAAGAGGTTCTTTAATTCCTCCTCACTTTCTGCCATCAGAGTGGTATCATCTGCATATCTGAGGTTGTTGAGATTTCTTCCGGCAATCTTAATTCCGGTTTGGGATTCATCCAGCCATGCCTTTTGCATGATGTATTCTGCATATAAGTTAAATAAGCAGGGAGACAATATACAGCCTTGTCGTACTCCTTTCCCAATTTTGAACCAATCAGTTGTTCCATATCCAGTTCTAACTGCTGCTTCCTGTCCCACATATAGGTTTCTCAGGAGATAGATAAGGTGGTCAGGCACTCCCATTTCTTTAAGAACTTGCCATAGTCTGTTGTGGTCCACACAGTCAAAGGCTTTTGCGTAGTCAATGAAGCAGAAGTAAATGTTTTTCTGGAACTCTCTGGCTTTCTCCATAATCCAGCGCATGTTAGCAATTTGGTCTCTAGTTCCTCTGCCCCTTTGAAATCCAGCTTGTACTTCTGGGAGTTCTCGATCCACATACTGCTGAAGCCTACCTTGTAGGATTTTGAGCATAACCTTGCTAGCGTGTGAAATGAGTGCAATTGTACGGTAGTTGGAGCATTCTTTGGCACTGCCCTTCTTTGGGATTGGGATGTAGACTGATCTTTTCCAATCCTCTGGTCATTGCTGAGTTTTCCAAACTTGCTGGCATATTGAGTGTAGCACCTTAACAGCGTCATCTTTTAAGATTTTAAATGTCCTTTATCATGTCCATCTTTGCACAAAATGTTCCTTTAATATCTCCAATTTTCTTGAACAGATCTCTGGTTTTTCCCTTTCTATTATTTTCCTCTATTTCTTTGCACTGTTCATTTAAGAAGGCCCTCTTGTCTCTCCTTGCTATTCTTTGGAAGTCTGCATTCAATTTTCTGTCACTTTCCCTATCTCCCTTGCATTTTGTTTCCCTTCTCTTCTCTGCTATTTGAAAGGCCTCGTTGGACAGCCACTTTGCTTTCTTGCATTTCCTTTTCTTTGGGATGGTTTTTGTTGCTGCCTCCTGTACAATGTTACGAGCCTCCATCCATAGTTCTTCGGGCACTCTGTCCACCAAATCTAGTTCCTTAAGTCTGTTCTTCATTTCCACTGTGTATTCATAAGGGATTTGGTTTAGATTATACCTGACTAGCCCAGTGGTTTTTCCTACTTTCTTCAGTTTAAGCTTGAGTTTTGCTATAATATAAAAGCACATACAATACTCACAGATAATTAGACTGAATTGGAGCCTAATAATTATAAGATGGCAATTCTATTCCCTGAGCCTTCTCTAAAGGCTACTATGATTAACCTAATCTCATGTCCAACTCTCAACATGAAATGTGTATAAGACATATTGTGATTCACTTGACTGTCTAGGACTCATACAGTCCCAATGCTAGTAACCTCACAATAGCTGTGATTTTTTAAATGGGAAATAAAGAATATTTTTCTCAGTATGATATATATAATAACATTTATCACCACTATGAGGTCAAAAATTATCCACTATAAAACTGTATACATTTACTATTCCTCACATTCACTCTTGAGCCTTTTGCTCTATGATAAGACTTTCCCTCAGCTCATGGCCACAATTAAGATTCTCTGAAGAATCTCTCCCTAACTACCCTCTCCAACTCCCATGCCCCAATTGTATCTTTCAGCCTCCCTCCAACCAAATGATTCCAAACCATGGTTCTTCTTCATTTTCACAGCAAGTCCCAATTCATAAGTAGATTCATTTTCCATGTCATCTTTCCACACTTGTCAATCACTCCACACACATCACTGGAACTACTTTACACCTTACAACAGTGAACTGTAAATATAAAGTAGAGGTATATAGCAAAACCCCGGTATCCACAGGAGATTGGTTCCAAATCTCCCCTGTGGATGCTGAAAACCATGGATAATAGTGAACCCTATACAAAGCATGGTCTCTGGCTCCCTTGAGTGGTCAGGTTTGGTAATTACATCAGGGAAAAACATATTTCTTGGTTTTTTCTTTTATTATTTTTAATATTTTCAGACTGCAGAGAAGTGAAACCACAGGTAACAAATCCGCAGATATGGGGGTAACTACAGTACAAGTACCATCTAATCCAATTTCTATCCAAATATTTGGGACCAACCTGCCCTGACCTGATTTGGAAGTGGTCTGAACCTGTTTATTCTCAAGTTTGTGCAGCTATTACTGAAGAAATCCCTCCTCATAGTATATAATCCTATATGTCAGGATAGAAATTATATACTGTATTTTTCCATGTATAAGATGCTACTTTTTCCTAAAATCATTACACTTAAAATTGAGGGGCATCTTTTACACGGAAGTAAGCTGAGACAGCTGAGGAGAGAACAAAACAGCACATACCTTGGCTCTGTAAACAGGCTTCCTTCAGTCACAAGGCTTAGCTTCCTACAGTCAGGAGACTTAGCTTCCTCCAATCACGAGCCTTGTGGAATGGACGTCAGCTGATCCTGAACAAACCAATTGGAAAACATCTTGTTGGAGGTGGAGCCTGTAGGTTCAGATTCAACAGAGACTCAAAATGTTTGACATTCTGAGCCCAGAGGCTGAATCCTCAAAGCTAAGTTTTCTTAATTTTGGGGTTAGAAAAGTGGGGGGGGGGGAGTGTTTCTTATAAATGGGGTGTGTGTGTGTGTTATAAATGGAAAAATACGGTAAATGTATCAGAAATAGCCAATGCATTTTCTTATGCCTTGCAAAGCCCAATCTATTATGGGAAACTCAGCCATCCTGTACTACACATAAAGAGATGTACCATCCCTCTAACAAAAGTTATGATAAAATGATAAACTTAGGCATCTTCCTTAGGGGAACTAATTTATCATGTTAGCAAAACAAGCAGATGCCTAAGGAATTTTATTTTGGATCATACTCATTTGAAAGAAACTTGAAAGGAATACCAATTTAAACAACTCATTTATGGCCCTTTCTGTGCTTTCTGTATCTTTGATTTTTCAGATTATTCTTTACTGCACATTGCTGTCTATGTACTGATTTTTCTTGCTAGCAAAAATTAAAAGGCTTTCCTGATACCTCACAACATGCCTCATGACAGATTCCTAAGAGAAAAGTCTCCACATTTGCATGTTTCCAGAGGGGTGAGAATGAATGGAGAAAACAAAGGGCTATGACTGGTGATCGGGGTACTATGCTGTGCCTTCAGTTTGAGGAATTTAGTGGATTTTTAGTGTGTACACAAAACTCCTATCAGTTTCCTTCCTTACCCCTTCCCCAGAGCATTGCACTCTGCTCCTTGTCCAGCTCCCGCCCTTATATGAATTTCCCTGCATTGTCCGGGCAACAGAATTATCATATCGGAATTAGAGATGAGCACGAACCACCAGTTCAGCATTTCGTGCCAGTTCATTTATGGGCTCAATATGTGTTTGGTGCTTCAAAGCCTCGCCTCCTCCAGCAGGTGCTCGCTCAGAGGTGGTGGCCTGGCTTCCCTGCCCACATCCTTTGGGCATTGCCTCTGAGTTAGGCACTCAAACCAGCAGTTTATGCCCATCTCTAATCTGAATTGTCTGAAAGGAAATATGTTGGTGTGAAGCTGTTAGTGTTGTAGGAAATCCTGCTTTATGTTCAGGCAGAAGTTTCTTCTGCAGCATTGTTCCAGTGCCAAGAAGTAAAATACAAGTAAGGAGGACGACAGTAGAAAATGTGTTGGGGGTAGGGAGAATGTCTCCTTATTGTCTCTAGTCACTAGCCTCACTTGCCCAAGTGTGTCCATTGCATAGCCCAAGTCAGAGTGCTTCATAGGCACTCATTCTGGAACATATACAATTATCCATAACAACAACAAGAACAACAAAATGTTCTACAAATAAAGGTCAGCAAGAGACTTTAAATAAATAAAAGTAGAAAATGATCAGGAGGGGAGCAAGATAGTCCCTAGTGAGGAGCCTGATGGCACAGTGGCTAAACTGCTGTACTGCAGTGAAGACTCTGCTCATGAACTGAGTTCGATCCCAGGCTCAGGTAACTGGCTTGAGGTTGACTCAGACCCCCATCCTTCCAAAGTTGGTAAATTCAGTACTCAGCTCTCTAGGGGTGGGTGGGGGGCAATATGTAGCCTGCAGTGCTCCGTAGACATTCTGAAAAATATAAAATATCCAAAACAATAAGGTGATATAAGTGTGTCACGTTCCCGCCTGTCCCTTGGTTCTTTCACCAAGCAAAGGCACAAGCTACGTGTCGTTCAGCTGCCACCAGTTGATTACATCAACGTTATTCACTATTAATGACAGAGGTCCAGGCAATATCATTTAAGAACCAAGTAGAAATTGTTTATTGTTACAGGTGATAACAGTCCAGTCAATGTCATTAACTCTCAACTAAAACAACCTTCTTTCTCCACTCTCAACCGCCTACTTTCTCTCTCTCTCTCCCTCCTTTTCTTCACCCCACTTAAGTCCGCCCCTCACCAATCCCTATTGGTTTATGCAAATCTCCACATAAATATTAATGAGCAGGGTGAATGCGACAAAGGGACATTAAATATATAAAGGAAAGTAGAAAATGACCAGGAGGGAAGTAAGTTAGTCCCTACTACTTTGGCCTATCCAATCAAACCCCACAGAAAAGGGGCAGTTATCCATCCAACATACACATACACATTCAATCTAATGAAGACTCAATATAGCTTGCTACCTACAAGAGTAAAAGGAAGAAAACTCTAGAGCACAGGTTTCTTCTATTTTGGCACTTGGAGGGGATGATGATGATGATTCAAAAACACCAGGCACAGTCAACATTATAAAAACATTGACTGGTATTATATAACAGATACAAGTTGTGGCATCCGCCCAGGTCATGAATATTCATATGCTATCTGCATAGACCAGTGGGAGTGCTGGAGGGGTGGAGTAATGAGATATAAGAGACTCAGCAGGAGGAGGGGGAGTTAGAGTGTTAGTTAGGGAGTTGAAGAGATTGAGAGAGAGTTTTGGAGTTTGGGCGGGAGAGTGGTGGTTGAGGGTGGAAAAAGGAGAATGTTTAAGAGTTAACAACATTGCTTGTTCCGTCAACAACTGTATCAATAAACCATTTCTATTTGGTTCTTTTAAAATGACATATGGTCTGGACCTTGATTATTAATAATAGGTAAAGTTGATGTAATCAACTGGTGGCAGCTGAGGGGCACATAGCATGAGCTCTTAGTTTGGTGAAACAAACAGGAGCCACGTGGGAATCGTGACACAAGTTTTAACCAAAACCCAAAGTATCTGTTGCATATCGGCGCAGTATGTATGTAGTTCCTAATATTGCCGTTTGATTTCTGATATCTGCAACTGCTTATAGTACTGTGTGAAGTTTCTTGATATTGTTCCCAAAGCCCCAATGACTACAAGGACCACTGAAGTGTATTTCTTCCAGAGGTGAGATGTTTCGATTGCCAGGTCTCTGTACTTTGTTAGTTTTTCCAATTCTTGATTTTCAACTCTGGCATCCCCTGGAATTGCAATGTCAATGATCCAGACATTTCTTCGTTCTATTACTACTACGTCTGGTGTGTTATGTTCAAGGTGTCTATCAGTTTGGATCCAGAAATCCTACAAGATCTTGACTTCCTCACTTTCTGACACATTCTCTATCTGATGTTCCCACAGGTTTTTGGAGGCTGGCCATCAATTGTGGTTCAGTTATGTCACTACTTGGGTGTTTCCTTTTCCAAATTTCCATCATTCTTTTTTGTAAACCATGGGCTGTTGTAATAACATTTCACAATTTCTCAGTTTTTGGTGAGAGTACAAGTTTTGCGTTTATGTTGTTCCAGTAGCTTTGCAACAGCCTGTCCTGGTTCCTCAACAGGGTCTTCTGAGCCCTGTAGCCAATTTGTCACCAGATGCCCAGGGGCTATAGCATCTGACATGGTCCTTGTTGACCCAGGTGACAACCGATCTGGTATGGATTTCTGTTTATTTCCTCTCATCATAATTGATGGTTGGTGGACACAGTTGGTCTGGCTTCTCAGCTGAGACCTGTCTGGCTTGGGAGACCCTTCAGCATAGCTCTCAACCTCACTGAAGCATGCAAGCCCCTCTGCCTCAACAAGGCCTGTGCCCATGGAGAGGATTGTTGTTGTTGTTCTTGTTGTTGTTGTGAAAGTACCCACCTGAGAAGGGTAAAGAAAGAGTATTTTGCATCTCAATGGGATTGTCTGCACTGAAATATAGATATAGTATATAGATAGTTGAGTGCACAGTTTGGCTAGGGAAAAAACCCCACATCCACTTGTTTATATTTAGATCAAGCCATCCTTCCCTTTTAAGAACGATCTATCGGGCACCTATTTGGCCCAGTGGTAAGGCAGTTGTTTTTTTTTTTTTGGCAGACGGAGTTTAGATAGCAGCAAGGCTGCAGCTGCAGATTCAGAGGGAGTGAGAACGTTTTGGAAAATGTAATTGTACAACACAGCGTGTGTGTTTATATGGGAAGGACTAGGATGTGATATTTGCATAGTGAAGCATTCTGACCAATCAGACAGACAGATCTATATAGCAAGTGTCAGCAGTCTCTCAGATAGAGATGACAGGGTTTGATAGGGCAAATATGTAGTAGGATACAGTCTGTCAGATAGGTGCTAGAGATGATAGTTGATAGGGTCAAACATGTGATAGCTTTAAGATGTTAAATGAGACAGATTTGTTAGAGTAAATATGTCTGCCAAGTTTAAGAATGATATACAAACATAACTAAGTCAAGAACAATTCTATGTAACAAGTAGCAATATGTCTAAGCACCATGCATTTATTCTATTCTACATATGTTTTAAACATCCAAAGTTATTCTATGTTTTTGACAAAGACCAAGTCATCATTTTATTTACTTCAACTGCTGGAACAAACACACACAAGGGAGAATACAGTTTTTACTGTGTGTTTTTTTTAATCATGATGCTTAAAACTGCTGTGCCAAACCCTGTCAGTTACATTTTGTATGTATTATTTTTCTAGCCCAGATCAACAGAATGAGGGAAGGGAAGCGAGGAGGGGGGAGGAAGAAAATTGAATTCTTCTGTTCTCTCTCTCTTTCTCACTCTTCCACCTTGCTGCTGCCTTTCATGATCCGTTGTGGAGCAGAAGACAGTGGTTGCGTGATCAGCTCGAGAAGCAAAAAGGAATTGTTCTTTCCCCCACCCACCCCAACTCACTTGTGTAGCTCACCCAAGCCCCACCACAAAATCCACATTCAGAGGCAGTGAGTCTTTCTAACACTGCAGCCACCTTCCAGCCCTTCTCCATCAGCTGGAAAGCAGAGAGGCTGTGTGTGCTTAATTGACAGCTGATGGGGGCTCGTTTGCTGTTCACTCCTCCCCCTGACCTCAACAAGACATCACTCCTCCCTCTGACCTCATCAAGACCCTTTGTCACCTGACCAACCCACACCTCAAACAGCTAGTGTGGACAGTCCCAATGAATCATGCTAAATAAATTGCATGCCCTAGCCTTGTGCCCATTTGGTGAGGGACAGCTCTTAAAGGGGAAGGATGGATCATTCTAAGTAGAAACATAAGTGGATGAGGTCTTTTCCTTCATGCCAAAGAGTGCCATCAGGCTTCCATATACCATAACTATATGCCAATGTGGACAGGAGATAGTTGGTATCTTCAGTTCTATTGATTTAAATGCAACTTTCACACTATTGTGCTTCAGTACTGTGCTCACACTGCATCACCACAGAGAACTATTAAAGGTGTGATAATACCCATTTCAAAGTGAGAATGTGAATATCATGAGGGCTGAAGTGGCAGGATTACATCATGAAATCACTAGCAACAACCTGAATAGCTCCTCTACTACCACATGAGATAGCACAGCTGCAGTAAAATCATACAGTTGTGCTGGAAATTGCTTTAAAAAATTACCACAAGACAGCACCTGATTAAGAGAATGTGAAAAGGAAAGGAATTCATTTGTTTGAGGTGAACACCTTCCAAATTCTGAGGACACTGACTGTCTCAAGGATGACCTTGCTGGACTACAACTCCCAGAATCCTTGAGCCAGAGGCCAAGTCAGCTGGGGGATTCTGACAGCTACAGCATTCAGAAGCAACGTTTTCAAGCTCCAACAATGAGCAAGCAAATGCTGTGGAGAAAATTATTGGTTTGGAACTTTCTGTGATTTGTAGAAAGCACAGTAGTGCTAAAATTATGTGGAGAAAGATGGGAGCAGGGAAATGTTAAGGAAACTCACCAGACCCAACTATTGCTACTGTAACACTTTTATGTTCTATACTAGGGCTATTTCTTTATCTAAATATCTATTGATGAACCTTGCAAACACAATTTCACAAAATGAGCTGCTTCTTATTCACCTTTATATAACAGACAACATGAGGAATTATAACAATAACAAAATGCTACAATTTGTGCACCCTAGTCCTCGGCAACAGTAACAATACAGAAGTTACTTGTAGAATTGCAAAAGTTAAAGTGTCCTTTTGAATTCAAATTCAGACAAAAATTCAAGGTATCTTCCTCAACTGGAGTAGGCATCCATAACATAAAACAATCAGTTCTACATGCAGAATCTTAAAAACCTTAGAATAAAGTATCAATTCAATTGCATATACATGAATTCACTATGTGGATTCACCCTTCCAACACAAACATATAGGAATTATATCTATACCAAGTTAGCAAGGGTCTTAGCAATCTAAGTGGCAACAGCAGCTCCAGCCTCTTCAACTCTCGTGCTCTTTCTGATTCAAAACTCTTACAACCCCGCTCTTTCTTGGTACCACCTCTTTGGGCTGAACCAATATTTCACTACCCTTCACATTAGCTAAAAAACAGAATATCCCAGTATTCCAAAAATATTGACTAAGGAGGTTGGTTTGTTTAACTTATATACTGCTCCATAGTGCAATGCACTCTCTGGGCAGTGTACAGGTTCATGCAAAAGATAAAAGGAGCCAGTCTCCTGCCTCTGAAATTCAAATACAGAGGCAGACACCAACAGACCCTTACCTCACCCGACATATTACATTCGCAAGCTATTTGTATAGATGATTGCATACAGTTATCTTGCATTCAGACTCCAGAAATTTGTAAAACAACAGCTTCCTTTACCTTTCCTTCACAGTACCTGTAAACAACAAAAACAAACGTTTCCTTTCATGCAAAAATGGAAAGTCTGCCTATTCCATGTTCAAGGAGCAATGTATCATAGCCAAGGCTCCCATACAAAGATTCTGAGGCAGCAATCACTTATCAAGGAGCAAGCCTCCCAGAATTCAATGGGGCTTACTTTTGTGTAGCATTACAAGTAAGTCATCACAATAAAAAGTTTTAACACTGACATTGCCATATCCCCTACAGACTCTGAAAAACCCTGGAAATGTTACTTGTTGGATTGCAACTCCATCTGGGTTCTTGGAGCTGTAGTCCTGAAACAACATCTCCTAATGCTCCATAGGTTCAGAGGGCATAGTTCTAGCTCCACTCCCAAGGAGGTCAGGCCAAAAAAAAGAAAAAGAAATAATAATAAAGAATACAAAAACTTTGTGGCACATTAAAGACTAAACACTGCAGCCAAAATATTAACTGAAGCTGGTCACAGGGATCACATAACCTCCCTCTTACAGCAGCTCCACTGGGTGCCTATCCATTTCCAGATGCAATTTAAAGTGCTGGTTCTAATCCATAAAGACCTAAATGGCATGGTTCCAAGCTATCTCAAGCATGGTGTCTCCCTTTATAAGCCCGCTCAAGTGTTAAGATCATCAGGGGAAGACCTTTCTCTCAGTCCCACCACCCTCACAAGTGTGCTTGGTGGGGACAGGGCAGAGGGCCTTCTCTCTTGCTGCTCCCAGACTCTGGAACTCCCTCCCACAGCAGGCCAGGCAGGCCCCATCTTTGCTGTCCTTCCACAAGCAGGCAAAGACCAGGCAGTCTTTCCATAGTGACTGGCTGTCCAGGAGACAATAAAGGAGATGGTTTATATTTTGTTGCTGCTAAATCTGTTTTTCCTAACGCTTTTACCTAGCGTTTTTTAATGATATTATTTTTTCTTTAATATTTCAATAATTTACTCTCTTTAGTGTGTTCTAATGATGTAAGCCCAAACTCCGGGAGGCAGTGGAAGACAGGTGGGCCTGGCGTGCTCTGGTCCATGGGGTCACGAAGAGTCGGACACAACTAAACGACTAAACAACAACAATGATGTAAGCTGCCTTGGGTCCTTTTTTCTAGGAGAAAGGTGGAACGAAATTATTTTAAACAAACAAACTGCTGTATTTTAACCTGAGCTTTCATGAACACTTCCTCAGACTTGTCCAGGAAAGCTCACATTAAAATACAGCAGTTACTCTTTAAGGGGCCACAATTTTTTGTCTTCTTAATTTTTTTATTTTTCTGGCTAAAAGAACCACCTCTCCTAAAACCTCAAAGAGATGACCGTCTGCTGTTAAAGGGGTTGTTTGAAGTTGCTCCCACCCGCCGTTTTAGCCGGAAGCTCTCCTCTGTTTTCATTGGTGGAGGTTGTCGCCAGTCTTGAAAAACTGACCATTGGAGAAGGGGCGGGGTGGTTCAGGTGTCCTGAGCCTCGTGGCTGCTCCTTGTTCCGGATTGGATGTTCGGCTCTCTGAGGGGGAGGTGCGCTTGTGGCAGTTACGGGAGCGACCAGGAAAGGAAGGCGGTTGGTTGTTTACAGGCGGAAGTTGTGAATGGAGTTATGGAAGTTGGGAGGAAGTTGGTCTCCTCGGCGGCCGTTGGTTTTTTAGAAGTCCCGGCGTCTTAAGCCTTACCGAGCGTTTTACCTGGCACCGTCTCGCGCTCGCCACAGACGCATGCGCCCATGGAGGCGAGCCTGACCTGTGCCGTTTGCCTGTCGCTCTTCGAGGAGCCGGTGACGCTGCCGGTCTGTTCGCACAACTTCTGCCGGCCTTGCGTGGTCGAGTACCTCAGTCGAGGTCAGGGCACCGTGGAGCCGCCCGCCGCCGCCTCACGGCCGGCTCGACGAGCTCATGACCACCCCCAGGAAACCGGGCAGGCCTCGGGCCTCGCCCCGCGGCACGGCGACTCCGTGACAGTGTCGTGTCCCCTGTGTCGCAAGCTCAGCCCGCTTCCTTCGGACGGAGGGGCGGCCGCCTTGCCGGTCAACACCACCCTGGCCGAAGTGGTGAAGTTGTTCAAGACCACCCTTCCCGCCAAGGCGAACCAGGGGGCGACGCCGGAGGAAGCCTCGTCGGCGCTCGCCCCTCAGCTGGCGGCCCTGGGCGTCCCGTGCAAGAAGCACCCTGGGCGGCCCCTGCAGCTCTACTGCCGGAGGTGCCTGCGCGGGGCCTGCGGGCAGTGCGTGTCCGAGGAGCACCACGGCATCTTCCACTCCGTCAACCTCTTCGACACCGTGTACCAGGAGGAGAAAGCAAGTGCTGCTCTGAGGAGGGAGGGACCCAGCACCTCCCCTCCGCTCTTTCTAAAGACCTCAAGCTCAACATTTCTCTTTAGGCGGGATGGGGGGAGGAGGGTCTGAGATCAGAAAGCTTGCTCCTTTTTTGTACTGCAAGGGTCAGAATAGAGTCCATCGTTATGCTGGCTGGGTTTTTGGGGGGACTTGTAGTACGGGAAAAGTAACTTTTCTCAAATCTGCCAGGGAAAGGAGCAAACTAGTGAGCATCACACATGCACCAGGCTCTTGGTCGTATTTGAAAAGCTTCAGAACAAAAGAGGAGGCACTTTGGGTTCTTCAGATGCTTTGGACTCCAACTCACATTGTCCCTTGCGGTTGGCCATGCTTCCCTGGGGTCTCTGGGGTTCAAGTCCAAAACATTCAGAAGGTAAAATTTTCTGCAGCCCTACTGTAGAATAACCTTTAAATTAAATCTATATAGTTTAATAAATAAAAAAATTAAGGAAGAGAGATGTTACCAAGGCTTTTTGTGTTGGCGGATTCTGTGGAGAGTCCTGGGATTCTGAGTGCAAGAGATGGAAGTAGTAGGGCTTTTACTCTGTAAAAGGGATTTTGAAGGTTGGTCTTTAGGGTTTCCTAGCTTAGCACAGGCTTGCAGCATTAACTGATTCAATCTTTAATAGATTTAAACAATTTTACAAGATGGCAGGAAAGCCAACATTGCTGAACATTTATTCATGTGAAAGCAATAACCTCAAAATATATTCTTTTTTGTGTGAGAAAAAGCAGAAATGCTTGTTAAGATATCCAAGCTTTCTTACCCTGTTTCCCCGAAAAGAAGACCTAACCTAGCATGATTTTTCAGGATGCTCGTAATATAAGCCCTACTCCAAAAATAAGCCCCAGTTAAGCGAAACCCCGCCCTCCACAATTGTGCAGCAACCAGAAGAAGATGACATGACTGCATTTGGATAAATGTAGATTGTTGTACATGAAAATAAGCCCTAATGCGTTTTTTGGAGCAAACATTAATATAAGACCCTGTCTTATTTTCGGGGAAACACGGTAGATACTTCATTTGAAGGAGAAAAACCCACCTTTGACTTCAGTAAAGTTACTTTGTGAAAACATTATGAATGGCAACATAATGAGCAAATCATATTAGGCTTAAATTTACAGTCATATTCTCTTTGTGATGTGTTTTTAAACACACCTAATTGGTTTTCCTAGAGGTATACTTGACAGCCCCTCAACCTCATAGCTGATGATCACACAACCAGTAGAGTTGGGGGTTATTTAACACTTTGCTGGAAGGCAAAGGCCAGGATGCATCTAACACTAAAATAAACAAAAAGTTTCAGCCAAAATCTTCACCACTTTTCTAATTTCAGTGAGTCACATTTTTAACCGTCTGTCAGATTGGGATAAACTAAAGAACAGAACTGAGATAAGGAATAAGTTGTCTTTTTTCTTGTACCTCTCTTTACTTGAAATCTGAGGGGCTTACATGTTTGTTATAATAAATTGTTTTCATGTTAATTTAAACATTATTAACTTGCTTTAGATAAAGGTCCTTGTCTTTTAACAAATACTAAGGCAACACAGGAAAATTCACTCCTAAAATAAGAATGTCAGCTTTAAGGTTCTGCTTACTCAGACTGCAAATGCACCCTTTAGTATACCCAGGAAAATGATGAGCTTCTACAGTACTAACACTCAGGAAGTTTAAATCCCATTTTAAGTAGCCATGTTTATCTTTTAAAAGAGGTTTGCCATAATTAAATATGACACTGTTATATGCAGTTCTGTGGTTTTCTGAATATTAAGCATTTTTATAAACATCTTTTTTACAGCTTGCTTTCTTTAGTAATCTGAAGAAAATAAGAGACTTATATGAGAATCTGATAAAGGAAATATCAGTTTCACCAAACGGTGCTGGGGTAAGCCAAAATTAAAGAAATTTGTAGAAAACTGGGGAGAATATTCCAGTTTATAAGAGAATTATATGAGAGTTGTTCCCTTTATAAAATTTGTTACTGCTCATGTGTGAAAGAAAGTACTGTTTTTTCCATTCCCATGATTCATTCAATCTGAGGTGTATCTTATTATGTGTCACTGTCTATGTCTGTGGTACATTACAAACAACAGGTTTGACTAGTATCTACCAGACAGGGTTTGCAGTTTCAAAAAAAGATTCAGGATAGAAATGGAGAGAAATAGGAATGGAAATAGAAATAGAAGGAGAAATGTGTGATGATTTCAATTGCACTTTCTTTATCTTTACAATTAGATACAGGTATTGTTTCAAAAATGTCTTGAAAAAGATGATGCTAAGGAGAAGTATAAATTGCATAAGGACATGATACAACAGAGTTATTTTGGGATGGATGATATTTGTGATGAGAATGTTATTTTGGATTGTAATTCTGGATGCATTTATTGTGGCTGCAAAGCCAGAGGTTGGGAATTCAGTTCCCTCACTGTGCCTCCAGGGAGAAAAGCCAGCCTGTATGGCCTTGCACAAGCTGCATTGTGCCAGGATGCCCCCAGAAGAAGGAAATGGTTAACTGCTTTTGAGTATTGTCTACCTAGAAATCCCTGAACATGATAACCAGAATTCAGAATTGACTTGTCAGCACACACACTCCACTGAACTTACTTTAATTGGTTTACAATTACAACAGGCATAGGATTGCACTGTTAATTTCATGATTTAAAAAACCATCAACAATGTTATTCTTTAGGTCAGCAAAGAGATTAAAGATTAGTATAGTTGTAGTAGGCTACATATTCCCTGTGGCCTACCATAATTTGTAATTTGGCAGCTACTTTTGAATCCATTTTTTCTGTATTCCACACATTACAGTTGCACATGTCTAGGTTTGTGCACTTTAATGAAGTTACTGCTGAGATCTATAGTTATTGTTCATTAATGCTACCATTTCAGGTGGTAATGCTGAATGAAGAAGAAATAATTAAAATTGAGTTTGATAAAGTATATAATGCTTTGGAAGTGAGGAAAAAACAGTTGCTTGAAGATGTGGAAGTCCAGAAGAAAAGGAAACTGAAAGAGTCACTAATATGGAAGAGAATGAAAGAAGTTCACAAGAAAACCATTGAAAATGTTCTGAATGACAGTGAGAAGCTTTTAAATGAATATGATCCCCAGCGTTTTCTAGAGGTGAAAACATTTTTGTTCAGTTATTCATCATATAAATTAATGACTAGGAAAACGGGATTTTTAAAATCTTTATTCTTGAACAATTAAAACCTGTTCCATGAGATTTATTATATTCTGACCCTGTTATTCTGTGTATTGAATATAATGAAATGTAGGACAATAGCCTATTCAGAGCATGAAGACATTCGTATATGCAGTTGCCTGCTCTGGTTGTCCCCTTGTAGGGCTGATCAGGCAACTGGTCGTTCATCTAATCTCACAAGCAAGGGAAAACTGGACACATAAAGGGGAGCTTGCTGGAACAGGGGAAACATTTATCTTATTGTACTCATTTGATTCTATAATGCAACAGGATATTGGCCTTTTTTGTTAGTTTGCATTTTTGTCCCTGTGAAAAGGGGCATGTTCAGTTATGTGTAATGTTAATTTAATTTATATATTGCCTTTCTATATAAGGGACACACCTACTCTCAAAGAAGTCCACAGGACTTTATAGACATTTTCTGTATTTTATAATTTTCTGTAAAATGGCATAGCATTTTCTTAACACAACTGAAGCTTAAAAGAGAAGGTTCTAACTTAACATATCAGGGCACCAACATCTGTATTCTCTTCATAGCATGGGTACACAATAGAAAAGATCCTGGCTTGTGTCCCTGTATATTCTGCTTCTACCAGTGTTTTTTATGCATAGCAAGTTTTTGATGTTGAAAGCACTAGGTGGGCAGGAGTGTATGGCAAAAGATAGTCCTTTTAAACGTGTTCTGCCTAAAGTATAGATACAGAACTGGCATTCAAATAGCACCCTGATCTGTCTATCCATCTATATTGGAGTGTCTATTCAGCTCTTTTTCTCTAAACAGCTGTCCAAAGTGGCTAACATTAGTCAAAATAGCACAATCAAGTAGCCAAATATGAATAAAGCTGGCACATTCAGAGCAGCAGTATTCTGTTCATCAGGTGAATTTTCAAGGAAATAAATCTGAAAAGCTTTCTCTGCGCTAATCTGGCATATTATTCTACCATTCACAGCAGGAGAGGTGTAAAGTATTTAGGGGGAATTAAATGTAAGTCTCCAGATGTATGTAATTTCTTCTGTTGTATGAACATATATTGGGAAAATGCTAATTTTCTGAAGAATAAAAATGTATGTTACATTTTCCATCCTAAATATTGAAGTTTACTTTCATGTCTTACACTGAAATAATCAGTGTAAACTATTAATCTGATTTCTGCAAAATACTTTAGTAAGTAACAGATTTTAATTAGTAATGGTTGAACATGTTGTTTTTCTGTTTTATATAATTCACAGGTCGCATGCAACTTGAATCAAAGGTAAGTATGTTATGCCGAGTTGTGCTCATGAAATGGTAGCCACCTTTAGTAGCATGTGCATTAAAAATCTGTAAACATAATGATGTCGGTTGCACATGATCATATGCTTTAGCTGAATACAGGACTGATCTAAAGCCACCTAGCAATGAAGCATGTTTATTTTTTAGTACTAAAGGCTCTGCTATCTGGCGTTTTAAATGTATATGTATTTACTAACAACAATCACCATCTGTACCAATTAATAGATTATTCAGTGATAGATGATATATAAACATACAGCCTCTATGATTGTGAATGAATTTTATTTGCCTGTAAATCTTACTGTGAAGCCTCCTTGTAGGATATTTGTATGGTTTTGTTTTGGGATGGTACAATAATGTATTGCACAGTATGCTGTAGCTTCTTCTAACAATCATCTACAGTGGTGCCTCGACTTACGAACTTAATTGGTTTTGGAACTCCGGTCGTAACTCAAAATGGTCATAAGTCGAAGCACCATTTCCCATAGGAATGCATTGAAATGCAATTAATCCGTTCCGGCCTAAGAAAAAAATCACCCCAAAAAACCCAACAACACTGCAAGACCCATTGGAAATGCGATTAATCCATTCCGGCCGAAAAGGGGGGGGGGGGGAAGCAAACAAACCTTGCAAGACCCTTCGGAAATGCAAAAAAAGCAAAGCAAAAAGCAAACAGACACTGCAAGACCCTTCGGAAATGCAAAAAAAGCAAACAGACACTGCAAGACCCTTCGGAAATGCAAAAAAAGAAAACCAAAAAGCAAACAAACCCTGCAAGACCCATTGGAAATGCAAAAAAAGAAAACCAAAAAGTAAACAAACCCTGCAAGACCCATCGGAAATGGGGGGGGGGGGAACCCAAAAAGCAAACAAACCCTGCAAGACCCATCAGAAATGGGGGGGAACCCCAAAAAGCAAACAAACCCTGCAAGACCCATCAGAAATGGGAAAAAACCCCCAAAAGCAAACAAACCCTTCAAGACCCATCGGAAATGGGGGGAAAAAAACCTAAAAAGCAAATAAACCCTGCAAGACCCATCGGAAACGTGAAAAAAAAACCCCCAAAAACAAAGACTGCAAGACCCATCACAGCACAGAAACATAACCCCCCCCCCAGCCCAAAACCATGCTGCAAAACCCACTCAGAGCAGTTTTTAAAAAGCAGAAAGCAGCACCTTACCTTACCAAGCAGTCCGAAGCCTCCTCCAATCGCACACACTCTAACTGCTGGGGCGAAAGAGCTACAAAGAAGCAGCCTCTTCGCCACCAACGGTTAGCAATTTGAATTCCCCGCCTTTTTCCCCTGCCTATTTTTGATCGTAACTTGAAGCTCCGGTTGCAAGTCGAAGCAAAATTTTGCAGCCGGAGCTGGTCGTAACTTGCAATGGTCGTGTGTCGGGATGTTCGTAAGTCGAGGCACCACTGTATGTTGTTTGCTCATTCATGTCTTTCAACACAACTAATATTTTGTTCCTGTAAGACGATATGTTTAGCATGAATGATCCAGTGCTGGATTTCTTTTAGAGAAAAAAATGATCCCAGAGACAGCAGGAAGGGGTCATTGCCTTTGCAGCCCCACTCATGCACCCAAAATCCTACTCTTCAGGCTGAGAAGCACTTTAGAGCTCTCTCTGCTGAGGGCTACAGTAACAAAGAAAATTTCAGCAAATGGCACTGCAGCACCAGTGCATTTTTGGTTTAGGCCTTCATTTCCAACACACATATTCAAAGCTCTTTGTCAGTTTACCTGTAGGCAAAATTCATCTTGGACGCAATGATAGTTTTATTCTTGTTATTCTTCAACTCACACACATACTTAAATGCAAGTTGTACAGAAACTGCAACTGGTACAGGACATGCTAATTGGAGCACTTACAGGAGCCAGTGAGTTGGCTCAAGTTACATTGATTCTGTATTGTATATAGTTGCAGTCTGTTAGTTTCTAGGTCTCATTCAAGGTGCTAGATTTGATCTTTAAAGACCAAAATTATTTTGGGCCACACCTCTGTGAGCTTATCAAAGCATTAAAATCAGCATTGAAGGTCTCACTTTCTGGCCTACCAGCAATAACCTTTACTGGCAGGTACTAGAAAGACTAAATATTTTGACACAGATTTCACAACTTTTGCAAGAGATTGCAAACTAGCTTATGTATTTTTCAGGAACTAGTTTATTGATTTTTCTTATTCTCATACAATTGCTGAAGAATTCTGTAGTTGTTAATGGGTTATGATTATTAAGTAGCAGAATAGTACTTTTACTTTATCTTCCATTTTTTGTATAGAATGAAGACTCAGCTTGACCTCATGCAAATAGCATGCAGCCATGAGAATCAGTCAGAATGCAAACAAGTGCAGATGGATACAACAGATATAGTTAATGATATCTTAGCCTTGAACCTCACTGCAATTAATCTGGATGTTGTTAAAGGTAGGATTAAAGGTTTATTTCTAAATATTGAGATATCACAGACGGAACACATTGGAATAGGACTGAGAGTGGAGGAGGGAAATTTTGAGTTTATTTTATTTATTTGTTTTAAGGGCATAGGTTGAGGGGGGGAACTTAAAGTTTAATGTGGTTTTTGTTTATATATTGTTTATTTGTATTGCTTATTTTGTCTTATTTTTATTTCACTATGTTATTTTGTTTTGCTGTATTTTATTTTGTTCATTTTATTACTTTAATTGTTAATTTGATTATTGTTAACTATTTAGATTGATATTTTTGTTAGATTTATTACACTGCATCTGGTTTATGTATTTACTTTATTGTGTTTTCCCCCTTTTCTCATTTTTTCTTTTGTCTCTTAGACAACTGCACTTTAAACTAATTTCTCTTTAATGATAGATGTTTAGTTATATAGTATATCGTTTCTTATGTTAATAGTTCTGTTATTATCATTTAATTTGTTTGTATTAATTTAGGGTTCTCTGTGTTGTTTTTTCTTTTCTTCTTTATTTTTTTTTTTTATATGGAATGGAAGGCCTGTCCTCCCAGCAAGGGGCCATTGAACATCTCTGTGATTACGGGCAGAGGGAGATATGGCATTGGCACAGCCCCTACACGTGTTAGAAGAACGATGAACAGATGTCTGAAGGCTGTTCACCGTTCTGGGACTGTGATCAACCATCAGGTTCGAGGTAGCCAGACCAGTCAATCCTCCACTCTAAAACTGGTGCTGTTGAATGCCAGGTCTGTATCCAATAAATTCCAGGTTATTTACGATCTTATTCTGGAGGAGGATGCGGACCTGGCATGCATAACCGAAATGTGGATAGGCGGATCGGGGGGCCCTCCCCTAACACTCGCCTGTCCGCCCGGTTATGCTGTCCAGCACCAGGGTAGACTGGAGGGGCGGGGGGGGGGAGTAACCATTATATATAAAAACACCTTGGAGGTTACTAGGCGCTCCTTGGTGGTAAAGCTGGGTCTGGAGGCCCTCCACGTGTCGATAGGGGCCAGGGATGGTATTGGGATCTTGCTGGGTTACCGCGCTCCCCGCGACCTAGCCATTTCCCTACCGGAGCTGGCGGACTTTGTCTCCGCGGCATTGTTGAAGTCCCCGAAGCTATTGGTTTTGGGTGATTTCAACATTCACGCGGAGGCAGAGACTTCTGGGTCAGCTCATGAGTTCTTGGAAACCATGGCTTCCTTGGACATGTCCCAACATGTCAACGGCCCCACCCACATGGGTGGTCATATGTTAGATCTGGTCTTCTCCACCAATTGGAGTGAGTGTGGTCTGATGGTGACTGACCTTGTGTCGGTACCATTGTCATGGACAGATCACCACCTAATAAAATGTAACCTCTTAGTGGCTCTCCCCCCTCACAGGGAGCAAGGACCTATTGCTATGGTCCGCCCTCGAAGGCTACTGGATCCTGTAGGATTCCAGGATGCCATGAGAGGGGTTTCGGCTGACCTGGCTGGTGCTCCTGTCGAGGCTCTGGTTGATGGCTGGTTTACCGCCGCCACCAGGTCTGTAGACATGATTGCTCCTAAACGTCCTCTCCAGTGCAGAGCTCGGCCTGCGCCCTGGTTTAACCAGGACCTACGAGCGATGAAGCAATTTAGGAGAAGGCTAGAGCGCAAGTGGAGAAAGAACCCGACGGATTATAATTGAATAGCTGTCAGGGTCGCAACTAACCTTTACCTGACCAAGGTGAAGGCTGCTAGCCAAGCACATCTCGCTAACCGGATAAGCGAAGCTTCAAATCAGCAGGCGGAGTTATTCCGTATAGTGCGCGACCTATCCGGAATTGGTCTAAGTGATGGGCCTCCCCCTAGTATTTCACCGGACCAATTTGCAGCATTTTTTAAATCTAAAGTGGAGGCCATCCGCCGGGAGCTCTCTCCTTTTTTAGATAGTGGGTTGAGCAGAGATGTCCAGCGCTCCGCCTTGCCCGGTGACTCTTGATCTCTTTCATCCTGTGACGCCAGATACTGTGGACAAAGCGCTTGATCGCTGTCGTGCCACCACCTCATCCCTTGACCCTTGCCCGGCCTGGCTAATCAAAGCAGCCAGGCCTATAACAACAGAATGGGCCACAGTAATAATTAATGGGTCTTTCCTTGGGGGCAGGGTCCCTCCTGCCTTCAAGGAGACACTCATTAGGCCCATAAGGAAGAAACCTAGTTTGGCGGCGGACGAAATTGGCAATTATAGGCCCGTCGCCAATGTTTCTTTCATTAGCAAAGTGGTGGAGCGGGTAGTGGTCGATCAGCTTCAGGCTCATTTGGATGAAACAGATGCCCTGGATCCGTTCCAGTCGGGTTTCAGGCTGCGCCATGGTACAGAAACGGCATTGGTCGCCCTGTATGATGACCTGCTGAGGGAGGCTGACAGGGGGGAAAACATCTCTGTTGGTCCTCCTCGACATCTCCGCGGCCTTCGATACTGTCGACCACAGTATCCTCCTGAGGAGGCTCTCCGGGTTGGGAATTGGTGGCCATGCGTTTGCGTGGCTCCGATCCTTTCTCGGGGACCGACCTCAGAGAGTACAGCTTGGGGAGAGGTTATCGGCTCCGTGGACCCTTAATTGTGGGGTTCCGCAGGGTTCGATCATCTCCCCAATGTTTTTTAATATCTATATGAGGTCGCTGGGTGGGGTCATCAGGGGGTGTGGGGCGTCATGCCATCAGTATGCTGATGACACTCAGCTCTACATCTCCTTTTCACCAACTGCAGAGGATGCCGTTATGTCCCTCCAGCGCTGCTTGGAGTCTGTGCTGCAATGGATGCAGGAAAATGGGCTGAGGCTGAATCCGGACAAGACGGAGGTCCTGAGGGTGGGTGGCCCCACCGTCAGCGGTCTGGGAAACTCTCTCATTTGGGGGGGGGGGGTGATTCTTACCGCTAAGAGTGAGGTTCGCAGCTTGGGGATCCATCTGGACCCGGCGCTCACCATGGAAACTCAGGTGGCGTTGGTGGTCCGTACCGCCTTTTTTCCTCTTTGGCGGATAGCCCAGCTGCGACCCTATCTTGATGTTGGGGCGCTCACTACCTTGGTACATGCGCTCGTAATCTCAAGATTAGACCACTGTAATGCGCTCTACGTGGGGCTGCCTTTGAGGTTGATGCGGAGACTCCAAGTGGTGCAGAATGCGGCGGCCAGACTTCTTAGTGGAGTGAGAAAATATCAGCATATCTCTCCCACTCTGGCCGCTTTGCATTGGCTGCCCATTCGGTTCCGCATTGACTTCAAACTCTTAATGCTAACGTACAAAGCCCTAAACGGTTTAGGGCCTCGATATTTGGCGGAACGCCTACTCCCACCAAAATCTACCGGATCACCCGATCGAGTCAGGAGGTGAGGCTGAGGAGCTTGACGCAGAGGGAGGCCCGGAAGGAAAAAACAAGAAACCGGGCCTTCTCGGCGGTAGCTCCTCGCCTCTGGAATAACCTTCCTCCGGCGATTCGTGCGGCCCCTTCACTGGGCACCTTTAAAAACCAATTAAAAACCTGGATGTTTACACAGGCCTTCCCTCCAGTGAACACTTGATTTTTTTTATTTTTTTTATTTTTTCTTTTCCCTTCTCCGTCTTGAACTGTTTGTCTATTGATGTTATATTTTATATTTTTATATATTTTATACTTTGTTATGTATGATTATGTGTGTTGGAAGCCGCCTAGAGTGGTTGTCTGACCAGATAGGCAGGGTAAAAATACAATAAATAAATAAATAAATCACTGAAGATGTTTGACTTTAAAATATCAAAAATACCCATGAAAATAAGCAAAGTATATGATTTTTGCTTTCTCCCATATAAGCAGACATTCCTTCCAGAGATGTTAAACATTCTATCTCTGCAAGCCCTGGAAACAAACTGGAAGTTAAGGAAAATGTACAGAATACATCTTATGTAAGTAGCCACATTTAGTAAACTGTAAAGAAAGCTGATTTGAAAAAAGTATTTTATTTGAAAGCTGATAATAATAATAATAATAATAATAATAATAATAATAATAATAATAATAATAATAATAATAACTTGTTTCCCTGAAAATAAGACCTAACCTGAAAATAAGCCCTAGTATGATTTTTCAGGATGCTCCTAATATAAGCCCTACCCCCGAAATAAGCCCCAGTTAAGTGAAACCCCGCCCTCCACCATTGTGCAGCAACCAGAAGATGA
The DNA here is from genome assembly GCA_037013535.1 of Intellagama lesueurii. Classification (NCBI taxonomy): domain Eukaryota; kingdom Metazoa; phylum Chordata; class Lepidosauria; order Squamata; family Agamidae; genus Intellagama; species Intellagama lesueurii. The sequence continues at coordinate 145,697,694 of JBAJHW010000005.1, read as the reverse complement.
CATGACTGTAAAATAAAACATCCCTTGAAAATAAGCCCTAATACATTTTTGGAGCAAAAATTAATATAAGACCCTGTCTTATTTTTGGGGAAACACGGTAAATAATTTGAAAGCTGATTTTTGAAAAAAGTATTTCATTTAAGTATCTTTTTAGCCAGTGCCAGGAGAGGATATCATTTTGGATAATGGTAGGAGTATTCCTACTCAGTATATGTCACTTTCTGCTGCAACTGAATTTGGAAGCATGAGTCATGAGGTAAGATTTAATATTTAATCCTTCCTTAAGATTGATATCCTTAAAGTGTTCATGATGGAGATTGCCAAATATGTCCGTTCAAAGTCATCATTCTATCATCTTTAGCTCTTCAGGAAACTTTTTTTTAAATGTAAGCTGTACACATTGTTCTTTTGGAGATCTGAATATTTTTCTATATTTTCTAAAAACCTTTACACATCTATTCTAGCACTGGCACATAAAGAAACAGGATATGATCCTGTAGAATCTGCATTTTCTCCACCCCATCCTTTGGCATGCATGTATCACTCAGTATGCATGATGTTTCACTTAGGCCATTTATTGAAAGTCGGACTCCTTAGAACTGTGTAGTCCTACCTCTTCACCATGCAAGTTGCCATTTTATCCTTGGATGATTTGTGCGCTTTGACTGTACATGGTACACATAGATAAATCTTAACATATTTGTTGAAGCCACTAATAGTAAAACATGTTTGCGGTTTTGGGATTCTTATATTTAATGTGGTGTCCTCATTTATTTTAGGAGATGCGTTATAACTATTATATGAAACATCAAGTGTGTTTAGATGAATTACAGGCACAGACCTCTCCTCAAAATGAAAATTATTCATTGTTGAAATGTCTGTCTTCAAAGAGCGCAACTTCAGGACTTGTTCCTTCTTGTCTTAGCGCTGAAGCAAAAAATAAGAAGAAACTGAAAATCGCAACATTACGGAGACCATGTTTTAGTGAATCTGGTGTGTCTAATCCACTTGGTTTTACATTCAATGCACAAGCAATGAACTTCAATTTCTGTAGCTCAAACAATAAACTGAATCTTCAAAGCGTGAATCAGTCTCAGAATGATGCCAAGGAAACTTCCCTATCAGCAGTTAGCAATAGCTGTCAAAATACAACAAAATCCCTTCAACCTCATGTAGTAACACTTTCTTCTGAAGACCTCCTCTCATTTACTGTATTTCCAAAAGTATCTGAGTCAGCAGCAGTATCTGTTGCTGCTGTAAACCCGTGTATTTCAGCTTCACCTTTCATTTTTGGTCCAAGTGACAATTTGGGAACAACTGCTTCAAGTAAGGAATCGTCTGTAATGTTTGAAAAAGAAAAGGTGGCTTTCTCCACTCTTTCTCTGGTAAGATCTGAAAGCCAAGATTGCAACATAAACAGTATAAATGGATATAATTCTTCACATTTAACAACCGGTTTCCGGACAGTTGCTACCACTGTCTCCACCATCAGTCCAAAGTCTGGTACAGCTGTAAGTGGGAATCCTTTCTTAACCACTTTTCCTGCTAATTCTGAAAGTGATTCTTGTCAGACAACTACAGTGAGCAGCAGTTCAGAGCAAAAGTCATTTTCATATTTGATTGCTGATCAGAAGATACTGCAAGGAAACAAAGCAGTTTGCTTCAGGAAACAGAATAAGGGTAACAGTTGGGTCACATCATCTGCCATTGACTCTAATAAGCACTTAGTCTGTAGCTCCAATGACGCTTTCTCCGTGGCCTGCACAACATCCAGTTTTACTGCTTCTCATATGATAGATACTTCAGAAAAGCAGCCTATACCTGATAGTGTCTCCTCAAAGAGTGACTGTTCCACAAATGGCACTCCTCGTCTTTTATCTTTGAAAAGAGCCACCAAAAATTGCGGTGATACTTTAATCTCCATAAAACCTTTTAAGAAAATTGAATGTGCAACTGAGAAATCAAAAGTGAAATCTGAAGACAAAAATTTAACTGTACAAAGATCTGTGCCTTCAAAAAATGATGTAGCTGCTTATAAAGAACTGAAAGACATAAGGAGCTGCTCTTCCTTGGCTTCTATCAACAAGTGTCCAAAAGCAAAAACTTGTAGTGTACTAGTTCCTCAGCAAAATGTAGCCCATGATCTTACTGTAAACAGCACTTCAGTTTCAGTTAAACTCACAGAAATGGAGAATCCATTAGAAATCTCTCCACCAGCTGTTGAAGACCATAAAGTGTTTTCTTCAATTCTTGATGGAGCAAGTTGCACAGTAAATTCAGATTCTGACGTAGAAGATATAAGTCAAGCATCTAATGTTAGTGATTCTAGTAGTACATCTGAATATTTTTCTGTTGCTGAGGATCAAATTTCCTGTTGACACTTGGGCACATGCAATAGAATAAAGCTGGAAATTACTATAAATCTTGAGTATTCTAAAGCAATGTGATCAAATTTAATACCAATCTCAAATATTTTTATAGTATGTAGTGCAGTATTTTGAAACACATAACATCAACATGGTCTGTCTTAATTTGTTCTCAGAAAGTTAAACTTTTCAAAATATTAATATTTAAAACTGCAGGAACAATAGTTCAATTGCTCTGTAGCTGTGAGGACCTTCAGATACCATTTTTGAGATTTGTACACATTGGTTATTTTTAGTAGTAAAGAAACTCATACAATGGGCCATTTCCAACTAATTATTTCACCATCAGAAAGCCATAGTTTTTGAAAGCACAGCTTATGAAACTAAACGATCACTTGGCCCTCACCACTGCCACCTCTTGTGCACAGGCTTCACTTTGATGATTGACTTTAACCAGGGCCATTTTCTGTTATGGTCAAAATAAGAAACTGGCATAGTGTTGGCTCACTAAAGGACTGAAGTGAGAATTCCATTTTGGTTTTAAGTCCTGGTTAATAAACTACTATTAAACTATGATCCAGTATTGTGGTCTATAAGATCAAAATGCTAAAGCTGGTTTTTAACTTAGCAAGCAGTATAGAAGCCTGGTGTTCCTTCTTGTTACATAAATCCATGATCCCTGAAGCCAAGAAATAGTACACAATAACACTAGCTTTGGAGTTTGTACACATAAAGTTCTATAGTAAGCAATTTCTTTTTTTATCTTTTATGTACCTTAAGTTATCTTGTATTGATCCTGAAAAATTCTGTTCCTCATTTAATATTAAAATGTTGATAGAATTCTGTTAAACTGTTGCATTAGTAATTTATTCCTACCTGAGCTGTTCACCCGACTAATAAATTCAATTCAATTTATTCCTACCTTGCTGAATGGCAGAACCAATGCAGCCAGTATACAAATTATGGTAAAAGTTTAAAATAATCTTGAAAAAACTCCTAAAATAAACTGCTTTATGTGTTGCAGTGTTATTTTATGGGCTTTTTCTATAGATCAAAACACCTAGTGGCAGTAACACTCTTAATATCACTATTGATTAAATATGTACTGTTTAGTTTACAAGCTGGTGTGAAGATATTGTTCTTGTATTCTCTAGATCAGGGGTCCCCGGTGCTGGTCCGTGGCCTGGGCCGGACTGGGCCGCAGAGACAGATCTTGAGCCAACTCATCTTCTCTGATATATTTCCTGGTTCTCACCCTAAAAAGATTGTGTGTTTCATGTTGGCAGGATGTGCTTCAGCAAGATTCTGGAGTTTTGCCTGGTAGGCAAACAAGGATCTTTCTGAACAGTATGTGGGCATCCAAGAAACTCCCTCTTCTTTTATCTGTTAGTATGGACAGCTTCTCAGCAGTCTACAGATTGTTACAGGTTTTGTACTTTTATATGGAAAAAACATTTTTCTACGTCTCCCATAAGTATAGCGACTCTATATTTGAGAAAAGTTCAGGAGCTGGTTTTAAAAATGTATAAATTGGAATGTGCAATCTCTCCCCTAAAGGAGAGATTCTTTCCACAATAGCATATCCCTAAACTATATGGTGTACTTTTTCACTAATTGTAATAATTCAGTCTTTGCTTTCGAGCTAAAAACAGCTCCCTTCCTTTATTTGGTATTTGCTGCCACCAAATGACAGATTCCCTCAAATATTTTCACTAAGTTTGGCATTATAACTGACCTTGGAAACAGGGACTCCTTTTCTGGAAATAGCCCATTTAGCAAACCAGTCAAGCAGCCAGTGTTTCCTTGTCATTGCTGCTTAAACAGTGCCATAGCTAAGGGCTAAACCTACATTGCTTTGTTCTTAAGAGTAAGAAGGCTTTTTTTAAAAGTATACACACACAGCCTACCTTATTTTGATGATGCAACCTTGACTTTTAGCCAGTGGGTTGCATGATGTATCTTGTGACTGCTTTCAAAATAAACAGGAGTTGTAAACAAAACTTTATTTTTTAAAAAAGTACTGTATTATAAGATGTTCTTATACAGCTGAAATATTTACTTCTTTTTCTCTGTAGTTTAAGCACATTCACTTCTTTATATGTCTGTATAGACGTTTAGTTTGCATATATAGAGAAGTAATAGTATCTACCGTCAGCATCTCAGCCAATCGGAACAAAGCTCCTCCCACACATGCCATCTCCCCTCAACTGGTTTTAACAAACTACTGGCATACATCCAACTTACCACTGACAATGAAAACTTACTCACCAAGCATAACAATATGTACCTCTAAGCCATTCAATTAACAATGCTCCAAAGTTCTAATTCATTACTAAATTGGTAGGACAAGACTTACAAATGCCACTCATATGAACAAACAGTCAACTATCAAATGTGTTTATTTTTTGTGACCTTGCTGTCTGCAGAGCTGATTTCTGGGTTTTTTAAAAAAAAACTTTATTTATTTTTATTTATTTATGTAACTTATATGCCGCCCACACTACCCAAAGGTGTCTGGGCGGCTTACAACAATTTAAATATAATAAAAGATATAAAGATAAAACAATTAAAATACAATTAAAAATACAGTATTAAAAATACTTATAGCAGACTGTTTACAATGTAATTTTAAACACATTCCATTTTCTATACCCCCCCCCCATTTCGCCAACATTCCACACATACAAAATTCCAAACCTTGCCAATGGCATACTGTTAAAAACTTTGCTGAAGTCAAGATATATTATGTCTACAGCATCCCCACTGTACATCAGGGAAGTTACCCAATCAAAACATAAGATTACTGGGGGCAGGTTTTGTTCTTGACAAATTCATGTTGGCTTCTAGTTATTACTGCATGGCTTTCAAGGTGCTTGCAGATTGACTGCTTTATAATCCTCTCTAGAATTTTCCCTGGAATTGATGGCAGGCAGGTCTGCAATTCCTAGATTCTTCTTTTTGTCCTTTTTAAAGATAAGGACTATGTTGCCCTCTTCCAATCATCTGGCACTTCACCCATCTTCCAAGATTTCAAGAAAATATTAGACAGTGGTTCTGAGAGTTCTTCACCCATTTTCTTCAATACTCTTGAATGCAATTCATGGGGCACTGGAGATCTGAACTTGCTCAGAGTATTTCTTGATTATTAATATCAAGATGCAATCCTGTCCCCTCCGCTTTTATTTCAGATTTGCCTGGAGCTAGATAAGCTGCAACTGGTAGACTCTGTCTTTGTAAGGTATATTATAAGCTTTCATGATGAAAACCTGGAAATTCAGCAGAGATGTGTCCAAAAACATTGATTTTTTAAAAAATGACCAATTATACCAATTATATTACTGTAACTTCAGTACAAGGGGCAGAATCCAATGATCTGCTGGATCCGGAGGCATGAGAGTAACCCCTGCTACCCACTGTAGCTTCAAGCATGCATCACCATAAATTACTTTGAAGAAACAGGAAATCCTTCATAATGATTTTTGGGCAGTTCAAAGGTTATAAAAAGCAGATACATCACCTTGCCGACAAAGGTCCGCATAGTTAAAGCTATGATTTTTCCAGTAGTGATGTATGGAACTGAGAGCTGGACCATAAAAGAAGGCTGACCGCCGAAGAATTGATGCTTTTGAATTGTGGTGCTGGAGGAGACTCGTGATAGTCCCCTGGACTGCAAGGAGATCAAACCTATCCATTTTGAAGGAAATCAACCCTGAGTACTCACTGGAAGAACAGATCCTGAAGCTGAGGCTTCAATACTTTGGCCATCTCATGAGAAGAGAAGACTCCCTGGAAAAGACCCTGATGTTGGGAAAATGTGAAGGCAAGAGGAGAAGGAGACGACAAGAGGACGAGATGGTTGGACAGTGTCATCGAAGCTACCAACATGAATTTGACCCAACTCCGGGAGGCAGTGGAAGACAGGAGGGCCTGGCGTGCTCTGGTCCATGGGGTCACAAAGAGTCGGACACGACTTAACAACTAAACAACAACAACAAAGGTTATATGTGAATCTTAATTCACCATACCTTGCTTTAGTTTTAGAAGTAAGGATATATTATCTAAGAATCCTGATTACTATCATTAATAGTAATGATACTCTAGTCATACTCCATAAACATAATCTAAGGGTTTGAGTATGTATCCATCTGTGCCACCACCTCACCATTCTACTGCAGAACATGCAACCAGTGGCAGCAGTTGTCCACTCCCTGAAGACAGCCTTCCTTCTGAAGAAACTTTATTCTTTATTCTTAGCTTTTTCTCAGGACTCATCATCACTTACTTCCACCCTCAGAAGAGACACAGAAGAAGCTTCCCTGAAGAACATGGGGACTTTGAATACATTTAGGCATCTCCAGGCAGCAGTACCTCCCTGTCTGCTGTTCCTTCCACTCCAGAGGCACTATCATTCCTTGATCATTGGAATCGTAATGGCCTGGCCCCCTCAACCATACGCCTACAGTTACAGTCCATTTATTCTTTGCTTGACAAATTTAAATTGTTAATACCTCATTCATCAGCTAGAAGGGCTCCTAAAACAACTCACAGATCAGTTAAAACCAGACAATCCTTGCTCTCAGGCTTATGCTATTAAGAAAAACAATGCAAAAGGGAAAAGGATGCAAATACAAAAAGGAACATGAATTTTCCTGTAGTGGATGATGGCATGCTTGGAGCTCTGGGGCTTTCAAGTGGTCAGAAAAAGATTCCTCTTTGCTATTCTCCTAATGACTTTTAAAATGTTCCACATTACAACTGGAATTCTTAATGCTTTGCAGTCCCCCATAACTGCACCTCATGAATCCTGTTGCAGATAACACATTTTTAAAGAAAAATCCCAAAATGGGAAATAATCAATGAAAAAAGAGCAGTCCATATATAATTAGGAGTTCTATGTTATTTTGATATATTCTCTCAGTATGGATCCCCATGTAGCCAAATTGCACCAACCATCACAGTTCAAAGATTTGCAAAACCAAGAACAACTACATGAAACAGTAAGCTTGAAATATTGACTGTCTCAGAGGGGGGCTAAGGAAGGGGTGGAATGCACCATGAACAGGAGCACATCATAGTGCAACACTTTGTTGAAGGTACCATTTGTGAAATTAATCAGAAATTCTTTAAAATTAAGACAGTAATCAAACGATTCCTAGATATCAAAAATAAGTATTTTTTTACAGATGACAGTAAGATTATCCTTCCAAAACAGTTAATCTTCAGCAGACCCAAATATTCATTTCTTGATTTATTGCTACACATTATCCAGTTTTCCCCAATAACTGCAACTTAGTTGCTCAAATGCATGCACAACATCATCATCTTCATTATCGCAAAGTTCACGCAGAGAAACACTGGAAAACACAAGAAACAGTAACTATTAGCTGTTACTTTCTTTTGTTAGAAAAATTAATACTTATACTCTGGTCATGAAAGGTGTGTTGATACATTTAATGGGACGGCTAAATTTCACCAGGCTCTGGTATCAAACAAGAGACCAATATTAAAAGTCCTCAAATTCTTCACCAGGGCAGATTACAATCCTAGTGGGAGGGCATTTTCCTTCCAAAATTGATACAAGGAAATAAATTAATTGTTAAAGCTAAGATCTGTTATCCTAAGGGCTCCTAAAAGGGGGATTCTGTCCTTTTCCAATTTTCCCAAGGAGCAGCTGTTCATCATAAACTTCTAGTATACATCTCTCTGTTGCCGTGCTAAGGAACTGCTTTAAAGAGATTGCTTCCACATTGCCTCGATACCCAAGAAAGCTGGGGGTGGGGCTACTTGCTTCCTGTAACAGTTTTGTCTCAGGTGGCCTTTCAAAGCAAACTACTTGGGGTAAAACAACTAAATTCCAAACCATTCCTAGCAAGGCTGCAATCGAGTATATTTTGGCCCCTAACTAGGTGGCCCATTCTGCCATAAGAGTTAAGGCAGTAAGAATTTTTGAAAGGTGGAGAACATCTCCATGCAGACAAATATCATTTATTCTCAATATATTTTGAGATTGTTTATTGTATCAACCATAGCAGCTGATGAGAGCCTTTGCTATACTCCTAATCAAAATGCAGTAATCAAAATGCAGGCACCGGCATTCTACATCAAAAACTGTTAATGCTGTGATCAGTTCAGTCAGTAAGGCTATAATGGATCTAGTGACACTGGTAAAGTCTTTGTTCTTTAAGAAAGGTCAAAACAGAAATTTCAAATTTAATTGTCAAAAAAAGCCAGCATCGTGGCACCTAGCAACAAAACTAAATCTAGCAGTATTTGTTAAGAGACTGAAAATAATACTGTAGGTTCTAGTAGCTTATTGAACTTTTAACAGAGTGGAATGATCTACCAGCCCCGTAATGCAGGATTATGCTACTAAGCACAAGCACTGCCGCTGAAGAAGTGGGTTTTCTTTATAGAGATCACCACTTGTGCAACAGTAGCAGTTATGCCAGCCATATGATCTTGTATTAATACGCTGGTGGGATTTTCTGTTAATGGAAGCTCAGTAGGTTACTAGCCTATGTCTGTTAAGGGACAAGCAATCCCCCAGTTTACATACTTTGCATACTAAGGCAGCATTCTCTTCCCTTACACTATTTTTGGAAAGTAACCGAAGCTTTATATATACATTTCAGAAAAGATTCCCGTTTGTCCAGAATGAAAAAAATATTGTGAGAATTTTGCACTGGTTATATACACCTTTTTAAGTGAGATCACATAGTAGTGGGCATCATAAAGAAGAGATGGGAAATGTGTAGCCCCCCCCCCCCCCAGATAGTGTGGGACTTCAGCTTCCATCATCCTTCCCTATTGGCTATGCTGGAAGGGCTGATGCTCAAACAACATCTGGAAAGCAGCAGCCTAACAAAATAAAAAGGAAGGAGATTCTGATGAAAATACAGCTGGTTTCCACCATGGAACCTGACTGGTTGAGAATAAAAGAGATACAGAGGTCACCCAGAGCTGTCTTAATGAGTCAGCTTTTAATATCTGTCATTATACATCTAAGTGAAGAATAGAGATGGGATATTTGTATTCGTCTCACAAATATTGCCACCACAGGTGGCCAGGCTGATAGGACTCTCCTCCCAGAACCGGGCTACCCACTTAGCGCCTGTGGCACGCATGGCCCATTGTCCAGCGATGAGTCAGGATAACAAGTCTCCCCGCTCAACTGCTGAGTGGTCAGTGGCATAGGGAGGTGGGAAAACCCTGTCTGGGCTATTTCTGCAATTGGCACAGTGCTGCCAGCGGTTAAGTGGATGGCTCAGTTCTGGGGGAAGAGTCCAATCGACCCAGCCACCTGTGGTGGCGATATTCGTATTCGTCTCCCCCAGGAGACAAATACAAATATCCTGTCTCTAGTGAACAAACAAGCAAGACTTCATTGCAAATCCAGTGCTTTGCTGTATTTTTCATACCTGATTGCTTTAAGAGCCAGAGAAAAGTCCTTCAGCAAATTGTAAGCGTCTCCTTCAAGAATTCTAAAAAGAGAAAAAGTTTACAAAGTTACATGTTTTGTATTATTCAATTGATACAACTAGCAAGCAGTTTTCAGAAAGAAAAACAACTGTCTTGCATGTAAATCCCTAGTAATGAGGAATTTTTGCAATTAATTTAACTGGGGTCCCGAAAATGAAGGCCTGAAATCATTGTGAATGCATCTTTTTAGTATTCACTAGAAAGCTTAGAAGTTGGGGGGAAACCCTGTTAAATTGGGAAGAGCTGCAATAAGTGGAGGTATCTCTCAAAACCAAATCAAGGCATCTTTCTGAAGAGGGACTTAAATTTGTATCTGACTCAGTGGCCAGAATCCTGTTGACATATTTCTATGCACATGTGGCTGATTGTATCAGCCATGGTGATTGGTCTTTATTTAGAAGTTTTCCATCCCCACCCCCAGGGGTTTTTGAGGCTTGCTAGGGCCATTTTGACGAGGAAGCTTTTGGGGCCTCAAGATGGGGGGGAATTCAATGTCTGAAAATTAGCCCTGTTGGGAGAGGAACATTAAAGGTTCCCTCTCTCTGCAGTCCTGAGGCCCCCAAAGGCTTCCCTCAATCGAAAGTGGGGTGTGTGTGAATAGGAAACTTTTAATTCAAGATAAACAGCTGTGACTGATATCATCAGCCTTATACACACACAACTGCACCAATAGGATCTCAGCCACTATGAATGTAGTGCATTGATTTTTTGGATTATTTATACAGATGGTGAAATGAATGAGAAAATAAACCACATACCCATTATCCTGAGACATTGCCACCAAAGATCCATGTTTATAGAAGTCAAGCACATATGAATTTAATGGCATAATTCTTCCCTGATTATCACACATCTTTGAATGGAGGATAGGAATGTCCGAAGCAGTAATACCTATTGTGCGCAATATGACCTGGAAGAGTAACACAACAGATTGTCTCTATTATGCAGTAATTGGGCAAGTCTATTTGCCGTACTGTAATAAAATTGCCCTTAATTTATACATGGCAGCCAAAGAGTCTGTTCCATTCGCTTGGCGTATCTCAAACAACAGTATAAATTACATGGTAATATATGGACTTCATGTTTTTTAAAAACTGCCCAGAATCCTTTTACGGATTTATGCTTGTGGAAATGTCGTCCTGAAAATCACAGTAGTGGATTTTTGCCAGTTGCAACCTGTATTCTTAGTTATGTACCATTTGTGGGGCTAGGGGCCTAAAAATAAACCAACAGAGATCTTTAAAAAAAAAAAAAAATGGGCTAGAGTCACATGGACTTTAGCCAGAATCCAAAACTTTTGTGGTGGTGTGTGCATCCTCACCACCACTGCCACCTCCTTGGATTGTCTGCAACCACCTCTGCCATTAAGTGCATCCACTGGGCTGATATGGGGAGGCAGAAGGGAGAACAGAAAGGGAGGGGGAGAACGAGAGAGAAAGGGGCAAGGGGTGAGGATGCAGGGATAGGTGCCCAAGAACTGGGCGAGAGCAAGTGAGGGGGAGGTAACCAGGTGGGCAAAGGGGTGCTCAGGGGGGCAGCAAGCAAGGAGCAGCAACTGGCAGGCGAAGGGGCTATGGGGCAGGCGAGTGTGTGAGGGGAGAAGGTGGGCGAGTGAGTAAGAGGGGAAACTGGGCAGGTGGGTGAGCAAGGAGGGGAAACTGGGCAGGTGAAGGGGCAATCAGGTGGGTGGGCAAGGGGGCAAAAGGGGGGCAAAGAAGCAATCTAGCATGCAGAGGGGTGAGCAGTAGCGGGGCAGAGAGCAACCAGGCAAGCAGGCATTTGGGTGAGCATGCAAGGGGAGCGAGTGGCTGGGCACCAGCTTTTTCAGCAAGCCCCAGACTGTGTTTTTATTTATTTACTTTTTAATTCCTGCTATCTAGTAGCAGGAAGTTTTTTAAAAAGTGGATGGGGCATTCACATATGCAGACTATTCCATATTCACCTCAAAATAAATGGACCTTTGACAAGGGAACAGAAAAACTAACTCCCCTGGGACAGTGCTCTCCATGTGCATTTACCTCGTGTATACTCTAAAAATTTGTTTTTTTAGGAGAACCCAGTACAAGTTTTATTGGCAATGGGTCAAGCCCCAGGAATGCAAATGACTGCTTGTAAATTAGTGGTAATTCACTGCTACAATTTAATGCAACGAGATTTATGCCAGTATAAATCCTCAGTAGGATTCTGGCCAACAGTATTTTAGATCAGCGGTCCCGAACCTTTTTGGGACCGTGGACCGGCTGAGCCTCTAAGGAAGGGGGCCCCCCGCGAGTGCGCGCAGGCACTCAGGCGCATGCGCAGGGGCGCCTGCCCCCCCTTCACGCGGGCACGCGCATATGCGCGAAGCGGTGGGGAGCGCCTGCCAGCGCCGGCGTGAGTGCTCTCCCACCCCTTTGCGCATGCGCAGGGGCGCCTGCATGTGCGCGCAACCACCCCTTGGCGTGGGCACTCGGGCACATGCATGAAGGGGTGGGTGGGCGGGCGCCCCTGCGCATGCGCGAAGGGGTGGGGGAGCGCTCACACCTGCGTTGGCACTCGTGCACATGCGCAAAGCAGCTGTGGGGAGGGGAGTGCGGCGTGGCGGGAGGTCTGTCTTCGCGGCCCGATCCGGCTCAGGCCACGGACTGGCACGGGGCCGCGGACCTGGGGTTGACGACCTCTGTTTTAGATTACTGTTTCCTTTCTCCAAACATACATTTGTCAAGCAATCCTATTGTGGGATATTTTTGCTCCCATTTTAAGAGTTGCTGCACAGATCCTGCCATTCATGTTTTTGTTTTGTCTTATAATTATTTGCTTTTATTATACGGTTGGTCCTGTTTTGGAATTTTATTGCATTTTATGATTAGCTTTCATTACTGTTAGCCACCATGAAGGACATGAAAACAGTGGGAAGACAGAACACAAATTCACACAGCTGTCTAATTTAGTATAGTTTCTTTAGCTTTTTTTTTTTTTTTTTGGTGGGGATAGTTATTAATAAAATAAGATTAGTTGAAGGGCAATCAGTTTTTAAAAATTTTTATAGGTTAGGTGTAGGGATGGGGATAAACGGGTTGTAAATCACCATGAACATTTTACAATACTCATTCTTATCGTATTACATTTCAAAGATACATAAGATTAGATTAATTTAGAAATAGAATAAGTATTATAAATAAGTTACACCGGAAACTTAGGCATTCATTTTGAATATTGTCTTCCCATAAATATGTTTAACTCTGGACTGATGTCCACAACTGATACAATTAGTACAGATTTTTCTGATCTCTTAATTTAATTCTGCTACTACTTCTAAACATTCCACTAACTACATTCCCAGATGTTTCATTCCAGAAAGTTTCTTTTGAATGTGTATTGTTTGTATAATTTATCTTTCTTATAGTTTTCCATATTAAATCATATCCATATTCATTTTCCTATTTTTTTCTTCATAACCTGCTATAGTGAAATATTTATTCTAAACATATTATTGATGGCATTACTTTTTCAGATCTATATATGCCTCTACATAAATTATAACTTCACATACTTTTCAGTTCATCTGTATCCCTTTAATAGACAATTGTTCTCTGAAAGCTCTTGCTAATGATTTTAATCAAAGCTGAGTAGAGTACCCGCTCTGTCATACTCCAAATAGAAGTTTCTTCATTGATACTTATTCACAGATGTTATATTAATTTTGAATGCATTACCTTAATCCATGGCCTAAATTTTAACCTAGATCTGAAATCCCCAACACTTTTAAAAGACAGGATCATTCTATATTATCAAATGCTTATTAAATGTCTATAAATAATTCCTTTGGGAGGGTTTTTTATTTTATGCATCATTAATGAACTTCATCAGCTGCTCTCTAATAAAACCATATGTTTCTTTTCTTATATATTTATTAATCATTAAATTCAGTCATCTTGCAGTCATATCCTAGTTACCAGGCAGCATGTCCCACAGATTCAGTGGAATCTATTTATTTTTAATTAATTTAATTTATTTATATGCCACCTTTCTCCCCATTGGGGACCCAAAGTGGCTCACAACAATTAAAATCATACAACAATAACATGTTTTAAATAATAACTAATAACAAGTTTTAAACTATATATTAAAAACAATTAAACATTGATCAGGATTTAAAAGTTTTAAAACATTAAAAAATCTCTTCTCTTTTTTTAAATTTAGACACTTACTATCTTAAATGCTTGGCTCAAAAGGAAAGTCTTGCCTCATGGACAAGAGGAAGGGGACTAATCTGGCTTCTCAGAGCAGTTTATTCTAAAGCCTGGGAGCAGCCACTGAGAAGGTCCTCTCTTGTGTCCTCACCAAACAACCTTGGGAGGGTGGGGGAAATGAATTATTTGTGAGTATTTCTAACCTGAAGCAAAAACGTTTGTTTAGATTGGGGGCAAACCAACATGTAGCCTTGTGGCCACATGTGACTGCTTAATATAAAAAAATCCTCTGCAAGTGATCAGTTCAGAACTGAAACAAGAGTCATCCATCACTGATCCTAGGCAGGAAAAAAAAGAGAAAATGGAAAGGAAGTGGAAAAATAAAAAAGATAGTGGGGATATGGCAGAAAAAGGGGGGGAAGGCTGGGAAGGGGATGAACCTGCCAAATTATGGTTATTTCATTCCATCATCTGCTTTGCATCATCAGCAGGTAGCCTTTCAGAGTACCCGGCCACCTGTTGGTGCACCTCAATTTACTGGCTATATTTTTATACCTTCACACCATTTACTGGCTACATTTATACCTTTACACTGGATAATCCGGTTCTTAATATAGATGCAGTAATTGTGCATCTCCAGACAACATAATACGTATTATGCAGTTGCTGAAATTCTTTTGCTTGGTATAGTAAATTGTAGAATAGCTGCACTGAATCAGTAAAAATTTGAGAACTCAACTCCTCTAGTTATGACTTACTATGCTAGAGTAGGCCCATTTAAATCAAAGGAACTTAAGAGTTGACTTACCAAATCCCCACTGATTTGATGGGCCTACTTTAGTGCACCTTACTATACTAAGCAACAGAATTTCAGCCAGTATAATCTGGAATCCATAAACTTTTTTCATATACAGTATTTTTTTTTCAGAATTGTTGTCAATGTAACAGGCAGTCCTTTACTGACACTATAAATCCCACTTACACTGTTGACCGTTCCTGCATGCAGTAGATCAAGGTCTGTGTTTCCGGAAAGGCATACAAACGGTGAAACTGCTTTCCTTCCTGTGTCACAGTTCATTATGTGAGCTGCAAGCTGTGAGTCAGGTTGCTTTTTACTTGAAAAATCTAATAAAAATACAGTCAATATAAATTAATTAAGAGATAAAAGGCAATGACCAGTTACTTTGTCTAGCATTAGAGTGATCTCTGAAGATACTCTAGGCCAGTGACGGCGAACCTTTTTGGGCTCAAGTGCCCAAACTGAAAAAAAAAGAAGAAAACCAGCGGGCGGCAGAACTGGAAGTGGCGGCGGAAGGGGGAATCCCGGGCATGGAGATGCCTTGAGACCCCACTCCAGATCCGTCGCCAGCTGCTCCGGATCCTGGCCCGCCGCCTGTCAAAGCGCCAGCACTGCGGCTGCAGCCGCCGCCTCAGGTTTGGCTGCGGGGGGGGGGGGGGGAGGAGCTATCTGACGACTTAGGGCTCGCGTGCTCGCAGAGGGCTCTGCGTGCCAGCTGTGGCATGCATGCCATAGGTTCGCCATCACTGCTCTAGGTAGACTGAGGGGTTTTAAAGCTGTGGCAGGCAATTTCCAGAGGTCTGGGAGCAGCACATACCCACTATGTGACCTTACCCACCCAAAATATATACTTTTAAAACTAAATGCTGAATAAGCTACCTTGGACCATCTAGTAGCCAGGGGGTAATTTTGCCATGTTTTAGATGGTTCTAGGCATAGGCCTTTTTAAAAAAACTAGAAGAGGAGTTTTTCAAAACTACTAGTTTTGAAAAAAAAACTATCCATCAGTCTGAAACAACTTTCATCAGTGACATGGTGAAATTGCTCCCCTCCACCCTCTTGAGGGTGAGGCAACTTTTTGATCCAATTCCTTTTTTAGAAATTGGGGGGGATGTAAAGTTCTGAGGGGCTGCATCTGAGCCCCTCAGGGTCCAGATGCAGGCTGAACTCTGCCCAGCCCCTTAAATCATCACAGCTACAGATCTAGGAATCATGAAAAAGCATGACTGTATTTACCTTTTGAAGAAAGTTGCTTTTTGAAGCATATGCACCATGCAAAAATGTGTAACATTAACCCATTTTCATATTTATTTACTTCTTGATTTTTAAAAAATCCTTAAATGCACAATTTTCTTCCTTTATTGTTACTTTGAGAATGTCTTTAAATGGTAACCAATATAATACTCTTCATTATTATCATCAGTGTCTTTAGAAATCATTAATAATTGAGAACTTAATTTTTCCCCTCCTTTATTAATTCGTTTATTTATTAGGCAAGCTGACATGGGCAAGAAACTAAAGTGCTGGAGGATAGATAATAAAACAAAGAGAGGCCACCACTGAAACCAGTGTAGTGTTTTGTCCAGGGATTGGTACTTTAATTTATGTTTCTAGAATCCAATTTTGTTAGTAAATATGTTATATAGTATTCTAAAATGTCCCACACCACTGGGAAGTCTGCTGTTTTTGTTTGATTACACTGAAATATAACCATCCCTGCTTACCGAGTTCTGAAAGTGGAAGCTGGTATTCCTGGTTCATATCTGCTAGTGAGGAAACTATCTGTAGAAACTGTCCAAAATTGTCTTCTATTTTGTAGTTGTATTCATGTAAAGCAACAGCAAAATCTTCAGGGAGATCTTCCAGAAACACCTAAAAGCAGAGAAACAAGTTTCTTTCCTGTAACTGTGGTTCTTTGAGTGGCCATCTGTGCATTTACACATATGGGTTTGTCCTATGCAAAAACAGATATCTCAGTCTTGTATAGCTAAAAGAAAAGTAAAGGAATTTAGGCAGGTCCTCTCCCGCAATCCCACTAGGGATGCAAGTGTAGGCTCCCACCTCACCCTCAGTTCCAGAAGTCCAGTGCAAAGTAGCAGATGATGACATAACAACCTGTTATTTTTCATTTTGATCTCTGTGCACTGCATATATGTGTGGATTATCAAGCTGATTTACCAAGTACTGTAGTCACTGTCATGGAAGCACCTATGACAGCACTGTGGATCCCAAGAATGCTTCTTGCTGAATCCTGACATCCGTCAGGTAATAGTGGATGACTGATGTAAGCTGTGACTAGGTTGCGGCTCTGCATGCTGTATCAAGAGGGACTCGTTGTAGCCAGGCAGTGGAATGGCAATGACACTAATTGAGTTTTTATGGAAGGGATGCCAAGTCATAGCCCATATGAATGGTGGCTGCTACCACTTTCAACAGTTGCTCAGCAAATATAGGTTGCCCTTTTATAGGTTGATCATGTGCCACAAAAGAATGATTAGTCTTTTTCAAAAGAAGCAAGTCCTAATAATGTAGAATGCCAGTGCTCTTCTAAGACCCAAGGCATGTAGGGAAATGTTTCTAGGTAAGAGAGGGATGGAAAGAAGGTAGGAAGATCATCTTGGCTACAGTGGAAGTAGAAACAACCTTGGAAGGAAGGAGACATCTAATTGGATAGTCACCTTGTCCTTGTGAAACTGAAAGAAGAGTGGGTTGCAACAAAGAGCTGCTAGGTCACAAACTACCAGAGGCTTGAAAAGGTGGTTCTGCAATTTGGGGAGCACCAACTTAAGGTTCTGTTGTGGGGGAATAGGAGGCATTGACGGCTGGAGGTGCTAGAAACCCTTGGATAATGTTTTGACTTGGAGAGTAAAGCAGAATGTTTTGAGGGCCAGGAGAAATAGGTCAAAATGGCCACCAGGTGAACTCAAGGAGATAAGTGAGACATCCCTAGTGCCTAAAAATGTGACCTGGTACTAAAGAAGGTGAAGGTCACAGATCGCCAAAGGCTTGAAAAGATGGTAGGAGAGTGTAGTAGTGAGTGACACTGAAAATACAGGTGTGGCCCAGTTGTGAAGGAATGAGAGAAAAGAGCTTTATTTGGTGCAGCAGGAATTCCATGTAGAAGGATTCCACACAGCATGTAGAATAGAGGCCACTTGTGGAAGTAAAGTCAGAAAGGAATGATGAACTAAGCAATGAGGCAGAGACTGGAGAGATCCAAATGATGAAGATAGATGTCATGCTGTGCCTGCAGGTAGGCAGGGAAGGGAAGGCTGGGAATCATGGGAAGGCTGTGATATTTTGTTCGGAGAGATGGAGAAGGTGAGGGAATCAGTGTTGTCAAAGCCACCATAAGGTCATAAGAATGCATCTTGCTTGATCATCTCATAGTTTGGCAATGGCTTGAGTGATCAATGGAATGTACATTTAGGTGCATAGGAGAGGGCGCTCCAAGAGTAATGGAAAGCATCCTCTAAGGAGTTAGTCCCTTCCAGGAATCTGGTGCAGCATTTAGGGTATTGGGTATTTGTTTAAAAGGGAAAGAGGTTGATACATGAGCCCCCACCATTGAAACAATCTGTGAGTTAGGTCATGAGTTGCTAATCATGGCATGTCCGTGGAGCACAACTGAGCTTGTCTGCTGTCACATTGTGCATGTTCAAAGATATATGGACCGCTTGACACACCAATGCCAGATCTGAACTGTGAGGTTGAGGGAAAGGTGGAATGAGCATTTCCCTCCTTGTTCAGGTAAAACATAACAGTTGTGTTGCTTATTAGGATGTCGTGGAGTGTCCTGTTGGAATGAACTTGAATACTCAGACAGCCTTCCAAACTGCAAATAGTTCCAGTAAGTTGTTCTGATACGGAAGTTGTGCTCCTTTGGGGACCACCAGCCTTTGACCTTGCAATGGGTCAGAAGGACATCTGTAGTAACAGTCCTGGTTGAGTCTTTGTAGTTGAAACAGATTTCAGCTAGGAGGTAATGTGGCTTTGTATACCATGTGAGGGAGACTGGCTGTGGGTGACGAGTGTCAAGAGTGCCACTAACATCAAAGTCTGTGGTGGTGATTCAGCACAGCCATGGAAAGGTTCAGATCCTTATACTGGGAAGTCTGTTCAAAAGTCTGCAGGGCCCTCTTCCAGGATGACACTTGAAGCCAAAGTTGTTTATTCCATAAGGCTGATTTGGATAAATTCTGGCAGTGGGGGCACTTCTCTACCACATAGCCTTTCACAAGACAGAAGATGCACTTGAGTGTTCTCAGTGTTAGGCATTTTACTGCCACACTGGATATATTTTTTGAAGAAGCCCTTGGAGGCCATGGCATTGTTAAAGAGCCAAGTCAAAGTTTAATCTGGAGTTGCAAATGTGAGTTTTGTGCCAGGGGGAATCCAAAGGAGAAGTCAAGATGAAAAACTGAGTCCAGAACCAAGAATGCAGAAAAAGATTGCAGGAAGCTAACTGAAGGAGAAGAACCTAATGCAGGCTGTTGACGAATCAAAGGGTGAAAAGGAACTAAGGGTGAGATGGGGGCCCATGATTATATCCCTATGTGAGGACATAGCTGGGGCTCTCATCTAAATGATTTTGATTTTGCTTTAGCTGTAGAAGACTCTTGCACGTATACAGGACCAACCCATATGTGCGACACACCGGATATATGTAATAAAGAAAAATATTTGTTTGGGAGATAAATAATTATTTTCAACATTAGAAATCTTTCTAATCAGCATCTTTAAATATTTTTAAAAGAACAGAAAATTAGCCTGTGCAGTGTACAAACTGAATCTGTTGTTCAAAGGTTTAAGGGAGGGGATTGAAAAATGTAAAATAAAAATAAGGAAAGCAGAAAGAGTGGCATCCAAATAGGAAAGTACTTTCTTTAAACAAATTAATTATATAAAATGTCTTATTATCCTACTTCAAGAAACGTGGGCAGTTCATTCTGTCCTACTAGCAGGATATGCCTCGTATTCCCTTCCAGCACAGAGGCTCAAGGCAAAGGGAGCCTGGCAATACTGGTTGCCGACTGCTTATCTTCAGATTATGTTCTCACGTTTGATGGTAGCTGCAAAATCCAGGCTATAAAACTTAAAAGTAGGACCCGTTAAATATTGATAGCCAATGTTTATATGCCCCAGCCTCTTCTAAGTCACACAGGGTCTGTCAATGGGAAGCCTTGAATCATGCCTTGGACGACCTTGATCTTAGGTTTCTAGGGATCCGTCTTTTGCTAGCAGAATTCAATGCTAGAGTAGGTCAGGGAGAGGCCATATTCGATCATGTGTTGGATACGTCCAGAGATGCGTCCCTGTTACATCTCTTATGTCCCAGAGAGGCAGTCTAAAGACCATCAAATCAATGATGCGGGGACCCATTTGACAAAACTTTGTCTAATTAGAGGCCTAATTTGGCTAAATGTCCTTACAGAGCTCGCCGATGATGGCGAGTTCATGTACATTTCCCCCCATGGATCCAGCACGATTGACTATATCCTGATCCCTGTTTCCCTACTTCCATGAGTGGCTGAGTTCCGGGTGGGCAAGCCCCCTGCTAGCGACCATCTCCCCTGATGTCTTAGTCTTGCTCTTGATACAGACTTTATAGTTTTCCCCAATACAGCACTTCATGAGTGCCTACTGATCTTGCCAAGAATCAAATGGAATCATAGAGCAAAGTATCTCTTTGAAAAAGCAATTAAGCAAGATACTACACCTCAAGGCACCCTTAACTGGCTATCTTCAGTAAACCCTGACAATCACATCAAAGTCTTTGAGAGCCTAACAGACACTATAATAGCTAGCCTTGGCCAGTTCCCTCAACAATGTCAGAACAGTCAAGCCCCAGTCATGTGTCCTAGGCTAGACAAGGAATGTCTTGCTGTGAAGCTGGATATGCAGAGGATCTATAATCACTACAGAACTTCAAGGGCCTCCAGGCTCCCTACACAGTATTTTGTGCTGGAAAACCACCTCAGAATAGCCATTAAGAAGCTCCATCACCATTTCATTCTGGACCGCTGGTCTCATTTAGCCCAGGCTATCAACTCAGGTAATAACAAAAAATGTTGGGAGGTGGTTTCGGGTTCTTCCATTTTTAATAAGAACTCACAGGACCTTCCCTATATACCAGCTGAGACATGGGAACAGCACTTCATGGCCATTTTTTATGATAGCTGCAAGTCCACAGTGCCAACCGATCTGCTTCTACCCAGAGATCTCCCGGAATGGTCCCCCGTCACAA
Source organism: Intellagama lesueurii (assembly GCA_037013535.1). NCBI lineage: Eukaryota > Metazoa > Chordata > Lepidosauria > Squamata > Agamidae > Intellagama > Intellagama lesueurii. The sequence goes on along the minus strand of JBAJHW010000005.1, from coordinate 145,676,631 downwards.
CTAGCGAAATTAAAAAGCTCATAGGATACCTCAGAACTGGAAAGGCACCAGGTCCGGATGCCCTTCCTCCGGAACTGCTAAAGGCTGACCCTAATTGGTAGGCGCCTGTTCTCACCGCTTTATTTACATCTGTTATCAGATCTGGTATCATGCCCAAAGCATGGACACAGGCCGTAGTGATTCCCATCCATAAGAAGGGTGGTAAGAAATCCCCTGCAAATTATAGACCAATAAGCCTTGTGGCCATCACTGGAAAGTTGTACGCCAGCTACCTACTTCAAAAATTACAAGACTGGCTTCTAGACCAAGACATCCTGGGCCCTGAACAAGCAGGTTTTAAGGCAGGAAAGTCTACACTAGACCATTGTATGATCCTATCACATCTGATCTCCAAATATGCTTCGCAGCGCAACACTCGTCTGTTTGCAGCTTTCTTAAACCTAAAAGGGGCCTTTGATTCTGTTGACAGAGATATCCTATGGCTAAAGCGCTCTAGGTTGGGCATTGGTAGGAGGCTCCTCCATGTGGGCTGTACCTGTCGCATAAAAATGTCAACACAGGGGGCCCTTTCCAGTCAGATTTTCTCCAACAGAGGAGTGAAGCAAGGCTGTGTTCTGGCGCCAACTCTGTTTAACTTATTTATTAATGATCTTGCCCCACTCCTACATAGTATCAGCGGCCACAGCCCCAAACTAGGCCCTATACAGATTCCAATCCTATTATATGTGGATGACATGGTTCTCCTGTCCCGCACAAGGGTCAGCCTAAAGCGGCTAGTTAGAGGTTGCCATGACTACTTGATACGCAACAAGCTCCAACTAAATTTTGAGAAATCCAAAATTATAGTCTTTGGCAAAGCATGGAAACCCTTTTCCTGGTCTTTCAACAGCAACTCTATCCAGCAGGTCAGAGAGTTAAAGTATTTGGGTGTCTTTTTTCATTATAGACACACTTGGTCAACTCACCGGCAGACAGCGATTAAGTCAGCAAAGCTTTCAGTGCAGGCTATCTTACACTTCCATCGTACTTGGGGCCACTCGTACATCCCTGCTGTGCTGCAGATTTTTAATGCCAAATTTGCAGCACAGCTTCTTTATGGTGTCCCCATCTGGATGTCTCCATTCCACAGCTCTGTGGAAAGGATCCAATCTATGTTCCTGTACAAAATCTTTGGCCTACCCCGCTGTGTCTCCTATGCAACCCTATGCCTTTAACATGGCCAACACAGGATTGAGACCCTGGCTTGGCTCAGATTCTTTAAATACTGGGTCAGAATCTGTTTCTTCTCAGCCCAGGACATCCTATTCCAAGTGCTGCTTTCTGACAGAGTACTTCCAAAAGGTTTTGTCCTGTTTATCAAGAAAAACAAGACCCTGGGGTAGTCACCAGATCTGCTGTGTTCAATACCCCATCCCGGTATTCCGTACAATCAAAAATAGAATTCTGGATATTGAGGGGCAAACCCGGCAAAGTGCTGCACAAAGGGTCTGCTCCCCACTATATTTTCAGTTGCCCCTCTCCCATGGCAGAAGACCGAATTACCTGTCTTTTAAATCATCCCCAAGATCGATGGACATTCATCCTTGCTTGGTGCAATATTGTACCTTTGAACTTAGCACAGGGCAGATATACGGGTTTACCCACAGAACTGAGAGTCTGCCTTTGTGGTCAGGGAGTGGTTGAATTGTTGCAGCATATGTTGTTTTACTGTATCTTGTATAAGGATATTCGCCTGTCTTATCTGAGCACTTTCCTTCCATTCTGGATGGGAGGACCCGAGAAAAATTCAACATCTCCTAGGTGGCATTATTAAGGAACTTACCCTGACAACAGCCAGATACATCCACTCCATCATGCAGAGGCGACGCATCGTGCTGTCGCTGAATGCCGAGCCCTAACTGCCAACCTAGCAGTTCGAAAGCATGCAAATGCGAGTAGATAAATAGGTACCACCACGGTGGGAAGGTAACGGCGTTCCGTGTCTAGTCATGCTGGCCACATGACCACGGAAACTGTCTTTGGACAAACGCTGGCTCTACGGCTTGGAAACAGGGATGAGCACCGCACCCTAGAGTCGGTCACAACTGGACAAATTGTCAAGGGGAACCTTTACCTTTACCTAACGATGTTATTTGGCTGTTCCCTGCCACATGTTAGCTGCTGAATGTTTTATTTGCATTTTAGTGTATTTTAATTTTGTATAGTATGCCAATAAAGGTTTCTGTCTGTCTGTCTATAAAATGTTTTGCATTAGAACCTCTTCTTGGTGCCTTCTTGACCATATTCATGACTTTTTAATTTATTTTCAGTGATAAACAAGACTTTGATCTTACCTTTGACTGGTAAAATTTCCTTTCAGAATTGACAACAGCAGCCGGTAGATATCTTCTTCCAAAAAGATGTGCCAATACCAGGACCAGTTTTTCCATCACATCATCAGAGAAGACCTTTGTTTCTCCTTTGAGACAGAAATCCACATCATTACAAATACTGAACAATATAACAAGTGCTATCGTTACAGGCTTGGTGTAAAGTCCTGTATTAGGTGATGCATTTTATTGGATCAACAAAAAGCAAAACCTAAAATGAACTTCCAAGCTCAAACAATTCATGAGGCAAGGTGGTATAAAACTTGCAATTCAAGCATAAAGTCCTAAAATTGGGCTAATGTAATGCCCATGGTTCATGCAGTTCAACTGCCAGGAAGGAAAATGGAGTTTTATATTCTACAAGAGACAGAAGCAACAGAGGTATTGATGTGCAGATTCTTCGTCTTACTGAAGAGAAAAGCCTGGTCTCCCCTCCTGTGAGATCTGCCTTGGGTAAGGCCAGAACACTGTGGTCATGTATATACACTGGATAAAAAAAATGTAATCCCTTCACAAGGACTGGAGTGACTCAAAGGCAGTAAGCGTATAAGTGAACTTCCTGTATTTTTGGAATAAAATATTAGAGATCCCACACCTCTATGAAATAAAAGCAAAAAAAGGAGAGAAGGTGTCATTATTCAAGAAAAGAGAAACAGAGTAGTTGTGTAGAATGCACACTCCTAACTCACCTTGCTTCTTGGTTGGTTGACACAATTTGTGGAACAAACCTTTCACAAGAAATTCAACTAGAACAATATTGGAAGGCTCATGGTAATGCAAATGAGTCACAAGTCCAGAAAATCCTGTAGTATTACCATCCCGATCCACATAGCCCTAAAATATGAATATACAGTACATACTCTGATAGCTTTTTCACCCTAATCCAAGAAGAAAAATTCAAAACATCCTATCTTTATGTTAATTTTCTAAATATCCCCTCCTCATTTGATTCAAACTTGGTAAGCTGAAGTGGGAGAAAACATACTCCCCATTTCTCTGATCAAGAACCGTAAAGTATATGAACTTTAAACAAAAGAATGCAAATCTCTTCAAAATTGTATTGGCAACGAAAAAAATCAGTGGATTCTGCGAATCTAAATTTGTTTCATAGCATACACCTCATTTTGCAGAGGTCTGAGAACTGAAGCACCAAGCCCTGAACTTATCAATTTACTCTGTATAAATTAAGACCAGAATGACAGTTACCATTTTTTATGGATATTGTGGACTCCCAAAACAGAGTAGACCCTTGGTTTAGATGGGCGGGATAAAAATCTAATAAATAAATAAATAAAAAATGCTTTGGAGAGGAGGGGGACTTGGAATGATTTTGACAGGAACACTGGGGGATTATTTTTAGAGGGATATTATAAACATATGAAATGTTAGTGGTGGTGTTATCAGCAAAAACTGAACTCTTTATACCATCTGCCATCTTTTCATCCCAGAGTATCTATAGAATAATGCTCTGAAATGACAGAGTGCTGTGAAAGGATAAGATGGCTGCTACCAGCTGATAGCTATTGAGGAAAACTCCACTGTTACCACCATAGGTAACAATGAAGCTAAATCTAAGTGTTAAAAATAAGGTAGCAGCAGCCACCACTAGGAATGCAAATTTTCTTCACAAGACATTGCAGTGTCTTTCTTTGTCCTGTAAGAGAATGAGAAATGTCATTCTTGATGAGCATTCTCACACTGGTGATAATAATTCTGTACAAATTGCACACTCACTCAGAACTATGATGGCTGTTGCTTTGTTTGCTTAAGACTTCTAGGTATGAGAAGCACATTTGTTGTTTGCATCTTTTGGAGCTATCAGCAAATTATTATGTGCTTGTATGTATGTATGTGTGTGTACAGATTCCTTCTCAAAGGGAGGGATACTAATTTTCCACAAAGACCATGGCACATACCCCCAAAGTGCTCCTTGTCTTGCTCTCACTCTGGAAGCAAGAAATTTCACAAGGCATGAAATTCCTCATCAATGTCTCTTGGGATGTCCAGACAGAATTTTGCTGATATTCCTCACACTGCTAGCCACTACTGCTTTTAGACATGTCAAAAGGTGACAAATTTTACAGGACCATGAAATGTAATCAGTCTTTTAAATAAAAACCCAGGTCTGCAGAAGACTGTGCATCTGAAGATTGTAGTACATGAAATGTAAGAATAAACCATTTAATTAAATAAAAGGAATTAAAATCTTACCTCCTTTACAAGAAATTGCAAAGAAAACAAAAAATAGAGCTTCAACATTTCCAGAATCCTTGGTTGATTGAAGGACAGAAGTGAATGCTTCAAGACTGACAAAACCTATTGAGGAGGGGTGGGATTAATATATTTCCAGCATATCTGATAAAAAGGTTAGAGAATATATAGAAATTGTTTTTCCTCCTGCCACATTTGTTTTGTTAGACATACATTATATCCTTCTTGACCAGAATTCCTAAAGTAGCTCATAACATTCATAGCATACAACAGTAAAAACCTACACAGGCTGTTACATATCACATAATCAGTTAACTTTGGTAGAATAAAACTGGCAAGGGAACAAGAATGACACCAATGGAAGTTTTATTATCAGTGACAACAGTGCCAGATTTATTATCAGGAGCAGAGGCAGGTAGCAATTTGATTCATCGCCAAAATAAATTAGAATCTTGAATGGTAACATTTGGTGTTATTTGTTAAACTTGTGGAATAATTTTTAAAATGTTCAATACAATGCCTTGGTTTGAAAATTCTATTCAATAATTAAAGGATTCAAGGTAGGCAGGTAGAAAGGCTATCTGTTTTTATCAAGAATTGTATTTATGTTTAGTACAACGGTTACCTTTGCTTTTGCATCTTCTTTATCATCTGCCTTTGAAGCCAATAGCATGAGTCTCAGTACCAGAGTAATCCTAAGAGGAAATTGTCCTCGAAGTTCAGGCACATTTGATTTAATTAGCTTCTGTATTTTGGGCAATGGAATGTCATAGAAAAAGACATTTCCCAACAAATCTTGACCACGCCGACCAGCACGTCCAGACATCTATGAAGAAATAGTCAAAATTACACATCAAAGCAAGTAATCAAGCAGAATTTGAAATGAAAGCATGTGAATAGATGTACAGATGTTTTGTACCTACCCAGATGTTTTGACCTACCCAGTTTTACTTACTGCAGTGATAGGAAATGTATACCTCCCCCCCCCATGTCACTGAACTCCAGTTGTTATGGTCCTTCACCACTTACTAAAGCTGATGGAAGGTACAGTACAACACTGCCCACCCTTACTTTATAAATGCAGGTATTATATCTATACTGTTAGTAAATTATAATGCCCATTATACTTTTGTGTGTGTCTACAACATTAGTTTAGATTCTTTTAAATAATTACTATATCTCATTACCTGTCTGTAATTCAAAGCATCCAAGTAGACAGAATTCTGTACAAAAACAACAGATTTACATGGCATGTTTACTCCTAAAGCCAAGGTTCCTGTGGCTGTCACAACCTAAAATAAATACATAGATGCATAAATAAATAAATCACTTGTAATTTTAAAATCCGGTTACTAATATTTCCAATATCTATGCATCCGTGACTATTAAAAAAACTTGGAACTTTAAATACCATCAGTTGTGCTACTTGAAAAGTCTGCTGAAACATGTGGTGTGACTAAAAACATTTGGAGAAAACCAAATAATAAGCATTAAATCCAATCCCTCCATAGATGAAAACTTTCTATGTGGCGGACATATTTTAGACTGGATCATACCGTTTTCTTTGCAGAATTAACAAAAATATCGGTTACTCATTGTAATTATAGTTCTCTAAGTAGCGATTCATGTATTCACACAAATGGGTTGTGCCCCCTGCGCAAACACCATTTTGGGAAGTTCCAGCGCCTCCATAAATGGACATCCCTTTGCCTCTGCTACGCAAGTACAGCCCCGCTCTCCTCAGTCCCAATTGTCTGCCACCAGACGGAAGTGAAAAAAAGAGGGGTTACTTACCTGTAACCATGGTTCTTCAAGGGGTCCTCTGTGAATCCACACCTGCGCAGGACCTCTCAGAACTTTCTAGAGCTTAAAGACATGTGATTAGTGGGACGTTCCCCCGTGGAGCATATGCTCTGCCCGCCTGAAGTCCCCTCAATTCCCAAAAAGTCTGTCACTGTCAGGAAATTAGATAGAGACGACAACGTGATGGACAGAGGGGAGGACAGGCGGGACATGTGGATTCACAGAGGACTACTGTACTTGAAGAACCATGGTTACAGGTAAGTAACCCCTCTTTCTTCTTCGTGGTCTCTGTGAATGCACAATAATGGGTGACTAGCAAGCTCACTTACCGGTTGGTGGGACGTCACGTTAAAAAGGAGGTAAGAACAGCTCTGCCAAAGCTAGCTTCATTCTTTGATCTGACGTCCAGCCGATAGTGAGTCACAAATGTCGAGGGGGTAGACCAGGTAGCTGCTTGACAAATGTTGGAGACATCTATACCATGAAGAAAGGAGGTAGAGGTAGAGACAGCCCTGGTGGAGTGGGCTTTAACAGTTTATGGTGGCGGTTTTCCCACTAGTTCATAGGACAAGGTAATTGCCTGAACTATCCACCTAGATAAAAGTTTGTGAGGAGGCCGGAGAACCTTTGCGAGGACCATGATGACAGATGAACAGACGAGGAGACATTCTGAAAGATTTAATCCTGTCAACATAGAAGGCGAGGGAGCGTCAGACATCTAGATTATGGAGCATGTGCTCTAGATCTGATGTCGGAGATGAAAAGAAGGGAGGACAAGAGGTTGGTTGAGGTGGAATTCCGACATGACCTTAGGTAGAAAAGAGACATCCGGATATAGGGTAACCTTGTCAGGATGAAAATGGAGATATGGTGCATCAGCTCTGAGAGCTTCCAGCTCGCTAGCCCACCCAGCAGACGTGATGGCCACGAGAAACAAAGCCTTGAGGGAAAGAAGCTTGAAATTGGTAGTGGCTAGCGGTTCAAAGGGAGGACGAGTAAGAGCATTGAGGACCGTCTGGAGAGACCATTGCGGACGTGGTGGTCGCTGAGGAGGACAAATGTTTTGGAGGCCTTTAAGAAATTTCTTCAAAGTAGAGTGAGAGAAAAGTCGAGCAGAATCAGAGTCTGGTGGCTGATGCGCTATGATAGCAGAAATGTACACTTTTAAAGTGGAATGTGAAAGACCAAGACGAAAGAGGTGGAGAAGGAAAGTAAGAAGAGTCTTGAGGGAGCCCTTGGAAGCAGCGAAGGTAGAGAAAGTCCTCCATTTATAGCAGTACAGAAACTGAGTGGAAGGCTTCCTGGCCTTGTCTAGAACAGCTGCTATGGAAGGTGAATCCTTCATGCGGTGAGATTGAGTGACTCCAGGTCTGGGTGGTAGATCCTGCCGTTGTCCTGAGTTAGCAGGTGTGGGAGGCGAGGTAGGTGAAAGAGGTCTCTCAACATTGCTCTCAGGTGGGTGAACCAAGGTTGATGCGGCCACCATGGGGCTATGAGAATGGCTTTGGAACGAAATTGTCGGAGCCTGATCATTGTCCTTTGAATGAGAGGAATGGGGGGAAAGAGATATAGAAGACTGGTTCCCCACTCGACCATGAAGTCATCTCCTGGAGAGTTTATGCCTTTCCCTGCTCTGGAACAGTAGTGGGCGCATTTGGCGTTCTCTTGTGTGGCAAAGACATCGAGAGTAGGAGTATCCCAATGTTGGCAGATTTGAGAAAAAACGGTGTCATCCAAGACCCATTCATGGGTTCGAGTAGTGAGGTAACTGAGGTAGTCCGCCATGAAGTTGTCGTGAATGGCAACGTGGACCACAACAGGAAAGATGTGGTGGGTGTAACACCACTCCCAGAGGTAGATTGCTAGGTACAGGAGAGAAAGGGAGTGTGTGGCCCCCTGCTTGTTTATATAGCATAGTGCAGTCATATTGTCTGTGGCCAACTGAACTGCCTGACCTACTATAAGAGGATGGAAGGCACGAAAAGCCTTGATGATGGCGAGCAGTTCGAGATGGTTCATGTGTAAACTTTGTTCTCTTTTTGTCCATAGGGCATGGATTTTGTGGCCTCCACAATGAGCGCCCCATCCGGTGGGGCTGGCGTCGGTGGTAACTTGGCCCATGAGCTGGAGTGGAGTGAATGGATGTCCGACTGTGAGATGTGGGAGAAAGGTCCACCAGGTAAGTTGGTGAGGTAATTCTGGATAAACTGTCAACAGTTTGGAAGGGGGGTCAATCATGGTGTCGAATAGAGAAAGGTACCAGGCTTGGAGGGATCTCAGTTTCAGCTTGGCATGCTGGATAACTGATGTGGTTGAGGCCATGAGGCCGAGTAGATGTTGAGGCCTATGTGCTGAGACTGATGCAAGGGGATGGAAGGGCCTTATTGCAGATTTTAGTTTGGCTATCCTCTCCCGGGGAAGAGAAGCCCTGGCCACAGATGAGTCGAGGTGGGCCCCGATATAATCCGCAGTTTGAGAGGGTTCTATTCGAGACTTGGAAAAGTTGACCTTGAGCCCGAGGTCTGCTAGCATGGAGAGAGCGAAACGAGTGTCTCTTTGAGCGCCTTGGTAATAGTTCGATACGATTAGCCAATCGTCGATATACGGAAAAACGGTTATGCTGTGTAGGCAGAGATGTGCAGCGACTGGTGCAAGGCACTTCGTGAAGGTCCGCGGAGCAGTGGAGAGGCTGAATAGAAGAGAACAAAACTGGTAGGCGGTGCCTCCGAAGCAGAAGCGAAGGTACCTGTGGTGACGTGGATGGATGGAAATGTGAAAATATGCATACTGAAGGTCTATAACCACAAACCAGTCTCCTTGGGAAAGGAGAGGGATGACGGTATCGAGTATGACCATCTTGAAGCGTTTGGGCTGGATGTATGCATTGAGGTGTCTGAGATCGAGGATGGGACGGAGGCCTCCGTCCCGCTTTGGAACTGTAAAGTAACGGGAATAGAAACCGGTGTGAAGATCGTGGTTCAGAACTCTGAGGAAGGCTTGCTTCTGGAGGAGGAGCGTGATTTTGTCTTGAAGAGCAAGTGAGTATGGAGTGTGCTTGACATGCCCGATGGGTGGAAGCTCTGTGAATTCGAGAAGACAGCTGTGACAGATGATGGACAATACCCAGTGGTCCCTTGTGATGCGAGACCAAGAGCGGAAGAAAGGATGAAGACGGGTGTGAAAGGAAGTATGAAGGCTGACCTCGGGCTGAAGAAAGTCAAAGATATTGCTTGCCTTTTTTCTGAGGGCGGTGAAAGGGCTGGCGACATTGAGCCTGGGGCTGAGGTTGGAAGGTGGAGGATGTAGAAGTGGAGGGCCCCGCAAAGGGCCTGTCTGGAGCTTGAGTTTTATATGGACGGTACTGTTGCTGCTGATATGGCTGCTTGAAAAAGGAGGGTCGACACCATTGGGGGCATTGATACCGATAGGATTGCTGGGTAGAGCAGGATTTGGCTGTCTTCCTGATCTTGTGGAGGTTGTCCATTACCTCATCCGTTTTTTCATTGAATAGACTTTCTTCTATGCAAGACCTGGTGTCATTTGTGATGCCGGCCGAACGAAGCCAGGCATGTCGCCTAAGTGCAACAGCGGTAGCCATAGCCTTGGAGACGGCGTCCACAGTACAGCGAGCAGCTATCCGTTGTTGTTTTGCCAGGGTGGAGGCTTCTAGATGGATATTAAGAGCTCCAGCCCTGGAGTACTCTGGAGCAGATTATAATATTGGGAGGAGCTTGTTCCAGAGCTGCCTATGGTAGGCACCCATAGCAGCCTGGTAATTAGCTACTTGCATAATGAAAGATGTCAAGGAATAAAGACGACGTCCCAGAACATCTAGCTTTCTGCCCTCTCTATTTGTTGGAGCTACCGATGATTTATTGCGAGCTCAGGATTGATTTGATTCCACAATGGTCGAATTAGGTATTGGATGCTTTGCAAGAAAGGATGTATCTGAACCATGAGTTTTATAATGGTTCTCCACTTGTCTGGATATTTGAAAGAAGGACAGTGGCTTATCCCAAGACTCCTTTACCAAGTCAAGTATAGCAGGTATGAAGGCCAGGCTAAGTGGTGGGGTTTTATCTTGGTTGATGTCATCGAACACGAGATCTTGTTTTGGAGGCAGAGGCTGTTCGACCTCAAGGGATTTTGCCATGCAGAGTACTAGTTGAGAGTAGGACATAAAGTCTTCAGAAGGTGAAGGAGGATGATTATCTGCCACATCGGATTCGGGAGTGAGCAAGATAGAGGGCGACTCCTGAGAGATTTCTAAAGGGGGGTCGTGAGTCTCGGAAGCTGCTGAATTGGAAGAGGGTGACCAGTGTCGAGGTCTAGATGCGGAGGTCTGGGTTGTAGTAACCGGAATAGCTGACAACCCTCTGTCAGTGTCAGGCAGAGGAGGGGGAGGTCCCTTGTAGGTGGTAGTGACCTGAAGAGATGAAGCATGCACCTGAGAAAGAGAAGAAGAAGCCGGTACAGAAGATGTGTGAGAGCGTTTGGAAACAGGTTGCTCGGCTGAACGCGAAGAGGTGCGTTTGAGAGCTGATTTGGAATGCAGTGGAACTGTCAGTATGGGTTGAGGCTTGGATATATGAGCCCGATGCCGATGTCAGGGTGGTGATGGTGACAGCAACGGAAAAAGCTCGGGTGCGTAATGAACTCTCTTTGGCTCATCGTAATAGGAAGATCCGGCATGCGGGTCGATCTCAGCTCTGCGATGCTGGTACCGGTCATATTCACCATAATAAGGATCTTGATAGTCTGACGGGAGGTGATATCGAGAAGGCTCCTGGAAGTAGTAGAACTCCCAATGTGGAGGATCTTGGAAGTCAGGTGAAAGATGACGTCTCTTCGACGCATGTTTGTGAGGAGGAGACTGGTGCGGAGAAGACTCCAAGTTGGAAAATTGAACCATCGTTGCCTGCCCTCAAGATGCAGGGCTAGAATGGGCCGAGGCCGGGCTGGAGAGAACATCAGCCACTGAAGGGCCGAGACTAGGTGAAAGGCTCACCACAGAAACTGGAGCCTGGCCAGGAGGTAACGGGAGTGGATCTTCCGCCTCTGACAAAGAGTCGGGAACCTCTCTGGAGGACTCTTCCAGAATCGGTGAAGGGAGGTCTGGTTGAGGTTGACTAAGTTGAGTAGGCTTGGATGATTTCTTAGCCTTTTTCAATCCACCCTTGTCCTTCTTCTTTTTAGGTGACTGGCCCTGAGACCGAGGAGGACTTCGATGCCGACTTCAAAATCAAGGAGGATTTAGGCTGCTCCTTTGGCTTAGGAGACACAGACCGAGGCAATTTCTGTCTAGGGACAGGCGTTGAGGTAGGCTCAATTGAAGCAGTGGGTGGTTTAAGGGATTTCTCCCACAGAAATGAGCGGAGACATTGGAGACAGAGCTTGAGGGCAGGTTTGGTGAGTTTTTTACACTCCGGGCAGGAATGGGTTTGGTGTTGCTCCCCCAAGCAAAAAGGACAGCACTCGTGGCCGTCTGAAAGCGGGATCTTATTTGCGCACAACACACACCACTTAAATAGACCGGGGGGGGGGGGCATAAAAAAAGAACGGGAAGATAGGGAAGGGGGCAGGAAGGGGGGGAAACGAAAGTAAAAAGAAACCACGGGGAAAAATTTAAAACAGAAGAGAATTCATGGGGAAACGTCAAACAGATAGGATGAGGAAGCCTAAGAAAGCAGCAAGAGAAAATAGCGATCATGATCAAAAGTTGCTCTAGTCGTCAAGATAGGTCTGACCTAACCAGTGGCTCCCCTTCACGGATTGCTGCCTTGTCGTGGCAAAGGGGCTTGAGTAATTCAGAGAAGCTATGGGCTATGCCGTGCAGGGACACCCAAGACAGACAGGTCATAGTGGAGAGTTCTGACTAAACGCAATCCACCTGGAGCAGGAACTGGCAAGCCACTCCAGTATCTTTGCCAAGAAAACTCCATGAACAGAAACAAAAGGCTAAAAGATATGACACTGGAAGAATAGCCCTCAGGTCCCATCACCTCCTGGCAAATAGAAGGGGAAGATATGGAGGTAGTGATAGATTTTACCTTCTTGGGCTCCATGATCACTGCAGATGGTGACAGCAGCCACAAAATTAAAGGACGCCTGCTTCTTGGGAGGAAAGCGATGACAAACCTAGACAGCATCTTAAAAAGCAGAGACATCACCTTGCCGACAAAGGTCCGCATAGTCAAAGCTATGGTTTTTCCAGTAGCGCTGTATGGAAGTGAGAGCTGGACCATAAAGAGGGCTGACCGCCAAAGAATTGATGCTTTTGAATTGTGGTGCTGGAGGAGACTCTTGAGAGTCCCCTGGACTGCAAAGAGAACAAACCTATCCATTTTGCAGGAAATCAACCCTGAGTGCTCACTGGAAGGACAGATCCTGAAGCTGAGGCTCCAATACTTTGGCCATCTCATGAGAAGAGAAGACTCCCTGGAAAAGACCCTGATGTTGGGAAAGTGTGAGGGCAAGAGGAGAAGGGGACAACAGAGGACGAGATGGTTGGACAGTGTCATCGAAGCAACCAACATGAATTTGACCAAACTCCGGGAGGCAGTGGAAGACAAGAGGGCCTGGCGTGCTGTGGTCCATGGGGTCATGAAGAGTCGGGCACGACTGAACGACTAAACAACAACAAAGCAGTGGCTAAAAGGAACTGAGGGGACTTCAGACGGGCAGAGCATGCGCTCCATGGGGGAACGGCCCACTAATCACGTCTTTAAGCTCTAGAAAGTTCCGAAAAGTCCTGTGCAGGTGCAGATTAACCCATTTGTGTGTATTCACAGAGACCACGAAGAAGAAAACATGGCGGGACAAGAGGGGAGGTGGGCAGGATGTGTGAATACATTGATTACCACTCGGAGAACGACAGGTTACCCACCTGTAATTGTAGTTCTTTGAGTGGACCCTGGGTGATTCGCGCCTGCGCGGAGCCTCATCGGAAGATTCTAGAGCTTCTGTGGTAGCAATGAATACATTAGAATATGCCCCTCCCCACCTGTATAAGTACCTTGGTGCCAAGCGTCCCCTTTCAGTTGTGTCAACCACCGCTTAATAGTAAGCAAACAATGGCGTGACAGAGGGGAGGACGGGCGGGATGTGTGAATCACAGAGGTCCACTCAAAGAACTACAATTACAGGTGGGTAACCTGTCATTCTTCTTCGTGGCCTCTGTGAATCATACCCTGGGTGATTAATAAGCTGTCTTACCCGGAGGCAGGGTGTCACGCCAAGGTAGAGGCTAGAACAGCAGTCCAAATGCCGCATCAGACTTCTGCCGGAGGTCGAGTCTATAATGACGGATAAACGTGGACGGCTGTGCCCAAGTGGCAGAGGCGCAGACGTCCGGAAGAGGTACGCCGCGGAGAAAGGCTGCAGAGGCTGCCACTGCCCTGGTGGAGTGAGGGTGAACTACTCAAGGGGCTGGTTGTCGAGCAAGTTGATAAGCCAAATGAATGGTAGAGGCGACCCATCTGGAGATAGATTGGGAAGTCACCTGATGGCCTTTTGTAGGTAGCAGATGGCTTATGAAGAGACGAGATGACTGTCTAAAAGGTTGGGTACATTGGAGATAAAAAGCAAGAGCTCTTCTGACATCCAATGTATGGAGTATTTTTTCTTGGTTTGAAGAAGGCGATGGAAAAAAGGAAGGACAATCGGCTGGGAAAGATGAAATTGAGAGACAATTTTGGGGAGGAAGGAAATGTCCATTACCTTATTGGGAATAAATTGTAGATAAGGTCTAGTTATAGCATAAAGCTGCCAATTCACTAGCTCTTCGAGCTGAGGTGATGGCTACGAGAAAAGCTGTTTTAAAGGTGAGGAGTCTTAAGTCAGTTGTAGCTAATGGCTCAAAAGGAGCTTTGGTAAGCTGTTTCAAAACAAGAGTTAGTGACCATTGTGGAGAGGGAGGTCGAGTATCGGGGTAGATGTGAGAGAGACCTTTAAGAAAACGTTTTGTTGTTGGATGTTTGAAGAAGTTTGCTGCTGGAGAATTTGGAGGTTGGTATGATATTATTGCCGAAAGGTAGACTCTCAAGGATGAGATGGAGAGGCCCTTGGATTTCAGATGTAGGAGGAAGCGGAGAACGGTGGAAAGTGATGGATTGATGGAGGATGATGAGGAAGATTTGGTAAAGGATTGAAGTTTCTTCCATTTGTACAGGTAGGCTTTCCTTGTGGATGGTTTTTTGGCATGATGAAGAATGTTCATTAATGAGGAAGAATCCTCCACACTGCCAGGTGCAGAACAGGTAAGTCCGGGTGTAGGACTTGGGAGTTGTTCTGTGTGAGAAGGTGTGGCAGGCGGGGGAAATGGTGGATGTCTGATGAGAGGCTACGGAGAACTGGGAACCAAGTCTGTCTCGGCCACCAAGGGGCTATAATGATGGCATTGGTTTTGTCTTGTTGTAGACGGACGACAACTTTGTGGAGGAGAGGGAACGGCGGAAAAAGGTAGGTCAGAGTCTTGGGCCAACGGCCGACAAACGCATCTCCCTAGGAATGTTTTCCTATTCCCGCTCGGGAGCAACACAGTTGGCATTTCCAATTCGCTCGGGAGGCAAAGAGATCGAGAGTCGGTGTGCCCCATTTCCGGCATAGTTGGCGGAATACTGATTGATCTAGTTCCCACTCGTGAGCTTGGGCATCTGTACGGCTGAGCGAGTCTGCTAGGTCGTTGTCTTGACCAGCGATGTGTAAGGCTGTGAGACAGATGTGATGTTGCAGACACCACTCCCAGAGGTCAATCGCTAGGCAGAGGAGAGCTGAGGAGTGGGTGCTGCCTTGTTTTTCGATGTAGTACATCGCCGTGGTGTTGTCGGTGGCGATCTATACCATTCTCCCTACAAGAAGGTTTCTGAAAGCCTTGCAGGCCTTTATGATGGCTAGTAGCTCCAACTCGTTTATGTGGAGCAGTTTCTCTCTGTGAGACCATTTGGCGTGAACTGTGAGGGATTTGCAATGAGCCCCCCAGCCGGTGCGACTGGCATCGGTAGTGACCTGTATTCGTGGGCGAGGTTGGTGGAAAAGTCGCCTGATAGAAAGGTTGGTATGGGAATGCCACCATTGAAGTTGAGAGGCCAGTTCTGGAGTAACTCTTAGGAGAGTGTGGAGCAAGTCTGTTAGTGGATCGACTAGGGCCAGAAAGCAGGATTGGAGAGATCTCATTTTGAGATGCACATGCTGTACAACTGACGTCATAGAGGCCATGGTGTCTAGAACACGTTGCACCGTTAAGGCAGGTATCAAGGCATGTTGAGTGAAGCCGCGAAGTAAGGTGAAGAGGTTTTGTCTCTTTTCTGCAGGGAGGAACGCGCGAGCTCGTGTGGAGTGTATGAGCGCGCCTATGTAATGTATAGTCCTTGTAGGTTTTAATTTTAATTTCTGTTCATTGATAGTTAGACCGAGATCATGAAGAAGGTTGAGGTGAAACAGGTGTCTCATCGAGCTTTGCGACGGGAGTATGCTACAAGGAGCCAATCGTTGATATATGGAAAGACGAGAATGTTTTGAAGTCTGAGGTAGGCAGCTACCGGCGCCATGCACTTGGTGAACACTCTCGGAGCTGTTGCAAGGCCGAATGGGAGTCTTTTGAATTGGTATGCTTGTGATCCAAGTTGGAAATGAAGGAATTTTCTGTGTGCGGGATGTATTGCAATATGAAAGTAAACATCTCTTAGGTTTATGACGGTGAACCAGTCGTTTTTTCGAAGTAAGGGAAGAACTGATTCTAGAGAAACCATGCGGAATTTTGTGGTGACGATGTAGTTGTTTAATAATCTTAAATCTAGAATAGGGCAAAGACCCCCGTCTTTCTTGGGGACGGTGAAATAGCGAGAGAAAAACCCAGTGTTGTTTTGATAGACGGGTTGTATGGCATCTTTGAGAAGTAAATTCATTATTTCTTCTTGCAAGGGTTGTGACGGAGGAGTAACGACGTGTGCTGTCGGAGGAAGTTCGAAGAAGTGGATGCGGTAGCCGTTTTTGATGATGGAGAGTACCCAGGAATCTGTGGTGATGGATTCCCATGCAGGTAAGTGTTTCCAGAGGGCAGGGTTGGTGGGGTGGGTGGCGATCTTGGTCAGAGGAACATCAAACATGGTGTTTGGGTTTCTGGTCATTCCGCCTAGTGGCAGGCTGTTGCCGGGTTATGGCTCTTTGGTTTTTGAAGTATGGATTGTAAGAGGTTTGTCGTGGAGGGTCTCGTTGGAACCTCTGGAACGAGTTATAGGGTCGTTTCCATTGATTTTGCTGAGGACGTTGCTGGTAGGAAGGGTAAACTCCCCAACGTCTGGCTGCTGAACGTTTCTTTTGTACATTCTCTAGTATATCGTCAGTTTCAGCACGGAAAAGACCTGCTCCATCGAAGGAGAGGTCTTCGATACGTGCCCAAGCATCTTCGGCTAGGCCGGCCGCTCTGAGCCAGGAACAACGGCGTAGGGCTACTGAAGTGGCCATGGAATTGGCTGTAGCATCTACAGTGTGACAGGCGGAAAGCATCTGTTGTTTAGCAACGGAGAGACCTTCTTGTTGGAAGGTTTGTGCTAGTATCTTTTTATCCTCTGGCAGGGATTCAATAAACGGGGACATGTTGTCCCAGAAGAAGCATTGGTAAGCTTCCATGGCTCCTTGATAATTAGCGACTCACATGGTGAAGGCTGCGGAAGAGTAGAGCCATCTACCCATGGAGTTATTTGTCGGCTGTCTTTATTTGGTGGTATGAGAGATTGTCGGTGTCGAGATCTCAATTGAGATGCTTCGACAAATATAGAATTTGGAGCTGGTTGTTTTTGGAGGAAAATGGCTCCTGGGTCATGGATTCTATAGAGGTTATCAATCCGCTTAGACATGGTATGGGAGGAAGCTGGTTTTATCCAGGATCTCTGCGCAGTACTAAGAAGAGATGGCAACATCAATATGTGTACCGGAGTGGTTGTATTTTTAGAGATTGGATCATACAGATGATTGGTTGGTTATGTTGATGGTCGGTGGACTTGCAGATCAAGGGATTTAGCCATGTGAATCGTAAGTTGGGCATAGGTCTGGAAATCCTCTGCCAGTGACAGCGGGTCGGTATCGACAATGTCCGACTCTGGAGAGGTAAGTAATACCGATGGAGTCTGTGGCCGAGATCCATGGTCAGAGCCATCGAGGTCGCGTCTGGAGTCAATGGACTGTCGATCGACTTCAGTGTTGAGAGGCTGAGTTTCATAGTATTGCCAGTTAAGTGTTGGAAAAGATGGAGGTGGCATGTCCATGGACATCTGTCGATGTCGAGGATCGTCGACATCAAAAGATGGTGGTTGAGCGTCGACGGACCTCGATTGGTAGGGATGGACCTCGGTGTCGAGCTCAGTGTCGTAATGGTGCCGGGGTCGATGACTTAGATTTACCGGAGGACGAGAACTGTGTTGATGTAACAGAATGGACCGTGTGTCCATGGACCAGGATTGATATTGAGGATTGTCGATATCAGAGCCTGTGTCTCTGTGATGTCGAAACGGAGGTTGCTGATGCGATGGCATAGCAGTAGAATAAATGGACACTGGCGATGCCGAGCGTGAAGAGTGATTTCCATCATCTATTCTAGTAGGAAAGTATCGGGAGGCTGGCGCTGCAAAAGCCTCACGTGTGGATGAAATCTGCTCGACCGTCCAAGGTTTTTTTGATACCAAGTGGGGAGCAGGTTGAGGTATAGTCACCTCTCGGTGATGTGGCCACTTCAACATGGTTGTCGAGAGGTAGGCCGACTAATATTATCAAACCGGGTAAAACACCTGGTCGACTAGTCGATGCAGTTTGTCGAGCAGAGCACTGGTCGGGGCAAATGGCAACCCGATGCGCGTGCTGAGCGTGGGTTTGAACCACACGCAATGAAGCGAGCTATCGAGATTGTTGATGTCAACGGTTCTGGTTAGGGATCGGTGGGCAATCCGAGGGCATCAAATATGGAATGGTGTCGAGCCGTTCGGGATGGGAATCCTCGGGCGATGGAATAACCGAAGGATTGCTGGAAAGAATGGAAGGTTGTGGACTGGGAGGAGAGGACGTTAGTTGGTCGACTCTATCATCCCAATCTGGAGACTGAGAACAGGGTTGATGAGACGGAAGTCTGTCATCTGAGAGAGATCCGACCAAAATTGATTCAGAGAGTTGTGGCTGTGGTGATATGTATGTAGGCTTAGACTGTTTAGCTTGTTTAGGAGGAACAGGCTCCGGAGCTGGAGCAGCTTCAGTAGGTCTCTGACGTTTAGAAGTTGTTTTCGAAGTCGAGGGTTTCGATTTGTGTGTCTTTGAGGTCTTAGACAATGCAGATGGATAATCGGAATGAGCTGGTGTAGCTGATGGACGTTGTTTCGATGATTCAGTAATGGCTTTTTCCATTGCTTTGGTTTGGGAAGTGGCCCGACAGGGAGGTTGGGCCATTTGAACTGGTTGTAAGGATTGTTCCCAAAGTCGGAGTTTTAGCCTCTAGAGGCGAGATCAAAGAACTCCGCGCTTAAAATTTTTGCAATGGGTACAGGAGGAAGTTTGATGTTGTTCTCCCAAACAGAAAAGGCACTTAGCGTGTCCGTCGGAAAGTGGGATCTTATTATCACAGACAACGCAGTGCTTAAACAGGCCCAAAGCAGCCATGAATAGGAGAAAATAATTGAGGAGAAAAACCGATGATTGGGGGGGTGTGCTGCGGCTGGAGGCTGAGCGAGGGGAAAGGAAAAATCTCTGATGATAAAGAGTTTGATCTAATAGTTTAAAAGAAAAAGATTGATAACAGGAAGGAATCAAGAATAAGCTCTCTTTCTCTCTTACTCACAGAAGCAGAATGATGAGGCTCTCAACACGGCGGTTGAAAGAAACTGAAAGGGGACGCTTGGCGCCAAGGTACTTATACGGGCGGGGGGCCATATTCTAATGTGTTCATTGCTACTGCAGAAGCTCTAGAATCTTCCGATGAGGCTCCGCGCAGGCGCGAATCACCCAGGGTGTGATTCACAGAGGCCACGAAGAAGAACTATAATTACGGTGAGTAACCTATATTTTTCCATCTTGGTGTCCCTGTATGCACAAGAACGGGTGACTACCAAGCTAAAGAATGGAGGTGAGGTCAAGCCAAAACAGAAGACAGAACAGCTTTGCCAAAGGAATCATCATGCTGTGCTCTCAGATCAAGTCTATAGGAGCTGACAAATGTGAGCAGGGTGGACTTTCCGAAATGGTGTTCACGCAGATGCACAACCCGTTTGTGTGCATACATGGACACCACGGTGGAGAACAGCAGAGTTTCTAGATGGGCAATGGCTTCTTAGAGGCAGTGACCTAATGTGAAGGCAGCTGCATGAAATCCCACACATCTTTTAAAAAAAGAACCAGTTTTAAATGAAACCTGAGAAATGAAACAGAGGAAAAATTAGACCAGCGAATCCCCCGTCTTTCTGAACCAGATACACCCAGCACTCACTGGCTTTGTGGGCTTCCTGTCCAGCCTAATGGAACCATAGTGTCTAACTTAAAAGGAAACACGAGCAAGGCTCCCCAAGGAACTATAACCCTGTCTTATATTCATAAAAACAATATTAAAATAATTCTGAAAATATATCAGTGAGTATACTAAGAAAGAGGACAATTAACAAAGTCAGTATTTATAAGAATTACTGTATGTACCATCGAGTTAATTCCTACTCAAGGCACACCATTCATAGAATACTGGGAAGTGGTTTACCACTCCTTGTTTTATTAAGATAAAAAGAGTATACCTGTATAAATCCTTTTCTGAAAAGCATCTCCACCATTTGCCTCCCTCTTTGTTGCTCAGATGCATGGTGATATCCAATGCCTCTTAGTGCCAGTTTTTTCAGTAGTTCATACTTTCTCAACTTTATTGCCCGATCAAATATCTTCATCAAAGTCTAGAAGAAAATATAACTTTTATAATATTTTCACATTTAGTAAAGGAAATTTAGATTCACCATAATTCTGTTCTTGAAAGGTCTAGAATAGAGCAGGCTTAGACTTGAAGGGATGTAAGATGGGGAGAAGAAAAATCCGAAAATTTGATAGGGTTACCTGGAACTCCAAGAACCCAACTAGAGTGCCACCCAAGTGCTTAGGCTAGAAAGAATCACCTGAGGATGGCAGATAGTATCTCACCCTGGTGGTGCCATGTCCTTGTGAGCAGCCACCACCTGGTTTCCTGTAGGAGGCTCTCTCCTAAAGTCTAAGCTGGTCCTATCCCAAACTTCCCACAAAACAGCAAATTATTTTATGCAGTGTTGGAACAGAGTGATTTACTTTACAACCACTTTCTTACAGTCTTAACATTTTTCGTGAAGACATTAAAACCTCTGTATTCCTACTCTTGATTTTTAGTAGTTAATATGGAAAGGAGTGTAAGCTTCTCTACTTTACAACATGGGCTTTGTTTGCTAATAATAAGTTTGTCATAGTCTGAATATATGAATATTTTCGAAGGCTTTCACGGCTGGGATCCAATGGTTGTTGTGGGTTTTCCGGGCTGTTTGGCCGTGTTCTTAAGGTTTTTCTTCCTAACGTTTCGCCAGTCTCTGTGGCCGGCATCTTCAGAGGACAGGAGTCAGAACTCTGTCTGTGCTCTGGTGCAGTTCGTTGGATAGTTGAGTATTTATAGCTGTGGGATCAGCTTTTGTCCTTTTCAGGAGATTGGGTGATTATGGTGAGCAGCGTGTTTTTTGTTATGGGTGTATTGTTGTGATAAGGGGGAGAGATGATCTGTCACTGTGATTGATGGGTGTTGTTAGCTGGTCTTTTGTGTGCAGTGGTCACCGGTCCTTGTGGCTGGGTAGAGTTCGTTGACCTTTTGCAGGCTGTATTTTTCAGTGCTGGGAGCCAGGCTTTGTTGAGTTTTTGACTTTCTTCTTTTTTGTTGAAGCTCTGCTGGTGTTTGTGAATTTCAATGGCTTCCCTGTGTAATCTAACATAATGATTGCTGGTGTTGTCCAGTACTTCTGTCTTTTGAAATAGAATTTCATGTCCAGCTTGTTTTTGGGCATGTTCAGCTACTGCCGATTTTTCCGGTTGTTTTAGTCTGCAGTGTCTCTCATGTTCTTTGATTCTGGTGTGGATGCTGCGTTTTGTGGTCCCAATATATACCTGACCACAACTGCAAGGTATCCGGTATACTCCTGCAGTGGTGAGGGGGTCCCTTTTGTCCTTTGCTGACCGTAACATTTGTTGTATTTTTGTGGTGGGCCTCAATACTGTTTGTAGGTTGTGTTTTTTCAAAAGTTTCCCCATGCGGTCTGTGACCCCTTTGATGTATGGCAGATACACTTTATTTGTGGGTGACTGTTTTTCCTCTTCAGTTTGGTGTTGTTTTCTTGGTTTGATGGCTCTTGTGATTTCATTCTTGGAATAGCCATTTGCCTATAGGGCCCAATTCAGATGGTTGAGTTCGGTGCTGAGAAATTGAGTTTCACAGTTCCGATTTGCATGGTCTACCAGTGTTTTGATTATTCCTCTTTTTTGTTGGTGGTGGTTGGAGTTTTTGTGTAGGTACTGGTCTGTGTGGGTGGGTTTTCTGTAGACCTTGTGTCCCAATAGGAGGTCAGGTTTGCATATGACCATGACATCTAAGAAAGGGAGTTGGCCCTCTATTTCTTTTTCCATGGTGAATTGTATATTTGGGTGGATGCTGTTGAGATGGTTTAGAAATTCTTCCAGTTTTTCTTCACCGTGGTTCCAAATTGCGAAGGTGTCATCCACGTATCGGAACCAGACTGTGGGTGCGAAGGGTGCCGAAGCCAGGGCCTCTTTTTCGAAATGTTCCATGTAGAAGTTTGCTACAACTGGGCTGAGGGGGCTCCCCATGGCCACTCCATCTGTCTGTTCATAGAACTCGTTATTCCACTGAAAGTAGCTGGTCATTAGGCAGTGTTGGAAAAGGGCCTTGATGTCTTCTGGAAAGATCTGCTGGATGAGTGTCAGAGTGTCCTTTATTGGTACCTTGGTGAATAGGGACACTACGTCAAAGCTGATCAGTCTGTCCCCGGGGATGAGTTTTAGGGTGCTGATCTTGCTTATGAAATGTCCTGAGTCTTTGATGTAGGATGAAGTTTGTCCAATGTGGGTTTGTAGGAGTGTGGCTAGGTATTTTGCTAATTCATATGTCGGGGAGCCGATGGCACTTACAATGGGCCTGAGTGGGATTGAGTCTTTGTGGATTTTGGGGAGTCCGTATAGTCTTGGTGGGAGAGCTTCTGTCTTGCAGATTCGTTGAAGGACGTTGGGCTGCAGGGAGGAACTCCTGATCAGCATGTTTGTTTGTTTTGTGATTTTCTTGGTTGGGTCCCGTTTCAGTTATCTGTAAGTGGTGGGGTCTAGAAGTTCCCTGATTTTGTCCTTGTATTCTTCTGTTTGCATGATTACTGTGGCATTGCCTTTGTCTGCTGGCAGAATGATGAAAGAAGAAAAAGAAGAAAGTCTAAAACTCAACAAAGCCTGGCTCCCAACAGTGAAAAATACAGCCTGCAAAAGGTCAACGAACTCGTCCCAGCCACAAGGACCAGTGATCACTCCACACAAAAGACCAGCTAACGACACCCATCAATCACAGTGACAGATCATCTCTCCCCCCTTATCACAATACACCCACAACAAAAAACACGCTGATCACCATAATCACCCAATCTCCTGAAAAGGACAAAAGCTGATCCCACAGCTATAAATACTCAACTATCCCACAAACTGCACCAGAGCACAGAGTTCTGACTCCTGTCCTCTGAAGATGCCAGCCACAGAGACTGGCGAAACGTTAGGAAGAAAAACCTTAAGAACACGGCCAAACAGCCCGGAAAACCCACAACAACCATATGAATATTTGCTTGCAAGTAAATCCAAAGTTGTCCTTCACATGATTTCTTTTAATACTGGAAACTAGAGTTTTAAGCTCACCTGATTATCAATAGCTTGCTCATTTGCATACGTGCAATCAGGAGGGATTTCAGACATCTTCTCCAGACGTTTCTTTATGCTATCAAGCTCAGCCTCCCAAACAAATTTTTTGTCATCCTTACGACTTAGTTTACTGTCACTGAATGGAAGCATAGATTGGTCAGCAAACTTTTCAGTATCAGTCTTTGTTATTTTGGTCTTATATTTACCTCGCATATCAATCTTTGTGCATTATTATAAATTTTGTATTTAAAAGGCTATTCCTAAGAACTTATAGTAGAGATACAATGACAGGTTAACCACCTGTAATTGTAATCCTTTGAGTGGACCTCTGTGAGTCACACCCTGGATGATTCACACCTGCGCGGAGCCTCATCGGAAGATTCTAGAGCTTCTGCGGTAGCAAAAAACACATTAGAATAGACCCCTCCCCCCCCGTATAAGTACCTTGGTGCCAAGACTCTCCCTTCAGTTGTATCAACTGCTGCATACTAGAGCTGTATGGCGTGACAGTGGGGAGGTTGGGCGGGATGTGTGAATCACAGAGGTCCACTCAAAGAACTACAATTACAGGTGGGTAACCTGTCATTCTTCTTCGTGGGCTCTGTGAATCATACCCTGGGTGACTAGCAAGCTGTCTTACACGGAGGCAGGGTGTCACACCAAGGTAGAAGCTAGAACAGCACGTCCAAATGCCGCATCAGACTTCTGCCGAACGCATTCTGCCTGATGAATGTGTATGGCTGTCCCCATGTGGCAGAAGCACAGATGTCCAGAAGAGGTACTCCACGGAGGAACGCTGTGGAAGCTGCCACTGCACTGGTGGAGTTGAGGGTGAATCACCTGAGGAGCTGGCTTTCGAGCGATCTGGTACGCGAGGTGAATGGTCGAAGCAACCCATCTAGAAATTGTCTGTGAAGTCACCTGAAGACCATTGGTAGGAGGTTGGTGACTGACAAAAAGGTGAGGTGAACGCCTGAAAGGTTGCGTGCGTGCCAAATAGAAGGCAAGGGCCCTCCGAACATCCAGAGTGCGGAGGATCTTTTCTTGAGTTGAAGATGGTGATGGAAAGAAGGAGGGGAGGACCAATGGTTGGGATAGGTGAAACTGGGATACAACTTTAGGGAGGAAAGAGATATCAACAGATAACTTGACTATATCTGGAAAAAACTGCAAGTAAGGATAGTCATGCCGTAAGGCTGCCAAATCACTGGCCCGACGAGCGGATGTAATGGCAACCAGGAAGGCTGTTTTGAATGTAAGTAGCCAGAGATCAGTTGAGGCTAAGGGCTCAAAGGGAGCCTTGGTGAGCTGTTGCAAGACAAGAGTTAGAGACCATTGTGGGTAGGGTGGACGAACATCTGGATATATATGAGACAATCCTTTGAGAAAGTGTTTTAGCATGGGATGTCTGAAAAAACGAGCCGCTGGAGAGTTTGGTGGTTGATAAGAGACAATTGCCGAGAGATAAACCCTTAAGGAGGAAAGGGAGAGGCCTCCAGTCTTAAGATGGAGTAAAAAACGGAGAACAGTGGAGAGAGATGGGTTGACGGAAGACAATGCAGCGGCTGCAGTGGAGGATTGAAATTTTTTCCATTTGCATAGGTAAGCTTTTCTGGTCGAGGGTTTCTTTGCTTGATGGAGGACATCCATCAAGGAGGCAGAATCCTTCACGCTGCCAGGTTCAGAGCAGGTAAGTTTGTGGAGGAGTGGAAATGGTGGAAAGAGGTAAGTAAGGGTCTTGGGCCAACGGCCAATGAACACGTCTCCCTGGGAGTGTTTGCCAACTCCCATGTGGGAGCAATAGTGTTTGCACTTCTGATTCTTGCGGGAGGCAAACAGGTAGAGAGTTGGTTCGGCCCAACGCCTGCAAAGAAGGAGGAAGATTGACTGGTCCAATTCCCATTTGTGAGCTTGAGAGTCCGTGCGGCTGAGGAGGTCTGCCAGATCGTTGTCGTGACTAGCTATATGTAGAACTGTAAGGCAGATGTGATGTGACAGGCACCATTCCCAGAGGTCGACTGCCAAGTAGAGAAGACTTGGGGAGTGGGTGCCGCCTTGTTTGAGGATGTAGTACATGGCTGTAGTATTGTCGGTGACAATCTGTACCATTTTGCTGACAAGGAGGTTTCTGAAGGCCTTGCATGCCTTTATCACTGCCAGTAACTCTTAATTCGTTCATGTGGAATGACTTTTCTCTGTGAGACCATTTGGCATGGATCTTGAAGGATTTGCAGTGTGCCCCCCAGCCTGTAAGGCTGGCGTCGGTCGTGACCTGTATTCGAGGACACAGCTGTTGGAATGGTCGTCCTATTGAAAGGTTCGGAAGAAAACGCCACCATGCAAGTTGGGAGACGCGTTCTGGGGTGACCCTCAGAAGAGTGTGTGGAGGGTCTGTTAGTGGGTTGAAAAGGGCAAGAAACCATGACTGAAGAGATCTCATTTTTAGACGTACGTGTTGTACAACAGGTGTCATAGATGCCATGGTGCCTAGAACGCGTTGAACAGTTAAGGCGGGTACCATAGCATGAGGGGTGAAATTCTGAAGTAGAGTCACCAAATTATGTTGCTTGTCCGCAGGGAGAAATGCACGGGCTTGTGTAGAGTCTATGAGTGCACCTATGTATTGGACGATTTTTGTAAGTTTCAATTTTGACTTTTGTACATTGACAGCAAGACCGAGATCGCAAAGGAGAGAGTGAAGTGCACGTCTTGCTGCACTTTGTGGTGGGAGCGAGCTACAAGGAGCCAATTGTCGATGTAGGAGAAAATGAGAATTTTTTGAAGCCTGAGGTAAGCTGCTAATGGGGCCATGCACTTGGTGAAGACTCTGGGAGCTATTGCAAGGCCAAAAGGAAGCCTTTTGAATTGATAGGCCTGAGGTCCGAGTTGGAACCAAAGAAACTGTCTGTGGGAAGGATGTATGGAGATGCGGAAATATGCGTCTCGCAGATCTATGACTGAACCAGTTGTTTTTTCTGAGTAGAGGAAGGACCGATTCGAGGTTAACCATACGAAATTTGGTGGTGATATCGGTTGAGCTCCCTGAGGTCTAAGATGGGGCGGAGACCACTGTCCTTTTGGGGGATGGTGAAATAACGAGAGAAAAACCCTCCGCTGTGTTGGTGTACCGGCTCTATGGCGTCCTTGAGAAGTAAATTTTTTATTTCTTGTAGGGTTTGAGACGGTGGTGTGATGATGTGTGTCGACAGAGGGAGATGGAGGAAATGAATACAGTAACCATTCTGGATGATGGAAAGGACCCAGGCATCTGTGGTGATGAATTCCCACACAGGTAAGTGTTTCCAGAGGGTAGGAGGGATGTATAGAGTTGCGATCTCGGTCGGGTGGACGTCAAACATGATGTTTGGGTTTGCGATCATTACACCTAGTGGTGATTGGTTGTTGATGGGGCTTGGCCCTGTGATGTTTGAAATAAGGCATGTAAGGCTTTTGCCGCTGGGGTTCGTGTTGGAATTTCTGGTAGGAATTATATGGTCGTCTCCACTGGTTACGCTGAGGGCGTTGTTGGTAAGATGGGTAGACTCCCCAACGTCCTGCAGCCCATCTCTTCTTTTGGACAGTTTCCAAAATGTCATCAGTTTCAGCATTAAAAAGGCCTGTCCCATCGAAGGTCTTCAACGCGTGCTCGTGCGTCTTCAGCAAGGCTGGCTGTTCTTAGGCAAAAAAAATGCCGCAGTGCTATGGAGGTAGCCATGGACTTAGCTGTTGCATCAACAGTGTGTCTGGCAGATAGCATTTGCTGTTTATCAACTGAGAGGCCCTCTTGTTGGAATGTTTGTGCGAGTAGCTTTTTCTCCTCTGGTAAGGATTCAACAAAGGTGGACATGTTGTCCCAAAGGAAGCGTTGATACGCGCCCATAGCCCCTTGATAATTAGCCACTCGCATAGTGAACACAGCAGAGGAGGTCTTTACTCAGTGGTATAAGGGCTTAACGATGCCGAGACCAAGACTGCGAGGCCTCTACAAATATCGAATTCGGAGTTGGCTGTTTCTGAAGAAAAAGCGCTCCAGGACCATGGACTCGGTAGAGCTTGTCAATCCGCTTTGACATCGAATGAGATGAAGCTGGCTTTGTCCAAGACCGCTGTGCAGTGCTGAGAAGAGATGGTAGCATAGAGATATGAACTGGAGTAGTTGTGTCTTTCGAGATCGGGTCATAGAGATGATCTGCTGGTTCGGTTGTAGGGCGGTGGATCTGGAGATCCAGGGATTTGGCCATATGGACCATCAGCTGTGCATAAGTCTGAGATGGTGGATCGGCATCTGCGAGGTCGGACTCGGGCGAGGTGAGTAATATAGAAGGAGTTTGTGGTCTGGATCCCTGATCCGAAAATTCGGGATTGCGTCGTGAATGTCGATCGACCTCGGTATCGAGAGGTTGAGAGTCATAATATTGACGTTGGTGGCCTAATGTCGAAGGAGGTGGCATGTCTATGGACATCTGTCGATGTCGAGGATTGTCGACCTCTAAGGATGTTAGTGGAGCGTCCATGGACACAGGTTGGTATCTCGGATCTTCGGCCTTGTAGTCGACGTCATGGTAATGACAGACTCAGGGTTTAGATACTGGTAGGTGTCGAGGGTCATCTATCGGTAAAGGAGCCGACCAGGTGTCCATGGACCAAGATGGATATCAAGGTTTGTCAATATCAGAGCCCATATCTCGATGGTGATGGAATGAAAGTTGTTGCCGGGTCGGTAGGCGTGTTGGTGGACTGCTCAAGTATATAGATGCTGGGGATGCCGAGCGAGAAGAGCGGTCTCCATCTTTTTGATGAGATGGAAAATATCGGGTGACTGGGGCTGCGAATGCCTCACGTGTTGAAGCGTGTTGCTCGACCGTCTTGGGCTTTTTAGGTGCTGGGTAGGGAGCAGCCTGAAGCCCATTTGGATCTTGATAGTACGACCACTTTGACACCGAGGGTTGTCGAGACTGTGGCCTCTGGTGTAATACTGCCGTCGAACTGGGTAAAGTGACCGATTGAGTGCTGTTGGCATATTGTCTAGGAGAGAACTGATCGGGGCAAATGGCTACCCGATGAGAGTGCTGAACGTGGGTCGAAGCCGCAAGCAATGATGGAACACTCGCCTCATATGAATGTTGCGCTTGATGGCGCACCGGAAGCCGTGGTGGTCAGCCTGGTGCCACCAAGTAGGGCACAGTATCCGGCTGTGGTTCAGACTCCACTCTGTGTGGCGAAGCAACTATGGAAGGGTTGCTGGAGGCAATGGACTGTTGGAGGCTAGGAGGAGAGGATGTAAGACGATCCACTCGTTCATCCCATTCAGGTGATTGAGAACATGATTGATGGGATGGGAGTCCATCATCGGAGGGTGAACCAACAGAAATTAGCTCACAGGACTCCAGGAGCTGTTGAGGAATGACTGTGGGTGTCTTAGACTTGTGTTGTTTTGTCCTCTTAGGTGGTGATGGTTCTGAAGCTGAAGAGACTTCGGTGGACAGTTGTCATTTTGTGGAGGACTTCGATGTCGAGGGTTTCAACATCAAGTGTTTAGCTTTGTGTCCCTTAGAGGTCTTTGACGAAGTCGATGGGGCATCTGAGTGCGATGGCATGCCCGAGGGATGTTGTTTTGAAGATTCCGAAATGGCTTTTTCCATAGCCTTGGATTGAGAGGTGGTTTTGCAAGCAGGCTGAGCCATGAGTTTTGATGGTTGGAGGGACTGCTCCCAAAGACGGAGCTTAAGCCTGGAAAGGAGGGAGCAGAGGACTCCGCGTTTAAAGTTTTTACAATGAGGGCAAGAGGAGGTTTGGTGTGCCTCAGCCAAGCAAAAGAGACACTTAGCGTGGCCATCGGAAAGTGGTATTTTATTATCACAGACCACGCAGTGTTTAAACGTGCCCAAAGGGGTCGTGAATAGAGGAAAACACGGTTTAGAAAAATTACGCAGGATGGGAGGGGGGTGTTCAGCCAAAGCTGAGCAAAATGAAGGAAAAGAACAAAACGTTCGTATATAGGATTTAACAATAATAATAAACTATATAAAAAGAAAAGGAATCAAGAGTAAGACTCTTTCACTTTCAAACTCACAGAAGCAAGTAGTACGAGGCTCTCAACGTGGCGATTGAAAGAAACTGAAGGGAGAGTCTTGGTGCCGAGGTACTTATACGGGGGGAGGGGTTTATTCTAATATGTTTTTTTGCTATCGCAGAAGCGCTAGAATCTTCCGATGAGGCTCCACGCAAGCGTGGATCACCCAGGGTGTGATTCACAGAGGCCACGAAGAAGTAGTATAGGTTTCCCTATGCAAAGAAAAGTACTTAAAACTTTTAAATATGCAATCAGATCCAATACCAGTAGTTTACACACATATTTTGAGAAATAATGGATTTGCATGTGCATATATATGTTCAAGAGAGACCTCAGACTCTCCTTAAGACACTCACAAGACACAATGAAAGTCAAACAAATCATAAAAATCTGTTCTTCACATAAACAGTACATTTCTTAATTAGTAGACCTAAGAAGCATTTCCAACCAAATAACTGTTTATTTCTGCTTACATGTGTATAGATATAATGGATTACAGTGTGAAAGAGCAGCATTATTTTCCCGCATTAAAATACTCTGAAACATGGCATACTGCCTACTAGCCACTAAGTTGGTGAAGAAATGTAGAAGATATGCAGTAACCCATTCTTAGGGCTGAGAGAGAGGTCATATTAAAAATTAATTTTTGAACTAACTCAAAGAAAGTGACCTCAAAAATCAAGAGGTCTCAGGAACTTTTTTTAAAGTCCCCCCTACAATTTTTTAACTTAAAACTTTAAAAAAACTAATAAAGGGGCAGTTTTGTCAGGATATTGTGGCCCATAAAGTAAAATTTACTCTTTGTACATGAACCAGAGTTTTCTATTAGGAATCCATTTTATAATAGGTGTGCAGCTACAAGGTCAGCACATGTAGTTGATGCAATAATACTCAAAATGTGTATTGGGTATGATATAGTGCCTAAAAGAGGACAACATGTGATGTGCCAAGGATTGGTTGTTTCACACTATATAAGAGCTGCATGCTATATAGTGGAATATGGAGCTTTGTATGGAGAGTTATTGCACGAAGTGCTGTCTGTTTATTTTACAAATAAGTGTATTGTTTAGTCTGCTGTACATAACTCTGCTGTACATATTTTGTAAGTACACTACTGGAAAGGAATCTTTGTGAGTCTCTTTACTGTTGACCTGGAAGGCTGCCTTGTCTCGGACCCATCTCCTCACCCCAAAAATTCCTGACAAGTTTTACCTCTTACTGCTTAACTTCCCTCTAAATCTTCAGTTTGCCCAAGTCCATCTTCAGCACCCATCTGGAGCAAGAATCCGATAAGGGAGCTCAAGATTATTTTAGTTGGGATGTGATACATATTTCAATTCAACAAGACTGCTGGTAGATTCAGAAATTTCTCCAAAGAACCCAACAATATTGTGCACCAGAAATACTTCAAACACTTACTCATCTCCTTTTTCCCCCATTAGTTTTTCAGCTTTCTTTGCCATTTTAAGCAATTTTTTCTGTTTTCTTTTTTCATTTGCATGGCTGTTTTCTAAGGAATTGCATGTTCTTTCAGTCCGTTGTGCAGTTTGTGTATGGCTAAATGTAACAACTGACAGTTAGGTATACTTATTTATTTAATATGCCACCTTTCTCTCAGAATCAGGACCCAATGTAGCTTACAATATAGTTTTTAAAAATAATATAATTAAAATACAGTCATGTACAAATATTAAAATGGAATTTAGCTCATACGATTAAAACAACATTAACATGCTTTAAAATCTATTGAAATACTATCAATAATTTACCTAGAAAGGGAGGGAAACCCAGCATATCAGCTATAACCCTACAGTTAGGACACCTGCCTGAATAAAGAGGATTTGGCCTGGAGGCGGAAGGGCAGCAGGAAGGAGACAAATCAAAAAAAGCAGAAATGTCTCACATTAAACTTATTTGATGTTGTTTGGCATAATTTTGAAATTATCCCCAAGCCTAAATTCAACAATGGGAACACAAAATAAAAGGAGTTAGTAACCTCTTTTTTTAAAATGTTGCCTTTCTTCCTTTGTTTTATAAAAGTGAATGCTGTCTTTCTACTTCAGATAGATAACTTAATGCCTGACTTGCTGTATCTAAATGTAATTTTAGGTGATAAAAACATTCCAAACAAGGTGTGTTATACTTACTCATTTAGATCTCTCGGTTTTTCAACCTTTTGACCTTTTGTGATTAGCCGTTCTTTTTCAGAACCTTGGATTTGCCTGGCCCTTTGCTTCTTTTCTAAGAAAGTGCAGACATCTTCAGCCATTTTTTCCACTCTTTTAATGTCAAACCTTTGAAACGAGTTGTTCAAATGATGGTTAGGTAAAGGTAAAGGTTCCCCTTGACATTTAGTCCAGTCGTGTCTGACTCTAGGGGGCGGTGCTCATCCCCGTCTCCAAGCCGTAGAGCCAGCGTTTGTCCGTAGACAGTTTCCATGGTCACGTGGCCAGCGCGACTAGACACGAAACGCCATTACCTTCCCACCGTGGTGGTACCTATTTATCTACTTGAATTTACATGCTTCCAAACTGCTAGGTTGGCAGGAGCTGGGACAAGCGACGGGAGCTCACTCGGTCGCGTGGATTCGATCTTACGACTGCTGGTCTCCTGACCTTGCAGCACAGAGGCTTCTGCGGTTTAACCCGCAGCGCCACCACGTCCCTGTGCAAATGATGGTTACTTATTGCTGATTAAATGCCATCTAATTTCCTCAAGACACCTTATCATTCCAAAACTTCAAAGTAGCTAATTACTAATTACTTGTAATTAATTTCTCTTTGCAATAAACTAAGGCACAATTGAGTTAAATTACAATTGCAATACAAGTTACATAATGATTGATTGTAGGGAACAGAATATTTGATCGTTTTGTGGTACAATTGTAACAATGGCCACACTACTTCTACGTGTCATACATCACAGGTCAGTGAGTTATTTTACTTATTTTTTTAAGCTAATGAAAAAATTAAGTTACTTTTTAAAATGATAACTGATTACTCAAAAAGTATCCTTCTATGATCTGGATCAGACTAGAATATAGTCTGTCATATTTGATGTTCCCTCTTTAATGCCTACTTCTAACAAGGATCCACAGTGCTAGACTAGAGTGTGACTTTGACATTGTCAGAGAAATCAATGATAAAAGAAAAATAGGCAATTGCTGACACATTCTCCCTAGTATTCATCTCATCAGCCACTGATCACTCCAAATGTAGCTCCTGACTGGAGCAGGGCCCAGGAGGGGGGGGGGGAGGATAGGTGCCTAGAAGATGGAATGCAAAAGTAGTATTCTGCTACCTCCTCCAGGCAGCCCTCCTATCTGCTATAGCCAGATAGATTCATCATGGCGAATTTTTAAAATGAGACAGCTGCGAGCTCTTAAGCAGCTCCAATTGAAATTAATTAATTAATTAAGTCAATTCATTGATTGATATCACTGCCGTATGAGCAACGACAGTTCTCTGGTATTTGATAACTTTAAAAGTGGCACTTAAGATTCTTGGATGCCCCTTTTACGGATACCATTTGCAAAGGCAAGACAAGGTAATATACACATGACGGGTGCATGCAAAGCCACATGGGTATGCTAGTTGTGATCACCAAACTTCATGCTTAAATCAGATATATGTCAATATATATTTGACATATATACAGTTACCAGGAATGGGGACTCGAGTTGTGTGACTTGCTTTCAAGATGGACTTAAGTTACACTGGTGACTCAGTTTGGGTTTTTTTTCCCCAATGACTTGTACTCAATTCACAACTCTGATTCATTTATGCAAGTCTTGTTTTCAAGTCCCTATTGTATACTGAAGAACGATACACTCCTATGTGGGATGGCCATCCTCTTTCACCAAGCGCACATCTTTGGGAGGGATGCACATGGAGCAATGAGGGAGGGGACACCCACCTAGCCAATCAGATCAGCCAAATCAACCCTGGTGATCAATGGGGTAACAGATGTCGCAGCCAGATCACCCTCACTTTTCAAGTCCCTATTCTTTTAATGAAGGACACCATAAACCCACACAAACAATACACAGCAGATGTGAGAATTGTACCACTTA
The DNA here is from genome assembly GCA_037013535.1 of Intellagama lesueurii. Lineage (NCBI taxonomy): Eukaryota > Metazoa > Chordata > Lepidosauria > Squamata > Agamidae > Intellagama > Intellagama lesueurii. The sequence continues at coordinate 145,643,168 of JBAJHW010000005.1, read as the reverse complement.
GCCCCATTCTTTATCTTAACATGCTGTTCAGGATTGTAGCTCCACTATTTTTATGAAACAATAGGCTTTGAAGAAAGTAATTATCAGTTTGAATATCTAAGATCATTGTTGCATGATTGATAGCAGGCTAGGGTTTTTCACATCTGAGTTTATAACTTCTCTTCTGTGTGTTATGCAACACAACAAAGGTATCTCAACTTTGGATACTCACAGGAAAAATATTGCTGGCAGTTTCCCCATTTGTTGCAGTTTTTCAACAAACTGAGGAAAATATATTCTCTTCTCTTTTTCGGAGCAAGATGTAAGCTCAGGTTTGAGCAACATCAGCACGTGATTTGCCTGCAGAAAATATGAACAGTGTGGTAATTAAGCGTGTATACAATGCCATTTCACAACGACATTTCTGTGCAAGAAGTAATTAATACTAGCAAATAAAAGACCTGATTTTATTGTTCAAATACTATCTTGGTACAGAAAGTAGCGACATGTGCATGCCATTTATGCCCCATTATATGTACTAAACAAGATCTAGAAAGTGGCTAAGATAAAGCTATTGAGGTAGCCCACTTCTGGTCAAAAAGAGTCTAATCATATTAACATTTTTTATTTGTTTGAACTTCATATTTCATATATGTCCATAATTTTAAATTGTGCAATCCTCTGATATGAATAAAGAAAACAGGTACAGAAAGTAGTATCTCCTTGTTAAGACAAAGAACTGCTTGCTAATTGATTTCGGGTGTGACTACACAGGAGGAAAAAAGTTAGGTTACCTACCTGTAACCATGGTTCTTCTAGTGGACCTCTGTGAATTCACACAAGTGGGTTTATTCTGCGCCTGCACAGGACGTTCGAAATATTCTAGAGCTTAAAAAAGAGTAACAATTTAGTCCCCCCCCCCAGGGAGCTAGCCCCTCCTCCCCAGTCCTCCTTTCAGTTCCTTGCAGTCCGCCGTTACCATATCGAATAGATGTTAAAGAATGGCAACGTGACGGACAGAGGGGAGGAAGGGAGGGATGTGTGAATTCACAGAGGTCCACTAGAAGAACCATGGTTACAGGTAGGTAACCTAACTTTCTTCGTAGTGGCCTCTGTGAATGCACACAAGTGGGTGAATAGCAAGCTTACTCACCGGATGGAGGGCCGTCACGGCAGCATAGACATCAATACCGCCCTTCCGAATGCAGCATCGTTCTTTGCCCTGACGTTGATACGATGTTTCGTAAACGTCATCGGGTTTGACCATGTAGTGGTCCTGCAGATGTTCTGTATCTGTACTCCACGATATAGAGCGGTCGAAGTGGAGACTGCTCGGGTGGAGTGGGCTTTCAGGTTGCCCGGCATCGGCCTTCCAGAGAGTTGGTATGCCATCTGGATGGTTTGGACCGTCCACCTCGACAACGTCTGAGGGGAAGCAGGTGCCCCTCTATTAGGTCCATGAAAACATATAAATAGTCGGGGAGACTTCCTAAAACCTCTTGTCCTGTCAAGATAGAAGGCGAGGGCCCTCTTTACGTCCAGCATGTGAAGCTTACGCTGGATCGGGAAAAAAGTCGGTAGAACCACCAGCTGGTTCAGGTGAAATTCCGACACTACCTTAGGAATGAAGGAAATATCAAAATAAAGAGTCACTTTGTCCGGGTGTAATTGGAGGTACGGGGGATCAGCCCTCAAGGCAGCTAGTTCGCTAGCCCTTTTAGCGGACGTGATCGCCACCAGGAAAATAGTTTTCATAGATAGCAATTTTTCATTGCAGGTTGCCATGGGTTCGAATGGTGGTTTGGTAATTGCAGAGACCACTGGGGAATGATCCGTTGGGATGGAGGTCTGATATTTTGCAGTCCCTTCATAAATCTCTTAAGGGTCATGTGAGAGAAGAGTTTAGCAGATTGTGAATCAGGCGGTTGATGTGCTACTATTGCAGATAAGTATACCTTGATCGTGGACTGCGTGAGCCCAAGATTGAACAGGTGGAGGATGAAGGTGAGTACCGTCTCAAGGGAAGCTGGGACCGGGACCAGATTTTTGGATTGAGCAAAGTCAGTGAATGATTTCCATTTGCTTTTGTATAGTTTTGCTGTGGACAGTTTCCGTGCCAGCTCTAGGATTCTGCGGAATTCGGGGTTATCCGCCATGCGGTCATGTTCAGGGATCGGACATTCGGGTGGAGAATGGACCCGTCGTTTTGGGATAGCAGCGTTGGTATCGAAGGTAAGTGAAGCATTTCTCGTGATATCCGTGTGAGATGGGTGAACCACGGCTGACGGGGCCACCATGGTGCAATTAGTATAGCATTCGTTCGGTATTGGATGATCCTTAAGATCATTCTCTGGAGCATCGGTATTGGCGGGAAAATGTATGTGAGTTCCCCTGACCAGTTTATCATAAAGGCATCCCCGAGGGACTCGGGGTCCACTCCTGCCCTCGAACAGTACCTGGGGCATTTCGCATTGAGCGATGTCGCGAAAAGGTCCAGCGTGGGTTGTCCCCACCTCAGACAGATGTCTCGAAATACCAAGTCGTCCAACGACCATTCGTGAACTCGGGTAGGCAGTCTGCTGAGACGATCCGCCAGATAGTTGTTCTCTGATGATATGTGGATGGCCTGGGGGAAAATGTGGTGCGCATGGCACCATTCCCAAAACTCTATGGTCAGGTTGAGAAGGGGCAGGGAATGTGTTCCTCCCTGCCTGTTTACATAGTGCATGGCCGTGGTATTGTCCGTGACAAGTTGGACCGTTTTCCCTTCGAGGCGCGGTAGGAAGGCTCGGAACGCGTTTATGATGGCCAGCAGCTCCAGTTGGTTTAAATGAAGCATCCGCTCTCTTTGTGTCCACAGGCCGTGCATCCGGAGCTCCTGGCAGTGGGCTCCCCATCCGGAGGGACTCGCGTCCGTGGTCACCTGTATCGAAGGGGGAGACTGTGCAAAAGGTCTCCCCGCTGACAGATTGTCCATGGAGATCCACCAGGTAAGTTGGTCTATCAGGTGCTGTGGGACACTCAGACGCTTCGTAGGGCTGTCTTCCATAGGATCGAATTGGGAGAGGAACCAGGCTTGAAGTGGTCTCATTTTGAGCTTGGCGTGGAGGACGACCGCGGTGGTCGATGCCATGAGGCCCAACAGGTGTTGGGCATCGAAGACTGATACGGTTTTGTGGAGACGGAAGTGTCAAACTGATTTCTGGATCTTCATAATTCTTTGCCTCGACAAAAACGCTTTCGCCTCCATGGAATCGAGCCGCGTTCCTATGTAGTCGATGGTTTGAGACGGTATGAGTTGTGATTTGTCGAAGTTCACTTGCAGGCCCAGCCTGTGTAGAGTGCTTAGAGTCAGTTCCGTGGCCCTGACCGCGTCGAGGTAGGAACGGGCCACCAGGAGCCAGTCGTTGATGTAAGGGAAAATTGTCACTCTTCTGACTCGTAGATGCGCTACAACCGGGGCCATACATTTTGTAATGTTCTGGGCGCTGTTGATAGCCCAAAGGGGAGGGCGGCAAATTGGTATGTTGCGCCTCCAAACCAGAATCTGAGGAATTTTCGATGTTCGGGGTGGATCGACACATGAAAGTAGGCGTCCTTCAGATCGATTGCCACGAACCAGTTCCCCTGGGATAAGAGAGGGAGAATGGAATCGAGGGTCAGCATACGGAATTTTCTATATAAAATAAATTTGTTCAAGACTCTCAGGTCCATGATGGGTCAGATACCTCCATCTTTCTTAGGGACCGCGAAGTAGCGCGAAAAAAATCCCTCGCTCTTGTCAGAAGGTGGGACCCTGACTATAGCGCCCTTTTGAAGGAGCGTTGTTATCTCTTTCCGAAGAGCAGACGGAAAGGAGGCGCTCTCGACATAGATGGAGGGATCTGGAAGAATTGTATACGGTACCCTCTTTCAATAATGGTTAGCACCCACTTATCAGTGGTGATCTTCCTCCATTCTGACAGGAACGGGTATAGTCTCGTGGGGGCACAAAAGTAGTTAGGAGTAATGTTTACCCTTTCTTTGTTGCTTGCGAAAGGGTTGTTTGATGCCTTGGTACTGATACTGTCTGAACTGTGTAGGGTTGGTCTGTGCTGGTTGGTAAGACCTTTCTTGAGACTGCTGCTTGGCGGGGCGAAATGGTCGATACTGGTATTGCTGATGGTAAAAGGGTTTCTTGTAAGGAGGCTTTTGGTATCGGTACGGCTGGTATGGCACACAAGACTTAGCCGTTTTTCTCATTTTATGTATATTTTCCATGATATCGTCAGTTTTGGCATTGAACAGCCCCACGGCATTGAAGGGGAGGTCCTCTATTTTGGCCTTCGTGTCATCGATGATATTGGCCGATCTGAGCCATGCATGTCGTCTGACTGCGATCGAGGTGGTCATACTCTTCGATGCTGTGTCTGACGAGTGTTTAGCCGCCACTCTCTGTTGCTTGGCTAGTGTCACCACCTCTGTATAGATGTTGATCAGCTCTGATCTTAAAGACTCGGAAGCCGCTTGCAGTGAGGGGAGCGCTTTGTCCCACAGATGTCTCTGATAGGCGCCAATGGCGGCCTGGTAGTTCGAGATTCTGATCAACAGGGCTGCTAATGAGTAGAGCTTTCTCCCCAAGGAGTCTACCTTACGACCCTCTCTATTCATAGGTGTCGTGGATGATCTGGAGCGAGATCTATATTGAGTAGATTCAACTACCACAGAGTTGGGGGTTGGATGTTTCATTAGAAAGTCCGAATCAACACCATGGGTTTTGTAGTGGTGTTCCACTTTGCGTGGGATTGACAAGGTTGAGGGTGGTTTGTCCCATGACTCTTTCACCAGCTTGAGTAATGCGGGGATAAGACTTAGGCTGGGTGGCTGGGTGTTGTCCTGTTCCAGATCGTGGAAGACTAGGTCTTTCTCCTGTTGCGAGGAGATTTGTGCCTCGAGAGTTGGAGTGTTTTCGCCATATGGAGGATAAGTTGGACATAAGAAGTGTAATCCTCCGACTGTGAAAAAGGATGGATGTCCGAGGCATCCGCCCGAGGATGCTGACTATGGGATGAAGTCGAAGAAGAAGATTCCGCATTACAGGATGACATAGAAGCTAAGGAGGGCGATCGTTGAAGCCCCTCTCTGTGTGGCATCGGTATGGGGTCCACGTCAGATTGTGTGGATGCTGAAAAGGGCTCGGTGTCATGCCCTTGTGGACCAGAGTACAACGTGGCGGTGTGTACTGTTGGTCGGTTCCTAGTGAGTCTCGAGCATTTGCTAGAGAGGGCCGTTTCCGGCGACATCGATCTCTTCTGAGATGGTCGGGATAGCAAGGCTCAATAGCTCTCTCCGTGTCGAGGGGTTCCCAACGGAGGTGCAGCAGGATGGTATCAAGGAGGTGGGGGGTAGGCCAATCCCCTGTAGTCATCATGGCAACCGAAGCCATGGTATGCATATGGATGGTACCTATTGAAATAGGGATAACCATACTGCATCGGACCTTCGGTATGGTAGTGTTGGTCCTCATGACCATAGCCTTGGTACGGAGAGGTGTGTTTCCTCATCTCCGTCCTCTTTCTCGGAGTGCCTTGTGCGAGCTCCTGGTCCGACTCGATGTCAATGTCTGCCCGCCCTGAAGATCGAGGGCTAGAATGGGCCACGGCCGGGCTGGAAGGTGCGTCAGCCCCAAATCAGCCTGAATTAGGAGACATGCTCAGTTTGCCCTGAAGCGCCTGGGCCGGAGGGATTGCTCTCTCCTCTCTGTCCGAAAGTCCCAGGTCCTCCCTTGACGATTCCTCCATAGGTAATGATACCGGAGGAAGGGGCGTAGGAGCCGGCTTAGTAGTTTCCTTTTGTTTCTTATTTTTGTCTTTTTCCTTTTTCTTCTTTGCAGAATCGTCAGACCGAACTGGGGCCTTGGTAGAGACTGATGTAGGAGTCTTAAGAGAGTCCTTCGGTTTGGTAAGTATAGATACCGCGCTGGAAATGGATTGCGCGGCCGGGCTGGGAGTCGTTTTGGCCGTCTCCGGGCGCGGAGGGTTAGATAATGGAGGGGTCTGCACCTCCATAGTAGGGTTCAGAGTCCTTTCGTACAGGAAGGATCGCAGTCTCTGTAGCCTAAGTTTAATCACCGGCTTGGAGAGGCTACTGCATGCGGCACACGACTGGGTTTGGTGGAATTCCCCGAGGCAAAATAAACATTTGTCGTGCCCGTCTGTTAGTGGGATTTTCCGGAGGCAAACTGAGCACCTCTTAAAGCCCCGAGGGGCCATAAAACAAAAGAGAAAAATAAAAGTGCGGGGGAACTCCAACCGTCGGGGGGGGGAAGGCGGGAAGAAAAAACGAAAAGAGCGAAAAGAACAGAATGGGTTCTGATCGCTGCGGAAAACAGTTTAAACAATAATAAAAATGAAAATATCAGGAAAGAACAAGAAACACCAGCAAAAGCTAGGAAAAAAACTTTCCTTGAACGCTCTAGTGTTCCTCACGTCCTACCTAACCAGCGGAAAAAAAGGAACTGAAAGGAGGACTGAGGAGGAGGAGCTAGCTCCCTGGGGGGGGGGAACTAAATTGTTACTCTTTTTTAAGCTCTAGAGTATTCCGAATGTCCTGTGCAGGCGTAGAATAAACCCACTTGTGTGCATTCACAGAGGCCACTACGAAGAACCCAGATTAATTTGAAGTTTTTCAAACCAGGTCCCTGCTGGTTTATGTGGATGAAATCGCTGTGGCAATCCACACGAGTTATCATGTTGCAGGAATCCACAGGGACAGAGGCAAAAAGCTGTGAAAAGAGCCATCTTTGCTGGCATCTCATATTTGTCCTCTTCTTAATTTATGTATTTATTTTTCTGAAGTGACATAGCACTTATCTGGTCCAGTGCTATCTTTGGCAAACATAATAAAGTAAAACAGGAAAATTGTTTGGAGGGAAGGAGACAATAGTTAAGGGGAACTACTTTAATAGTGTCAAATGACAGGGCCAGCTCTGTATGTAGTTTTATCAAACAAAGATTTCTGGGGAAGACCTCCCTGGAGACAAAGATATATCTAAGCAGAAGTCCTTGGCATTTTTAGAAGCTTATAATAAAATATTCTCATTAAAAAAATAGAAGCTCTCTCTCTTCCTCTTTAATCTATGGCAAGAACAGGCAAATTGTAGCCTTACAGACATTTCTGAGCATCAACTTCCATCACTAACTATGCCTAAGCCAGCACAAGCAATGCTGAAAAACTACTGCAGTTCCAGTACAACATCGTTTGTAGGCTATACCTTCCTCATATCAATCTACAGAAATCTCTTCTTGCTGAGATGGTCCATGAAAAGGGTTCCCCCATTTCAAAGACACTTTGCCTAACACAAATGAGTCTGAGGACAGGGTAGTAAAGGCACTTCCAAGCCAGTCATCTGCTCTTTAAATGTGACTGCTATTTTCTCTTTAAAATTATATATTTTTTAAAAAATCTGTAGACTACTGCTTTGGGAGAAGAGATACTCCAACGAAATGTATCAGAAATAAAACAGTTTTTAAAACAGCAACTAAAACTATAGGAGCAACTTAAAAATTACATGGAACTATGCAATTGTTGAATACCTAATAAGCCACATATCCAGGAGTGAAATGAAACAAGGACACAATTTGACACAACAGAGTCACAAATATTGTAAGCACAAAATCAGAAATACCTCCTTAATATTGCCACATTTAATCCACACTTCTAATTCTTCTTTCAGCTTTTTTTCATAGTATCTTGCATCTGCCTTTGTGATCACCATTTTGTCCTTAAAAAATTCCTCAGGATCCAGCTCCTTGATATAAAGGCAGGGAGTGGGGGGAGGAATGATTACAATTGTGAAACTTAAATAGAATGAGATGTTCTTTTGCTGGTAACAACTGCTCTAAATATATTTTCACCTATATATAAATAACATATACTTGCATTTGTCCTTGGCCAATCTCTTCTAGCTTCTACCATTGTATCATACAACATCACAGTTTCTCGAGGAGAGAGAGAGAGGTCCAAGGGAAAGCCGTATCTTGCAAGCTGCAATCCCAAACCAAAGAAAGGTAATTATATATTTTTAAACATAGCTGTACTTTTTTAACAGTCCCAAGGACTGTTTCTTCTTGTTATTTTAATATATTACACTTACATGATCCACAGTCAATGCAGCATAGGGATGATAGTGATGGATTTTGAAGTCACCATCCTTGAGAGAGCATACGTGTTTTTCCAAATCATTGTACCTCTCTCCATACACCACTGAAAACAAAATAACCCACAAAATGTAATTTGGTAATATCTGGTTCATAAACTTAACTGGAAAGGGAGAAATGTGAATGTTGTCTTCTTGAAACATCTTCACTGTAACTGCAAAAGTCACTTAAAGTGTAACAAAACACATACAGAAATAAATGCATTATCTGTTCCTATATATGATTTGTTTTCAAGGTACATACCTAATTTAACCTTATATGATGTGTTTTGTACTGTAGCTCCTTTCTTTTCTTTTGCTCCTTTCTTAAAAGAAGTAGCAGTACCAGGATTCCGTGACATTACAGTTTCAGTATGTTGCCAATATCTTTTTACTGACTGTAGCCATCTACATAAAAGAAGAAGAATTACTTTCCTAGTAAATATCATTTACCTGTAACCAACCTCTCAAAAGACCTTTTGGCTTTACTATACTTCCAAGTAGCCGGTTGGATAGCTCAGTGAGTTAGTTATCTGGCTGAAGAGTGAGAGGTTGTGAGTACAGACCTCCGCTGTGCATTCCAGAAAAGCCAGCCTGTATGGCCTTGGACAAAGCTGCACAATCCCAGGACGCCCCCAGAAAAAGAGAATGGCAAACCACTTCTGAATACTCTCGACCTAGAAAACCTTGAAAAAGGATCACCATAATTCACAATTGACTTGATGGCACATGATTATTATTACACTTCAAAGTAAAAATATTCATATACTACCAAACTTTTATGTGTAAATCACTGTTGCTTTTACAGTAAAACATCCAGACATTTACAGTAAAACTGCTCTCTGGGAACTGAAGTGTTCCTACCAGATCAGAATCCTATTTACTTCTGGGATCATGTAAAGGAATTGCATAAGCATTCTGTTCCTGAAACAGACTCCCCTTCACCCACCTAATCTCACACCATATGTGAAAATGGGTGCACACTCAGCCATGCAGCCAACCACAGAAATGGAGGTCTGTAGGAGGACCATGCAATTTCCGTCCTTTGTGTGCATTTTTCTCCAGCTGGATTTTGGCCACAAGTGAGTAGGTAACAGGTTACAAAAATGAAACTCTCAGTAGCACTGCTCAAGTTGGACCACAGAGCATATATTCATTACTTCACAGCCCAGAAGGGCTCCCAAATACCTCTGATAAGTCCCCACATCAGGAACCTGCCCACCCTGAATGTATGTAGCACATCCAGCCGCTGCCCTGTATTTGAAAATATTTTCCTTTCCAACACACCCCAGCCTACTATTCAGGAGGAACCACAACCTTTAATACACTGTTCTTATCTGGCAGGCCCACACATTTCACACAATGTCCTCCTGAGGCATCCCTGTCTATTGAGCCACTGTTAGGCTTGATATTACCCCAAACATATTTCTCTGCAGCAAATGGGAGGAGGAGTTCCTGTGGAGAGAGCAGGTGGAAAAGTTTGCTTACCACATATATCTGGATTGCATTCAACCACATATATCTGGATTTGCATTCAACCACATTCAACCACATATATCTGGATGCAACCTGCTGAAAGTTGCATTCAACCACATATATCTGGATGCAACCTGCTGAAAGTATTTTTGGGGATTGATATCATGCTATTGAGTTTGTACCCATCTTACTCTGCAAGTTGCTTCGGGTTACTTATAGTTGCAGAAAGAGCCAAAAATGGGCATCGAATCATAACCAAAAGATGTTCCCAAACCTCTGCTCCAATTTCACCTCCAAGACAATGGACCTGTGGGGGGGAAAAGCCTTTTGTATGAATATTACATGATATAGGTATATTTATATCCTTTAAATACATTGTTCTCATTTGCCAGGCTCCCACATTCCACACAAACTCACTGCATCCTCCAGAGGCATCCCTGTCTGTGGGCTCACTGTCATGTTTGGCACTAACCTCAAGCACATTCTTCCAGTTTCTTTGCTTAATTCTTGGTTGACTACTGAGATTTCTGTTAATCTATAGGATTTGTTTCCATACCAAACTTCATCTTCTCTACACCAGTTTCCAGGAGTCATAGAAGTTGATGGTGAATACTTACTTCCTTGCACAGAAAGACGTAAGGAGGTACCATTCAGCAGTGTCATAGCAGTATGGGTAAACTTGCCCCATTTGATGGCAAATCTGTTCTTTCATATCCATGTCCTATACCCTAACATATTTACTTTTCCCCCACTAAAAATAATACAGCTATGATCTTATCCGGCCTTCAGACAACGGGCACTAAAACAAACAAACAAACAAACAAATATCTCATCTTCAGACTTCCTAAGCCCTGTCTTGGGTTCTTCATCATGCTCTGATTTGGTGCACCACAGTTTAACAGAATAGGTATTTATATGCAAAGATGTAGAGGTAATAATGAATATTTCATGGATTATACTAAATATAATGCATACATACCTCATCAAATATAACATATCTTATCTTTTTGGCCCACTCTTGGCGATGAGGTGACAAAAGCAAGATTTCTAAACATTGCGGCACTGTTACCAGTATCTGGAAAAAGAAAAAAAAAGGCTTTTAGAAACATCTGGCTAATAATAATTTAACATCAATAGTGCAGTTATACCAATTGTTTGTATGTGACAGGAATTTTGGTAAAAAGTTCAGTATGGTGTAGGGATGAACAATCTCCATGGAGATGAGCCATTTTTCCAATTGGCTAGTAGCTCAAGAGCCATATTTTTTATTGAGAAGACATTAATGGGGCATGACCAATAGGCTAAGTTACATATTTAATTTTAATTGGCTTTTTAATGCTCACTAAATGTTTTTTAACTGAACAACGGGATTAAACTAAAAAACAGAATGCTATTTGTAAAAGAAAAAAAAACATCCGGTAGTGGGCAAAACCTTTTATAAAAAATTAAACATAGTGGGAGGTTATCAGAAGCCTCAAATCTTTTATCACATTTTAGGCCTCTTAGAAATGTGATAAAATTGTACCCACATCCCCTAGAATCTAGATGACACAGACTTTCAGACAACACTTTTTCCATGAAGCTTTTTTTTTTAATTTGGGGGTGTTGGGGAGAGGTTGGGGGTCCCTGCAGTGCATATTTCCCACACTAGAGTAAAACCACATGACTGTATCCAAGGATGTCTTTTTGTTTATTTATTAATTATTCAAAATATGCATTTATTGCTTTTCTTCCTCTCAGAATTCCCAGAACAATGTACAAAAGCATAGACAAAAGCATTCTTGTAAACAGAACAAAAACTATTTTAAATGCCAATTTAAAAACTTTTCTGAAAAGTCAAAGGCCATACAATACAGTTTTGGCTGACTGGGGGCCAGTAGTTCACAGGAATGGAACCAGCCTGGCTTCTTCTGGGAATATGACGATCTACTGAAGGTTTCCACAAATGAAAGAGGGAGATAATTTCCACTAATTCTTCCTTGTCTCTACATCTTCCTGTGCCACCACCCCAAATTTTCTTCAAAGTGTTGAGGGAACCTTCCAGAAAACCAGCAGAGATTAAAGGACAGCACTAGATACAAACCAAAGTTTATGTATCTGTTTAAAAATATTGGCAGAGAAAGAAGGCCATACAGGCCACATATCATATTCCTGTTGTTTGATCAGCATATATCCCCCAAGAAAGAAAAATCCTTGAATATGGCAGTGAAGGCAGCATATCAGACATCATCTAATACCTTATTTGGTGCATTCAACTCATAGCAAGAATAAAGTGCCTGTGGACTATGGGTCTAGTACAACCCACAGAAATGCCCAAGTTACACACTTTATTGCTTCAAAAGAGACTGAGAGTAAAGCAAGAGACTTATGACTTTGTCATAGGCACTACTCTAGACTATACAGTTCATTCCCTTTGGTTGGAAAAGATGTAGGGTGGGCAAAGCTGGCTGCAACTGAGCCTGCATTCCTCTGGCTCAAGGCCCAATCTATGTTCAGTTTTATGTTCTCTTTGATCAGGAAAGGTACAAGGTGGACCAAAAGAGTCTAAGTGAGAGGCTGGTTGGATGAGTGGCACTGGGTGTGTGACCCCAATCCTATTGTCAGAGGTATCAGGTGTCATCTAGCCAACCTCCCAACAAAATTCCCCAACCGTGACCTAGAGGATTTTACTTCATGGTTCCAAGTCTGTACACACCTTCTGAGAGTGAACCCAATTTAATACACTAAGACATACATCTGTGTTCTTTTATTAGATTAATGCAAAAGAGCTTCCTCATGAGAAAAAATGTGACTTTGAAAATACTGCCAGTATTCAATGTAGCTTTTGTGGACTTTTTTCTTCCTTCTTTCCTCCCTCTACCAGCTCAAAATTTTAAAAAACTGCTGGCAGCACCTTTACTCTGGTTAACATTACAGACCTTTCCACACCTACTAAGAATAAGTTCCACTGAATTCAGTTACTCTTGCTCCAAGAAAATATTCTAGAACTGAAGCCTTAATGTGTTTGCTGCATAAACCATTTTGCTAGCAAAATCAATAATCCTTATATGCCACTTACCTGACAGTTCAAGGCATCATGACGATAATCTCGTGTAAAAACACCAGGTACCGTAAGACCAGGAGGCAGTACTTTATTAAATCGGTTGTAAATGGTTGCCCACACTTGATTAACAAGAGCCTAATAATTCAGGAAAAGTAGCATATTAGCAACACTACAAAATACAGGTGAGTTGCCAAAAAAAGGATTTATAACCTGCTTCTCTATTATGAGAATGCATACAGTAGTTGAAGCAATCTATCTGTTCTTTAGTAAATAAACACACTATTTCAACTACTCTGAGAATCTTCACAAAGGAATTCTTTAATATAGACAAATCTATTAAGTAACAAAGAACACATGCACATATTTTTAGGAAATACAGAAAACATACAGGTAAGTCATTCAGTTATTACTTTGTGGTGTAACAAGAGTGAACATAAATAATTCTTAATTGTACTTAGTTCATATACAATATGAACAGTGACCTATAAAATGACAGGTGTATTGTTTTTTGGAAGGAAAATTAAAATGATAGTAAGTCAAATTTCAACATCTTATTTGGCTGTTTGTCTGCACCATGGCCCTTTTCTATTAGAACAAAATGATGATACATTGTATTTTGTATTTTGATTGCTACAAATTGCCTACCTTTGTAGGAGCAACATACACAAGGACGCCATCATTACCATCTCTCAGGATTTTCTCCATGCAGTAGTAGGAGGCATACGTCTTCCCTGATGACGTAGGAGCAACAATGACTGCAGATTCATTGTTATCCACAACATCAAGAAGTTCTCTCTGTAGATAAACAGCAATGTCAATGTAAAGTAGTAAGAGTCCCCTCTGCGCTATTCTGTGCAACTGTATCTGGATTAAGAGACAAAAATTACACTGAATTTGCACAACAGACTTGTAACCAGATTGCTGTGGAAGGGGGAAGGAAGCTGCAATGAGTAGAAAAGGCAGAGATGGTATATTCCCATGCCAATATTGCTAGCACATGGTCAACACAGAAGAAGATGAGATGTGTGATGGTCATTGAGCCCATTTGTCACATGATTTCAAAGGACTAAATGTCACAAGATGCTGGAATCACATCTTGTGAATTGGTTTTGCTTTATCTGGCTAGGCAAAGAAAAATGACCTGGTGTTACCAAATGACTAGGTCATAGGAACATCCCTGCAAAGATTTATCTTGGCCAAGCCTTTTCTGTATTGGAAGAGAGGCTGTTATGGATGTCACAGTCCCATAACAGGAAAAAATTAACCAGAAAATGGGGGGAAATAAGCCCATACTATCATAGCATCAGGTCTCCAAGAAATGGAAAATGAAACAAAACACAACTTTAAAACAATGCCACTCAATGGAGACTGCTTGTGAGACACAGGTTATAATCAGCAAGATGTTTGGCATGAATATCCCTGACAAAGTATCTTATCTCACAAATACAGACATCCTGCATTGCAAAAACATATCTTGAATCCTGCATTTGAAGGCATGGGGTGCCCCTCCACAAAAGCTTGTGCCAAATAAAACTTGTTACTCAAAGATGCAACAGGAATCTTTACTGATTCTGAATCATTCATCTTTGTTAAGACCACAAGGTCTCCCACAACTCAGGGACCATCAGCCAGGAATGTTCAGTTCTTTATTAAAACACAAGCACAAAAGCTAAATTGACCATTTAGACATTTCACTGTCCTTTGATGCTTTGCTGCTCTTTGGCAAAATAGGGCCATCTGAAAAGATTAGCCAGGTGCATAGGTTACAGACACTAACAACTAGGTAAGAAAAAGAAGGTGGGCACAACGTAATTGACAAGAGGGCAGCTACTTCACAAATTAATCCATATTCAAGAAAAACTTAAGACAATCACCTGACATATATCCTTTGATTTGTATTCCTGCATCGAGCAGGAGGTTGGACTTGATGGCCTTATAGGCCCCTTCCAACTTCACTATTCTATGATTCTATAAAGGCACGAGGTGGTCATATTTTTCATTCTAGTATGGGCCTACATCAAGGGTTTCCAAAATGTGCACCCCTAAGGCACTGCCAAACCTAGCCAGGGGCACCATGGAATCTTCTCTCTGTTTATTCGCTGAACTGGTGCTGCTGCTGCTACTCCTGCTCCCGCTCCTTCATGCTTCTTTGTCTCCATGTACACCCTGCACCCTTGCCACTCCTCCTCCACCACCACCACTCAAGGAAGCCATGAGTCAAAAAAGTTTGGGAACCACTGGCCTACATCATGCTACCATATCTGTCTGAAGCCACCTCATGCTCCTGAAAACCTCTTAATGAAGCACCACCAACTTCCTTTTGAGCTGACCACCAAACACCTCGCTGAAATTCCTTTCTCAGGCACCAGAATCCAGGATTTAGCAGATATTCTGGCTCAATCTCTATTCTTCTCATAAATTCCTGATCCATATGAGATCAATTGAGAGGGAGATCAATGCATGAGGGAAAGATTCAGATATTTTTTTAAAAAAAATCCTCTCCTTGCTAGACTGCCTTGAAGCTGGGGGAATGTTAGGACAGAGATGCCAAGAGAGGGCAACTGAGGTCATATGCTAGAAGCAAAAATTTGTTGTTTTGTGCTATCAAATAGCTTCCGACTTAAGGTGACCCTGTGAATTAGTGACCTTCAAAAGACTAAATTGTTAACAGCCTAGCTCAGGTCTTCCAAACTAAAGGCTGTGGCTTTTTAAAATTGGACCTTTTTTAAATCTTCTCTTCCAGCTACAACTCCCCTCAGCCTTGCAAGTTTTGCTTCCTTTGCACTGATTTTTCCCCAGCAAATACATTTATTTCTATTTAAGTACCTCTACTGTAATGTATGCTATTCTCTAAAGCAGTTAGTGTGAATATTATATTCTTGTGTTTCCAATAATATTCCACTGCTAAACAGTTATATTAATGTGATTTAGGCAGCAGCTATACAGTGCGGAAAATATAGTGTGATCTACTGTGATCCACAGTTTTCAAATCAAGTTTCTGTGGATGAAATAGCTGTAGCTATCCAGACCACACACAATTTGAAGAAGTCAGCAAGAACAAAGGCAGGTAGCTGTGTTTACACAGAACTCCAACAGCAGAAGCTGCCTTTGACAACATTCTAACAAGGTGCTAATTGGCAACTTCAACTTCTTCTCTTCTTTTATTGTGGTTTTCCTAAAAGCCCTAGCAACACAGCACTTACATGAAAGTTATTGCTGTTTCCTTCAAGAAACTGTTTGGGGACAAAGGGCGCTCAGTTGAGGGGAACTGAATGAACAAGAAATTTCTTCACTAATTCTAAATGGATTTATTGTTATGGATGACAATTTTTGGTGTATCTGTTGTCCCCAAGGCAAAACTGACAAAAACTTCAATATAGCTGTTGAAGTAATGAGAAGAATCCATTCATTGATTGCAAATTATGATTACCAATATATAGGAGAATGATTTCCATCAAATTTGGAAATGACTCTGGAGCCTTGGATTTGACAATCTTGCTGCTTTTAAAAAATATATCAAGGTAACTGAAATGTCGGGAGATGTGCCACCCCCATGAGCACTGCTTTGCCTTTGGATCAGGCCATCACACAAAGCAGAAACTGGAGAAAAATTATGCCAGCCAATCAGGGAAAATTTAAAATCACCCCTGCCAGATGAACAAAAAAGTTGGTTCCCCACTCAAAAGAGATGATTCCACAATGGGCTTCTCTGCAGTGAGCACTGTGTAGTTACCAGATTTTAATTCAAATTCATCTGTGCCCAGCCCAATCCAAACTGTGGGGTAAGTGTCCCATGTAGTCACTCCCTTACTTAGCCCTGTGTTTATATCTGCTACTGACACCATTCAAAAATCTGTTACAGTAATGTCTCAGAACATGACTGAACTCATAATACGCTCTGAAAACTTAACAGATAACACTGTAGGTGAAGGCCAGGTAGGTTCTGGTGGTCTGGGGGCCACTTTCTTATCCCTAGAAACTGCCTGAGGCCACACCAATCCCTCAAAAATGTTTCAGATCCACTTTCAGATCTATCTATCTATCTATTTATCTGGCCACTTTCATATATATATCTGTGGCCAGAAGTTTACTTGATTTCAAAAACAAAACAAAACAAAAATACATCAGTTTCAAAGACACCAGTCTTGGAGAATGAAACTAAGGAAGGAGAAATGAAGGCCCATAGTTAATTATGTGTGTGAAGTGTGCCATCAAGTTGCTTTCAGCTTATGGAGACCCTAATACAGTTTTTCAAAGTATGTGAGATGAAATCAAAAACCTTCAAAATCCTCTTTCCTTTTCCCCCACTGTTTTTTTAATCCATATAATGAAACTGTCCTGTTATCAGGTTTTTAACCCAAAGACTAGTGTCGCCTTGTTCCTTCTCAAGTGCAAATAAGTCTCCACAGTATAAAATATGGGATGCTGTGTCTGCACAACATTGTAATAGATATGACAATAATAGAAAATTTAGGGTTTAAGAACTCCTGTTTTCTTAGAAACAGCCAATTTGTACAGAATTGTTATATGTTTTGCATTGTGCAAAGACAACAGTAAGGAAGAGCATAACGCTCCCTCAACACTATCCCACATTTGCTAGCTCCTTGAAACAACCATTGATAACCTCCAGGGGCCATACACATCCATTCCAGAACATTAGATCATCATACTTACACCTGTGACCCTCCATCTTTTCTTACAAAAATGGATTTGGTCTTTTACTGAACCCTCCTTACACTTTCTAGTGTCTAATAAAATTAAAGAACATACAATTTTGGTGTCTCAGGGGGCAGAGGAATGTTCCCCCCTCCCCCCCCAAATATAATTGCAGAATTGCAGCATATCCAAATTTGGGGAAAGGGATGGGGTTTGATGAAGCGGGGGTGCTGGGCTCCTGGAGGCCTATACAGCCTATAGGTCACATGTTGCTCATCTTTGTGTTATGTAAAACAGAAGAATTCTGTATCTAAAACAGAAGAATTCATAATTTATACCTGCCATGTATCAGGAATAAAATGCTGCACTCTGGGATCAGGATCTTTTCTTTCTTCTCGTATAAGATAATGGCCCATAAACTGCAGTTGAAACCGGGATGATCCCACACCAACAGCACATTTTGAATGCTTCTTTTTAACTTCCTTTTTCTCCTCTTCTGAAACCTATAAGCATTTAGAAATTTCATTTGAATTGCCTGTTTAAAAAATAAGTTCTTTCAATGTCCAAAGAAACAGGAATGGAAAACTGCTCTGAAGATTCCTTCATGTCTGGAGTGAAAGAAAGAAAAATGAGTTTGTGACTTAAAATCCCCAGGAAGTCTGGAATCACACAATTTAATATTTTTCATTAATGCCTTTCCCTCCATTCCTGTCGTGTCTATAGCTACTAATAAAATGAAATTGAGTAGCCAAGAAAAGGACAAGACAGCTTTACAGAAGGAAGTAGAGACTCTATCATGCTCTAAGGTAGCAAGTGTCTGCCAATACCAATTGGAAAGGGCCAAGAAGGAGAAAACAGGAACAGATCTATAATAGTGCAGACCAACAAGTAGGGGTTCAGTCCAACACGATGGAAGGATGGCTACATCAAAATGTGATTGCAAATGTTGTTTCCAGCAGTTGCCACATGACTGGGTTGGTGGTATTGTCCTACATGGCTTAGCCCTTTTCAGAGGATGAGGTCATTGAACTTGACCTGGATCCCCTCCCTGCTTTATCTGGCTTTAATTAATTATTTACTGCAGGCAACTAAATTGGAAAATGCCTCCACTACCTTATTTGCCTTCTGGATTCTAGCACCTAGTGTTACCATTTTTCTTTAGAGCTAGGAAACTAGTCATTCATCAAAGTATCACCATCTTGTAGAAGGAATGAAAACCAGGCACTCCCTCTGTCTCTTGTGCCTCTAGGAGAAGGCTCACAACTGGAGCCTCAAGATTTTCCTCAGCCCTGGTCTCCAAGGTCATCCTTGGCCTCATCCTCTGAAGAGGACTCAGCCATGTAGGACATGACACTGTCCCTCCCCAAGAGGAGAGATGGGTTAGACTTAATGCATACATGCAGAACACTCTAAATGTCTAATTAGCATGTGAGATATGTCCACATTATGTTACACCTAATAGAATGTGGCTGAATTTCACAGGCTTGGTAGACATGAATAACTTTTGTAGACATGAATAGCAAAACTGGTGTTAGCCAGTGGTATAGTGATAAATCTCCTTATGCAGGTGCTATTCCAGCACCACCCCAGGAGAGTCTCAAATTGTGAGCAACTGGGTTGATCCATGTCAACAAATGAAGATCACATCTTTTAGAAAGCTAATGGGTCCTCACTGCGCATTTGGGAGAAAAAATTAAAAAAACAAAGTCAGCATAGAAATGAGGAAAAAGTTTGGTGCTGTCCACAATCAGTGGGGTATAGGGGAGAATGCCATAGCAGCGTAACAAAATATAAGGCCATAAGCAGAGAAGTGTTCTTTCTGGCATCAGTCCCTGGAATGACCATCTGTAGTCACATAGGCATTCCAGAAGCTGCTGTCAAAATGAAAGCCTCCCTACCGAGAGCCTCTACTTACTCCAAACCTCAAATGAGGGTTTTCTAAAGCTGATAGTTTAAAAAAGCTGTCTTCTTTCCACCAGACAAGGGACAATGGATCTAGTTAAAGATTTTGTAGAAGACCATGATAACTATGGAAAGAATTCACTTCTAGTTGCTTAAGAGCAGTGATACAAAAAAGGATTTGTACTGCTACAAGACAAGTCTTGTCTGCTGCTACAGATAGAGCTGTATTTTGCATTCTGCATTTTAGAAGTGTGGAAATTGAATTGCAAAAATCTAACTTATGCACATCCCCTGATATTTCACAATTACCTTGATATATTTTAAAGAAGCAGCAAGATTGTCAAATCCAAGGCTCCAGAGGCATTTCCAAATCTGATGGAAATCATTCTCCTTCAATATATCTTGGTCATCATAATTTACAACCAATGAATGGATTCTTCTCATCACTTCAACAGCTATATTGAAGTTTTTGTCAGTTTTGCCTTGGAGAGAACAGATACACCAAAAATAATCCATAACAATAGTCAAACCCATTTAGAATTAGTGAATAAATTTCTTATTCATTCTATAATTGTGAGAGCAAGTTTTATAGTTAGTAGTGGACAAAGAATGGACTAGGATTGGGAAGACCTGGGTTCAAATTCCCACTCAGTCATGAAATTCACAGGATTACCTGGGACAGTTATTCTGTCATATATTCCCATACTTTCTGTCTTGCAGTGTTCTTTCCATAAGCCAAAGCAAACATTCAGTGCTGCCATTTCTGCACGACATTTCACAGATTCACTTTGACATTTTTCCAGAAATTCTTCCAGATATTTAATTCCAGAAATCACATCCTCTTTAATTTTTGTTTCAACTGACATTGAAAGAGCACCCCATTTATGCTCTTCTTTTTTCTCTTCCGCAGCTCTCTTTCTCTTCTGGTTCTCCTCTATGATCATTTCTGCTTTGGTCTTCTGTGAACCAAAAGAGCAACAGACTATTAATCCACTTTAGTTTACCTTGTTGAAGCTGAGTTGCTGGGATTCCAACTTCATGATAGAACCACAGAATCACAGAATAATGAAGTTTGAAGGAGCCTATACGGCCATCAAGTCCAACCACCTTCTCAATGCAGGAATACAAATAGAGAGGTTACTTACCTGTAACTCTGGTTCTTCTAGTGGTCATCTGTGAATCCACACTATAGGGTTTAATCTGCCCTTGTGCAGAGGTTTCTGGAATATTCTAGAGCTTTATCACACATTCGCCAAGACCGCCCCCCCCCCAGTAAACGTGGTCCACCCATCCTGGCGATCACCTCAGTTCCTAAGAACAGTCCGCCGCTGTAGCAAAAAGGGACAGACAGAGGGGAGGACAGGCAGGAACTGTGAATTCACAGATGACCACTCGAAGAACCAGAGTTACAGGTAAGTAACCTCTCTTTCTTCTTCATGGTCTCTGTGAATGCACACTATAGGGTGATTAACAAGCTGACTTACCGGAGGAGGGATGTCACGGAAGAATAGATGATAGTACAGCTCTGCCAAAGGCAGCATCCGTCTTGGCTCTGAGATCAAGATGGTAATGTGTGGCAAAGGTAGATGGAGTTGCCCAGGTAGCAGCCTTACAGATGTCAGGGACAGGTATACCTTTCAAGAAAGCTGTGGAAGCAGCAACAGCTCTTGTGGAGTGTGCCGTAATGCGGGACGGCAGAGGCTTGCGAGCGAGCTGGTATGCCAGGCGTATCGTCACGATCCATCAAGAGATGGTCTGAGAAGAGACATGGGGACCCCTATGAGGTAAATGAGGGGTGACAAAGACTCTCTTAGACTTGCAGAAGGAAGAAGTTCTAGAAACGGAGAACACCAGAGCCCTCCTAACGTCTAGTAAGTGTAAGGACTGTTCCAGTTCGTTAGCAGGTGATGGGGAAAAGGTAGGTAAAATAATGGGTTGTTTAAGGTGAAAAACGGAGACAACCTTTGGGAGAAAACATACATCCGGATAAAGAGTAACTTTGTCAGGGTGGAATTGAAGGTACAGTGGGTCAACTCGGAGAGCAGTGAGTTCAGAAGCTCTGCGAGCAGAGGTAATAGCAACCAGAAACAAGGTCTTAAAGGAGAGGAAACGTTCTGACATAGTCGCAAGAGGTTCAAAGGCAGGCAGTGTGAGATGGCGTAAATCAGTGTGTAACGACCATTGTGGCGGGAGGGAGGGACGGGATGGGCACATATTGGATATGCCTCTGAGGAATTGTTTCAGAGTGGGATGCCTGAATAGCATGGCAGTATCTGAGTCCTTTGGTTGATATGCCACAATGGCGGAGATATAAACATTGAGGGTAGACAGTGAAAGGGCACGACTGAAGAGATGTGAAAGGAAGGTTAAAAGTGCATGAAGAGTTGTTGGCATGGTAGGTAGGTTATGGCGAATTGCAAATTTCTGAAAGGCAGCACATTTATAGGCTTAAAGTCTTGTGGTGGCAGGCTTTTGAGCATTAGCTAAGATAGTAGGTATGGAGGTGAATTCTCCATGCTGTGAGGTGGAGAGTGTGGAGATCGGGAAGGAAGGTCTTCCCTTGATGCTGAGTGAGGAGATGAGGGAGGAGGGGCAGACGGAGGAAGTTGGTGGAGAAGGACCAGAGCATGGTGAACCAAGGTTGTCTGGGCCACCATGGGGCAATGAAAATGGCATCTGAGCGATCCTGATGGAGTTTGACAATGGTCCGTAGAAGGAGGAGTATGGGAAGGAAGAGGTAGAGTAGATGCGGGGACCACTGGATCATGAAGGCATCTCCGAGGGAGCCTGGCCCGATTCCCGCCCTGGAGCAGTAGAGGGCGCATTTTGTGTTGTGAGAGTTGGCAAAAATGTCTATGTGGGGGTGACCCCAGAGATTGCAGAGACGAAGGAAAACAGAATCATTGAGAGTCCATTTGTGCATCTGAGTGTGAAGTCTGCTGAGCACATCTGTCAGTTGGTTGTGGTGCATGGCAATATGAGCTGCAACTGGGTAGATATGGCATTCGAAACACCACTCCCATAGTTGGACAACAAGGTATAGGAGAGGGATGGAATGAGTGCCTCCTTGTTTGTTGACATAAAATGAGAGGTTCAAAAGCGCGGAAGGCTTTGAAGATGGCAAGTAGTTTGAGATGGTTGAGATGAAGACACCTCTCGGAGCAGAACCATGGAGCATGTATGTGGGACTGGCATCGGTGGTGACCTGAATAGTGAGTTGAAGAAGGCCTGCTGATGAAGAGGTTGGCTGGTGTGTCCCACCAGTAGTTTGGTAGGTGGGCCGGACATTGGATTGAAAAGAGATAGGTACCATTCCTGAAGTGAATGCATTTGTGACGTTTTCCTCGTGGCCCCTGCTTGTTTCACCAAACCAAGGGCTAACGCTAAGTATCCCAGAGGCTGACACCAATTTGTCGTGATACCCACGTGCCCTGTTTATTATTCCCTCACAAAGGCGCACGTCGCATTCTCTTTTCGCTGCCACCAGTGGATTACTTCAATCCACTATATAAAATGACGCATGTCAGAACACTTGTCTTGTGAACAGAAAAAGAACTTATTTATTGAAGTGAAGCAGAATGAGTAATAACAGAAGTTTTTCAGATATTCAGTATACATAAGCAATTTCATCAACAGTTCCCTCACTTGCAATTTCATTACCACCCTCTCTACCTATTTTCCTAACTAGCCCTCCTCTTTCTGACTAACCAGCCCCATCTGACTCCTCCTTCTCCAGCCAAGCCTCATGTAGCTGCTGACTCTGCCCCTCCAGCCCTCTCATAGGTTCATGCAAATCAGCTCATGAATATGAGTGACATGGGTGGTCGCCACAGTATCTTTAATCGGGTATGTTGTATGACTGACGTGGTGGAGGCAATGAGGCCTAGAAGATGTTGAGTTTTATGTGCGGTGACAAGTGCACGAGGTTGGAAGTTATGAAGAAGTGAATTGAGCTTTGCTGTTTTCTCTTGAGGGAGGAAGGCTCTTGCCTTTCGTGAGTCTAGAACAGCGCCTATGTAGGTAACTCTTTGAGAAGGAATCAGTATGGATATGTCCCTGTTGGCTTTCAGGACCAGATCCGCCAGAAGTGATAGAGTTAGGTCTATGTCATGCACAGCCTGGGAGCAGGAAGGAGCGACCAGTAGCCAATTGTCTATGTATGGGAAAATGGAAACTCCTTGCATGCGGAGATGAGCCACTACGGGGGCCATGCATTTTGTGAAAACCCGTGGGGCAGTAGAGAGCCCGAATGGAAGGGCTTTGAACTCGTAGACAGCGTTTCCAAGAGAGAATCTGAGAAATTTCCGGTGATCTTGACGGATGGTAATGTGAAAATAGGCCACACTTAGGTCAATTACAGCAAACCAGTCGCCTTCCTGAAGGATGGGTAGAATGCATTCTAGTGCACCATACGGAAGCACTTCTGAATGACATAATAATTGAGGTCTCGGATGGAATGGAGACCTCCATCTCTCTTTGGGACAGTGAAGTAGTGGGAGAAGAATCCGGGGTTGTCGTCTCGTGGGGCAACAGGAATGGCATTTTTAAGTAGAAAGGATTGAATCTCCTGCTTCAGAATATTTGACGGGGTGGTCAAAACCGTCTTTGGTGGTGGGTGTGAGAGAAAATTTGATTGCATAACCAGTGGCGATGATTGCGAGATCCCAGGAGTCGGTGGTGATAGAGGTCCAAGATGGAAGGTGGGTGGTGTTGAGTGGTAAGGTATGGAATAGGCAGATCTGGGCAAGAGGAAAGTCAAAGACTGTTTTGTTTTCTTGTCAGGGCGCCTGGGGTGTTGTCGCTGTGTGGCGTATCGGGGTTGAAAGGAGGAAGAAGATTGTGGTAAGTACTTTTGTCTATCAGGAAAAGATTTGTATTGTTGATAAGGGGAAGAACGGCCCCATTGGTATTGCTGGGGTCAATAATATGGTTGAGTATTGTATGAACATGCTGTTTTTCTCATTTTTTGCAGGTTGTCTAAGATCTCATCCATTTTGTCATCTAAGTGAACCGATGCCATCAAACGGTAAGTCCTCAATCCGCAAGTGCGAGTCTTCAGAAATATGGGCTGAACAAAGCCATGCATGTCTGCGGAGAGCGACAGCGGTGGCCATGTGTTTTGAAGCAGCTTCAATGACATGGCATGCAGTAATGTGCTCTTGATGGGCTAGAGCCATGGCCTCTTGGTGGAAAGCAACGCCACGGGCTTTGTATTCATCAGGTGCCGACTGAAGAGCTGGAAGGGCTCTGTTCCAGAGATGCCGATGGTAGGCACCCATAGCTGCTAGATAGTTGGCAGCATGTAGTGTGAAAGAGGCAAGAGAATAGACTTTTTGACCAATGATGTCGAGCTTCCTGCCCTCCTTGTTGTTGGGAGTCACATTAGAACGGTTGTGAGCTCTATTTTGTGTGGCATTGACAATGACAGAGTTAGGAGGTGGATGTTTGAAGAAGAAGGTGGTATTTTCTCCATGTGTTTTATATAAGTTCTCGACCCACCTGGAAATTTGTGGTACCGAGGTGGGTTTTGACCATGATTGTTTGATTAGTTTAAGAAGAGATGGGATAAATCCCATACAGAGTGTGTGGGGGGGTTAATCTTGGTTGATGTCTTCGTATACCTTGTCAGATTCTGTCAGAACACGTTGTTGGACTTCGAGGTCCATGACCTTAGCTATACGGAGTATGAGCTGTGAATAATAGGAGGAATCCTCTGATGGAGATGGAGGATTGTTATCAGCCATGTCCGAATCACATGTCAGTAGATTAGGCGGAGACTCTTGCGTTGGTGAGGAGTCAGAAGTTTCAGTGTCAAAGAGTTGTGGAGATAAGCGGGGCTGGTGACCTAACGGTGGAGAGCATTGCCGGTATGGAGAGCTGGAAGTATGAAGCAGAACGTCTTCTGGAGATGAAGGTGGGTAGCATTTAGGCTTGCTGGTACAGTGTTTGGAAGGTAAAGAATGAGCGGACAGGTGAGACGTAGGTCGCTTGAGTTGGCGAGCATGCGTAGTATCAAGAGGGGCAGACGAAGGTCTGGTACAGGTGGTAGTGACTTGGAGAGAAGAAGAGTGGACATGCGAGAGCGTGGCAGGTTCGGTGGCTTGTGATGGAGCCAAAGTCAATGGATGAGATCGCTTGGGTGCCGTAGCTGGTTGAGCAGTGAAGGGCTCGACAAGATGACCCCGCTTATGAGAGATTTTAGAAGGGTTCAGTACCGGAGGAGGCGGTATGGTGTAATCCTCAGAAGATTTGTAGTATTCTTGGGCTCTCTGATGGTATCGAGGAGGAGACGGCGACTTTGAGGAATCGGATGGGTAATAGTAAGCATACAGAGTGTGTTTTGGTTCGATGTAGAGACCGGTATCGGGTTGCCAATATCGATACGACCGGTGTCTATGTCATTTGGGTGGAGGATCGTAGTAGGTTGGAGGCTCATATAAGGTAACTCACTTTGGATGATGGTAGCAAGCCTGAACATCATGCAATGCCATCAACCCCGTTGATATCGGAGGTTGTGCATGTTCGGCATCGGATCGGCAAGTGTACGGTGAGTTTTTCGAGATCATTTGCATGGAGGCAATGGATCAGCTAAAAGAGACAGTGAATCCAATTCAAAAGCAGAGACAGAGCAACCCATAGATTTGGGGCTCAACTAGGCCGATTGTGGAATCACTGTTACCTCAGCCGAGGTATTAGCCCATTCTGGAGACTGGGCAAGTAGAGGAGAAGGTGGTTGACCGGATGGCGGGGGGATGGAGTCATCATCCACAGAAGGAGAGTCTAGACATACAGTTGGCTGGTCTTGGATGGGAAGTGAAGAAATGGTCTTGTCAGTTGCAGATCGAGAAGGCGGTGGTTGTTTGGCAGTCTGAGAATCAAGAGAAGATTTATTTGTTTTTTTGGATTTGGAATGCTCAGATGTCGAGGGAGGCTTCGATGTCGGTGTCGATTTCAACTTCAATCCCAAGACCTTAGATTTTGAAGTAGACTTAGATTTAGGTTTCGATGAGACAGATTTCAAAATCGGAGAGGTGGAGGGCATATCTGAAGAGATAGTGCTGTGAGGCTGGGGAGTCAGTGTGGCCTCCATCGCAGGTGGTAATGGACGGAGGGAACGTTCCCAAAGGAAAGACCTGAGGCACTGTTGCCTGAGTTTGAGAGCCTGTTTTGTAAGATTTCTGCAGGCTTGACACAATGAGGGTTGATGTGATTCCCCGAGGCAAAAAAGACAGGAGTTGTGTCCGTCAGAGAGGGGAATCTTGTTAGGGCACGAGGTGCACCATTTGAACAGTCCTGTGGGGGCCATAAAATGGCAGGAAGGGGGAAAGGGGGGTAGTAGGGAGAGGAAGCACATATCGAAAAGTCTCTCACTGATTTCCCTCCGATTTTCTTTCTTTTACAGTTGAATGAAGAGAAGATTAAGGTGAACGGAGAGCTCGTTGTGAGATGAAACCTTAGCCACGGCAAAAAGAAACTGAGGTGAATGCCAGGATGGGCAGACCACGTGTACTAGGGGGTGGTCCTGGCGAACGCGTGATAAAGCTCTAGAATATTCCGGAAACCTCTGTGCAAGCGCAGATTAAACCCTATAGTGTGCATTCACAGAGACCACGAAGAAGAAAGAGGGGTTACTTACCTGTAACCATGGTTCTTCGAGTGGTCCTCTGTGAATCCACACAAATGGGTTATTCTGCGCCTGCGCAGGACCTCTTGGAAGTTCCTAGTGCTTAAAGACATGTGATTAGTGGGATGTTCCCCTGTGGAGCACATGCTCCACCTGCCTGAAGTCCCCTCAGTTCCCAAAAAGTGTCGCTGTCAGGAAATTAGATAGAGACGACAATGTGATGGACAGAGGGGAGGACGGGCGGGACATGTGGATTCACAGAGGACCACTCAAAGAACCATGGTTACAGGTAAGTAACCCCTCTTTCTTCTTCGTGGTCTCTGTGAATGCACACTAATGGGTGACTAGCAAGTTCACTTACCGGTTGGTGGGACGTCACGTTAAAAAGGAGGTAAGAACAGCTCTGCCGAAGCTCATTCTTTGCTCTGACGTCCAGCCGATAGTGAGTCACAAATGTCGAGGGGGTAGACCAGGTAGCTGCTTGACAGATGTTGGAAACATCCACCCCATGAAGAAAGGCAGTAGAGGTGGAGACAGCCCTGGTGGAGTGGGCTTTAACAGAGTCAGGTAGCGGTTTACCCACCAATTCATAAGATAAAGTGATTGCCTGGACTATCCACCTTGAAATGGTTTGTGAGGAAGCTGGAGAGCCCTGGTAACAGATGAACAGACAGGGAGATTTTCTAAAAGATTTAGTTCTGTCAACATAAAAAGTGAGAGAGCATCTGACATGTAGAGTGTGGAGCATGCACTCTAGATCCGATGTTGGAGATGGAAAAAGAGAAGGAAGTACCAAAGGTTGATTGAGATGGAACTCTGAGACGACCTTAGGTAGAAAGGAGACGTCCGGGTACAGGGTAACTTTGTCAAGGTGAAACTGAAGATATGGTGTATCAGCTCTGAGAGCTGCTAGCTCGCTTGCTCGTCTGGCTGATGTGATGGCAACTAGATATAAGGTCTTGAGGGAAAGAAGTTTGAAATTGGAAGTGGCTAGCGGTTCGAAAGGAGGGCAAGTAAGGGCATTTAGGACCATCTGGAGAGACCATTGCAGAAGTGGTGGTCGCTGCGGAGGACAGATGTTTTGGAGGCCCTTAAGAATCTTCTTTAGAGTAGAGTGCAAGAAGAGCCTAACAGCATCAGAATCAGGTGACTGATACGCTACAATAGAAGAAATGTAGACCTTCACGGTAGAGTGTGGCAGACCCAGATGAAAGAGATGAAGAATGAATGTAAGGAGCGTCTCGAGGGAGACCGGTGCTGTTGCGAGTCCCTTGGAAGCTGCAAAAGTGGAGAAAGTCTTCCATTTATAGCGGTAGAGAAGTTGAGTGGGAGGCGAGGAAGGTGAAAGAGTTCTGTTGACATCGTTCGCAGGTGGTTGAACCAAGGTTGGCACAGCCACCAAGGGGCTACCAAGATGGCATTGGAGTGAAACTGCCAGAGTCTGACCACTGTCCTTTGAATGAGGGGAAAAAGGTATAGAAGACCGGTTCCCCAGTTGACCATGAAGGCGTCTCCTAGAGCAGTGCTCCCCAACCTTTTTAATACCAGGGACCGGTTTTTTTGAAGACCATTCTTCCAAGGACCGGGGGGGGGGGCTGCCGCCACCGGCATCCATGAATGGGGGGGCGTCCGTGCGTGGGGGTACTTCTTACGCAGTAGTATGGACTGCCAAAAAGACAAACAAGTGGGTCCAAGATCAAATAAAGCCTGAAGTTTCTTGGGAAGTTAAAATCATGAAACTGAGGCTGTCCTACTTGGGGCGCCTCATGAGAAGGCAGGAGGGGTTCTTTGGAAAAGGCAATGATGCTGGGAAAGGTGGAAGGCAGCAGGAGAAGAGGAAGGCCAAATACGAGATGGACTGACTCCCTTAAGGAAGCCATAGGGTTGAGTTTATAAGAGGTGAGCAGGGCTGCTGAGGGCAGCGCATTCTGGGCATTCACAGGGTCACCCTAAGTGTGCGGAGGGGGCGACTTGAGGGCACCCAACAACAGCAGCAGCAGCAGCAACCAGAACCACCACCACCCCACACTTCAGCAGGAGTGTGGGAAGCAGTAGCACAAGTGGGATTTTGTGCTCCGCAGAACCCCCAACCCCAGAACGCCTCCTGCTCCTTGGCCGGTCTTTGGTTTTCTCCTGGCGGGAGGAGGCTAGGCCTTGGGAAAAAGTGCGGGGGGAGGGTTTTCAACAGGGCGCCTCGTGCCTGCTGACGGGCGCGGTGGGGCCCACTCGGAGGACACCTCGTGGGGCGGATGAGCAGCATTTGTATGGCTGTCGTTGCACCGGGCGCTGCCCCGCAGGAGAGCCCCGACGGGCGTGGAAGGAAGGCTAGCCGGTCCCGACCGAACCTGGGGGTGGTGGTCGCACGGTTCTTTTCCTCCTTCCTTCTCTCCCTCTCTCCCCCTTTGCATACCCTTCTGCCACCGGCTGCTTCGCTGTCCCAGCGGAGGGACGGACGGATGGAGGAAAATGCTGGGTCTCTCGCTGCTGCTGGGCTTCAGCACCGGCCTCCTCGCCTACTACTGGGCGCGCGTCCCCAAGGTCAGCACCGCAGCGGCGGCAGCCCCGGAGCCTCTTGGGCAAGAGCGACAGGGCGAGGGCGGGCATCTGGAGCAACCCTCTTCCCAGCAAAACAGGGAGTGACTGGGCTGCCGCCCCCGCCAGGGCTCGTCCTCTGGGCGCGTGCAGAGTGGAAAAGAACTCCCAGGAGGGAGCGGGCTGGGTGGCAGCGGCCCTTCTTCTCTCCCAACCCTGAAGCTCCCCAACGTTTTCGAAGGCACTTTATGACCCTCCATGTGCACCAAAGAAGGTTTAGTAAACAGCCCAGATAACGCTGTCGAAGTAGCTGGCTTTTGGTCTGGTTTATGTTTGTTTGAACTTTATATTTCATATACTGTCATGATTTTAAATTGTGCAACGCCCTGAGATGAATAAAGAGAGAAGCAGCGGACAGGAAGCGAAGCGCTGGGCTTGATTGCAGCTCGGGAGCAAACTCCCGGCAAGCGCCCGAAATGGTTTGCAGGAGCAGCCGGGCAAGCAGGGCGCTCGGCAGCTGAGGGGGCGAAGTCTCTGGGCACGCGCAGAGGGCCTGAAGCCCAGCGCTTCGCTTCCTGTCCGCTGCTTCTCTCTTTATTCGTCTCAGGGCGTTGCACAATTTAAAATCATGACAGTATATGAAATATAAAGTTCAAACAAACAAAAACCAGACCAAAAGCCAGCTACTTCGACAGCGTTATCTGGGCTCCTGCAAACCATTTTGGGCGCTTGCCGGGAGTTTGCTCCCGAGCTGCAATCAAGGAGCGAAACCGCCTCGCCTACGCCCTGGTGCGGGTCTCTCCGTCTGTCTGTCCCTCCCACCTGGCTGGCTGTCCGTCCGTCCCTCCAGCCGCGACTAAGGGTTGGCTCGCCCAGGCGCACCTACCCTTCTGCCTCCCCCTTGGCCGCGGAGACGGAACCTACCCGCCCGCCCGCCTCTTCTCCGGGGCTGCCAGGCGCTCTCAGGCTGGGAAGTGCCAGACCAGAGGGGGGAAATCCCGCTTTCCCTCCCCCCTCGGCAGATTCGGTTCGCTGCCTCTGAAGCGCCGGCTTCGGTGGGCGCTGGAGCGCTGCAGGCGAGGGGCCGGGGGTGGGTGCGTGCGTGTTGCTGGGTTGGCTCCAGGAGTGCCTGTCCCACTGCTGCCACCGGCGGCGGGAACCAGAGACGCGCCAGGCCCACCAACGACCATCTTCCCTACAGGGACAGCGCCAGGCTTGCAGCTCAGGCCCCGCCAAGTCTCACACCACTTCTTCTTGCTCCCTGCGCTCCTTGGGAGCTTGAAAAGAGGAGCCGCCACGTGGATACCTCGGGCGCATGCACGAAGGGGTGGGGAGCGCTCACGCCGGCGCTGGCACACACGCACATGCACAAAGCAGCTGTGGGGAGGGGAGTGCGTGCGGGGGGCGGGGCAGAAGGTCAGTCTTCGCGGCCCGGTCCGGCTCAGGCCACGGACCGGCACCGGGCCGCAGACCGGGGGTTGACGACCTCTGTCCTAGAGAGTTCACGCCCCTCCCTGCTCTGGAGCAATATTGGACGCATTTGGCATTCTCATGTGTAGCAAAGACATCAAGAATAGGAATGTCCCATCGGTGACAGATCTGGGCAAAAACGGAGTCGTCCAGGACCCATTTGTGGGTTCAAGTAGTGAGGCGACTGAGATAGTCTGCTATAAAGTTGTCCTCAGTGGCCACGTGGACTGCTACAGGAAAGACATGATGGGTGTAACACCACTCCCAGAGATGGATTGTGAGATATAGAAGAGAAAGGGAGTGTGTGCCCCCTTACTTGTTTACATAGTTAAGGGCAGTTGAATTGTCTGTAGCCAATTGAACTGCTCGCCCGACGATGAGAGGATGGAAGACACGAAAGGCCTTGATGATGGCAAGCAGCGCAAGATGGTTGATATGCAATGTTTGTTCTCTCTTTGTCCACAGGGCATGGATTCTGTGGTCTTGACAATGAGCGCCCCATCCTGTGGGGCTGGCATCGGTAGTGACCTGAACCGTGAGCTGGAGAGGAGCGAACGGACGTCTGACTGTGAAATGCAGGAGGAAGGTCCACCAGGTAAGTTGGCGAGATAATTCCCTTGAAACTGTTAAACGTTTGGAGGGGGAATCAATCATCGGGTTGAACAGGGAGAGGTACCAGGATTGAAGGGATCTCATTTTGAGCTGGGCATGTTGAATAACGGATGTACAGTGGTACCTCGCTAAACGATTGCCTCGTTAAACGACGAATCCGCTAGACGATGAGGTTTTGCGATCGCTGTTGCGCTTCGCAAAACGATGATTCCTATGGGAGCTTTTCGCTGGACAATGTTTGGGTCCGTGCTTCGCCAGACGGGCCTGTCCCATGACCCCCACCCCACCCCTTTCAGAAGCCTCCCGGGGCGCAGGGGAAAAGCGGAATTTTTTTATTTCCAGCTTTTCCCCCTGAATTTTCAGAGCAGAGAAAGCCTCTTATTAGCCCGCCCATCAGCTGTTCGTCGGGAGAGGAGAGGGGCAGGAGCAGAGAAGAGGACAAAATGGCTGCCAGGGCTTGTTCAGCAGGTAAACAGGCAGTGGAAATGCACCCAGGGAAGCCTCTGAAAGCAGCGCTTTGCAGTGGGGGGGCGTGGGGGGGTGGCGGGCCTGCCCTTGCCACCCACCCACCCACCCCGCGGCAAAGTGCCACTTTCAGAAGCCTCTGGGGTGCTTTTCCACTGCCTGTTTCCCTGCTGGGAAAGCCGGGAGAAGCCTCAGAAACCCTGCTCCTATCAGCTGTTCGTTGGGAGAGGGGAGGGGGAAGGAGTGGAGAAGAGCACAAAATGGCTGCCGGCTGCCTGCCGGCTTTTAGCTGTTTGGTGCTCTTTTCCGGATGTTCCGCTGCTACCAGGCACTGTGAGGAGCCGGGCTCAGGTCTACAGTACCTGGTAAGTGACTTTCTTTTAATTTTTTTTAAGTTTCTGTGCTTTTCTTTCCCATCAGAACGCATTAATTAAATTCCAATGCATTCCTATGGGAAATTTGGTTTCGCAAGACGATGTTTTCGCATGACAGCAATTTGTCTGGAATGGATTAACATCGTCTTGCGAGGCACCATTGTAGTTGAGGCCATGAGACCGAGAAGATGCTGGGCCCGATGCGCTGATACTGAAACGAGGGGATGGAAAGGCCGTGTTGCAGTTTTGAACTTGGTTATTCATTCTTGAGGCAGAAAGGCTTTGGCCCGAGATGAGTCGAGACAGGCCCCAATATAGTCCGCAGTTTGAGAGGGTTCTAGCTGAGATTTGTTGAGGTTGACCTTGAGCCCGAGGTCGTTAGCGTGGAAAGAGTAAAGCGAGTGTCCCTTAGGGCGCTTTGGTAAGAGTTCGATACAATTAGCCAATCGTCGATGTATGGAAAAACAGTTATGCTGTGTAGGCGGAGATGTGCAGCGACTGGTGCAAGGCACTTTGTGAAGGTCCTCAGAGCGGTGGAGAGGCCGAATGGGAGAGAGCAAAACTGGTAAGCGGTACCCTCAAAGCAGAAGTGAAGGTACTTGTGATGGACGTGGATGGATGGAAATGTGAAAGTAAGCGTCCTGGAGATCTATCACAATGAACCAGTCTCCTTGTGAAAGGAGAGGAATGACGGTATCAAGTGTGACCATCCTGAAGCGTTTGGGCTAGATGTATTTGTTGAGATGTCTGAGATCGAGGATAGGGCGAAGACCTCCGTCTCGCTTTGGAACGGTAAAGTAACGGGAATAGAAGCCGTTGTGAAGATCGTGGCTGGGAACTTTGAGGATGGCTCGTTTCTGAAGGAGAAGAAAGGCTTATCTACATGAAACCGCTGGGAGAGGTCATCAGGAGGTTTGGGCTGAGGAGTCAGCAATATGCTGACGATACTCAGCTCTACCTCTCGTTTTCCACCAATCCAGGTGAGGCGGTTTCTGTGCTGAACTCGTGTCTGGACCTGATAATGGACTGGATGAGGGTTAATAAATTGAAACTCAATCCAGACAAGACAGAAGTGCTGTTAGTGGGTGCTTCACCGGACAGGCTGGAGGGCCATTTCCCTGCCCTGAATGGGGTTACACTCCCCCTAAGGGACAGGGTCCGCAGCTTGGGGGTGCTCCTGGACCCCAGTCTAACACTGGAAGCCCAGGTGGACTCGGTGGCCAGAGGCGCCTTCCTTCAGCTGCGGAAATTATACCAGCTACGGCCCTACCTGGACGAGCGGAGTCTCATGACAGTTACACACGCACTGGTAACATCTCGCATAGATTACTGCAATGCGCTCTACGTGGGGCTGCCTTTGAAGACGGTCCGGCGACTGCAACTGGTCCAGAATCGAGCTGCGCGGCTGGTGAGTGGTGGGGCCGCTAGGGACCATATCAAGCCGATTCTATTTAAGTTACATTGGCTACCAGTTGCTGCCCGGGCCCAATTCAAAGTGCTTGTTTTGACATATAAAGCCCTAAACGGCTTGGGCCCTGGATACCTGAAGGACCGCCTCCTTCCATATGAACCTACCCGGCAGTTAAGATCTAGCCAGGGGGCCCTTTTGAAAGAGCCGTCCCTCAAGGAGGTAAGAGGGATGGCTTGTAGACAAAGGGCCTTTTCGGCAGCTGCCCCCAGACTATGGAATGCCCTCCCGACTGAGATTCGTCTGGCGCCGACGCTGATGACATTTCGGCGCCAGGTCAAAACCTTCCTGTTCCAGAAGGCTTTTAATTGAAATGATATCAGCTGTGGGTCCGATGGCAATTTTTTAGAGTATATATTTTAATTGCATTTTAATTGTTTTGTCTTTTTATTGTATTTTAAATGTTGTAAGCCGCCCAGAGACCTCTGGGTAGTGTGGGCGGCATATAAGTTAAATAAATAATAATAATAATAAATAATATTCCTGAAGGGTTGGTGAGTATGGTGTGACCTGACTGACGGGTGGAAGTTCTTTGAATTCAAGAAGATGGCCATGGCGGATGATAAACAATACCCAGTGGTCGTTTGTAATGCGTGACCAAGAATGGAGGAAAAGGTGGAGATGAGTTTGAAAGGAAGTACGAAAGCTGACCTTGGGCTGAAAGGAGTCAGGGATATTGCTTGCCCTTTTTCTGAGGACGACGAAAGGGCTGATGACGCTGAGTCCGAGGCTGAGGTCGAAAGGTGAAAGAGGCAGAAGTAGAAGGTCCTGCGAAAGGTCTGTCTGTGACTTGAGTTTTGTATGGCCGATATTGTTGTTGTTGATATGGTTGCTGGAAGAAAGTGGGTCGACGCCATTCGGGACGCTGATATCGATAGGATTGTTCTGGCTGTTTTCCTGCTCTTGTGTAGGTTGTCCATTACTTTGTATATTTTCTCATTAAATAGACCTGCACCCTCAAAGGGGAGGTCCTCTATACAAGACTTGGTGTCGTCTGAGATGCCCGCTGAACGGAGCCAGGCATGCCGTCTAAGGGTGACTGCGGTAGCCATAGCTTTGGAAGCGGCATCAGCAGTGTGACGGGTAGCTATTCGCTGCTGCTTTGCCAAGGTGGATGCTTCTAGATGGACATTAAGAGCGTCCGTCCTGGAGTCTTCAGGAGAAGCCTATAAGATCGGGAGGACCTTGTTCCAGAGCTGTCTATGGTAAGCACCCATAGCAGCCTGGTAGTTGGCGACTCTCATGATGAATTATGTCAAAGAGTAGATGCTGACCAAGGATGTCTAACTTTCTGCCTTCTCTGTTTGTCGGGGCCACTGATGATTTGTTACGAGCCCAGGATTGGTTTGATTCCACAATAATTGAATTGGGAATCGGGTGCTTCACCAGAAAGGAAGTATCTGAACCATGAGTCTTATAATGGTTCTCCACTCGCCTGGATATTTGAAGGGAGGACGGTGGTTTATCCCAAGACTCTTTTACCAAATCAAGCATAGCCGGTATGAAAGCCAGACTGAGCGGTGGGGTTTTATCCTGGTTGATATCATCAAAAACTAAGTCCTGTTTTGGAGGTGGTGGCTGTTCGACCTCGAGTTTGAGGGATTTGGCCATTCAGAGTACAAGTTGAGAGTAAGATGTAAAGTCCTCAGAAGGTGAAGGAGGGTGATTATCAATGACATCAGAGTCCGGAGTAGGTAAGTTGGAAGGTGATTCCTGAGAGGTTTCCGAAGGGAGATCGTGAGCCTCGGAAACATCGGACTCGGAAGAAGGAGACCATAGACGAGGTGTTGAGGTCTTTGATGTGGCAAGCAGGAAAGCTGGGACCCCTCTGGCTGTGTCAGGGGGAGGGGGAGGAGGTCCTTTATAGGTGGTAGTGACCTGAAGAGATGAAGTATGTAAGTGAGAGTGAGAAGTGGAGACCAGTACTGAAGATGTGCGAGAGCGTTTGGAGGTAGCTTGCTCTGTTGAACGTGAAGAAGTGTGCTTGGGGGCTGGCTTGGTGTGTAGAGGAGCCGGTAGAGAAGGCTGAAGCTTAGATGTATGAGCTTGACACCGATGTCGGGGTGGAGATGATGATGGAGACCGAGGAGGTTCAGGTGGATAAGCGAGGGCATATCGGACTCTCTTCGGTTCCTCATAATAGGATGATCCAGCGTGCGGATCGAAATCACCTCTATGATGGCGGTAATGGTCAAATTTGACATAATAAGGATCTCGGTAGTCTGCCGGAAGGTGATACCAAGAAGGCTTTTGGAGGTAGTAAATTTCCCGATATGAAGGATCTTGCAAATTGGGCGAAACATGATGTCTCTTTGACGTGCGTTTGCGCGGAGGAGACTGGTGCAGAGAAGACTCTGAGTTGGAGAACTGAACCAATGTTGCCCGCCCTGAAGATGCAGGGCTAGAATGGGCCGAGGCTGGGCTGGAAGGAACGTCAGTCACTGAATGGCCAATACTGGGCAAGAGGCTCATTACTGAAACTTGAACCTGGCCAGGAGGTAGCGGGAGTGGGTCTTCCACCTCTGACAAAGAGTTGAGAACCTCTCTTGAAGACTCCTCCAGAATGGGCGATAGGAGGTCTGGTGGCGGTTGAGGCAGTTGAGTAGGCTTAGATGATGTCTTTGTCCTTTTCGATGCATCCTTATCCTTTTTCTTTTTAGGAGATTGGCCACGAGCTCATGTCGAGGAGGACTTCGATGCTGATGTCGACTTCGATCTCGAAGAAGATTTAGGCTGGTCCCTTGGTTTGGGAGACGGTGCTGTTGGACTCAACACGGACTGAGGCAATTCCTGCCGAGGGAGAGGAGTCAAGGTAGGCTCCATGGGGACAGATGGTGGTTGGAGGGACTTCTCCCACAGGAATGAACGTAGACATTGGAGACGGAGCTTGAGGGCAGGTTTAGTGAGAGTTTTGCACTCGGGGCAAGACTGGGTTTGGTGTTCTTCCCCCAAACAAAAAAGGCAGCGGTCGTGGTCGTCCAAAAACGGGATTTTATTTGCACAGGACACGCACCACTTAAAAAGGCCTGGGGGGGGGCATAAAAGAAAAAAGTGGGGGGGAAAGGCCGGGAAGGGGGGGGGAAGGGGAAAACGAAAGCAAAAAGAAACACCAGGAGAAAATGAAATGAAATGAAGAGAAATAACTCACGGGGAAACGTCCAAAAATAAGGTGAAAAAGCCTAAGAAGGCACAAGAGAAAAAACAGCAATCACGATCAAAGTTGCTCTAGTCGTCAAGATAGGTTTGACCTAAGCAGTGGCTAAAAGGAACTGAGGGGACTTCGGGCAGGCGGAACATGAGCTCCACGGGGGAACATCCCACTAATCACATGTCTTTAAGCTCTAGAAACTTCCGAGAGGTCCTGCACAGGCGCAGAATAACCCATTTGTGTGCATTCACAAAGACCACGAAGAAGAACCAAGGGTATTGGTCAAGTTGTTGTCTAAATTTCTCTTGAATGCCTCCAGTGTTGGAGCACTCACCACCTCCCAAGGTAATTCATTCCATTGCCATACTGCTCTAACAGTTAGGAAGTTTTCCCTGATATTCAACTGAAATCTGGCTCCATGTAACTTGAGCCCATTGTTGCATGTCCTGCACTCTGGGATGATCGAGAACAGATCCCGCACCTCCTCTGCGTGGCAGCCTTTCAAGTATTTGAAAAGTGCTATCATATCTCCCCTCAGTCTTCTTTTCTCAAGGCTTTGTTGCTGTTTAGTCGTTAAGTTGTGCCCGACTCTTCGTGACCCCATGGACCAGAGCACGCCAGGCCCTCCTGTCTTCCACTGTCTCCCGGAGTTGGGTCAAATTCATGTTGGTAGCTTTGATTACACTGTCCAACCATAGCGTCCTCTGTCATCCCCTTCTCCTCTTGCCTTCACACTTTCCCAACATCAGGGTCTTTTCCAGGGAGTCTTCTCTTCTCATGAGATGGCCAAAGTATTGGAGCCTCAGCTTCAGGATCTGTCCTTCCAGTGAGCACTCAGGTATGATTTCCTTCAGAATGGATAGGTTTGTTCTCTTTGCAGTCCAGGGGACTCTCAAGGCTAAACATGCCCAATTCTTTCAGTCTTTCCTCATAAGACTTGGTTTTCCTCCCCCGATCATCCTTGTTACCCTCCTCTGAACTTGTTCCAATTTGTTGGCATCCTTCTTGAAGTGTGGTGTCCAGAACTGGACACAGTACTCAAGATGAGGCCTAACCAGTGCTGAATAGAGGAGAATTAGTACCTCACGGGATTTAGGAGACTATACTTCTGTTAATGCAGCCTAAAATAGCATTGGCCTTTTTTTAGCCACATCACAGTGTTGGCTCATATTCAGCTTTTGGTCTACGACAATTCCAAGATCCTTCTCACTTGTAGTATTGCTGAGCCAGGTATCCCCCATCTCATAACTGTGTATTTGTAGACCTTTGGTCTAGATGGGCGGGGTAAAATCTAATTAATTAATTAATTGATTGATTAATTAATGGATTAATTAATTAATATTTGGTTTCTTTTTCCTAGGTGCAGTACTTTGCACTTATCCCTGTTAAATTTCATTCTGTTGTTTTCAGCCCAATACTCAAGCCTATCCAGACCATTTTGAATTTTGTTTCTGTCTTCCAGGGTATTAGTTATTCCACACAATAAATCTGTGTCATCTGTAAATCTGATTAGCAGTCCCTGTCCCCCCTGAACCAGGTCATTAATAAAAATGTTGAAGATCACAGGGCCCAGGACTGAGCTCTGGGGTACCCCACTTGTTACTCCAACCCAGTTTGAGAAGGAGCCATTAATAATCACCCTCTGAGTACGATTCTGTAGCCAACTGTGTATCCACCTGACAGTTGTTCTATCCACCCCACACTCAGCTTGGTAATCAGAATATCATGGGGCACTTTGTCAAAAGCTTTGCTAACGTCAAGATATACTATTGTTACAACATTCTCTCTGTCTATCAGGGAAGTTACCTGATCAGACAGTGAG
Organism: Intellagama lesueurii; assembly: GCA_037013535.1. Classification (NCBI taxonomy): domain Eukaryota; kingdom Metazoa; phylum Chordata; class Lepidosauria; order Squamata; family Agamidae; genus Intellagama; species Intellagama lesueurii. Next base: position 145,604,421 of record JBAJHW010000005.1, on the reverse strand, counting down.
ATCAGTTTAGTCTGGCAGGATTTGCTCTTGACAAATCGATGTTAGCTTCTAGTTATTACTGCATTGTTTTTTAGGTGCTTGCATAGTGACTGCTTTATAATCTGTTTGAAAATTTTCCCTGGGATTGATGTCAGGCTGACTGGTCTATAGTTCCCAGGTTCCTCCCTTTCGCCCTTTTTGAAGACAGGGACAACATTAGTACTCCTCTAATCATTTGGCACCTCACCCATTTCCTATTATTTCAAGAAAATAATGGACAGTGATTCTGAGAGTTCTTCAGCTAGTTCCTTCAGTATTCTTGGACACAGTTCATCCAACCCTGGAGAGGTGAACTTGTTCAAGGTAGCAAGGTACTCCTTGACTATTTCTTTATCCGTCTCCAGCTGCACTCCTGTCCCCTCCCACTTGCATTTCACATCTAGAGGATCATAGTTTGTCCTTTGGGAAAAGACTGAGCTAAAATAGGAATCAAGCACTTCTGCCTTTTATCTTCTATTATCATTTTTCCATCTCCATTGAGTAGTTTAGCCACTGTTTCTTTTCATTGCCTTTTGCTATGCACATACCTGAATAATGTTTTTGTTGCTTTAGCTAACCTCAGCTCATACTCAGCTTTTGCCCTCCTAATGCCATTCCTGCAATTCCTTGTTACATGTCTGTACTCTACCCTTGTGGCCTGGCCTCCTTGTACTTCCTATATATGCCCTTTTTTGTTTCCAGTCCTGTCTGAGCTTTTTGTGAAGCCACATTGGCCCTTTTTTGCTGTCTCCCAGCTTTTTTCCTTGTTGGAATTGTTTTTATTTGTGCTTTTAGAATTTCCTTTTTTTTAAGAAACTCCCACCCGTGAACGTCTTTTTTTTTTTTTTTTTTTTAGGATCTCCTGCCATGGGACCTTACTTAACTCTTATCACTATTCAACATACAATTAAAAAAGTTCATCCAGACATTCTCCACCCCCACCTTGAGCCATGTTTCCTCCATCAGATTTTTACTAGGTCAGAAAAGAATAGATTAAATACAATTAACAACCCAGAAGGATATATTGTCTGTGTACATTGTACACTGGATTACAGGGTTAGAAGTCCATATTTGGCCAATGGACTTAAGGTTCCCCATTCAGAAATTCTTAATCCTTTAATTAAGAAATGGATTTAGATTCTTCTAAAAAGGTAACTGGGAATGATCAGGATTCAGAACCTTATAAATGATGTAGCAAGTTTAAAGAAATATTAGTTCTCCCAGACAGAGGATTGCAAAAAATGATTCAGACTGTTGTGTTGCAAGGCCTCAAAACTATCTGCTTGATGTATATCATTAAACAGGATAACAAGGGGAAAGACCCATTATGAACAGAAAATTGGCATTGATACAGTCTCAGGTAAATTAAAAGAGAGGTGTCAGAATCAAAACATGTTTATCAAGGAACCAAACAGGACAGGAAGAATTCCTGAACTGCCTAACTGAATACAAAATGAAGATACATGCTGAACATTCTGAATATAAATGCCGAACATTCACACAGAGAATATTTACATATCTTACTTGAATTTTTTTGGTTTTCTTGGAATCAATAGAAGCCTTCTTTGGAGTGTCTGGCTGAGTAACAATTGTTTTCGACAAGTTACCTTCTAGTGATTGCCCATAAAATCGTAGAAATGTTTGAAGTTTTTGTTGATTTTTTAGGGCCCATGGATCTCTGGTTGCTCCTTCTAAACATGGTAATAAGATAACACTTACACAGGTGCAAATTCATTACTTACATCTTCCCTACATTGGGGCTTCAGTAATCAGATCCAGAACTAGACCCTAATGAAAAGAGAGGTTACTTGCCTGTAACTGGTTCTTCGAGTGGTCATCTGTGAATTCACACTATAGGGTTTAGTCTGCTCTTGCACAGAGTTTTCCGGAATGTTCTAGAGCTCTATCACGCATTCGCCAGGACCGCCCCCCTAGTACACATGGTCCTCCCATCCTGGCAATTGCCTCAGTTCCTAAGAACAGCCCGGCGCTGTATCAAATGAAACAGACGTGACGGACAGAGGGGAGGACGGGCGGGAAGTGTGAATTCACAGATGACCACTCAAAGAGTTACAGGTAAGTAACCTCTCTTTCTTCTTCATGGTCTCTGTGAATGCACACTATAGGGTGACTAAAAAGCTTGCTTACCGGAGGAGGGATGTCACGGAAGAATAGAGGATAGCACAACTCTGCCAAAGGCCGCATCCATCTTTGCCCTGACATCTAGACAGCAATGAGTGGCAAATGTAGATGGAGTTGCCCAGGTAGCAGCCTTGCAGATATGAGGTAGAGATACACCTCGGAGAAAGGCTGTGGAAGCAGCAACAGCCCTCGTGGAATGTGCCTCAATGCCTGAGGGCAGAGGCTTTCGGGCGAGCTGGTATGCGAGGAGTATAGTTGTGACAATCCATCTAGAGATGCTCTGAGAAGAGACATGAGAACCCCTGTGAGGCAAATGAGGGGTGACAAAAAGTCTCTTAGACTTGCGAAAGGAAGAAGTCCTAGAAACGTAGAACGCCAAGGCTCTCCTGACATCCAACAGGTGGAGAGAGCACTCCAAATCATTGGTTGGCGATGGAAAAAAAGTAGGTAAAATAATGGGTTGTCTAAGATGAAAATCAGAGATAACCTTCGGCAGAAAGGAGACATCAGGATAAAGTGTAACTTTGTTGGGGTGGAATTGAAGAAATCGAGGGTTGACTCAGAGAGCTGCAAGCTCAGAAGCTCTGCAAGGAGAAGTAATAGCGACCAAAAATAGGGTCTTAAAGGAAAGGAAACGGTCCGACGTAGTTGCAAGAGGCTCGAAGGGAGGTAGTGTGAGATGTTGGAGGATGGTGTGTAACGACCATTGTGGTGGGAGGTAGGGTCTGGAAGGGTGCAAATTGGAAACGCCCTTTAGAAATTGCTTCAAGGTCGGGTGTCTGAAAAACAGGGCAGTATCAGAGCCTTTTGGTTGGTGCGCCACTATAGCGGAGATATAAACTTTGAGTGTAGACAAGGAGAGATGGCGATTGAAGGGATGAGAGAGGAAGGCAAGGAGTGCCGGGAGAGTTGTTGGTGCAGTAGGGAGATTACGTTGAGCCGTAAATTTCTGGAAAGCAGTCCATTTGTAGCATAAAGTTGCGTGGTGGCAGGCTTTCGGATGTGAGCTAGGATGGTAGCTACAGAAGGCGAATCCTCCATGCTGTGAGGTGAAGGGTTTTGAGGTCGGGGTGAAAGATCTTTCCCTGATGTTGAGTGAGCAGGTGAGGGATGGGGGGAAGATGGATGAAGTCGGTGGAGATCAACCGGAGCATGGTGAACCAGGGTTGCCTGGGCCACCACAGGGCGATGAGGATGGTATTTGAGTGATCTTGACAGAGTTTGACAATGGTCTGTAAGAGTAGAGGTATTGGAGGGAAGAGGTAGAGCAGGTGCTTTGTCCACTGAGTCATGAGTGCATCTCCGAGGGAGCCTGGACCAATGCCCGCTCTGGAGCAGTAAAGGGTGCATTTGGTATTTTGAGGCGTGGCAAAAACGTCTATGCAGGGACGTCCCCATAGGTTGCAGAGGTGGAGGAATACGGAGTCCTCAAGTACCCACTCGTGCATCTGAGTGCTAAGTCTGCTGAGTGCATCTGTCAGTTGGTTGTGTTGTGTGGCGATATGGACTGCTACTGGGAAGATATGGCGGTCGAAACACCATTCCCAGAGTTGGACGGCAAGGTATAGTAGAGGAAGGGAGTGGGTGCCTCCTTGTTTGTTGATATAGAAGAGTGTTGCGGTGTTTTCTGTAGTCACCTGCACGGCCTTGCCGGTAATAAGAGGTTCGAAGGTGCGGAAAGCCTTGAAGATAGCGAGTAATTCGAGGTTGTTGATGTGGAGAGATTTTTTTGGATCGAGACCAAGGGGCGTGAATGTGAAGGCCTCTGCAATGCAGAGGCCCCCCCAACTGATGGGACTGGCATCGGTGGTAATTTGAATCGTAAGTTGAAGAGCTGCGAAGGGTCTGCTGATGAAGAAATTGGCCGGTGTGTCCCACCATAGTAGTTGGGCTGCGAGTTCGGGAGTGACCTGTAGGAGTTTGGTGGGTGGGTCGGACATAGGGTCGAAGAGGGACAGATACCAAGCTTGTAGGGAGCGCATTTTTAGCTGAGCATGTTGTATGACTGACGTGGTGAAGGCAATGAGGCCGAGGAGGCGTTGAGTTTGATGTGCAGTTATGAACGCACGAGGTTGAAAGTGTTGGACGAGAGAGTGTATCTTCATTGCTCGCTGCTGAGGGAGAATAGCTCTTGCTTTTCGTGAGTCCAGGACAGCACCTATGTAGGTGACCCGTTGTGAAGGAGTCAGAATGGATTTGTCTTTGTTGACCCTGAGGCCCAGATCCGCTAGAAAAGAGAGAGTTAAGTCAACATCCCGTAGAGCTTGAGAACGTGAGGGGGCTACTAGCAACCAATCATCGATGTATGGAAAAATTGTAATTCCTTGAATGCGGAGATGAGCCGCTACGGGAGCCATACACTTTGTGAAAACTCGTGGGGCAGTGGAAAGTCCAAACGGGAGGGCTTTGAATTCATAGACTGTGTGCCCTAGGGAGAATCTGAGAAATTTGCGATGTTCTGGACAGATGGTGATATGAAAATAGGCATCGCTTAGGTTGATGACAGCAAACCAGTCGTTTTCCTGAAGGATAGGTAGGATGCATTCTAGTGTTACTATACGGAAATGTTTCTGGATAATGTAATAGTTGAGGTCGCAGAGGTCAAGGATGGGACAAAGGCCTCCATCTCTTTTTGGGACAGTGAACTAGCGGGAGAAGAACCTGGGATCGCTGTCTTGTGGGGTTACAGGAGATGTGGCATCCTTTGAGAGAATGGATTGAATCTCTTGTTTTAGGACGTTTGAAGGTGTGGTGAGAATGGTTCTTGGTGGTGGTGAGAAAACAAACTTTATTGCATAGCCGGTGGCTATGATAGCGAGGACCCAAGAATCGGTGGTGATAGATGCCCAAGATGGAAAATGGGCTGCAAGACAGGTGGCGTTGGGTGGCAGAAGGTGAAACGAGCGGATCTGGGTGACGGGGGAGTCAAAGACTCTGCTTTATTTTCTTGTCAGGGCGCCTGAAAGATAGCCTGGGATGTTGTCTTTGTCTGGTGTGTCGAGGCTGGAAGGAAGAAGACGACTGAGATAAGTACCGTTGTTTGTCAGGGAAGGATTTTTATTGTTCGTAAGCATATGAACGGCGCCATAGGTATCTTTGAGGTCTGTAGTATGGTTGAATGTTGCATGAGTGTGCTGTTTTTTTCATCTTTTGCAGGTTATCTAGGATCTCATCTGTTTTCTCATCAAAGAGACCGACGCCATCAAACAATAAGTCCTCAATTTGCATGCGAGAGTCATCAGAGATGTGGGCTGAACGGAGCCAAGTGTGTCTCTGGAGGGCAACGGCAGTGGCCATATGCTTTGATGCAGCCTCAATGACATGCCGTGCTGTGATGCGTTCCTGATGCACCAGAGTCATGGCCTCTTGATGGAAAGCGAGGCCACGGGCTTTATACTCGCCAGGTGCTGATTGAAGAGCCGGGAGAGCTTTATTCTATAAAAACCGGTGATAAGCTCCCATGGCTGCGAGATAGTTGGCAGCACGTAGAGTGAAGGAAGTGAATAAACTCTGCGGCCAATGAAATCAAGGTTCCTGCCTTCTTTATTATTAGGAGTAGCATTAGAGCGGTTGCATGCTCTGTTTTGTGTAGCATTAACTATTACAGAATTAGGAGGTGGATGCTTGGAAAGGAAGGCGGTATTGTCTCCATGAGTTTTATATAAATTTTCGACCCTCCTAGAAATTTGAAGTACAGAGGACGGTTTAGAACATGATTGATTAATTTTAGAAGAGATGGAATAAACCCCATACGGAGTGGAGGTGTCTGATCTTCATTAATGTCCTCGTACACTTTATCAGATTCTGATTGAACCGGTTGCTGGACATCAAGGTTCATGGCCTTGGCTATGCGGAGCACTAGCTGAGAATAGGAGAAAAAATCTTCAGACGGAGAAGGAGGATTGTTATCAACGACATCCAAGTCAGGCGTTGATAGGTTAGGAGGAGACTCCTGTGGTGTCAATGAGTCCGAAGTTTTGGAATCGGAAAGCTGCATAGGTGAATGAGACTGGTAAACTGATGGTGGAGGGAGTTGTCGATATGGAGAGGTGGATGTTTTAGGAGACACGTCCTGCGGGTGACATTTAGGTTTACTGATACCGTGTTTTCAAAGGTACGGCATGCGTAGAATGGTGAGGTGTAAGGCGTTGCTGAGCCTGGGCGGTATCTAAAGGCACAGGTGAAGGTCCAGTATAGGTTGTAGTAACCTGAAGAGATGATGAGCGGACCTGTGAGAGAGAAGCAGGTTCAGCGGTTGCAATGAAACTGAAGTCGACGGTCAGGGTCGTTTCGGTACTGGAGGTGGCTGAGTTGAGAGAGATTTGACATGGCTCCTCTTGCGAGAGGACTTGCGTGGTTTCGGTACCGTAAGAGAAGGCGCAGTATCTTCTTCAGAAGAAGATTGGTAATAATCGTGCCTCGGATGGTATCGAGGAGGAGATGGTGAGTCCGAGGAGTCAGACGGGTAATAGTACGTGTATCAAGGATGCTTCGGCTGGACGTAAAATCCGGTATCAGGCTGCCAGTATCGGTACGATCGATGTCGATACCATTTGGCTAGAGGTTCATAATAGGTTGGAGGCAGCGGAGAAGTAGTGGACATGTCAGCAGAAACGGGGCTGAGAGGTTTGTGAATCTTCCATTATGGGTGGTGCGGGACGTTGAGATCATTCCCACAGGAAAGATCTGAGGTGCTGTTGGTGGAGTTTAAGGGCTTGCTTTGTGAGTTTTTTGCAAAAGTGGCATGAAGATGGTTGATGGGACTCTCCCAGACAAAATAGGCAAGAGTCGTGTCTGTCCGAAAGGGGAATCTTATTAGGGCACGAAGTGCACCTCTTAAACAGCCCTGTGGGGGGCATAAAATGGTGGGAAGGGAAGGGAGAGGGGGGCTGTGGAGAGAGGGAATACAGATCGGAAAGTCTTTCACTGATTCCTCTCTTTTCTTTAGGATTGAACAGAAGAGAAGTCGCGAACGGAGAGCTCATCGTAACATGAAACCTCAGCGGCAGCAAAAAGGAACTGAGGCAATTGCCAAGATGGGCGGACCACGTGTACTAGGGGGCGGTCCTGGCGAACGCGTGATAGAGCTCTAGAACATTCAGGAAACCTCTGCACAAGCGCAGACTAAACCTTATAGTGTAACCACGAAGAAGAACAAACACCTTCTTGGTGGTTCCAAGTCATGGCCCTCCTACTCCTACTACTCTTCACTGTGCACTCTCCATTTATTACCTTGCCAGTTCTCCCAATGGCTTGCCAGGGGAAATGCAGACAATTACTTCAATCTACTGATGGGTATAGGAAAAGAGCAGACCCCTCTATTGTCATGCCATGTCCACCTTGGCAAACCAAAGCAAGAACCTCTTAGTCCTCAGCCTGGACAAGATGCTGCATGACTACAGTTTGATCTGCCAGACTGTGGTCCATACAGGGGATGGCAGAGTCTGGTCCAGATCACCCATTGTAAAACAAAGGGAATTATGGGGATTTTACATACTTAGGTAGAGGCTGTTCACAGAAGTTAAGTATGCTGTTCTAGAGAATCCTGAGCAAGCAGTGTAGCCACAGTGATGACACTAGTGACATTGAAAACTCCTCTTCATCCCCAAGGGACCTCACTTCCTTATCAGAATGTCATTGGTCAAGACCATCCTGAGCACTAATGAGACAAAATCCCTAAGGTAAGGTATGCAGAGGTACAGCAATACAAATGACAGGTTACCCACCTGTAATTGTAGTTCTTCGAGTGGACCTCTGTGATTCACACCCTGGGTGATTCGCGCCTGCGCGGAGCCTCATCAGAAGATTCTAGAGCTTTGAGGCGGGGCTTCGTCGCGGTGCTGCCAGCAGCTTCCGGGGAATAGCTCCCAGGAAAAGCTGGAACCGCCCGGTCTGGGGTCCCTTTAGAAATGAGGGATCGTAGGGGAGACTAGGAGAAGTCTCTCTGAAGCTGATGGTGAGCAACAGAAGGAGCAAGCTCCTGTGAGCAACAGAAGGAGGAAGACTGGGCAGCAACCCAGGGTATTTCTTCCCTCTGAAGAATTCACTCGAGCACAGATCGGATGCGGGAGCCATTTTTGGCAGTGAGCTGTGAGTAACACACCCCCCCGGAGGAGAGGAGAACAAGTAATACGGCGTTGAAAATATATAACAACAAAGTAAGTTGAAGCCTTTGATTTATGAACAGCCCCATTAAGCTGAAAAAGAAATCAGAGTGAAAATATTTGGCCGAAAGAAGGCAAGGAGCGGCGAGTTTTGCTTACCAGCCTGCTTCTTCAAAAGCGAAACTGACTCTTAAACAGCAGGCTGGTTCAAGGCCAAAAGAGAGACAGTGAGACAGAAAAAAAATTTGGTTCTGGTAAAAATCCCAGAGTGAAATACCACTGGACAGGATTTAAGAGACTGAAATTCTGTGAATGCTGTTTAGCCTGGACTTTTCTCCCTAGACTGTGTGGGACTCTGATAATAGAATCTTGTTAGGTTTTTGGAGAAGAGGGAATGAGCTTTTAGAAGCAAGAAAACAGACTGGGAAACATAACATCGAGATGACGTGGTCGACTGGACTGAGGAGCTAGGAAAACCAGGACTGGAGTTTTTTTTTATTGAATCTTTGGATTAATGGAAAGAACATAAGACGACATCTACTGGAGAGACTGAAACCTTGTGATTGCTGTTTAGTCTGGACTTTTTGACTGGGTTGTGTGGGACTCTGATAATAGAACTTTGTTAGGTTTCTGGAGAAAAAGGGATATTTTTGCCACGGTTGTATTTTAAACTGCTGGGCTAAAAGTTGATTTATATACTATAACATTTGTGTAAAGTTGGGAGGCAGAACCTAGGGGAGGTTTATGATTGTGGGTTTGGTTTGTTGATAAAATAGTGGAAACTTCAGAAAGATATTTGAGGGTTGGCCACTTTGATGAAGGATATAGTATTACCTATACAAACCCTATTCATTGGGAAGATCGAAATGGCCCCCCAAAAATTAAAACATCAAATGTTGGAGACCTTGTCTGCCCAATCTCAAAATTTGGGAATAGTGGCACAAAAATCAGATAAAGAATGGCAGACTACCATGCAAAAGATAATAACAGCAGGATTTCAGCAAGTAAACGAATGTCTTAGCCAAATAGAAGATCAGATGAAAGAGAGGACATCAGATGTCAAACAACAGTTAAATGGAGCTTCACTAACCCCAGAATCGCCTTTATTGAGTATGATACCAGGTAACATAGATGGGATAAAGAGTTACCCAGTGATCTATTTAGCTACTACAGTCAGAAAGTTTTATGTTAAAAATTGGAAGAAAGCAGAGTTATTGAAACAAGAGGAACTTATTGAGAAAATATGGGAAGCGGCAGAGATGAATATTCTTTCAGACGTGTTGAAAGACTGTCCAATTCAAAAGGAAATTGAACGATGGGATTTATTATACAAATGGCTTCAGTTCCCAGATAGTGTTGGAGTAACATAGATTTAAACTAAAACATAACTAAGTTGAAAGCTGGAGGGTAATCAAATTGTAAAAAAGCAGAAAGTTTATTGGTTATTGTAATATGAATAGACTGGATGATTGCATACTTTGTGTTCTCCTATCCCCCTAACCCTTTTCTTTTCCTTCTATTTCCTTTTACCTTTTGTATTCCCTACCTTATTCTTAGTTGTTAAAAAAAAGAAGATTCTAGAGCTTCTGCGGTAGCAATGAACACATTAGAATGTGCCCCTCCCCACCTGTATAAGTACCTTGGCACCAAGCATCCCCTTTCAGTTGTCAACTGCCGCTTAATAGTAAGCAAACAATGGCATGACAGAGGGGAGGACAGGCAGGATGTGTGAATCACAGAGGTCCATTCAAAGAACTACAATTACAGGTGGGTAACCTGTCGTTCTTCTTCATGGCCTCTGTGAATCACACCCTGGGTGATTAATAAGCTATCTTACCCGGAGGCAGGGTGTCACGCCAAGGTAGAGGCTAGAATAGCATGTCCATGCCGCATCAGACTTCTGCCAGAGGTCGAATCTATAATGACAGATAAACATGGACGGCTGTGCCCAAGTGGCAGAGGCGCAGACGTCTGGAAGAGGTATGCCGCGGGAAAAGGCTGCAGAGGCTGCCACTGCCCTGGTGGAGTGAGGGTGAACCACTCTAGGGGCTGGTTGTCGAGCAAGTTGATAAGCCAAATGAATGGTAAAGGCGACCCATCTGGAGATAGATTGGGAAGTCACCTGACTGCCTTTTGTAGGTAGCTGATGGCTTATGAAGAGACGAGATGACTGTCTAAAAGGTTGGGTACGTTGGAGATAAAAAGCAAGAGCTCTTCTGACATCCAATGTATGGAGTATTTTTTCTCAGTTTGAAGAAGGCGACGGAAAAAATGAAGGAAGGACAATCGGCTGGGAAAGATGAAATTGAGAGACAGTTTTGGGGAGGAAGGAAATGTCCATGAATAACTTCACCTTATCGGGGGAAAATTGTAGATAAGGGTAGTCATAGCGGAAAGCTGCCAATTCACTAGCTCGTCGAGCTGAGGTGATGGCTACGAGAAAAGCTGTTTTAAAGGTGAGGAGTCTTAAGTCAGTTGTAGCTAATGGCTCAAAAGGAGCTTTGGTAAGCTGTTTCAAAACAAGAGTTAGTGACCATTGTGGAGAGGGAGGTCGAGTATCGGGGTAGATATGAGAGAGACCTTTAAGAAAACGTTTCGTTGTTGGATGTTTGAAGAAGTTTGCTGCTGGAGAATTTGGAGGTTGCCGAAAGGTAGACTCTCAAGGATGAGATGGAGGTATTGCCGAAAGGTAGACTCTCAAGGATGAGATGGAGAGGCCCTTGGATTTCAGATGTAGGAGGAAGCGGAGAACAGTGGAAAGTGATGGATTGATGGAGGATGATGAGGAAGATTTGGTAAAGGATTGAAATTTCTTCCATTTGTACAGGTAGGCTTTCCTTGTGGATGGTTTTTTGGCATGATGAAGAACGTTCATTAACGAGGGAGAATCCTCCACGCTACCAGGTGCAGAACAGGTAATTCCGGGTATAGGACTTGGGAGTTGTTTTGTGTGAGAAGGTGTGGCCGGCGGGGGAGATGGTGGATGTCTGGTGAGAGTCTGCAGAGAACTGGGAACCACGTCTGTCTCGGCCACCAAGGGGCTACAACGATGGCATTGGTTTTGTCTTGTTGCAGACAGACGACAACTTTGTGGAGGAGAGGGAACGGCGGAAAAAGGTAGGTAAGAGTCTTGGGCCAACGGCCGACAAACGCGTCTCCCTAGGAATGTTTTCCTATTCCCGCTCGGGAGCAACACAGTTGGCATTTCCGATTCGCTCAGGAGGCAAAGAGATCGAGAGTCGGTGTGCCCCATTTCCGGCATAGTTGGCGGAATACTGATTGATCTAGTTCCCACTTGTGAACTTGGGCATCTGTACGGCTGAGCGCGTCTGCTAGGTCGTTGTCTTGACTAGCAATGTGTAAGGCTGTGAGACAGATGTGATGTTGCAGACACCACTCCCAGAGGTCAATCGCTAGGCAGAGGAGACCTGAGGAGTGGGTGCCGCCTTGTTTTTGGATGTAGTACATCGCCGTGGGGTTGTCGGCGGCAACCTGTACCATTTTTCCTACAAGAAGGTTTCTGAAAGCCTTGCAAGCCTTTATGACGGCTAGAAGCTCCAACTCGTTTATGTGGAGCAGTTTTTCTCTGTGAGACCATTTGGCGTGGACTGTGAGGGATTTGCAATGAGCCCCCCCAGCCGGTGCAACTGGCATTGGTAGTGACTTGTATTCGTGGGTGAGGTTGGTGGAACGGTCGCCCGATAGAAAGGTTGGTATGGGAATGCCTCCATTGAAGTTGAGAGGCCAGTTCTGGAGTGACTCTTAGGAGAGTGTGGGGAGAGTCTGTTAGTGGATCGAATAGGGCCAGAAAGCAGGATTGGAGAGATCTCATTTTGAGACGCACATGCTGTACAACTGACGTCATAGAGGCCATGGTGCCTAGAACTCGTTGCACCGTTAAGGCAGGTATCAAGGCATTGCGGAGTGAAGCCGCAAAGTAAGGTAAAGAGGTTTTGTCTCTTTTCTGCAGGGAGGAATGCGCAAGCTTGTGTGGAGTCTATGAGCGCGCCTATGTAATGTATAGTCCTTGTAGGTTTTAATGTTGATTTTTGTTCGTTGATAGTTAGAACAAGATCGCGAAGAAGGGCGAGGGTGAAACGGGTGTCTCATCGAGCTTTGCGACAGGAGTGTGCTACAAGGAGCCAGTCATCAATATATGGACAGACGAGAATGTTTTGAAGTCTGAGGTAGGCGGCTACCGGTGCCATGCACTTGGTGAACACACTCGGAGGTGTTGCAAGGCCGAATGGGAGTCTTTTGAATTGGTATGCTTGTGATCCAAGTTGGAAACGAAGGAATTTTCTGTGTGCAGGATGTATTGCAATATGAAAGTCAGCATCTCTTAGGTCTATGACGGTGAACCAGTCATTTTTTCGATGTAAGGGAAGAACTGATTCGAGAGTAACCATGCAGAATTTTGTGGTGACGATGTAGTTGTTTAATAATCTTAAATCTAGAATAGGGCAAAGACCCCCATCTTTCTTGGGGACGGTGAAATAGCGAGAGAAAAACCCAGTGTTGTTTTGATAGACGGGTTGTATGGCATCTTTGAGAAGTAAATTCATTATTTCTTCTTGCAAGGTTTGTGACGGAGGAGTAACGACATGTGCTGTCGGAGGAAGTTCGAAGAAGTGGATGCGGTAGCTGTTTTTGATGACGGAGAGTACCCAGGAATCTGTGGTGATGGATTCCCATGCAGGTAAGTGTTTCCAGAGGGCAGGGTTGGTGGGGTGGGTGGCGATCTCAGTCAGAGGAACGTCAAACATGGTGTTTGGGTTTCCGGTCATTCCGCCTAGTGGCAGGCTATTGCCGGGGTTTGGCTCTTTGGTTTTTGAAGTATGGATTGTAAGAGGTTTGTCGTGGAGGGTCTCGTTGGAACCTCTGGAACGAGTTATAGGGTCATTTCCATTGATTTTGCTGAGGATGTTGCTGGTAGGAAGGGTAAACTCCCCAACGTCTGGCTGCTGAACGTTTCTTTTGTATGTTCTCTAGTATATCATCAGTTTCAGCATGAAAAAGACCTGCTCCATCGAAGGGGAGGTATTCAATACGTGCCCAAGCATCTTCGGCTAAGCCGGCCATTCTGAGTCAGGAAAAATGGCGTAGGGCTACTGAAGTGGCCATGGACGTGGCTGTAGCATCTACGGTGTGGCGGGCGGAAAGCATCTGTTGTTTAGCAATGGAGAGACCTTCTTGTTGGAAGGTTTGTGCTAGTATCTTTTTATCCTCTGGCAGGGATTCAATAAAGGGGGACATGTTTCCCAGAGGAAGCGTTGGTAAGCTCCCATGGCTCCTTGATAATTAGCGACTCACATAGTGAAGGCTGCAGAAGAGTAAAGCCATCTACCCATGCCTGGAGTCTATTCGTCGGCTGTCCTTATTTGGTGGTATGAGAGATTGTCGATGTCGAGATCTTGACTGAGATGCTTCGACAAATATAGAATTTGGAGCTGGTTGTTTTTGGAGGAAAATGGCTCCTGGGTCATGGATTCTATAGAGGTTATCAATCCGCTTGGACATGGTATGGGAGGAAGCTGGTTTTGTCCTGGATCTCTGCACAGTACTAAGGAGAGATGGCAACATCGATATGTGTACCGGAGTGGTTGTATTTTTAGAGATCGGATCATACAGATGATCGGCTGGTTCTGTTGATGGTCGGTGGATTTGCAGATCAAGAGCCATGCGAATCATAAGTTGGGCATAGGTCTGGAAATCCTCTGGCAGTGATGGCGGGTCGGTATCGACAATGTCCGACTCTGGAGAGGTAAGTAATACCGATGGAGTCTTCAGTATTACTTACCTCTCCAGATGGTCAGAGCCATCGAGGTCGCGTCTTGAGTCAACGGACTGTCGATCGACTTCGGTGTCGGGAACTGTGTTGATGTAACGGAATGAAGCGTGTGTCCATGGACCACGATGGATCTCGAGGATCGTCAATATCAGAGCCTGTGTCTCTGTGATGTTGAAACGGAGGTTGCTGATGCGATGGCATAGCAGTAGAATAAACGGATGCTGGCGATGCCAAGCATGAAGAGTGATTTCCGTCATCTATTGTAGTAGGAAAGTATCGGGAGGCTGGGACTGCAAAAGCCTCACGTGTGGATGAAATCTGCTCAACCGTCCAAGGTTTTTTCGATACCAAGTGGGGAGCAAGTTGAGGTATAGGTACCTCTCGGTGATGTGGCCGCTTCGACACCAATGGTTGTCAAGAGGTAGGCCGACTACTAGATGGTATTACCGAACCGGGTAAAACACCTGGTCGACTAGTCGATGCAGTTTGTCGAGCAGAGCACTGTTCGGGGCAAATGGCAACCCAATGCATGTGCTGAGCGTGAGTTTGAACCACACGCGATGAAGTGAGCTGTCAAGATTGTTGATGTCAACGGTTCTGGTTAGGGATCGGTGGGCGATCGGAGGGCATTGAATATGGAACGGTGTCGAGCCGTTCGGGATGGGAATCCTCGGGCGATGGAATAACCGAAGGATTGCTGGAAGGAATGGAAGGTTGTGGACTGGGAGGAGAGGACGTTCGTTGGTCAACTCTATCATCCCAAAGTGGAGACTGAGAACAGGGTTGATGAGACGGAAGTCTGTCATCATCTGAGGGAGATCCGACCGAAATTGATTCAGAGAGTTGTGGTTGTGGTGGGATGTCTGTAGGCTTAGACTGTTTAGCTCGTTAAGGAGGAACAGGCTCCGGAGCTGGAGCAGCTTCAGTAGGTCTCTGACGTTTAGAAGTTGTTTTCGAAGTCAAGGACTTCGGTATCGAGGGTTTCGATTTGTGTGTCTTTGAGGTCTTAGACGATGCAGATGGAGAATCGGAATGAGCTGGTGTAGCCGATGGACGTTGTTTCGATGATTCAGTAACGGCTTTTTCCATTACAGTGGTGCCTCGCTAGACGATTGCCTCGCAGGACGAGAAAATCGCTAGACGATGCCTTTTTGCGATCACTACTGCGCTTCGCAAAACGATGTCTCCTATGGGGAATTTTTGCTAGACGATGAGGTTTCCCCATAGGAATGCGCCGACTAGTGGTCAAAAGCTGTCAGTGCAGCTGTCAGTGCATTCCGACGGGGACCCTCACTCGCTAGACGATGTTTCCCTATGGGAGATTTCGCTAGACGACTGAGTTTTCCCTTGGAACGCATTGAAGAGATTTCAATGCATTCCAATGGGAAAACGTGCTTCGCTAGACGATGTTTTCGCTAGACAGCGATCTTCGTGGAACGGATTAACATCGTCTAGCGAGGCACCACTGTACTTTGGTTTGGGAAATGGTCCTACAGGTAGGTTGGGCCATTTGAACTGGTTGTAAGGATTGTTCCCCTAGTCAGAGTTTTAGCCTCGAGAGGCGAGATCGAAGAACTCCGCGCTTAAAATTTTTGCAATGGGTACAGGAGGAAGTTTGATGTTGTTCTCCCAAACAGAAAAGGCACTTAGCGTGTCCGTCTGAAAGTGGGATCTTATTATCACAGACAATGCAGTGCTTAAACGGGCCCAAAGGGGCCATGAATAGGAGAAATAATTGAGGAGAAAAACCGATGATTGGACGGGGGGGGGTGCTGCGGCTGGAGGCCGAGTGAGGGGAAAGGAAAAAAATCTCTGATGATGAGTTTAATCTAATAGTTTAAAAGAAAAAGATTGATAACAGTAAGGAATCAAGAATAAGCTCTCTTTCTCTCTTACTCACAGAAGCAGAATGATGAGGCTCTCAACACGGTGGTTGAAAGAAACTGAAAGGGGATGCTTGGCGCCAAGGTACTTATTCGGGTGGGGAGGGGCATATTCCAATGTGTTCATTGCTACCGCAGAAGCTCTAGAATCTTCCGATGAGGCTCCGTGCAGGCGCAAATCACCCAGGGTGTGATTCACAGAGGCCACGAAGAAGAACTTCAGTTTTTCCTGCTGAGCTTCTTGGTCCTTCCCCTTCCTTGTGCCCTCTAGAGAACTTTCCATAGTGCCATTTTGTACATAAAGGACAAGATGGTTCCATTATTTAATCTGCAACATTTTATGGGTTTTTTTAAAAAGTGAATAAGTGTTTCATTTTGAAAGCACAAACTTAACTCTTATTTAGCAATGTAAACATTTATATCAAAGAGTAGAAAAGGAAAATAGGTCTCCCTTGGACATAGCATGTGGAATCCTGTAATACAAACATACATTATCTCTGTGCATTATCTCTGTGCATGCACTGAAGATGACAGCTTAACTAAAACATCTGGTTAAATTTTTTTGTATTTTTTACCTGAACGTGTTCTGTCATAATCATCACTAAGGGGTCTTCCTGAATGCCAGTGCTTAAGCTCATCAAAATCTTTCTGTTTTTTAAGTGAGGTAATCACAGGATCATCACTAAAAATGAAAAGAATACACATAGGATACATACACAAAGGCCTAGGATGATGTACAAATAATTAAAATTGTCATTTTTGTTAAAAACTCCCCTTCATTCAGGGTAGAATACGTGAACCAGTAAGTATTGGGACTGATTACAGGAGTTGGCAAAACAGTGATAACTGTTAACTCATTCAAGAGATAAGTGCCTCAACAATCAGACTTAAAAACTGAGCCTATGATTACTTTCCTATGACCAGTCACAAAACAAACCATGTTAAATTCAAGGAAGTGAGAAAAATAATGTGTTATGACAGATATCTTTCATCACTTTGAGGGATATCTCTTCTAAACACTTGCAAAGTATATAATCTAGTTTGTTTGACCCAATGTATTCACTGCAAGGACAACAGAAAACACTCCAGTTCTACACTCAGATATGCTACACATCTTCTCATCACAATTACCTCAAATATAGGAGAGTTACTTTTTTGGACAATAGCTCCCAGAATCTCCCCATCATCATAAACACAGTATTGTCTGAAAAGTAACTTTTCCAAGCTCTTTGATTTACCTACATATTTGTACATCACACAGGCATCTAAGAGGGGAAACAGTGGTGTATTTAAATTAAAAAGGAGAACTTTCCTAAGTGAACTGTCCCAATCTCCCTTTAAGTCTACCCGAGGGACAACTGGGTAGTGCAGATCTCCTTCCCTCTGCCAGCAGTGAGAGAAACTGCTACCAAAGACCTGTCCAGATATCTGCTGACACGGCTGTTCTGGTCGTATACAGACAAGTTTGGTGTGGCAGTGGATACACAAGATCTTTTGCTCGCCAAACAGAGCTATAAAGTTTGCTAGACCAGAAGCAGACATAGTTAATTCCCTCCCACTGGAAACAGTGGGAAGAAAAACAATTTTAAAAAATGATCACCATCCCCTGGTTCAGACTTCAGTGAGAGGTGGTTAGGTGGTTAGGAAACAGCAGCAGTCACTGCTCAGTCAGTTTCATCTATTCCACTAGGTCAGTGAGAACCCAACCCTGAGTTCTCAGATGTTCTTGGACTGCAACTCCCAGAAATTTTGGCCAGCACAGCTAGTGGTGGAGGCTTCTGGGAGTTTTAGTCCAAGAACATCTGGGGACCCAGGACTGGAACCACTATGTTAGGTGGATAGTTATATTTCTCCACAGACCTAGTCTGGCCTTCTTTGGCCAAACTGCTGTAGCAGTGTTTAAGAAGCTCTTTCCAGATTTCAATCTTCTCTTTGGAGGCTAGTGCTCATATAAAAAATAAGCTGTATTTTGGGCTATCTTACTTCTTTCATTATTTGCTATCACTTCCTGTTGTACTTATGGTGGAGCAATACCTGCCTGATAGTATACGTTATCTCTGGGGGTTGGTTTCATATAACCAGCCATAAGTTTACATGTCTCACTTAGTGCAATACCTACATATCTAGCATGTCTGGATTTGTACCACACTAGACAAACATATTCAGCAGCAGAAAAATACAAGGCCAGGACTGATGTTCACAGAGTTTGCAGGTGAGGCCCCCAATCAGTTCCAGAAAGTTTTATTACTAGCTATTTCTGGTAGCAACCTTATGCTAGATATTTTAACAATTTTTATATGTCAATGTCCAGCATTGCTTTGAATGTGAATGAAGTACAACTTAACCCTTATTCAAGGGTTGAATGCTCTACCCCTTCTGTCTCTGATTATATCACCCTCCTACGTGTGGAGGAAAACAGTTTAATCAGGAGAACTACCATTATCCTTGGAGGCTCCATGTGAATCAGAACCTTGAACAACAGAATTCCACCACCCAGGGAGACCCCCAGATATAGGAGAATGCTCCAGCTGTTTCAGAATTGTCACTACTGATGCCTTGGAAGGTGAAGAAATTATGATGAAGAAAAACAAGGCTTGAGTGCTCCCCCTTCATAGGATTTAAAGTTTTAATAGGGCTAATGTCTGGATCCAGTATATAGTTTAAATTTTACCTGCCTCATCAGTGTTTCTGACATTGAGCTATCAACACACTTCCAACTTCCAGTAATCCTATGAATTAGTGAACTCTGGAAAGTCCTATCATTAACAGTCCTGCTCTAGTCTTGCAAATAAAATGACCCATGGTTTCTTTTATTGAATCAGTCCATTTTGACATTTGGTCACTGTTTAATGAATGAAAGATCGCTTATGTGGTCTTAAAAATCAAAATAGATAAAAGGTTACCCACCTTTTCAAAAATGGCATTTTCTTTAAAACATCACCAGCAAATTCGTCCACAATTGTATTCATCATTGGTATAAGTCCTGGTTTAGGAAATGCTGCTTTGGATGCATCTTTACAAAAAAAAAATTATTAGTGAATTTAAAATATTTTAGCACATCTTAATCTGTCAAATAGATAGCTTCTCAAGACCACATCACAAATATAGATCGATAGGTTACCTACCTGTAATTGTGGTTCTTCGAGTGGACCTCTGTGATTCACACTCTGGGTGATCCGTGCATGCGCGGATCCACATCAGAATATTCTAGAACTCCTGTGGTAGAAAAAGATACATTAGTGCAGGCCCCTCCCCCTTGGTATATGTACCTTGGCGCCAAGGCTCTCTCTTCAGTTAAGTCAACCGCCACGTAAAAGGAAGGGCGGGACAGTGGGGACGCTGGGTCAGGATGTGTGAATCACAGAGTTCCACTCAAAGAACCACAATTACAGGTATGTAACCTGTCCTTCTTCTTCATGGCCTCTGTGAATCACACTCTGGGTGACTTAACAAGCTACCTTACCCGGAGGAGGGTGTCACGGAGGAGGGTGTACAGCACGTCCAAAAGCAGCATCGGATTTCTGATAAACATCCAATTGATAGTGATTGATAAACGTGGATGGCTGTGACCATGTGGCAGAGGCATAGATGGTAGGTGTGCCCCAACATGTGCAAAGGGTGAGAAAAACAGTTTGATCTAGCTCCCAATCATGGGCTTGACATTCTTTGCAGCTGAGTAAGTCTGCCAAATTGTTGTCCTGACTAGCTACATGGATTGCTGTGAGACAAATGTGATGGGAGAGGCACCATTCTCACAGGTCTACAGCAAGATATAGGAGGCTTGGAGAGTGAGTACCACCTTGTGTGAAAATATAGTACATTGTAGTGGTATTGTCTGTGGCTATTTGGACCATTTTGCCAATGAGATGGTTCTTGAAGGCTTTGCAGGCTTTTATTACTGCTAGTAATTCGAGTTCATTAATATGGAGCATCTTTTCTCTTTGTGACCACTGGGCATGGATTTGTAAGGATCTGCAGTGGGCTCCCCATCCGGAGAGACTGGCATCTGTGGTAACCTGTATTTTTGGACGGGGTTGTTGAAAGGTCATCCCATCGTCAGGTTTTGTGTGGAGCGCCACCATGAAAGCTGAGAGGAGAGTTCTGGAGTGACTCGCAGTAGGGTATGTGGTGGGTCAAGAAGCGGGTCGAACAAGGCTAGAAACCAAGCCTGTAGGGATCTCATTTTTAGGCTGACATGTTGGACAACAGAGATCATTGAGGCCATTGTGCCTAGAATGCATTGGGCCATTACCGCAGAGACAAGTGTGTGAGGAGTGAAGGCACAGAGCAGAGAAATTAAGTTGAGATGTTTGTTGGTTGGGAGAAACACTCGAGCTTGTTTGGAGTCTATGATAGCTCCTATGTAACGGATTAACTTTGTAGGAATTAAAGTGGACTTTTTGCAGATTCACTGCGAGGCTGAGATCTTGGAGGAGAGACAAAGTGAAGTGGATGTCGCGCTGTGCCTTGCGGCGAGAGTGGGCTACAAGAAGCCAGTCATTGACCTTATAGTGTGCATTCACAGAGACCACAAAGAAGATATGAATTTTGTGAAGCATGAGGCATGCTGCCACAGGAGCCATGCATTTGGTGAATACTCAGGGAGCCGTTACGAGTCCAAACAGGAGCCTTTTGAATTGATAGGCCTGAGCTCCGAGTTGAAAACACAGGTAAGGCCTGTGAGATGGGTGGATGGAGACATGGAAGTAGGCGTCTCTCTCAAGTCTATAACTGCGAACCAGTCTTTTTTGAGGAGTACTGGAAGAACAGACTCGAGGGTGACCATGAGAAATTTGGTGGTAGTGATGTATTGGTTTACTTCTGAGATCGAGGATTGGGCAGAGGCCTCCATCCTTTTTGGGGATGGTGAAATAACAAGAGAAAAAAACTGTGGCTGTATGGTGTAGTGGTACTGGTTTTATAGTGTCTTTGAGTGACGATGACTGTATTTCGTCTTGTTGGGTTCGCGACAGAGGTGTGACGGTGTGTGATGGTAGAGGAAGCTGATGGAATTCTATGTGGTGAAATTTGTCGATGTTGAGAGCAGGATTGTGAAGCTTCTATATGATGGAAAGGACTCAGGCATCTGTGGTGATGTCGTTCCACTCAGGTAAGTGTTTCCAGAGGGCAGGGGGAGGTGGGCGGGCGGTGAGAGGTTGTGTTAAGATCTCAGACGATTGGATGTCAAACCTGACGTTTGGGTTTGTGGTCGTGGCACCTGACTGTGGTTTGTTGCCGGGCTTTGGCTTGGTAAGGTTGGTGTCTATAATAAGGCGCATTGGTTGTTTGCCTCTGAGGTTCTTGCTGAAACCTCTGATAGGAGGTATAAGGGCGATGCCACTGTGTGCACTGAGGGCATTGTTGGTATGTGGGGTAAACACCTCAACGCCTAGCAGCTGTTCTCTTTTTCTGGACATTCTCGAGAATGTCATCTGTCTTGGTATTGAAAAGGCCAACTCCATCAAAGGGGAGGTCTTCGATGCGGCCACAGGCATCCTCTGCAAGACCAGAAGTTCTGAGCCAGGAGAACGGACGAAGTGCTACAGAGGTAGCCATAGATTTTGATGTGGCATTGACAATGTGTCTAGCAACTAGCATCTGTTGCTTAGCTACCGAGAGGCATTCTTGTTGAAAAGTTTGGGCCAGAATCCTTTTATCTTCAGGGAGTGCATCAATAAAGGTAGACATATTGTCCCAAAGAAAGTGTTGGTAGGCGACCATAACTTCTTGATAGTTGGGGACTCTCATGGTAAAGGCAGCGGCTGAATACAGCCATCTGCCCATGGAGTCTATACACCTACTGTCCTTACTAGGTGGTATTAGAATTTGTCGATGTCAAGAGCAGGATTGTGAAACTTCAACAAAGATGGAATTAGGAGCAGGCTGTTTCTGCAGAAAGATAGCATCAGGGTCATGAACTCAATAAAGATTGTTGATGAGCCTAGACACTGTGTGATGAGGCTGCTTTGGTCCAGGAGCATTTAGCTGTGCTGAGGAGAGATGGGAGCATAAAGATGTGGACCGGTGTGGTAGTGTCTTTGGAGATGGGATCATAAAGGCGATTGGATGGTTCAGTAGTAGGTCTGTGAATTTGTAGTTCGAGGGACTTAGCCATGCAAACCATTAAGCTGAGCATAGGTTTGAAAATTCTCAGCCAGTGACGGGGGGGTCCATGTCTGCTAGGTCGGATTCTGGTGATGTTAAAAGTACAGATGCTGTTTGAGGTCTGGAATCATGATCAGAAGGATCGGTACCGTATCGTGAGTCGATCGACTGTTGATTGACATCGGTGTCGAATGGTTGGTCCTTGAGATATTGTCGACATCGAGCTGTCGACATTGAAGGCACCTTGGTTGCGAGTGGTCGATACCGAGGGTCGTCGATATTGGGAGGGTCGGTGTGGAGTTGGTGTCGATATGGAAGTTGTTGTCGATGTCAAGGAGGCTGCCGAGCTGGGAAGGGCATCGATGGACCACATTGGATGACAGTGGAATAAACAGACGCAGGCGATGCCGAGCGGGATGAGCGGTCGTAGTCATCCGGATGGGCAGGAAAGTAATAGCTTGTTGGTACCCGCAAAGGTGACCGGAGCCAAAGAGTGTTGATCGACTCATCAAGGTTTCTTTGGCATCAACTGATAAGAGGTGCCTGGTAACTCTGGGCGATCGTGATGGTATGATTGCTTCGATGTCGGAGGTTCCTTTGTAGGGATGAAATGATCGGGCACTGCCATCATACCAGAGAAATCAACTGGTCGATAGTGCTTGGCAGGCCTCTCAATCAGACACTGATTGGAGCAAAAGGCATCCCAATGATGGTGCTGTGTGTAAGCAAGCGGACGTTTTTGTAAGGTTGGTGCCTCTGTTGGTGTGCCGGAGGCCAAGGTGGTAGGCCTACAGGGGCCGAGTAAGGCACGGTTTCAAGTTGTGTTTTGGTGCCATGGATGTTCGGTGAAGGAACTGGTGAAGACTCACTAGGGGATCTGGAAAATTGCTGAGGGCTGGCCAAAGAAGTTGTGAGTCGGTCGACACACTGTTCCCACTCAGGAAACTGCAATGGTGATGGTGGATGATGTGGAAGTGCCTCGTCATCGGAGAGAGAGCCGATACAGATAAGGTCTCCAAACTCGGGTGGTTGTGAAGTTGGAGTGGAAATGGCCTTGGAGGGCTTAGACTTTGAAACTTTAGCCTTCTTCAGTGGCAAAGGTTCAGGTGCCGAGGACACGTCGGTTGACGGTTTCCATTTGGTGGATGTTTTCAATGTTGAGGCTTTCGATGTCGAATGCTTGGTTTTGTGAGACCGTGGGGCGTTCGATAAAGTTGACATTGAGGGCAGAGCAGGTTTTCAATGTTCGGAGCGGGAAGGGGTAGCCAATGGATGCTGTTTCGCCGCCGCCTCAGAAATGGCTTTGTCCATGGCTTTGGCATGGGGTACAGACTTGCATGATGGTTGAGCCATGGGTTTACTAGGCTGGAGAGATTGCTCCCAAAGCCGAAGTTTGAGTCTAGAAATGCGACTACGGAGAACCCCGCACCTGACGTTTTTGCAGTGAGGACAGGAAAAGGTTTGATTAGCCTCTCCGAGGCAAAAAAAAGGCACTTTGTATGATGGTCCGAGAGGGGTATGTTGTTGTTACAGACCACACAACATTTGAACGGGCCTGAAGAGGCCATGAACCAAAACAGAGGGGGGAGGGGGGCTTTGGCCTGAAGGCCGGAGCATGATTTAAAGAATAAGAATGGCAAAAGAAGGGCTCTCAATGTGGTGGTTGAAGAGAAACTGTAGGGAGAGCCTTGGCGCCAAGGTACATATACCGGGGGGAGGGGCCTGCACTAATGTATCTTTTTCTACTGCAGAAGCTCTAGAATATTCCGATAAGCCTCCGCGCATGCATGGATCACCCAGAGACTGATTCACGGAGGCTACGAAGAAGAATCTTATTTTCAAAAGAATGCATTTCTTATTTGTTTTTCTGTTTGCAGAAACTGACTCTGAAACGGAAATTTGATGAACTCATACATGAAGTAAATCCTACTGAACTAAACAGGACTTACTTCTGAGCAAATATGCCACAGATTACACTTTCAGGATGCAATCCTATCCCTGTATAACTAAGACTAAGTCCCTAATCACACTTGCCAAGGGAACCCCATTTATACTGATTCTTTTCATACCTTTGTTGTACTTGTACAATTTTCGCAATCATTAGGTATATATACCAGCAGGAGTGTTCTTTGTTTTTAACTGTATTGATTCATTTCTTTCTAGTTGAACAGTTACAGTAAGCTACACTGCTGTTTAGTTTTGTATTGATTAATTTTCTCTACTGTTTCTTGAAGCAATCAGCCCCCCTTGTCCTTTTTTTTAAAATTACAAAAGCTGGTTTATTGATACAGAAATACAGTGGTACGTAGCTTATCTCCTCCTCCCCTTTTCCTTTCTCTCCTTCCTGCATATCTCTCCCTCTCAGTTTTTGGGGAGGTTTCTCTCCTCCTCCCCTTTTCCCTTCCCTCCTCCTTGCATACCTTTTCCATTTTGCATCAAGAGGAGGAAGTGGGTTTTGAAAGACTTGAAAAGTATTGTGAAGATCAGGGTTAAAAAATTGCAACACTCCTTTCTTTACAATTCAAAGCAGGAAATCTTAAGCCCTTTCACCTGCAAAGGAGAGTGGGGAGGCTCTCCTTTGAGCAATGTATTCATGTTGCTTTTCTGTGGTGCTGCTGCCAGAGGATCCTAATACTGATTTGTCAATATACCTTTTAAATAAACTTTTTAAAAAGAATACAAGCACAGTGGCCAAGAAGTGGCCACAGCACCCAAAAACTTGACCCCTTTGCAAAGAAATTGACTGCAATGTTCACACAGGCTGAAACAATAAGGAATGAAGTGGTTCATCACTGGTACAAAATAAAACCCTCATGGTGAGGGGGAAATAAACCGGAAATAAACTGCTGGCCAGGAAAATGAGTCAATCTTGGCTGTGCATCATGTGTTTGGAAATTTATGAAATGATCTAAAAAATGGCCATATCAGTATAACTGGAGTTATTTTGCCAGGTGTGATCAGGCCCTAAGTCCCTACAGGAATTACTTCTGATTAAACAGCACAAGGTGAATAGCAACTTATTTAACAACTATTGCATTGCCCTGCAAAACTATATTATTGGTATACTACCAATAAAATGTTAAACATCAAATAAGATAGTACTTCAGCTATATAAACTCTGAAAGCTATTACCTTCATTATGAAGTGGATACTGCTGTTCAAGAAAATGGCTAGAAGTTATTCGCAGTGGAAAAGATGATCCTATATTACATGTTTCAGACAGTGCTATGATATATTTCCACAAACGTTCAAAGTCTCCATTTATTATGCTTCCTATATCCAAATCAAATCCTATAAAATATAAATCATGAAAATTAACAACTGGTATAAATTGGATGTCAAGATAAATATTGACTAACCTGTTTGACAAGGCTGACAACACAATCCTATACATATTTACTCAAAAATATGTTCCATTTGGTCAATGCAGCTTACCCCTAGAAAATGTGGTACAGGACTTCAGCCTTAAGTCTACATTTGCAGTACAACTCAATACAGAGAGTCAGCCCAGACATCTGATGAAGATTCTTGAGTGGCAAACTCAATCTTTTCTAAAACATCTAAAAACGGATGTGGGAAGATATGATTTCAAGTGGAGAAGCAGTAAATTGAGCAAGCTGCTTAATCCCTTACTGATTTTCCCCAGCATTCCCTCCCCTCCAGCTATTTTTACAGCAACATCCTGTATCTTTGAATCCCAGTCTCAGCTTGTTACTTATTAGCCATTACTTCTTCTCCAGCATACAGTTACAAAATAAGTAATACGTAACATCACTCCTCATTTTAGAGGTACTAGTTTAGTCACATACTGACTGTGCCCTGCTTTTCAACAGATATGTACTCTTCTGACAAATCTGCAAAAATAAGACAAAAACACGGGTGTTTGTGTAATTCTGTGGTGACTATGTCACAGATCATGATGTTGCTGCTCACCCATAGGCAGAGCAGCAAAATAACATATACAGTCAAACCTCTACCTACGAACGTCCCTACCTACGAACATTTCGACTTACGAACGGCTCCGATCGCAAAAATTTATATCGACTTGTGAACGGAGCCTCGATTTACGAACGGAAAAAGGCAGGGGGAAAGGGCGGGAAATTCAAAACTCAGCCTCCCAGGGCTTGCCCAGCACCATTTTTGAATTTCTCGCCCTTTCTCCCTGCCTTTTTCCGTTCGGAGGCTTGCCCAGCACCATCGGAGGACTGGCAGGGATCCCCCGCAACCGCGATCGCCGCTTTCAGAGGTCCCCCGCCAGTCCTCCGATGGTGCCGGGCAAGCCTTCGGAAGCCTCTGAAAGCGCCGATCGCGGTTGCGGGGGACCCCCGCCAGTCCTCCGATGGTGCTGGGCAAGCTTCCCAAGGCTTGCCCAGCACCATCTGAAGACTGGCAGGGGTCCCCCCACGCGGCAATCGCTGCTTTCAGAGGTCCCCCGCCAGTCCTCCGATGGTGCTAGGCAAGCAGGGGAAGCCTTGGGAAGCTTGCCCAGCACCATCGGAGGACTGGCGGGGGTCCCCCGCAACCGCGATCGGCGCTTTCAGAGGCTTCCGAAGGCTTGCCCAGCACCATCGGAGGACTGGCGGGGGACCTCTGAAAGCGGTGATCGCAGTTGCGGGGGACCCCCGCCAGTCCTCCGATGGTGCTGGGCAAGCTTCCCAAGGCTTCCCCTGCACCATCGGAGGACTGGCGGGGGTCCCACCACGCGGCGATCACCACTTTCAGAGGCTTGCCCAGCACCATTTTTGAATTTCCCGCTCTTTTCCCCTGCCTTTTTCTGTTCCGAGGCTTGCCTCCGATGGTGCTGGGCAAGCCCTGGGAGGCCTCGGAAGGCGGCAATGGCGGCGGCGGGGGACCCCCGGGAGGCTTCGGACTGGTAAGTTGCTGCTTTTATAAATTGCTCTGGGTGGGTTTTGGGCTGGGGGGGTATGTTTCTGTGTTGTGGTTTTTTTGGTGATTTTTTTTTTTTTTTTTTTTTTGCAGTCCCAGCGCGGGACTTGCTCAAATGTTTATTTTTGGATGTTTTTGTTTTGTGTGTGTGTGTGTTTTGCAGTCCCAGCGTGGGACTGCAAGTGTTTTATTTTTCATTTCTTTTTTGGGAGGTATTTTTTTCTTCGGCCGGAACGGATTAATGGGTTTTCAATGCATTCCTATGGGAATGCATATTTCGACATACGAATATTTCAACGTACGAACGTTAATCTGGAACGGATTAAATTCGTAAATCGAGGGTTGACTGTACCTGGTACTCAATCCTGCATTTACAGGATTAAAAAGATCTGCAGCAATTTGAAATAAGGAAAGGGGAAATTGAAATTAACACTGTAGACTGAGCTGCTGGCACTAAAGGAGAAGGTAAATGACCTGAGCTGAACTCTCCAATAAGGCCCAAGTTCTCTCCTGGAGACTCCAACAATTAAGGTGCTGGGGAAGGCTCAAACAGAGGTATATACATCCTCTTGCAGTGTTCTGCCAGCCATTTTGCAGAGCTACAGACAAAGATAAATACTTGTTTTGCTATTTAGACAGCCTTCTTACACTTTGGAGCATTCTCCTTTTTCTTTGTTCTCTCACTTGGTTGGTTTACTAAACTTTACAGAAACATTATTAAATTATATAGGACTGAGTGTGTGCTTAATTGCAAAAGGATGACTGTTGTATGGGCTGTGAGTGGATAGGTCAACAATCACAGTGCTGCATAGCGAGCGTCCCACCTCAGGTCATAGCCATTTATGTTTCCCCTTTCACAGGACTTTCTTTAAAATTGGAAATCCAAAAACACAGAGGTAATGTTATAGACCCAGAGACAGAGTGGTTGAAATATCTTCCATTAGGGTACAGGACAGGTTGACCCAGATTTGTATGCTTTTATCTGGGTACACAGCATACCAGAGGGCTTCTGTACATCCCTATTTTTTCAATTTTTAAGAAACGTCTATTAATTTTTTAAAAAATTAAAAAATCCAGAAATCCTCCCAAGATTAGTGGTTTGCTGGACAAAATTAGCAGGATATTGCATTTCCAAATTTTTTAAAATAAAATTGTGGGGACCATTGGTATCTACAAAAAAAATGGAACTGGTGGGCTCTACATAAGCTGCACTTGCCTATATCTGCATTAAAATATAGTTTATGATCAGGGCTTGAAAAAATTCAGAATGTCTCACCAGTCAGTCAAAAATTTCACTAGTCAGCATGACCGGACTATAGCCTTGCAATTTATTGGGACTGGGAATCAATGATTTATACCCTCAGACTTGGGTTGCTTTATTACTTGCGTGCCTGTGGGGTCATGAAGCTTGTATTTTGAATGCCTTTCTTTTGAATGTCTCCAGCAAAAATAAAACTGAAAGCAAAAGCGCCCAGCCTCTTAAGGAGCCAAGGTTCCCTCCCATCCCAGGATGTGTCCTCGTTCGGTTTAAATTGGGAGCAGGGAATCTCCATATTCTCCAGCATGGGACTACTCTACATTCTCCTGCAGAGCTATATCTCTATGTGCCGCTCGAACTCTCTTCTCGTGAGAAGAGGGCAGTTTTCCTTTTGCAATGGGAGGGGGAGGGGAGGACTGCAGGATTAGAGAGAGAGAGAGACAGGCGGAGGGGAAGGAGGCAGGCAGGCAGGGAGCTGTGACTCATCTAGCAGCATTTTTCACTCGTCACAGACTAGAGTATTTTTCAAGTCCTGTTTATGATTTACTGTAGCCTCAACATGCTACAATGGGCACTTGGGCCTTCTCCTTGCCTTCCGGGGGACAACTACAAAAAGCTTATATTGCCATTTTTTAATTAACAGCAGCTTTATTGAGATTGGAAGCCAAAAAAATCTAAACTATACTTTTTTTGAAGCAATCCAATTTTACAGTATGATTATAATGTTGGCTCATTTCAAGAAACCATAGTTAAGATAAAAATTGGGATTCAAACATAGTGCAATTGTGCTGCTCATCAAAACCAAAACCATTCTTCCATGCTGGAGAAAGCTCAAGGAAGTGACAAATCCTATAAATCCTTTTTTATTATGAAGTCTTAGCTAGCCCAGTATGCATATTCTGTACTTTTAAAATTCACTAACTGAACATCGTGGAGAAAGGTAACAGTGAGCTGTTCCACTCGTCTACATTACTGCCAATTCCAGTAAAACTGGACTTACTGGAATACAAAAAAAGAAAAAAACCTTTCTTCTTGCCCAAAGAACAGACATACATAGCAGGGATTTTCCTCTCTTATTAACATTCCACACTAGGCTCACTTCACACTATGAAACTACTATGTCTAAAAACATTACAATCAAATTATTTAATAGGCAAGAAAGACCTTGGCCTTTTTCTGATTCGTAGTAAAAAGCAATGTTCTTCCACAAAAGATTATCACTTAAATCAGGAAGGGTAGAAAAATCCATGTTCTGCGAGGTCTCATTGGTAAGATGCTGCAGAACATAAAACTCACACAGCTTATGCTGAAAAGAAAAGAAAAGAAATCTAAGTAAAACACATAGCACAAGAAGACTACTGTTCGTTTCTATGGGGTAGGGTACCCATCCACAAAATGAAAAATAGGATACAGTTTTTACTTAGATAGGCAAATTAAGAGTTTTGGTTAGATGCAGCCCATGATGCCCTCCCCGTGGAAGGCATAAAAACATTTTCATGGTCACAAATGTCCAGTTCCATGCAGTTGGTCAATAGCCCTTCTTCCTTTCCAAGAATGCTAGAATTAGGGTCACAGACAAAAAGACCTGTATCACCAGAGGGGAACTTCTTTCAGACCAAGGACCAAATTTAGTTTCAGAGAGATAGGGTCTTAGGAGCTGCAATCCACAGAATCCAAAAGAAGACCCCTGAATATTTTTAGCTCAAGGTTTTGTCAGATAATAATGAACTCTTAGGAGAGGCACTTTCAGAATGAAAAAGCAGCACAAGTACTGGGAAACCACCAATCAATGGCATCACGTCAAAGAAACCACTGACCTATGGAGTACCAGAAGGCCAGACTGGAACTCCAGAAGAACTGGATTGGCCACTGTTGGGGTTAGGAGTAGTAGGAGGGCAATAGCCCAGATTTCTTCTTCTCTTATCTATTCATTTCAACCAAAAAAATTGGTTGAAATGAGGGCCTATTTATCTTCAGTGATGCTGCTATGTACCCAGATCTGACAGGTTTTAGGAGGGGCAACAAGGTAGCTTATAACTTGGAAAAAGACACAAGGAACTAAAGGTCATACAGGGGTGACATGAACCACCTGGAGACACTGAGGGACTATTTACTGGAGATGGCCTCCCCCCAAGGAAGGCAATGTGAGCCTCTGGAGCCAGACATGAGATAGGCCTGCACAAAGGACTTGTGAGTAGTGATAGGATCCCCTTCATAAACCACATAATTGACTGAACCCCTCAATAAACCTTTAACCAAGTAGAGTGCCTTCATGACCAATCCCACTGCCCCCTTCAACATCTCCCGCCCACAGAGAGCTGAGGGACACCACTTCTCCATTCACATTAGAAAAAAAGTTCCAGAATCTCCCAGCCAGCGTTCTCCCCACAAAAAATAACTTCTCAAGCTCTGCTCATTCAACATTCCCTACTAAAAATGAAGAGCATGACAAGGGCCCCAAAACCATCACAAAATTAACACTCCAGCTCCTACTTGGTTAGTTTTTTTAAAAAAAAAATAAGCCAACACTGACATAGTTGCATGTTAGGAATATTCACTGGAATATCTACCTGTTGTAAAAATTTTAAGGTTTCCGTCTTCCAGCAGACATCAATGACCCTAACCTGAGCTCTCTGTGAAAGAGGCAAATGGTGTAGTAAAACCACACTGAGGCAATACAGCCTCATAAGATCTCCAGCTTCTTCCATGGTTAATGCTGAGTTCACACTCTTCTTTAAAATGAAGAGAAAGAAATTGAGAGACAGAGAGCATTTCATGAAGCACATCCTACAAATTGCATTTTAAAAAGAAAATTTCTCCTGTTCCAGGTTTTCAGCTTTCATTCTGCAAATATACATAATACATGAATGAACTGTACTGGGGAAATATATGGCCTTCCAGAAGTTCTGATGCCCATGATCTATCACCATCTGCTATGTTAGTTTCAGCAGATGGAAGACACATACCAAACAAAACCTGGAAAGGCTGTCATTCCCCATTCCTTCTATACTGAAGAAGCAAGAACGACAGGTTACCCACCTGTAATTGTAGTTCTTCGAGTGGACCTCTGTGATTCACACCCTGGGTGATCCGCGCCTGTGCAGAGCCTCATCAGAAAATTTTAGAGTTTTTGCGGTAGCAAAAAACACATTAGAATAGACCCCTCCCTCTCCGTATAAGTACCTTGGCGCCAAGACTCTCCTTTCAGTTGTGTCAACCGCCGCAAAAAAGGGCTGCATGGCATAACAGTGGGGAAGCCGGGTGGGATGTGTGAATCACAGAGGTCCACTCAAAGAACTACAATTACAGGTGGGTAACCTGTTATTCTTCTTCGTGGCCTCTGTGAATCACACCCTGGGTGACTAGCAAGCTGTCTTACCTGGAGGCAGGGTGTCACACCAAGGCAGAAGCTAGAACACCACGTCCAAAGGCCACATCAGACTTCTGCCGAACATCCAGTCTATAGTGCCGGATGAATGTGGACAGCTGTGACCATGTGGCAGAAGCGCAGGCGTCCGGAAGAGGTACACCGTGGAGGAATGCTGTGGAAGCTGCCACCGCCCTGGTGGAGTGAGAGCAAATCACCTGAGGAGCCGGCTTTCGAGCGAGCTGGTACGCGAGGTGAATAGTAGAAGCAACCCATTTAGAAATCGTCTGCGAGGCCACCTGAAGACCCTTAGTAGGAGGCTGGTGACTGACAAAAAGGCGAGGTGAACGCCTGAAAGGTTGTGTACAGGCCAAGTAAAAGGCAAGGGCCCTCTCCTAACATCCAGAGTGTGGAGGATCTTCTCTTGAGCTGTAGATGGCGATGGAAAGAAGGAGGGAAGGACCAACGGCTGGGATAGGTGAAACTGGGATACAACTTTAGGAAGGAAGGAGATATCAACAGCTAACTTGACTTTATCTGGAAAAAACTGTAGGTAAGGATAGTCATGTCGCAAGGCCGCTAAGTCGCTGGCCCAACAAGCAGATGTAATGGCAACCAGGAAGGCTGTTTTGAATGTAAGTAGCCGAAGATCAGTTGAGGCTAAGGGCTCAAAAGGAGATTTAGTGAGTTGTTGTAAAACAAGAGTTAGAGACCATTGTGTGGAGGGTGGACAAACATCTGGATATATGTGCGACAAACCCTTGAGAAAGCGCTTCAGAGTGGGATGTCTGAAAAAACAAGCCACTGGGGGGTTAGGTGCTTGATAAGAGACGATTGCTAAGAGGTAAACCCTTAAGGGGAAAAGGGAGAGGCCTCTAGTCTTAAGATGGAGTAAGAAATGGAGGACAGTGGAGAGAGATGGGTTGACGGAAGACAGTGCAGCGGCTTCAGTGAAAGACTGAAAATTTTTCCATTTACATAGATAAGCTTTTCCGGTCGACGGTTTCTTCACTTGACAGAGGACGTCCATCAAGGAGGCAGAATCTTCCATGCTGCCAGGTGCAGAGCAGGTAACTCTGGGTGGAGCATCTGGGAATTGCTCTGTGTGAGCAGGTGCAGTAGACGGGGGAGGTGGTGAATGTCTGATGACAGGTTGTGGAGAACTGGGAACCAGGGTTGCCGCGGCCACCAAGGGGCTATGACGATGGCATTGGGTTTGTCTTGTTGCAGGTGGACTACTGCCTTGTGGAGGAGTGGAAATGGTGGAAAGAGGTAAGTAAGGGTCCTGGGCCAACAGCCGATGAACACATCTCCATGGGAGCATTTGCCGACTCCCGCGCAGGAGCAATCGCGTTTGCACTTCCGATTCTGGCAGGAAGCAAACAGGTTGAGAGTTGGTTTGCCCCACCGCCTGCAAAGGAAGAGGAAAATTGACTGGTTCAATTCCCATTCGTGAGCTTGGGAGTTCGGGCGGCTGAGGAGGTCTGCCAGGTCATTGTCTTGGCCGGCTATGTGTAGAGCTGTGAGGCAAATGTGGTGTGACAGGCACCATTCCCAGAGGTCGACTGCTAGATAGAGAAGACTTGGGGAGTGGGTGCCGCCCTGTTTGAGGATGTAGTACATGGCCGTAGTATTTTCGATGACAATCTGTACCATCTTGCCGACAAGGAGGTTTCTGAAAGCCTTGCACGCCTTTATCACTGCCAGTAACTCCAATTCATTTATGTGGAGTGACTTTTCTTTGTGAGACCATTTGGCATGTATCTTGAAGGATTTGCAGTGCGCCTCCCAGCCTGTAAGGCTGGCGTCGGTCGTGACCTGTATTTGAGGACGCGGTAGTTGAAACAGTCATCCTATTGTGAGGTTTGGAGGAAAACGCCATCATGCAAGTTGGGAGGCAAGCTCTGGAATGACCTTCAAAAGAGTGTGAGGAGGGTCTGTTAGCGGGTTGAAGAGGGCAAGAAACCATGACTGGAGAGATTTCATTTTCAGGCATACGTGTTGTACAACAGATGTCATAGATGCCATGGTGCCTAGAACGTGCTGAACGGTTAAAGTGGGTACAAGAGTATGAGGGGTGAAGTTGCGAAGCAAAGTCACTAAGTTGTGTTGCTTGTCTGCAGGGAGAAATGCACGGGCTTGAGTAGAGTCTATGAGTGCTCCTATGTACTGGACAATTTTTGTCGGTTTTAACTTGGACTTTTGTACGTTGACAGCAAGACCGAGATCGCGAAGAAGGGATAGCGTGAAGTGAGTGTCTCGCTGTGCTTTGTGGTGGGAGTGAGCTACGAGGAGCCAATCGTCGATGTAGGGGAAAATAAGGATTTTGTGAAGCCTGAGGTAAGCAGCAACCGGGGCCATGGAGTTGGTGAAGTCTCTGGGAGCTGTTGCGAGGTCAAAGGGAAGCCTTTTGAATTGGTAAGCCTGAGTTCCAAGCTGGAACTGAAGAAACTGTCTGTGGGAAGGATCTGTGGAGATGTGGAAGTATGCATCCCGCAGATCTATGACTGTGAATCAGTCATTTTTTCTGAGTAGAGGAAGAACCGATTCGAGGGTAACCATATGAAATTTGGTGGTGATGACGTAGCAGTTTAGCTCTCTGAGGTCTAAGATGGGGCGGAGACCGCCGTTCTTTTTGGGGACGGTGAAATAACGAGAGAAAACCCCTCTGTCGTTTTGGTGTACCAGTTCTATGGCATCTTTGAGAAGTAATTTTTGTATTTCTTCTTGTAGGGTTTGCGACGGTGGTGTGATGATGTGTAGCAATGGAGGGAGCTGGTGGAAATGGATGCGGTATCCATTTCGGACGATGGAGAGGATCCAGGCATCTGTGGTGATGGATTCCCAGGCAGGTAAGTGTTTCCAGAGGGTAGGAGGGATGTACTGAGTTACAATATCGGTCAGGTGGACGTCAAACGTGATATTTTGGTTTGCGATCATTATGCCTAGTGGCAGTTTGCTGACGGGGTTTGGCCCTGTAAGGTTGTTGTTTGAAATAAAGAGTGTAGTGCGCCTGTCACTAGGGTTCCTGGTGAAACCTCTGGTAAGAATTGTATGGGCATCCCTACTGAATACGTTGAGGACGTTGTTGGTATGAGGGGTAGACTCCCCAACGTCTAGCAGCCGATCTCTTCTTTTGGACATTTTCCAAAATGTCATCCGTTTCTGCATTAAAAAGGCCTGTCCCGTCGAAGGGAAGGTCCTCAATGCGCGCCTGTGCATCCTCAGCGAGGCCAGCTGTTCTTAGCCAAGAGAAACACTGAAGAGCTACAGAGGTAGCCATGGATTTAGCTGTTGAATCAACAGTGTGTCTAGCTGATAGCATTTGCTGCTTGGCAACAGATACACCTTCTTGTTGGAATGTTTGTGCGAGCACCTTTTTGTCTTCTAGTAAGGCTTCAACGAAGGTGGACATATTATCCCAAAGGAAACACAGATAAACGCCCATAGCTCCTTGATAATTAGCCACTCGCATGGTGAAAGCAGCAGAGGAGTAAAGCCATCTGCCCATGGAGTCAATTCTCCTACTGTCCTTATTGGGTGGTATAAGGGCTTGGCGATGTCGAGACCGAGATTGTGAGGTCTCTACAAATATCGAGTTCGGAGCTGGTTGCTTCTGAAGAAAAAGCGCTCCAGGATCGTGGACTCAGTAAAGGTTGTCGATCTGTTTCAACATTGAATGGGATGAAGCTGGCTTTGTCCATGATCGTTGTGCAGTGCTGAGAAGAGATGGTAACATAGAAATATTAACCGGAGTGGTTGTATCATTGGAGATTGGAACATAGAGGTGATCCGCTGGCTCAGTTGTAGGTCTGTGGATCTGGAGGTCCAGAGATTTGGCCATACGCTACATCAACTGTGCATAAGGCTGAAAATCCTCTGCCGGAGATGGGGGGTCGGCATCTGCGAGGTCAGACTCGGGTGAGTTGAGAAAGATAGACGGAGTTCGTGGTCTGGATCCCTGATCCGAGTATTCGGGATTGCGTTGGGAGTCAGCAGAGTGCTGATCAACCTCGGTGTCAAGAGGTTGTGAGTCATAATATTGACGCTGATGACCTGACGCCGATGGAGGTGGTATGTCCATGGACATCTGTCGACGTCGAGGATCATCGACCGACAGCGGTCTTGGCAGATTTTCTAGTAGAGCACTGATCGGGGCAAATGGCTACCCGATGAGAGTGCTGAGCATGGGTCGA
Organism: Intellagama lesueurii; assembly: GCA_037013535.1. Taxonomy (NCBI): domain Eukaryota; kingdom Metazoa; phylum Chordata; class Lepidosauria; order Squamata; family Agamidae; genus Intellagama; species Intellagama lesueurii. Next base: position 145,568,670 of record JBAJHW010000005.1, on the reverse strand, counting down.
TGCTGCATGCAACGATGGAACATTCACCTCGTATAAATGTTGCACTTGATGGCACGCCAGAGGCCATGGTGGTAGGCCTGGTGCCACCGAGTAGGGCACAGTATCCGGCTGTGGCTCGGACTCTGCTCTGTCAGGCGAAGCAGCCATAGAAAGGTTGCTGGGAGAAACGGATTGTTGGGGGCTCGCAGGAGAGGATGTAAAGTGGTCCACTCGTTCTTCTCATTCAGGCGATTGAGAACATGGTTGATGGGATGAAAGTCCATCGTCATCAGAGGGTGAACCCACAGAAATTAGGTCACAGGACTCCGGGAGCTGCTGAGGAACGACTGCAGGCGTTTTGGACTTAAGTGGCTTGGTTCTCTTAGGCGGTGAGGGTTCTGGAACTGAAGAAGGTTCAGGGGGCAGTTTTCTTTTTGTGGAGGATTTCGATGTCGAAGGTTTCAACATCGAGTGTTTAACCTTGTGTCCCTTAGAAGCTTTTGATGATGTTGATGGGGCATCGGAGTGTGATGGTGTGGCTGAAGGGCATTGTTTTGAGGTTTCTGAAATGGCTTTTTCCACAGCCTTAGCTTGAGAGGTGGTTTTGCAAGCAGGCTGAGCCATGATTTTTGATGGCAGGAGGAACTGTTCCCAAAGACGGAGCTTAAGCCTAGAAAGACGGGTGCGGAGGACTCCGCGATTAAAGTTCTTACAGTGAGGGCAAGAAGAGGTTTGGTGTGCCTCACCTAAGTAAAAAAGACACTTAGTGTGGCCATCGGAAAGCGGGATTTTATTATCACAGACCACGCAGTGTTTAAATGGGCCCAAAGGGGCCATGAATAGCAAAAAAAAAAAAAAAACGTAGAAAATCGAAAAATGCACGAGGTGGGGGTGTGCTTCGGCCAAAAGCCGGAGTCAAAACGAGAAAGAAACATTCTTATATAGGATAATAATAATAAACTATAAAAAGAAAAGGAATCAAGAGTAAGACTCTGTTTCACTTTCAAACTCACAGAAGTAAGAAGTACGAGGCTCTCAACGCAGCAGTTGAAAGAAACTGAAGGGAGAGTCTTGGCGCCAAGGTACTTATACGAAGGGGGAGGGGTCTATGCTAATGTGTTTTTTGCTACCGCAGAAGCTCTAGAATTTTCCGATGAGGCTCCGCACAGGCGCGGATCACCCAGGGTATGATTCACAGAGGCCACGAAGAACTGCTCCCTTAATTTTATATATGTCACAGTTCTAGATACATACATTTGGGCAGCGAACCTGGTTGGCATCAATGGACAAATTTCAAGTTAAATCCATCATTGGCATAAAGGCTTTGTCTCTCCAAATCTTGATCTGAGTAGGACTAGGATACTTCCTGCTTTATACCTCGCTCTCATACGTATAACCCCCATCACCCTGTTTTGAGGAACAAACTAATACTATTCAGTCATCACCTATCCAGCTATTAATAATGTGCTTATCGAGAAACCTCTACTCTCTCCCCTCTGTCATCTTTCTCCATGTGGAGGGTCTGAAGAGAAGAAATTCCTACTCTCATGTAGGTTCTACAAGCACACATGTAGTGCAATAGCCAATGTCCTTACCTATTTCTTAAACAATTCACAGTTGAGATTTAATGTCAACAGTGTTGTGCCAATGGGAATAACAAATAGGATTGTGGCCACTAAAACATTACACAATTGACACAAACACTTTCCAAAGACAACTGAACATTCAAAAATGTCTACAAAATTCATTGGGAGTTAGGCGTACCTGACATACAGAGCGATCTCATTCAACCCTCTTCCTCAAAGGGACAATTCAAATATTATGGTCAGTGAAGACACCTGGGCGTACCAACACTACACATCAAATTCAAATTGGATAGAAACCTATCCAACCAGATAAATAGTTTGTGTCAGCAGCAGCACAGAGTTGTGGTAGCTGCTAGTATTGGCATAGTAACTCTGAGCTAAAGAAAGACAGATAAGTGGCTAGGTAATAATTATGAAAGTACTGTTCATCTTGAGAAGAAAATTCACATACATACAGGTTTAGTAACTGGGACAATTAGACATGTATTCGTATCCCTGGGGATATGAATAGTGGCACCACAGGGGCCCATTCCCTCCCCCCAGAACCAGCTGGTCCATTCACCAGTCACTGTGCAACGCTGACATCCTTTGTCATCAGGCCAATCCAGGGGGGGGAGCCCAGCTGGCACTTCTCCGCCTCCTCGCACAACTGACCACTCTGGTGAGGAGGCAGGATGGGCTGTCTCCCTGCTCAGGTGATGAGTAGTCAGCTGTGCGGGGAGGCAGGGAATTGTGAGCCAGACTCCCTCCTGGATTGACATGACAATGACGATGAAGGACCCCAACGCTGTGCAGCGACTGGTGAGTGGACCTGCCGGTTTTGCGGGCAGGAAATGGGCCTTCATGGCACCTGTGGTGCTGCTATTGGTATTCATATCCCAAGGGATATGAATACGAATAGCCCATGTCTACTGATGATGAAATACTGTTTTAGTGCGACTAAGGATACAGTCCTAAACAAATATACTGGAGACTAAGCCCTATGGAACACTGTTCTCAACTACAATTTATTGTAGTGCTCAACAAGTTCTTACCAGTTTTGTAGAAGTATTTTGGCTTTCTAATACCTGCTTGTGCATTTCCAAGACAAGTGAACAGGTGATGATACAGACAACATACCGGATATCTTCAATTTTTTCTTGGAATTTGATGAGTTTTTGCAAAACCTAACATTTCAAATACAAAAAGAATGGTAAATATTTTTTTTCTTTAGATGTAACTGAGAAACAAGATTTTCAAAAAATCAGAGGCTTGCATGACTTGTTCATGTGTGGATAAGCTGAAGTTACTCTATATTATATTTCTTCTTTTGACATCTCTTTCATAGTACAGTATAATTGCTAACAACAACAAAAACTTCCCAAAATATAGATTCTTTTATCCTTGCACTACCCATGTAATACAGGGTAGTGTCCCCTTATCTGTGGGATCAGTATCTGCTGACTCTACAGTCTCAAAATATTAAAAATAATTCTGAAAATGCAAAAAAAATATTTTCACATGCATTACAAAAACTGACCATAGAGGAAGCCAGAGAGTGTGCTATGAACAATACATAGCATGGTCTCTGGCTGCTTCAAGCCTGTCCACTTGCATGCTTTCTCCTGCCTGCTGGGTTTACCCATAGGTAAAAAAAACTGACAACAAATAAGCGGCTTTGAAAGCAATCTGCCCTGGAGATGGGGCATCTCTGGGTCAGCATTTAGGGCCGGCTGGCTTTGCATTGAGGTGGGTGTGAGAGTGTGCAGAGCATCGGCAAGCAGCTCAGCATGCAGGTGAGCAGCCCTCTTGAGGTGGAGGCAGCCTCTATGCTCAGCCTTCCCTTCAAGTAACTGTTGTGTGGATCAGCTGGAGAACTGGAGTTCCTTGCAGGCACTGTTGTCCCAGTGGTGTAGCATGGGTTGCCAGCCCCCCAGGGCAACATATGGGGGGCAGGAGAAGCCCCTGGGGTGGTGCCATGAAGTGGAGGTGCTTGAGAAAGAGGGGCACCAGCTGAGAGGGCTGCTGGGGAGATGCCCTCTCCATCGAGATGGGCCAGGCATGGGGGTGCATCTGTCCATCCTGCCTGCCTTCATGGCTTTTTGCCTCGGTTGCCTGCAGTGCCTTCCCCACTCAGTCTCCTCGGTTGTGGCTCCAAAGTGAAATTGAGGCAATGCCAGGTGGCCACTCCAGATTGACTATGGAGGTAAGAACAGAGGTGGAGCTGGCTGAGAGGGGCAGGGTGATCCTTTGGTTTCCCCCACTGCTGCTGTACCCTCACTGGGAACCAGGGCTGACTATCCTTCGCCCTACCAGCTCAGGGTCAGTTGGCAAAGCTGCACTGGCCCAGGCCCCAATCTTGCCCTTCAGAGCTGGCGGGCATAGACTGGGGTGCAGCTAGAATCACTTCCCCCAACTTGAAGACCCCCAACAGGCAGGCACAGGTGGGGGAGTGGAGCTGAGATGCCGGAATCCCCACTAGACGGGAGTGGGGACAGCTCCGCTGTGCCACTCCTGGCTGCTCCCCCAGTGCTGGAATGGAGGCGATGGCAGAGCTAGCAACCGCTGCATGCCCCTTCCTCACAAAAAGTTTTAGGCCAGGAACTGCAGCCCCTTGGCAGGGAAGATGCAGGACAGCCTGCATGGAGAGAGCTCGTGTGGGGTGGTGGTGGTGCTGTGGAAGGGATGGGGCAGCGGCAGGATGGGGGGTGAACAGAAAGAGGCAGAGAAAGAGACAGGAAGAGACCACCTCGGGCCACCAAGCCCACCAGACCTCCGTATCCCTAAGAATATTGTGCTCAGGGCCACACTACAATGCTGCTTTGTCCCAAGGGGTTGCCTTCACCTTCAGTTATTGGTGAGGGCGAGGAGAGTGCTGTCTTCCATATTTTTCAGCATCCGTGGGGTGGGGTGGGGGATTTGGAACCAATCCCATGCAGATATGGTGGACCTACTGTAGTTCCTTCACACCTTTCTGACAGTAATGAAGCCAAGATTCACATCTGGTATGGACAGATTACAAAGACATACCACTGTATCTACAATACTAACTGTCATTCATTTGAGCTCCTGATCTGGTCACTTAAAAATAAAAAATATTTGCCCTTTCCTCTTTCTTTCTTAATGTTTTCTTTCCACTTCATAATTTATTAAACTTAGTATTTTCCCTACCTTCCTTTAGGATGTCTTAATCCAATTGTTACATGAAACCAGAGACTTAAATCTTCATCATGCTTTCTATATATTTTATACATATTAGAAATACTAAATAATGATGATGATGGCCATGGTGGCAACATAATGCTAATTATGGTATATACAGAAATAAATATTACCTTTGCTGTCAAAGTGTTCAGACTTGGACATCCAGAAAGAGAAACACATATTTTTATATTGACTTCCTTCAAGTACTTAATCAGTGCTTCATAGTAATGTTTTACCATTGCTTCATGCTGAAAAAGAAAAAAAATAATACCACATCAGCCAGCCAAAGTTAGCACTTTCTCATCTTGTTGAATTTGTCACAAACCAATTCACTATGTTGTTCTTTATTACGATTACTACCATCATTGTCATCATTATTCATCAATAAAATTAAAACAACCATTTTGTTCAAGCCTGTATAAATAAAGTGCAATGATTGCCTAAAACACTGCCTTTCAGCTCAGCTCTGCTTCTCACCACAGAATGTTAGGCACTGGAGGGAGAGAGAGCCATCTTTGTGTAGTCTTCTCCAAACAACTGGGAATCGAAATGGACTACATTCTCCAATTCACTGAAGAAGCCTACACTACCATAGTGATTTTTAAAACTCTTGAATAACCAAAGTATCCTAATTAATCAGGGAGGAAATATTTATCAATCCTATTATAATAATAACATTGGTATGCCTGTTGTATATATTCAAGACTACTTTACTCAGGCCTAAATCTAATGCTACACTGCTGCCAGAGTGCCAGATTGTCAAAGCTGTATTCCCCTTCTTTCCCGCAAAAACTTTTCTGAAGCCCAAAAGTTTTCTAGCCTTCTCATTTTGGAGTGCTGAGGGAGGTTGAAGTGGGAGTGAGGTTCCTCTGGAGCCAGAAACAGCTCTGTCAGAAAGATCAACCATAGTTCCCAGTTTAGGAAATTCCACTTCCTAGTACTATTATTTCAATTTATACAAAACATTTCAATTTTCGAAAAAGGATTTTTACAGCATGCTATCTGTACCTTAGGGAGAAGGAACATTTACCTTGGAAAATATTTGTTAACTAAACCACATTTGTCAAGGAAAACTGAACACAAAATTGGAGAGGACTCTGGATCCCAAGGACTTCCTTGAACAAACATAATTCATCCACTTTACTAAAGCTGCTTTTGGATCCAGTCAGTGCATGCATGGGAAAATATCATGTAGGTCCACAATGGAAGAAAGATGAGCATTAAAAATGCACTATAAAAATGCACTATACAAATCTCACATAATTTGTATGTGAGAATCAATAGGTGAGACAAATGCTTTTGGTGGTAATTAAGCATCACAGACACAAAGGACAGCAGCATGTTGCATAGCTCTACCTGCCCAACAGGACTGACTTAGCAAAAGTGGCAGATTGCTACTAATTAGAGGGTTTTTATTTTATTTTTAGGTACACACGATTTGCATACAATATGAAACTGTGCACACCCTGAAATTTTAAAAAAAGGAATTCTTTAATTAGCAACAATTGGCTCTAGCCAGTGTCACTCCTGTTGCACATGGAAAACTACACAAGAGAATACTGGCCAAATTCCAATAGCTAATATTTATTATTGCTGCATATGCTGTTGTGAAACATCTGATTACTTAGTAGGGTTTACAACATTTGATTCAGTGTTACTAAATAGCTCAGGATGGCAATGAAATCAAAGTACAGTACATTTTGATAAAAACAAATGTTTTTGTTAGTGATGCTTCAAGAACATTGCTGTCACAACATTGCCCTGATCAAAATTAAGGAAACAGAACAGGAAGTATGAATACACTGAAGTGGCAAATACTACCCTCTTCTGACCCTCTGTTCATATAAACATCAAATCCGTGTGGTGACACACAAAATCTCTCATATCAAGACTGGTGCCTGATGGATAATTTCATTAATTTAGTTAGTAGAATTATCTTCATCACTATTCACCTTCTGAAAAAAACTTTGATGACGGTGAAAACTGTGGATATGGTACCCGTAGGCTCTGACTGCATCTGATTGTAGGCCTGAAGTCAGTACGACATTGATTCTTTTTGACAAGGTCTGCATAATAAATATATGCAGAAAATTGGTCTGCAATTCATCCAATCCTTCATCAGAGATTATTAAGAAATACGGATAGTTATGTTTCAGAAAATTCTGCCAGCTGGAGTCCAAGCAGCTGGTAAACTCAGTATGTATTATAGCTTTAGTGTTTTTCCTTAGATGGATGATCAATGCAGTACGAAGAGACAGGAGATCAGGGCTTCTGAAATACAAATATTCTGCATCCTGGAAGAAAAAGATAACGTATATGTAATATTTTGGAACAGATTACAAGAACTGCTGCAGAACCTTCAAAACAGTGAATATTGAAAATGGAGACATGTAAAAGGAAGAGGGAGTTGCAACAGTTCTGAATTGGAACAGGTACTTCTTAATTTGTTCAAAAATGATTCCATGTTAGGATTGAACAGTGAGGCATCCAATTTTGCTGATGTCACTAAGTTATTTAGGTGGTTAAAACTAAAATGAACTGATTCCCCAAAAAACTATTTCTGAACTTGGGAACTGAAATTGTTTAAGCCCTTGTAAAGCCGTAAACATTGGGTTTCAAAACTGAAACTCCATATTTACAGCAATGGGCTCTGCTCTGATGGTGATTAAGATCAAGATTTCAGCACTGTCAGAGACAGCTTGATAAAAATTTTGACCCAGTGAGTTGCTGCTGTGAAAAAAAAACGTTTTTATGTAAGGCATGATAAAGAAAGGAACTGAAAATATTACAGATTTCATGGTGCCAGCACTATGAAGTATTTTGTGCAGTTCTGGTTATGGCATCTCAAAATGATACTCTTGAGCTAGAAGAGGTGCAGAGAAAGAGAACTTAAAATGTTTAAGAGGCTGGAACATCATCACTATGAGGAAAGATTACAATATAGTGCAATCTGGCTTGGAAAAATGCAATTCAGGAGAGAAATGATAAGAGGTGTACAAAATTATGCATGGTGTGACAAAAACAAGAAGCGAGGTCACCCATGCTGCCTCCTTATGTGGTACCTTGTTTGTGGCCCAATAAGCCCCAGAGCATGGGAAGGTCAGACTGCATCTTCCCCTCTCCTTCCCAAGCTGCCTGCATGCCCAGGAGGCTCTGTGGGAGCATGGGAGAGCCAGCCAATCAGACAGCCTGATGGAATTACTCAAACAGTACTAGTTTCAGCTTTTCTTCAGTCTTGCAAATTAGCTTGTGGGCTCTGCTTGTTGTTTTTGTTGTTGTTTTGATTGCTCACTGGGAGGTAAACATGGAATTCACTTGCAAGTCTGACTACACATGTATGAACCTTCCATTGCCGAAGAAGTAACATGTTATCAGCAAAGCACTATCTCATCTAATTTGATCCCAAGTAATTAAGGACTGAGCTGAACAGGTGCAGGAGAGAAGACACTGTATCTAAACTCGTCAGATTTTTTAAAAAAATCTGAAGATGCACTGAAGAGCCTTTTGCTGCTAGTTACTTTAGCAGTACCGCATCATCAGACCCTGAATTTTCTGGAATTTTAAAATACTAGTTGAAAACTAGTGCTCTGGCAAGGTCAGTGTGTTGGTCTATGACTAGAGAAACTTAGATTAAAATCTCCATTCAGCTGTAAAATTCATGGAAGAATTAATAGGTCAATCATCACATCTCAGGGCTAGATCACACCTGCCAAAAGAACCCCAGTTATACTGATATGGCTGTTATTTAGATTGTTTCATAATTTTTCATTCACATGATGCATGGCCAAGATTTACTCATTTTTCCGGCCATCGGTTTACTTCCAGTTTATTCCCCCCCCCCCCACCGGGAGGTTGTTTTCTTTCGTACCAATGATGAATCACTTCATTCCTTATCATTTCAGCTGGTGTGAACATTGGTTTTCTGGGCACTTTGGCCACTTCATGGCCACTGCACTTGTATCCTTTAATTTTTTAACAAAGTATAGACAAATCAGTATTAGGATCCGCTAATGGCAGTGCCACAAAAAAGCAACATGAATACATTGCTAAGAAGGAGATAGCCTCTCTCCCCTTGTGGGTGAAAGAGGGCTTGAAATTTCCTGCTTTGAATTGTAAAGAAAGGAGCACTGACATTTTTTTTAATCCTGCTCTTCACAATACTTTTGAAGTCTTTCAAAAGCCACTTCCTCCTCCTGATGCTGTTCAACAGGGAAAAGATATGCAGGGAAGAGGGAAGGAAAAAGGGGAGGAGGAGAGAAACCTTGTACTGTACCGCTGTACGTATTTCTGTATTGAAATACCAGCTTTGGTATTTTTTTTAAAAAAAAAGTGCAAAGGAGGGCCTGATTGTCCCAAGAAACAGTAGAGAAAATGAATCGATACAAAATTAAAGAGCAATGTAGTCTGCTATAACAGTTCAAATAGAAAGAAGTGAATCGATACAGTTAAAAGCAATGTGAACACTCTTGCTGATATATATACATGACTGCTGAAAAAAATGTACCAGTACAACAGAGGCATGGAAAGAATAAGTAGAACTGGGGGGTTCTTTTGGCAGGTGTGATTAGGCCCTCAGTCTAATCTCAGTCTAACATCTCACAGAGCTGTTGTGAAGAAAAATGGCAGGAAGAAACGTTCACAACTTGGGTCTTCCTGGATGAAAACTAGTATCTAATCGAAGCTGTAGCAATCATGGCTGAGGCTTAAAGTGCCTGGACCTTTTGATGAGCAGAGAGCATGAGGACATCATATATCACTCCACCCTGCTTCACCTATTTGTGTGAGCTTAGCTGCAATCTTTACAGCCCATGGGAGAGAAATTATATTCCCAGCAACAATATATTACTCTGAACTATCTTTGTTGCGATACAAAATAATTGTGGGTGGCTTGGTCTAGAATGGGAATTGCTGTCCTCCTGCATTTCAAAAATTCTGTTCTGATGGAGTTTAAAACTCATTTGTTGATATGGATCAAAACAGCTGCCTGCATTTTTGGACTGGGATATGGCTGTGGATGCTATCAGTGCTTGTAGTTCAAAATGTACGACCACAATACTGGATGTAATGTACATTTCTTAATGAGTCAACATAAAGGTTTCTCACAAGAACACATAGCTGTAGTTTCAAAAGAGCTAGCAGTCAATGCAAGCATATCAGGCAAAACTCAAAGGAAATTTATATATATATAAACAGTTAATCTTAAAGGTGCCACAGATTTTTGTCCATTTTATTTTTTATTTTTCATATTTATTTTATTTTTTCCCTTTGGGTTTTGCCTGATGAGAATGCTTAGGAGATAATTTCAAGGCATTCTGATGGTCAGATTTCACCACTGACTAAACATTCTCATTGAATCAAGTATTTTCAATATCACTGGAAATTAGTTTGTCTTAAAATCTGTTACAAAGACTGTTATGCATTTCTCTCATACAGAGAAACAGATCATATATTTTTTAAAAAATCAACTTGTTACCTTAAAGAAAACAATGATATATTTTGCTCCTTTCGTTGTTAAATCCAGGAGAAAGCGTTCAACTAGGTAAAAGAAGTGCAAGTTCTGTCCTCGTTGTAATGTTATTTCCTTTGTGTAACTGACAAACAGTGAATCACCATCAATGAGGAAAAACTCTGATTCAACGTAGTCATTCAGCAAACTGACATATCTAGAACAAGCACATTGTATGTTAAAACAATCTAGATTAACAGTATATTAACATAATGGCTTTTTAAGTTATATAGCTCTTTACAAAACATCTAGCATTCCATGTAGATACATCGTGGTTTTCATCTCCTTCTGCAGAGGATGTCCTGTCCCTTGAGCACTGCCTAGATGCTGTATTGAGATGGATGAGGGATAATAGACTGAGGCTGAACCTGGGCAAGACGGAAGTCCTACTGGTGGATGCCCTAGTGTTTGCGGTCCAGGTGCCGCCCACTCCTTTGGGGGGGGGGACTGTTTTCACTAAGGATGAGGTTCGCAGCTTGGGTGTACTTCTGGACCCAATGCTATCAATTGAGTCTCAGATAGTGTCTGTGGTCCGGTCCACCTATTTCCACCTAAGGCGGATTGCCCAGCTGCGTGTCCCTCCCTTGACACCAGGTCCCTCACCATGCAGGTCCATGCATTGGTAGTCTTGAGATTAGACTACTGCAGTATTCTCTATGTGGGGCTGCTACAGAAACTTCAGCAGGTCCAGAACATGGCAGCCAGACTACTGAGTGGTATAAAGAAATATCAACACATTTCTCCTACTCTGGCTGCCCTGCACTGGTTACCTGTGCAATTTTGTGTCAGCTTCAAGGTGATGGTGTTAACTTATACGGCTCAAAACGGTTTGGGACCTCAATACCTGGCAGAATGCCTCCTTCCGATTAAATCTGCCCATCCTGTACAATCCTCCCAGGCCGGGCGGTTGAGAGTATTGACCACAATCGAGGCCCAGAAAGTGAGGACTAGAAACTGGGCCTTCTTGGCAGTCACCCACCAACTTTAGAACAGCCTCCCACCCGAAATCTACCTGGCCCCTTCACTGGGAATTTTAAGTGATGGTTAAAAATATAGATTTTTTAGATAGGCCTTTCCGGACCTTTAACATAGAATCATAGAAAAGTGAAGTTGGAAGGGGCCTACAAGGCCATCAAGTCCAACCCCCTGCTCAATGCAGGAATATAATCAAAGCATATCTGCCAGGTGATTATCTAAGTTTTTCTTGAATGCCTCCAGTGTTGGAGAACTCACCAAAACCCGAGGTAACTGGTTCCACTGTCGTACTGCTCTAACAGTTACGAAGTTTTTCCTGATATTCAACCAAAATCTGGCTTCCTTTAACTTGAGCCCATTGTTGCATGTCCTGCACTCTGGGATGATCGAGAACAGATTTTGCCCCTCCTCTGTATGACAGCCTTTCAAATATTTGAAAAGTGCTATCATATCACCCCTCAGCCTTCTTTTCTCAAGGCTAAACATGCCCAATTCTTTCAGCCTTTCCTCATAAGGCTTGGTTTCCAGCCCCCTGATCGTCCTTGTCGCCCTCCTGTGAACTTGTTCCAATTTGTTAACATCCTTCTTGAAGTGTGTTGTGTCCAGAACTGGACACAATACTCAAGGTGAGGCCTAACCAGTGCTGAATAGAGGGGGACTAGCACCTCGCGGGATTTGGAATCTATACTTCTATTAACACAGCCTAAAACAGCATTTGCCTTTTTTGCAGCCACATCACACTGTTGGCTCATTTTTAGGTTGTGATCTATGACAATTCCAAGATCCTTCTCGCTTGTAGTTCTGCTGAGCCAGGTATCTCCCATCTTGTAATTGCGCAATTGGTTTCTTTTTCTGAGGTGCAGTACTTTGCACTTATCCCTATTGAATTTCATTCTGTTGCTTTCAGCCCAGTGCTCCATCCTATCAAGGTCATTTTGAATTTTGTTTCTGTCTTCTAGGGTATTAGCTATTACACCCAATTTCGTACCATCTGCAAATCTGACAAGCATTCCCTGCACTCCCTCATTGAGGTCATTAATAAAAATATTGAAGAGCACCAGGCCCAGGACTGAGCCTTGGGGTACTCCACTTGTTACCTCCACCCAGTTAGAGAATGAGCCATTAATCATCACCCTCTGAGTACGATTCTGTAGCCAATTGTGTATCCATCTGACACTTGATCTATCCAGCCCACACCTAGTTAGCTTGCTAATCAGGATATCATGGGGCACTTTGTCAAAAGCTTTGCTGAAGTGAAGATATACTACGTCTACAGCTTTCCCTCTGTCTGTCAGGGAAGTGACCTGATAAAAAAATGAGATCAGATTAGTTTGGCAGGATTTGTTCTTGACAAATCTGTGTTGGTTTCTAGTTATTACTGTATTGTTTTCTAGGTGCCTGCACAATGACCGCTTTACAATCTGTTCCAGAATTTTGCCTGGGATTGATGTCAGGCTGACTGGCCAGTAGTTCCCAGGTTCCTCTTTTTTTGCCCTTTTTGAAGACAGGGACAACATTAGCCCTCCTCCAATCCTCTGGCACTTCCCCCGTTCCCCGTGCTTTCAAGAAAATAATGGATAGCGGTTCTGAGAGTTATTTAGCCAGTTCCTTCAGTACTCTCAGATGCAGTTCATCCGGCCCTGGAGATATGATCTCGTTCAAGGTGGTAAGGTATTCCTTGACTATTCGTTTATCAATCTCCAGCTGCAATCCTGCCCCCCCCCCCCCACTTGCACTTCAAATTTGTTTAGAAGTTCAGTCTGTCTTATGGGAAAAGACAACTAAAATAGGAGTTGAGCACCTCGTCTTTTCTTTGTCATCTGTTATCATTTGTCCATCTCCATTGTGGAGCTGTGCCAGTCTTTTGTTTGTCTTTTGCTACTCACATACCTGAAGAATGCTTTTTCATTGCTTTTAGTGTCCCTAGCTAACCTCAGTTCATTCTCAGCTTTTGCCCTACTAATGCCATCCCTGCATTTCCTTGCTACTTGTCTGTACTCATCCTTGGTGGCCTGTCCTTCTTTTCACTTCCTGTACATGTCTTTTTTGGTTTTTAGGTCCTCCCTGAGCTTTTTTGTGAAGCCATACTGGCCTTTTTTGGCCACTTCCCACCTTTTTCTCTTGTTGGAATTGTTTGTAGTTGTGCCTTTAGAATTTCTTCTTTTAGAAGCTCCCACCCTTCTTGGACTCCTTTTCTCGTTAGGAACTCCTGCCATGGGACCTTATTTATCCTTGTTCTGAGACTATTAAAATTGGCTTTTTTAAAATCCAGCAGAAGTGTGTGGCTACACTCTGCTTTCGTTTCCTTTGAAATAAAGAATTCTAGAAGGACATGGTCACTCTCGCCTAGAGTTCCCCTTACTGCCACTTCCCCCACCAAGTCATCTCTGTTGGTCAGTATCAAGTCAAGGATAGCAAATCCTCTAGTTTCTTTCTCCACTTTTTGTAGGAGAAGATTATCAGCCACACAAGCCAGGAATTTCTTGGAAGGGCCATACTTGGCAGAATTTGCCTCCCAACATATATCTGGATAAAAGAAATCTACCACTACTACTATGTCGTGTCTCTTTGAAAACCCTGCAATTTGTTTTTCAAAAGTTTTGTCCACTTCCTCTCTTTGATTGGGCGGTTGGTAGTAGACTCCAACTACCAAGTTCCTTTTGTTTTTTGCCCCAACTAGATTTATCAAGATGCTCTCAATGGGACAGCCAATCTCCTTCTCCTGTATTTCTGTGCAGGAATGCATATTTTTGACATATACTGCCACTCCACCTCCCTTTTTATTCTCTCTGTTCTTTTTGATCAGTTTATATCCCTCAATTGCTGTATTCCAGTCGTGGGAGTCATCCCACCAAGTTTCAGTTATTCCTATCAAGTCATACTTACCCTCCTGAATTAAAATTTCCAGTTCTTCTTGTTTGTTTCCCATACTCCTAGCATTTCCCATACTCCTAGCAACACAGGAGGTTGTGTGATTTGTGGCCTGTTTGTCTTTGTACATTTTTATGAATATTATGATTAATATTGTTATGATTATTATTATTAGTGTTATTATTGTTGCCCTTTTCATCAGTTTGGTCCATTCCTCTTATTGTGTGTAAGGCTACATCTACCCTTAACTCTGTGCTTGCATCTCCCTCCCCCTTCCAATTCAGTTTAAAGCCCTCCTGATGAAGTTCATCATGCTGTGCGCAAACACATTCTTCCCAGTCCTTGCTAGATGCAAGCCGTCTCTTGCTAACAGTCCTTCTTCCAGGAAGCTTAGCCCGTTGTCCCAAAAACCAAATCCCTCTTGTCGACACAACCTTCGTAGCCAGTCATCCGCCCAGAGGATCTTCCTTTATCTTTTGATTCCTCTTCCGAGCACCGGTAGGATGGATGAAAAAACTATTTGGGCCCCAAAGTCCTTGAGTTTCCTTCCCAGAGCTTCAAAGTCAGACATGATTTCTCGGTAGCTTCTCTTGGCTGTGTCGTTTGTTCCCACATGGACAAGAAGAAAGGGATATGTATCTGTAGGTTTTATGAGTGATGGCAATCCTTCCATCACATCCCTTATCTATCCTTCAGGGAGACAGCATACCTGGCAAGTCCATGGATCCTCCCGGCATATTTCGGTCTCAATTCCACGTAGTAGGGAGTCCCCTACTACAACTACTCTCCTTCTTTTTGTAGGATGTGGGTTCAGTGACTGTATTCTGCTACGCTTCAGTCCTACTCATGTCCTCCTGTGAGGTCTCATCTGCATGCTGTCCGACCAACTCTTCTTCCAAGTAACTGAAAGCGGTTTTGTAGTTCCACCGGGAAAGAGTGTCTTCTCCTTCTTTTGCTCCTAACTGTAATTCTTTTCCATGGTGGTTCCTCCACTACGTTTGTAGCCTCTACAGCATTTTCCTCCACTGCAATGTTTTGGTTTTCTTCCCTCTGCAGTGCCCCCTCTGACAGCTGCCGCTGCTCAAGAGTTCTATCAATGTAGGCTTCATCTTCCCTTATAGCCTTGAGTGTGGCTACTCGCTGCTCCAGGTCTCTGACTTTCTCTTCTAACAGTGCCACAAGTTTACATTTGTTACACGTATACAGCATTTTACACTCAGGAAGAAAAACAAACATAGCACAAACTTTGCAGGTAACAACAACTGAGTTGTCTCCACCCTCCATAATCTCTTCTAGCTTTTTTACTTTCAACTGTTTGTTTAGGATACCTGTCCCTCTTGTTTTGTTCTTTTAAATGTAGTTGTATGTATAACCAAAGGAACCAAAAAAATTTTGTTAGGGTCCTCTCCCTTGGCCTCCCCCAGCAAACTCCCTGTTTGCTCTCCTGTTCGCAAGCTCTGGTTGTGAGCTCCCTGGGTCCGCCTTGAGCTTTATTTGTCAGCTGTGCTCTGCCCGGAGTCAGGAATCAAAAGGCCCTCCCAGAACTCACAGCTGCTACTTATAGCCCACAGCAGTAATCAGGCCACTCTCCTTTCTGTTAGGCCAATCACATGGCTCTTCCTGTTAGGGACACACCCCTCCCTGTTCTGCTGAGCACACGGCCAAGCACACGGCTCTTCCTGTTAAGGACGCACTTCAGGCCCTCTTAACACTTATATTATCAATCCTGCCACCTTGCTTTTTTATCATTTTAGTTATTATTAGTTAAATTCTGTTGATATGTTTATAGTTAATTTTGATTTATATTATTATGTGGTTCAACCATGTAAACTGCCCAGAGTGGCCTTGGTAGCCAGATGGGCGGTATAAAAATCAAATAAATAAAATAAAAATAAATAATCTCCAATTAGATTGCAAGTCAGATGTTTAGAAAATCTTTCCCATATTACATCATTATTTGAGAACGTGAACTTCAACAAGAAATTAAACTTGCCAGTCCAGTTAAAAGCCTGATATGGACTAATTTGCAATTATGTCAACACATTCTATAACACTGATTAAATTGAAGAAATTGTCTCCTTTGGCACTCAGCTTCCTGACTGATGATTGCCCAAGTTGTCTGTGACGCCAGAGTAGTTAAGTCACTCACGACTATTCCATATGATCAGCCAATGGCTTCAAGAAGGATAGATATGCAGAGTAATCAGAAGTCAAACAGGAAGTTTTACAAGATTTGCATGGGACTTCAAATTTGAAGAACTGTCACTGAATCTTAATCTTTCATACTTACTCAGCAGTTTGTATTTCTTCATTGCAAATTAAATCAGTAATTTCTGCCATGCATCTTGGTAGAGCTGGGGGAAAAAACGTAGGGGCATCTTAGAATTATTCCTCACATTACTTGTTTTTCCATCAAGATCCTTGAGGAGGAATAAAAATCATGTGGAAAACTATTCAGATTAAGTTTCTGTGCAAGTTTGGATGTTTGTTTGTGAAGAAGTATGTCTCATCTGAAGGTATGGGAACCACAAGATACTACAGTGTTGTTTATCATGCCAAAGGAGACTCCGGAACAGCAGTGAACTTAACCAGCAAACATTTATTCAAAACTATTTACAGATTATGTTCACCACATGATTCTCATCAGCATGTTCTCTGTAGGGGAATTACTTCCAGTCCAACAAGTCACCTATACAGAGGTGCATCGACTTACAAACTTAATTGGTTCCGGAACTCCGGTCGTAACTCGAAATGGTCGTAAGTCGAAGCACCATTTCCCATAGGAATGCATTGAAATGCAATTAATTCGTTCCGGCCGAAGAAAAAAATCACCAAAAAAACAAACAAACCACTGCAAGACCAATCAGAAATGCAAAAAAAGCAAAGCAGAAAGCAAGCAAACTGTGCAAGACCCATCAGAAATGGGGAAAAAGCAAAGCAGAAAGCAAGCAAACCATGCAAGACCCATCGGAAATGGGGAAAAAGCAAAGCAGAAAGCAAACAAACCGTGCAAGACCCATCGGAAATGGGGAAAAAGCAAAGCAGAAAGCAAACAAACTGTGCAAGACCCATCAGAAATGCAAAAAAAGCAAAGCAGAAAGCAAACAAACCGTGCAAGACCCATCGGAAAGGGGGGGGACCCAAAAAGCAAACAAACCCCGCAAGACCCATTGGAAATGGGGAAAAAAACCCAAAAAAACAAACAAACCCTGCAAGACCCATCACAGCACAGAAACATAACCCTCCCAGCCCAAAACCACGCTTCAAAACCCACCCAGAACAGTTTTTAAAAAGCAGAAAAAAGCACCTTACCTTACCAGGCAGTCCGAAGCCTCCTCCAATCGCACACTCTCTAACTGCTGGGGTGAAAGAGCTACAAAGAAGCAGCCTCTTCGCCTACCAACGGTTAGCAATTTGAATTCCCCACCTTTTTTCCCTGCCTTTTTTTTGGTTGTAACTCGAAGCTCCGGCCGCAAGTCGAAGCAAAAATTTGCGGCCGGAGCTGGTCGTAACTCGAAATGGTCGTATGTCGGGACGTTCGTAAGTCGAGGCACCACTTACCAGGGAAGTGTGCGGTTGGTTAACCTCACCCCAGTCCACATGCAAACAACTCAACAAACAGTCAAGGTTAATAAACTTTCACCTTCCTCTCTTGAATGTCCTTGGTCAGCTATTGCAGTTGCTTAAACTATCTTTCCTGATGGAAGCAGCACAGCTGAATCAAGGTTGGTTCAGTCACCATATCGGGATCCTTCTTCCTGCTTTCAAGCACGACCCTCTGTCTGGACTCAGCTCTGTCAGAAAACCTAGAGTCCTCTGGGGTCAGTCTTTTTATCCAGAAAGGGCGGATGGGGCCCAAAGGAGGACTACCTTTTGATGTGTGTCCTGCATATATTGTGGGGTTGTTTACTTCCCCACTACACTCTACAACATTGGCCCAACTCTCCTCCTCCTCTTCCCCACCAAATGCCCTGAGTACATCCTTCATCTCCTTTTTAGCATTCATTTGATGGGAAAACTCCTTGGTGGGATTTTTTTTCCCACCTTCCCATCCCTTCTGTTTCCATCTTGCCACTTTGTTTCAGGAGAGTGGTCACACGTGGTTAATATCCTGGAGAAGTTTTCGAAGAGGTACCCATGTTAGTCTGTGCAAGCACATCAAGCAAAATCCAAAGAAGACAAGACAGAACAGAAGAAAACAAAACAAAGAAGACAAGAACACATGGCACTTTGAAGACTATTATATTTTAATTTGAGCTTTTGTGGACACCTCCACTTCTTCAGACATTTGGAATAAAATTAAATACAGAATCAAATACAGATACCCTTTATTCCTGTTACTGATCACAGTTGGTATTCACAAACCCCTCTCTTTTTTGCTTTTGCTTGGTTATCTGTTTTCTGTCTCTTGTGGGAAAGTTTGCAATAGAACTTAACACCAAACATAGGGCACACACGTCTGAAGAAGTGGACTTGATCCATGAAAGCTCACAATAAGTCCACTTCTTCAGACATGTTTGGCCTATGTTTGGTGTTACGTTCTATTGCAAATATTCCCACAAGAGACAGAAAACAGATAACCAAGCGAGAGCAAAAAAAGGGGGGGAGGGCGGTTGGTGGTATTGTGAAGACCCACTGTGGTCAGTAACAGGAATAACACCAAACATAGGCCATAAATTACTGCACTTGAGATGTAACCACACACCCAAGACTCTTAAAGCCAATGAATGTTTTACTTCTGAATTCTGTATTTCATTCTGTATTTCAATTTATTCCATATGTCTGAAGAAGCAGATGTGCCAACGAAAACTCACATTAAAATTTAATAGTCTTTAAGGTGCCACATGTTTTTGTCTTTCTTTTGTTTTGTTATTTGGATTTTGCCTGTTATCCTGGAGAAAGGATCTGCCCCATGCACATCATATATCCTCAGCAGGGACTCATGGAGTGTACCCAAGCAAAAACACTCAGACATTTTTAAGTTCACAAAGAAAAAAATTATAGAGATGTCACTAACCCCAAGAGAGTAAAAAACCCAGGAATGAATCCAGGGATGTCATGCAACAAAGAAGGCAACATAGAAAATTCACAGTGATTCTCTGCATTGTAATTTCAGTAACACAAAGGAATGAAAGGCGTTAACAGTTAAAATCCCTGTCTATATGCAAAGTATCATGACCCTTCATACCATTTTGCCCTCTACAGAAAACAAGAACTCAGAGGGGAAAAGAAACTTTGAGCACAGACTCACCAGAGCTCCCTTCTCCTTCTCTGCATTACTTTCCCTTATCTCAATTTAGTCCCCAATTAAATGCTTTGGGAATGGGCTGGCTGGTCACTGAGAACAGAAAAATGTAGTGTTTCCCTCCACCACAGGACAATCTTTGCTGATACCTGCACTAGGAAAGTGATGCCTGACAAGGTGGGAGCTGCACAAGAGTCCTATGCATATAACCGTAAAAATGAGAGAGAATCCAGCATCAGGCCATTTATCTGACACTAAAGAGCACAGATACAGATGAAAAGCCATATAGTTACTTACTTGGTTTTTGGAAATCATGCAAATAGGGTTCTTGGGAAGCGTCTATCAAGGATACTTGCTCTGTCTTCTTTGCCACTCCAAATGTATGCGAAGAGGCTTCCTCTTGTACCCCACTTGCTTTTGACGCCATAACTGGTGTATTACTCTTAAAGCTGCTTTGGGTATGAGGTACTATATATTTATATCTAGGCCATTACTCTTTCATGTACCTTGAAATTACCAAACATACAAAGATAACATTTTATTATTTTGAAATCCTGCATTTTGCATGGCTGTTAGTCTAAGCATTACATCTGAAAATACTTGGACAGTAATTTTACTAATTTATATTGACATGCAATCCAGCCAGAGAACATTAATATTGGGCATTGTAAAAATAACATAATTTAATATCTGCTCAACACTATATCACATATTAAATTCTTTTTCTCAAATTGTGCATAGCAAGCAGGCATTGTAAAACAGAATGGAGAGGGAAAATCAGCCTCTTCACTCTGATGACCATGCAACACCTCATTTCTACATGGCTCTTCTTAGACTTGGAGAACCACAGCTTTTCCAACACCAAGAAATAAAACTGATCTGCCCTACCAGGAACCGCATCAACCAGGGCACTTATATGCAGACAAGAGATTTGCATGAGTTATGTATAGAAACTCTATAGAAATGTCTTTGCTGTTACAGATTTGTAAGGCTTTTGTGTATTATTTTCATTACAAATAGCATTAATTGGAAGCAGTCCCACCATATTTGTAAAAAAAAAAAAAAAAAACACCTAAGGTACGTAGAAGAGTTCTTGTCCATCACAGGACATAGGTGCACACCTTGGGAGTGCTCTGGGCACACTTTAGGAGTGTCTCTGGGCTGAAACGTCCAGGTTTCAGTGGTGGCCATGAATGCATTTGCAAAGTTACCAGCTGCGCCCATTGCTGGAGAGGTCTGCCACAGAGGTACGTGTGGTGGGGCCACAGGAGAGGGCCTTCTCTATTGCTGCTCCCAGACTTTGGAGTTCCCTCCCATGGGGGGCCAGGCTGGCCCCATTTCTGCTTTCCTTCCACAAGCAGATGAAGACCCTTCTCTTCAGGCAAGCTTTCCAGGAGTGACTAGCTGCCTGAGAGGAGTTTTTTAAATCGATTGTTGTGCTTTGTTGCTTTTAAATGTGTTTTTGGTATTACGTTTATTTACCATTTTTAATATATTTGTTTAATTCTATTTTAATATTTATGCACTTGCTGTTTTTAGCTTTTAAATATTGCATTTTCTAATGATGCAAGCTGCCTTGGGTCCTTTTAAAGGAGAAAAGCATGATTTAACAAAAATTTAATAAATAAATAAATATCGCGTTTTCCACACTTCAGTACACCAGACCAGGTCCCTTAAACTCACAGGGAGGTCCTGGGGTTTTCATACAATCTTTGTACGTGTCAATGGCTAATCAGGGCAGGAGCGCCTTTCATTTTGATAGCCTGGGGTTAGCTCCGAAGGAGCCCTGTGGAAGTGATGGCATTTCTGTGCCCTCGAGAACTCCAGTGTATCCCTTTAACTACTGGGAAGGAACCAGGGCATTCCAGCAGTCATTCACTCAGTGGCATGCTACCTACTACATCTCATTAAAAACTGCAAATCGTCTTCCCATTTCTTTCTATGGTAAAACCGACATTTATCACAAAGACCCAAATGGGCTGGACTAAAAAGCGGCTACCTGTTCCTCCTGAACCACTTCAAAGGCGACACTCATAGGACTTTAAATCAGAAATGCAAGGCTCAGATCTCAAACGTGTATCAGCTGTGCGGGAGTTATTTACTATCAGGAAGGTTTGCGCGGGAGTTTCAGAGTGACTTAAGGAGCTTTCAAATTGATTCCAGGGAACCCGGAGCGTAAGACACCCAAAGGCTGTCTATCCCGCAAAAACAGACATCCTCCACACAGACGAACAAGCGAAGTTCTCGGTCGGCTTTCCCTCACAATAACCCAGCAAGGAAGCAAAGCTAAGCGCGCGCCTCCATCCCCCTTCGTGAGGCTTATTCATTGACAGCCGCTTATATTTCCCGCTCACCGTCTCTCTCTATGACTTCCAAGGGAGGATATCGGCGAAGGTTTTTCCTCAGCTATGCTCCTTTAGTCAGTGAGGCGTGAAGCGCACAAGACGACAAGCGTAACTAGAAACTCCCTTTATCTGTGACCTGCTGCTTACTTTGCAGTGATAACGTTATATACGAAGGTGAACTGGCGGCGATACCCAGTCGACGAGCTCCTTCCCGAGTTTGACTTTCGATTCTTGCTGTCCAGGGATGAAGGGCCGGTCCAAGTTAAGTTTCGTTTCTCAGGACGCGGTGTTAGGAGTTGCGAAATGCGACGCGAAAGAAAATCTGACAAAAAAGAAAAAAACCCATTTGAAATGGCCTCAAAGGAGTCAAAACGGGCATAAGCTGAACAAGAAATTAAAACCATATTAGCCTCGTTTCTATGGCGGCCTAACTATGTTTAATGGACCCAAGTATGGAATGCAGGGACCGCTAGAAGAAGAAGAAAAAAGGCTTAAATCCCCACTCTTTAGGTTAGGACTCAGGAGAGTCCCCCCACCCGGAATTAACAGGCAGAATTCGGCAAGATTCCTGGGTAGCTCACCCCCCTCAGGAAGTATCAATCAGAAATGTACCTAAAAGATAGGGTGTTCCCCCTCCCAAGATCATCATGGCTACTGCTGAAGATGAGCGCTCCAGGAGTTAAAAAGTGGATTTAGGCACCCGAGAACAGGGGCAAATAATTAATTACTAAGGAGGGATGGACGACCAATTTGTAGTTCTGGCCCATGGCATCAGGCACAGTGGTGGCTCTATTCATGGCCGGCTTGAGACCCCAGATCACAGCAGGAGGTAATGTTTCTCCATACCTTGGTTTGCCTAAGAAACGCTATTCTTGAAGTGTTTCCTCTTAAAGTGCTTCGTTTAGCCACACGCCAGCTTAATTCTATGCTGACTGATTGTAAGAGGAAGAACTTAACATTTTTAGAGAGACTTAGGGTCTACACATAACATACTTTGCTACACAAATAAAGGCTTCTATTGCTTACTTCATGCATAAAGTCACTCTAGACATCAAAGCCCCAAATCGCCAAAGTGTTAGTTGTGGAGCATACGCAGAGTGCAAACAAAAAATTACAGGAAAAAAATATTGTGGGGACGTTGCCCACTCAACGATGATTCTCAGTGACTGTTGTCATAAATCTTTTTAACTGGCTGGAACTTCAACACACAAAATAGGTAAGGCTGCTGCAAGCTTTCTTCCTTTTTCTGTACCTGCAGGAAGTAGATGGGGTAACTGTGGTAAACCCCTAACATCTGCAATGAGAGAGAACCAAAAGGATCACAGAAAAACTTTCAATGGTACAAAGGCTTTAGGTAAAGGTAAAGGTTCCCCTTGACATTTAGTCCAGTCGTGTCTGACTCTAGGGCACGGTGCTCATCCCCGTTTCCAAGCCATAGAGCCAGCGTTTGTCCAAAGACAGTTTCCGTGGTCACATGGCCAGCGCGACTAGACACGGAACGCCGTTACCTTCCCACCGAGGTGGTACCTATTTATCTACTTGCATTTTTACATGCTTTCGAACTGCTAGGTGGGCAGGAGCTGGGACAAGCGACGGGAGCTCACTCCGTTGCGTGGATTCGATCTTACGACTGCTGGTCTTCTGACCTTGCAGCACAGAGGCTTCTGCGGTTTAACCCACAGTGCCACCACGTCCCTATATTTTATCTACAGTAATCTATATACTTACTTTTGGGTGAAATTATACAGAACTGACCTGAAATTAACTGGAGAAATTAACACTCTTAACAGTTTAAAAACTAAAAGGGGAAGGAGGCTTCTTTCTCCAAGACCCTTTGCCCCTGTCCTTGTAGTTTCCAATTTGTAGATAACATTGATATTATTCATTTTAACTTAAATCTCATCTGTATTATATTTTGTCTAATGATATTTTGTTTTGTTTTATTTGTAGAAATATATAACGTGGCATCTATTTTAGACTGTGACTACATAGTCAAGTACCACGGGATTTGTTCTGCTTATGAAGTAAGGAGGATAGCTCAGTAGCTTTGGTCTCTGACAGCCGAGCCAGAGGTTGGGAGTTCAATTCCCTACTATGCCTTCCTAACAGGGACTGGATTCCATGATCCTTTCAGCTCTGCAGTTCTAAGATAAAATGGATGAATTCAAGTGAGGTTTACTACAGTATATGCATCTGAAGAAGTGAGCCACAGTTTGCAAAAGCTTATGCCAAATTAAACTTGTTAGTCTTTAAGGTGCTACAGTACTCTTAGCTGTGGGGGATGGGTGGGCCAGCAGGCGTGTGTGTGTGATTGCATTCTCCCTTGTATTTACTGTGTATGCCGAGACAATAATGTGAGAAAGGTAAAAACATTTGTTAACATTATGGGTAACAATTCTGGAAAAATTTGTTGACCATAATTTTCTGGGCATTTATTTTTTTTCACAATGGGGGTGGTAGTGTCAACAATCCTGCTCTAGTGCCCTCTATAAGTGTTGGGATACAATTTCTGTTGGTTGCCAGGCAACATGGTACTGGAAGGAACAGTAGAAACTATGGTACAAAATGTCTAAATACCTCTAAGTTAGATCTACATGTTGGAAAACTTAATTTTGCTCTTAATTTTTAAAATGATAATAAAGGGAAACAGCTGAATCTTTAGAGACAAAGAAGAAGAAAGACTACTGAAACAGGATGGGGTAACTGCAGAGAAGCATAATGAATTATTTCTGTCTGTCTTTGTTGTGAACGATGCCCATTCCTTCGCTATTTCTGTGGTGAGGGCATCTAATGTTAGAGAGTATGAATTTAGTAAGTTCTGGG
Organism: Intellagama lesueurii; assembly: GCA_037013535.1. Classification (NCBI taxonomy): domain Eukaryota; kingdom Metazoa; phylum Chordata; class Lepidosauria; order Squamata; family Agamidae; genus Intellagama; species Intellagama lesueurii. The sequence goes on along the minus strand of JBAJHW010000005.1, from coordinate 145,544,157 downwards.
AAAAGAGCTCAGAGTTCTAAAGAATCCCCATTATCAGTGGAGTATTGGAGGATAATCAACAAAACACAATACCACTTTTTAAAAAAGGAATCCAGAAAATGACATACTACTAATCTGATGTCATTCATTTCCAGATAAACTAGTGCGAAGCATTATTTTAAAAACAGAACAAAAAGTATTAAACATATAAGAGAACAATTCTTGCTTAGGAAGAATCTATATGGCTTCTGCAAAATGAAGTCATGCCTCACCAGCCATTTAGAAATTTTTTGAGAGTGTCAGAGAAATGGTGGGTGGGGAGGATTTGATAGACATGAAATATTTCCAGACTCTTTTGAGATGACTCCCTTCCAAAGACTCCTGAGTAAATTGCATTCATTGAACAAAAAGAAAGTCTTCTTATGTAGCAGAACTTCTTAATCTCAGGAAACAGAGTAATTAATCTTTATTTCATAACTTATACATTAGTAATCTGAAATCAGAAAAGCAGCAAGGCACTTAAACTTGTGGATAAGAAATTATCCAGGATTATGATAGCCTGACCAGGCTGTAAAGAACTCTAGACTCATTAAATGAACAACACAATGGTGAATAAAGTTCAGTGTAAGCAGATGTGGTGGCCCTTAGTTACATAAATACAAAGCTTTACAACACATGTAATGTATAAAGAGAAAGCATAGGGTGGGGACATTCTGTGTATAGTTTCATATCACCTTTAAAAAGTGACATGATTTGAGGTCTCAAGTTCTATTAAAGTTAGGTGCTATGAGCCTGCTACCTTTTCTAACTAATTTTAATCAAAAGTGCCTGGCTTTATCATCTGACCCAGATGATATATAGCACTTTTGTACTCTCTCCCTCCCTAGCATGTTTTGTAATGCCCAGTCAGTCTCACAGGACTCAAAAGCTAACCTACTTGTAATATTTTAATGAGTTAGTATCACCCACCTGTTTTTTTTAAAATATGTGTTCATGGATAAAAAGTAGTCTGTGTGGCATCCTGTGCTAATATTGGATCTAATAGTTGATTTGAGTTTTATAAGCCTCTGAATTTTGTTGGTTTTGCTCCTCCCCTCAACCATGTGTGGAATTCATCCAAAGTCATTCTGCAAAATAAGGAGAAAATTAGGAGAATATCCTATTTTTCATCTTTCCATTTTACAAACTAAGAGTTATATCCATTTGGATAAAGTTACTGAGAGTACTGCCGTAGCAAGAATAATATCAGAGGGGTTATAGTGATGGTCTTCATCCAGCATTTCTAAGACGAGGTAGACAAGCTAAAAGCAAGATATGTTTATGTCTCTTGATGGTGTACTGTAGGGAGATGTGAAAGGAGACAGTTTATGTTCCACCAACATTTTCATAAGTGGTTTTCCCAAAGTAGTCTAGGAAGTGTCCTCTCATTGACATGGGATAAACTGATATAAGCATAAATTCCCTCCCCAACTAAATTAAACAACAGCTTTCTCATTCTTCCATTCCTGATGATGAAAAATATCAGTTTTATAAAGAGAAATAGGAGTTTTACATGAAATAGTCTTCCTTCTGCAGGTACAATAAGTTTTGGATCTTGAGTTTTCAATGATGATCCTAGGGCATGCACTTTGCTCTCCCAATTCAAAAGAGCCAGAATATGTATTTAATCACCAAGATATGAGTGAGCAAAAATTACATTCTTCACTGCATCAGAATTATGAGTTAGAGTTAAAGCTTGTTCCTGTCTCACATGTGACCCTGCTCAATGATCACAATGGATGCTTCTTTGCTGCTTTAGCAGTAAAATACAGGGATTTATTTACTGCCATGCATCTGAAAATTGGGCAGTTGGAGACAGAGGGCAAAACTCCATCGGCCACAGGGAAGATGGCACCTCTTGCCCATCTGTGGCTTATTCTGTTAAATGCTTTCTGACTGATTTCATTCTTTTAAAAGGCAATTTATGTCATTCATCAAGGTACCATCATGACAAATAATCTTTATTGTCTTAGTATTGTTTCTTTTTTTAAAAAAAATAATTTTATTTTAAAAAGTAGCCAAACCAGTTTACTGTTTTAAAAAGCCAAAATGGGCTGTTTTTAGAAATACATTTTAAAATGTTGATTTAAATTTTAAAATTTATTTATTTATTTTCTTTAAATCCTTGAATATTTTAATCCACTCTGCAAGAAGAAGAGGTTTTAAATCATATAAAACAGTCTCTTTGCCCTGACAGGTGGAGAGACCCTGCTTACCATATTGTACGCTAGTGATGTTCATTTACTAATGGTGTAGAAGAGGCATTCGCTGCTGTGACACTCAGTTATGGAATGATCTTCCCAATGAGATCAGGTGGTTTAGCAACTGATTGCATTGCATATTCTTGGTGTACTCTCTAGTTGAGACTAGCAGTAGGATCCTGGCCAATGTATTTCTGCACTGAACCTTACAACCCATTGAATTAATCGCTAATGGTAAGACAATGCTTATGGAAATCCCATTGAGTCAAAGGGTCTGTTCTAGTTGGGGTTGGCCATCGAATCCTGGCCTTAAATTCTGTTACGACATTAATCATAGCTGCCAGTTTTCCCAATTCTGGAACTTTAGTCAAGAGAGCCTTAACTCTAGTCCTAAACCAGCTGGGTTTTATATCTGAACACAATAAAAAGAATGACACTAAATAGAATTTAAATGGATTTTGATTTATTGTTGGCTTTGTTCACAACTAAAATGTTTATTTTCCAAGTACTTATGATAAGATACATTACCTTGAACATTTTCAAAGTGGTTGTTAGTAAAACAATTTAAAAAGCAAGAGCTAGATTAATGTTAAAAATGACTATCAACTCTAAATCAGTTAAAATAAGTAAAAGCTCCAGTTGGTCATAAAAAATTGGAAAAAAATTAAAAACATTAAAATTTTAAAAAGCAGCATCCATGTCTGGCCAGCTTCCCCAGAAAGTGATCCATTATTCTACCATAAATTCACCCAGAGATTAAAGGAAGTGAAAAAAATTTCAGATGCATACCTTCTAGATCAGTTTGAACACTACCATGTCTTATATTAGAAATGTAGTTTTATTACCAGTTCAAACAATTAGCTACTTTCAGCTCCAAGAAGTCTGCCCACTCCCCTGCAATTGCAGCAATAGCTGAAAGGATAAAGACATCTAGCTGCACTGTGTATATAGCTACTTAGATGTAAGTCTCACTAACTTCTGTGTAATTAAACTTTGCACTTGGACTGTTGTGGTATAATGCTTTACATCAAATTGTAAAATCTTTAAATGTGTGCACATATGTTAAGAAAATGCATCATAAAAACCATAATCCTTGTCCTTTAAATATTATGATATAAATACTTCTTTGGAAAACATTATCAATATGAACAGTTATCAGCCATACTTCTCTCACTCAAAATAAACCTAATTCAATGTGAATAATTAACTACAAATGTAAGCACACACTTCCCTTAAGAACCATCGTAATAAATGGAAATTATTTGAAGAAAATGTGCTGTTGGTTGAGTTCAAAGATGATTGATTAATAATCGAAGAGCACTGGCTAACTTAAGACTGTTTCTGTCCTTTTGTGTAGTGTATCATTTTTAATTTGCATTTGAAGATTCTATATTATTTCAGAACAAATTCTTTAATTGTTAAAATACTAAACCAATTCTAATAATATCTTCAGGTAGCTCAGATTTTCATCTGCTCTTTTTGCCAAGATTCAGAGTCATTTTGAAGTATTTATGTAAGTCTAATGGTCAGGATCCTATTACTTATGCCTACCAGCATCAGTGGTATAACCTCAGCTACCAATGTCTGCTAGATAAGAAGTTGGCAGTTGTGTTTCTTGCTGCATCCCTAGGGCATAACATGGTTGATAACAAGAAATACAAACACTGACTTCTTAATCAAGGAGTTGTAACTAAAATGTACACTGCTGTACTTAGCTGAATTCTGGCCAATATCTAATAAAGCATTTAAAAAACGATGAGATAGGAAGTACTCAATCCACATCTTATTTGTGAAATTACATAGTTGGCTTACGCAAGTACTGTCTCTCACCTTTAGATATTCAATATGGAAGTGGGCATTCTGGCCTGTCTTATACAGATGCTGTCTTACGTTTTCTTCTGTAGAAATGATTTAGGGAATACTTTGTGTGGAGTGAGACTATAGAAAGCAGCCTCATCTTACATCTGCTGTCACTTTTTAAAGAGTAATTTACAGTTCTGTTTGAGGTTAACCTACAATTGACAACATTCATTAGAATTTTGACTCATCTTACTCAGCCATATGTTCTGGATTTTAATAGCTGCAGAAAGAAGCAAAAATGGACACTGAATCATAAATAGTAAGTTTTCCCAAACGTCTGCTCTGATGTCTACTCTATGGTAACAGGTGACTGGAAAGAAGTATTGAGATTTTGATTCAGATGTGTGATGCTTATAATAAAATAAATTTATTTAAAACTATCTATCTATCTATTTAACTCATTGTGACTGAATGGCACATTACCTATTCCAGTTTTAAACCCAAGTTTGTCTCTGCAGTCCCCAAATAATGAAGGATCAAAGCTTATAAATCCCACATTGTATTTTATCTCAATAACAGGTGATTCAGATTTAGAGCTTCTAGCATATTACACCCTCTACCAATACACCAGAAGTAAAACCAGCAACAACAGTATCAACACACACAGTTACAATAAAGAAGTGGTTTGATGTAAATAATCAGACTGACACAGCAGGCTTGACAGTTGGGAACTTAAAATAAAATTGGCATGTTTGGGCTTTTTGCCATTATATCACGTCATACTTTGCCAACAGAGAGCAGGACTGAAGGCTTTAAAAGGTCTTGATCCCATAGCTATTCTGAAATGGAGCTCTGAGATCATCCTAGTCATATCTCAAAAGAGGACTAGGTTATTCTAGCAGTGTTTTTAATGTCCATGAGCTTCCAGAAAAAAGCAATATCAGTCTGGGGAATACCAAGACTAATATCGTGCCAGTTAAAACTGAAGTACAAGCTCAGCTGGATGCTGTTGGCAGTTGAGGCAGTAGTTATACAAAACCCTTGCTGGATGTATCAATCACTTTAACCACCCATTTCAGAATCTGTTTCCTGAAGCACAACAATTTCATTTCAAAGGTGCACCTAAGCAATAGTAAATAGTTATTAGTAAAAATATGGCACTGTTTGCCTCAGCAAAATGCAAATAACTTCTTAGCAAAAATTGGGCAGATAATAATTTCTCCACTAATGTAATTCTTTTCAATCCATCTTAAATAATCAGATTTTTGTTGTACTGTGTGGGTCTAATAGGACAAATCTAAACCTGGTGAGGCTGTCCATCTAGTCCAACATTATCTACTCTTGACTGGTAGCAGCTATCCAAGACCACAGGTCTAAGTCTGCCATCTGGTTCTTTCAGTGACTTAATGTGGAGCCTTCTTCATGCAAAGTATTGACTATTTTACCAAATTAAGTGATGGTATCGGAGCAATCACAGCAGAAAAATCATCATCCAAAATATCAAGGACTTCTATTGATAAATGGCATTATTGTCAATACATCAAAAGAATGTCACGATCATATGATTCATATATATTTACATCTGTATTATTCATCAGATAGATTGATCTGATCTGAACTGATATGATCTGATGTAAAGGTCATAGTATGCCTGAACTGAATGACTCACTTATTTAAAACATGTATCACCTTGTATATCCTAACAATTACACATTTTCAGAAATATCTAAAATCTGTACAGAACAGTGTAAAATAACTTTAACAACACACAACAAAGCTTTTCAATCATGGCTGAAATCCTGATGCTTTGTTTTCACATGTGAAAGGCAAATGACATAAAATTCAGTTGCTTCTAACAGGAACTAGAGTCTCTGCTGGGATTTTCAACGGTACAATCAACTCGGCAGGCATGCACACCTCCTCCAGACATCAATCATATGAGAGTCAAAGCAGAATTACAGGTTAGCAGAATTGTTTAATATGCTCATCTACAGTGAAGCTTACAATTGAACTGCTGCTCTCTCATACAGACTTCCACATGATGTGGATACTGTCATAGTTAGGGTTACAGAAATAAGAACCCTATGCATAACTTATCATCAGGACTGTGCCACAGGTGACCATCAGTAGCAAGCTAGGATCTAGTCGCCATTGCCAAACCAGTACACAACAGAGTAACCCAAGATTTAAAAGTCCAAACTCAGAACTAAAGGAGGCAGGATCAAGATGCAATGCAGAAATAAGGACCAAAAAGCAGCCAAAAGATGCAAGAACACACCAGAGTTCAGAAAGACCATGTTAGCTAAGCACAACTGGACTGAAATAGGATAAAACATATGTGAGTTCACAAATACACTGATTAACAGAATAGAGTACTTGCCATATGTCTGGTAGAAATGTTGCATCCTGGAATCTGGATCATCTCACTCTTGCCATATGAATTACTGACTTGAATACTGTAGCTGAAATCAAGTCATCTCTCTTCTATCAAGAGGCAATAAAAGGTTCTTCTTCTTGAATCCAGCTTTCTTCCTTGGAACCTAGCATCATTTAGAGATTTGAGCTCTTCTGCTTAGATTACAATTACCATAATGATATTGTTGTTTTTGTAGTATAATGGATGGAGTAGGACTCAGGAGACCGGAGACTGAATCTCTGCTCCACCATGGAAACTTACTTGGGAGGGGGTGGCATTAGTAAAACCACTGCTTAAACATCTCACTTTCAAGAAACATTTTTAACTAAGATTTTTCAGAATATACAATGGCACAGATATGCAATGTTTTCATTTGAGCATCCACAAGGAATGAGCAGCATGATAAAAATGACCAATAGAAGCCAAATGCTTAAGGAACAGAAACACAAAATTGTGCCAACAGGAATATGTTTACAGTTGTAAAGAAGAGGAGGGGAAGTCAAGCATTTCCTTTACATGATCTATTTCATGTTCAAAAACATACTTGACCAGAATTACACTTGATCACCAGGAGGCTTGCAAGGAAACATACATGAATTTTAACCTACAATGAATGGATACCATCTGCTCACAAATGCATATTTGTGCCTCAGAAGTATCTCGAGTTACAGCTCTGACAGGATCAAGCTTTGAATTCTTCCAGACCACCTCTGTGTTGGTATTCCCCTTACTTCTCCCCACCCAAAACTTTGGTATTTTTGAAGATGCTATTGGCATTCTCTCTGTCTTGTATGCACTCCCTCTCTATGAAGATTGGGAACTGTATTGCTGCCCAATAGAGCCCTAGATTTATTCTGAATCCCTGTAGGTTACATATCTCTACATGGACACTCATTTTTCCAGAAGCAATCCTCATCTTACTTAAAAACAAAGTACCCATTTGTGTTAATTATCCTGAATTCATCCTAAATCATGAACTACAAAGCATGTGCATTAAAAATCATGTATTATGATGAGTCAAGTAATTGCAGATGGCAGCCACACATTGTGGAACTGGTTTGTGTTTTTTATAGTGACTGTTCATGTTGGTTTTCTTTGCAACAGCTTGCCACACCTCAGTTCTCCATATAGCAAACATTGGTGGGTGGTTGTTTTGTTCAGTATCTAGCAATTTTATCACTTAATTGTGCCAACAGACACAATATTTATAGTGCTTAGTCAGAATTATTAATTTGTTTAACAATATAGGCAGTGTCGGTGTAGATAAATGTGCCCCCATCCCATAACGTTCATTTATCTGCTCTTTCATTTCTCCACAAGTTCACCAACAAACATTTTTTAAAAATTAATGTTTTTAAAAACTGCTTACATTTCTGCATGATCCTGTAGGAGCAAAATTCAAGTAACATGAGCAGTACTCTCTCCTGCTTGCTTAGCAATATGCAATTAAATGTTGAATCATGTAAATGGATTCAGGTCTGAAATCCAAAAGAGTTGTTTAGGCATTGGACAAGCATTTTAAAGGAAATCTTAAAATATTTTGTCCTGAAAGGTGTTGTTTGAAGAAAGTAGCTATGAGGGACTTTTGGAAACCTTCATCCTTCAGAGACATTCAAAGATCCTGAGAAATACATAGACAGATGTTTAGGCAGTATCTTGTTAGTTGTCCATTAAGAAACAAATCTGCTTCCACATACTGCTGTTTATTACAGTGCAATGGCTTCAGCTATGTGGGGACAGTCTAACAAACATGTTTTTGAAAAAGTCAGTTCTATCTTACTATTATCTTGAGTAGTATTGATAGAGATATGTCTCTTCCTTCTGTTGGATTAGAACAGAAGAGTCAATATTTAGACACATCCCTCACATATCTACACTCAATCCATGTGACAATGTACTCTCAGGAATTAGTTCTAGCATATTAATCTGTGACAGTGCACAAAAGGTAGGTACAAGAAGGAAATACAATAACTACTTCCCATAGCATCTATGCAGTTAGCAGGATTGGCTGGCACCCTCTCTCAGGTTATGACTAGACAGTGAAGTTATCATAGACTGGATCAGGCTAACAGGGTCACTTGAAAGTGCAGTCTGAGATTTAGAACTAGATTTAGAACTATCCTTGCATCTCCGTGCAAAGATTGCCTGATCTGGGGACAGAAAATCACACTGCAATTCAAAGCAGCCCTATTTAGCCCATTCCTCTTTCTTAGCCTCCATGCCCCAGCATCCTCTTCTGTCTCCCCCTCTGCAAGGAGCCGGGGAAAGCTAGGGGGGGGGGGTGTCTTCATTTTATTGGTAACTGATACATAATTTAATTGACTTGCATCCAAAGTGAAACACTGCTGAATGTTAAAGAAAATAAAAAAAGATATCCCCCTCTGCCTCCCCTTCTATCTGCCTCTCAAGGGGAAGTAGGGAAAAGCTGGATTTGTTTGTTTGTTGTTTATTTATTGGTAAGTGACATATCACTTCAGTAGCTTGCCTCCCAAGTGCCATAGTACTGAGTTGTTGCAGAAAGCACCTACCAGTGCTGCTTTGCTTCCAAACCAGTGATCACACATGCTTGAAACCAAACTCAAACAGAGCAATCCTACCTGCACTAAAAAAGAGCAGTCCATGCAAATTATTTTAATAAAGGTATGGATAGCCATGGAAAAGGGTCCGGTTGGTTTGCAATTACCAATACTGTACATTGTATAGTAGCTGAAAAACAGATTAAACCTGATTGTGACAAAAACAAGTGCCACCTGATTGCACCTTCACTCAGTTTTGCCCAGTTCTGTAGGTTCTCTTTACATAGCAACGTGACAGAATCCACTGTGGGCAGATTACCTGTAGGCAGAAGTCTCACTGAAACCAGGCAGGAGGAAGAGGTGCTATGAGAAACTTCAGAGGCCATCAAAAATAGTAGTGTGACCATTCCTTTGTCTCCAGACTGCATTTCCTGGTTACCTTTGACATCAGGACACTTAACTGGTAAAAATGGCAGGTCTTTATAGGAGACAAAACAGAAATTGGTGCAATGGTTTGGCAGTGTTATTATTTATTATTTTATTTAAAATATTTTTGCCCCACCTTTCTCTGTAAAAAAGGACCAAAGGCAGCTTACATTATTAAAAGAAAATATTTAAAGCTAACAATACTGAATATATAAACACTCCAAAAAATATTCTAAAAAACATAAGCAACAGCAAAAAACATTAAGGGTGGTAAGGTACAACAGTCCATTTAAAAATCCTACAGAAGCAGTAAATCACAAAGGAAAGCTTTCATGGCATATCCACCCAGTCTTAATTAGAAGCAAACACCAGACTTGGGATGAATGGCATTTTTTCTTGTGTAACACCATTTGTTACTGTTATTTTTATTTTCACTATTTTCATTTAATATGAATGTATATGATGACTTTACAATATAGCACAATATCATTGGGCTCAAGCTTACATTCTAACACTAGAGAACCTAGTTTAAGTTGGAACGATCCAGGTTCAAATGAGACATATTTAGAAATATAAAAACCAATCGCAATATTCAATGAATACAGCTGATTCGTCAGATAATTGTTTCATATTCTTGAGGTCCAGAGACCCCAATGAATACAAAGCAACTAATATAACCCTTTTATATTTGTCCCTTCATCTATCCCTGTCTGCTTATGCCCCCGCAGGTTAGCTGTTCCTTGGGGGCATAGGCAGAGAGGGTTTTTCCTTTCAGGCAGCTTGTTAAAGCCTGCTCAAAGCAAATCCCACCCATCCTGTTTACAAAGGTGAGGAGATCGCTTTGCTCAGGCTTCCCCTGTCTTTCTATGCCCCTGCAGCATAAACAGGGGAAGGTTGACCAAAGGAATTCCCCCCCCACACTATATTTGCAAACAGCGGGGGGGGGGGGTTTGCTTTGGTCAGGCTTCCCCAGTCTATGCCGCAGCAGCATAGAAAGAGGGAGACTGAACCAAGCGATGGGGGGGATCGCTTTGATCAGGCTTACCCCAACTTCCAATGCACGCCCAGGCATAGAAAGAGGGGGGGAAGCCTGACTGAAACGATCCCCCACCCTACTGTCTGTGCAAAGACAGTGCGGGGGGGGGGGGGGGTTGCCTCAGTCAGGCTTGCCCAAAGGGAGCCCCTCCCCTTTGCTCCTAGCAAAAGCTAGGCTACCAGAACTGAAACCGCAGTTCAAGCAGTCTAGCTTCTGTCTCAGCAGAAGCAGTGACGGAGCAGGAGGAGGCAGCCCATATTGGGAGATATGGCACTGTGGAAGCTTCAGGCAGCCACTAGAAGGGACTGAATATATAGGATTAAACTCTTTCTGACATTAAATTCCAGTTGATTTTGCTTTTGAATAGTAGATAAGGATATTCTACTTCATTGGTCTTCTATTCTAAAATAATAGAATTGTATTACATTTTACGGTACCATTATTTTACGTGCTCAAATTGCAATAGTGAGGGACTCAGGATTCTCTAATGCTGAAATGATTTGCCTTTCATTTTCTAGAAATCAAAAAAGAGAAAAAAGTAAGACCTACTGGGCACACACTTGATGTGACAAAAGATGTGACATTTGGAACTTGAGGAGGTAGCTGCTAGAGATGTCCATGGACACAAAGGACAGAAAGCAGGAACAAGCCTGCAGCAAAAGGAAAACGTGTGACTTTGCAGAATGCAGGCTTGACATTATCTAGTTATAGAACATTTCCAGGAGGTTGTCTGGTCTGCTTTAAAAAGAAATGTCAAGTGCATAACTATGTTTGCGCCACTAATACAACTATTATAATAATATGAACAAAACAGTTGCAATAAATTCACCAAATGGGTTTGGAACTAAACCAGGGGATTAATTTTGTTGATCCCCTGCGTTACAGTAAATACATTTTAGCACAGTTGGTGAAATGGTCATGCCAGCCGAGGTGTTCTGGGAGTTTAAGTCCAAGGAAATAACTTTTCCTGTCCCTGCATTTTTTCCTTTTCCTTTTCCTGTCCCTTCATTAACAAAGCAGCAGAAAGACATAAGTATTAACTGAGAATCTAACACAGGAGGAATGTATCTGCACTAAACAGTAACAGCAGATTGTTGGCAGTCTTTTAGCTGCAATGGCTCCATTCTATGGAATCTTGGGATTTGCATTTGGTAAAGGATTTCAAACTGTAAGCTGCAGGTCAGGGGGACTCCACTAGAGTGCATATACTGCAAAACTCAGAATTTTGTAAGATGAAACCATAGCACTGAAAATGGTGTCACATTGCCATAATCAGCAATGAACAGTATTTCAGTGCTTGGGATTGATGCTAGTACTAGACAGAGCCATAACTTAGCCATTTGGAACTGAGGCAAGGGCATGATCCCCCTCCCATGAAAAAGGAGGAGGTGAATGTGGTATTACACCAAAATAAAAAGAAAGCTTATGCTTTTTTTTTAAAAAAAGGAAAGTTTATAGAGCCAGGAAGTATTGCCATTTATTTTCCTACTGCTCACCAGTAGATTCACCTTTAGATACTGGCACCCTCTGAGTTTTGTTGCCCTGGAGCAAAACCTAAGTTTCTCCATCCTAGTTCACAGCCCTGGAACACTGAAATAAAAGGCATAATATGTCTGTTCCTTTTCCACCCCCAGATTCTTTGTTGCAATAAAAGGGGAAAACTGAAGAACTAGCGAGAAAACATGGGATACGGTTACAGTTATCTGTGTGCTGGCAACTTCTGTTTGCATTGCCATGAGCTGTGGAAAGGCAGGACACAGAGTTCTTTTCTTGGTTGCACGACATGTCATCAATGTGGCCAGAATAGTTAGGGCGGTTGGCTTTCCCCTGGGTGGAGGGGCAGATGGATCTGGGAGAGTGTTTCCCTCTCTAGTCTGCTTCTGTAGTGCTAACACTCAAAATGCAATTATTCCATCTTCTCAATGGGTTAAAAAAGTTAAAAATAATTAAAAATACAGGCAGTGGGAAAACATAGAAGGGTTATAAATGGAAGGACAATGATGTCTGAGGCTGTTACAAAATTCTATGAATGGGGCAGGGAAATAGCATAATAGGGCCCCTGCTAGAAGCCCTGGGAAAGGTCTCTGTAATTAGGAACTGACAGATCTTAGGACTGCACATCTGGAAGGGACCCTATGGATCACTGAGTCCAGCCCCTGTCATGAGGGCACAGCGTGGAACTGAACTCCAAGCCTCTGGCTCTGCAGCCAAATTGACAGTGTATAATTATTATTATTATTACTATTGTTATTGAGAAGCTCCTTTGAATGTAGGTGACTGATTTTTCAGCTTGTTCAAAAGTCATATGTACAACCTGTTCATACACTATTGCTATTATAATTAAGTCTCACTCGCTATGTTCACCATTGACGCCCCTCACCACTCAAATAAAAGAAACCTGCTTTTGACATAGTGCAGTCAATCTTTATCACCACAACCAAAAGGATATATGAAGAGGCCTGGAATACTACTGCCGTCACCTTCTAGAACACCTGTCTGTTAGCCAGTCAAATTAAGAAAAAGCCTGAAGACACTCCAACTTGGTGTAAATTCTGTTCCCCAAATAGTCCTAAATAAAGTGCCTTTCAAATGTTTGTCTCACTCTTCACACTTACCCCCTTTTCTCTTCTCTGCCTCATGCCAGCTTCCCTTTGTTGGTTCTGTTTTATGAGTCAAATGGTGTTTAACTGGAGGGGTGGCCCATTAAATATGACATACCTTTGGCCTTGGCATATACCTTCAGCAGAATTTGCTTCCTGGTTGTTTTCCCATGGAGGGTAACCCATATCCTGTCACATTTTTTTCTTTGTTTAGCGCACAGCTTCTGTCATCATCGTACAGCTGCATTGGTATAATGCCAACTGCCTTGTATATTCTTCGCGAGATGGAAATCCTGATATAGGATCATCATAATCACTGTATCAAAATTAACCATATCTTGAAATGGCTAGTAGGAAATATTAAATTATTTATTAACTGCACTGGTAATAACAAGAATTCAAGGAAATAGATTTTGTATTTCAATGTATTTTCTTGAGCAAGGTGATTTTATTTCAGTTTGAACAATAAGCTCACACAAGTGCCATTTCAGATTTAATTGTGTTTTAATGTGAAGAGCTTGGAGAAGAAAATTATGCAGCATTTCAGTACAATCTTCTTGCAATATCTCTTATTTTGTAGTTTTATCAGATTAAAAACTAAAGCAACATGGTATAAAAGAGGCGTCATAGACATTGGAATACTGTGAAAGTATAAAAAATATTCAAGGTGATATTAAATATGTATCACAATCCCCAAATTAACAAAAGTACAATAACAACTCTTCAACAACCCCATGATTTAGGTCACATTTTATTTATTTATTTATTTATTTATTTAACTTATATGCCACCCACACTACCCAAAGGTCTCTGGGCGGCTTACAACAGTTAAAATACAATAAAAAGACAAAACAATTAAAATGCAATTAAAATATATACTCTAAAAATTGCCATCAGGACCCACAGTTGATATTTTTTCAATTAAAAGCCTTCTGGAACAGGAAGGTTTTGACCTGGCGCCGAAATGTCATCAGCGTCGGCGCCAGACGAATCTCAGTTGGGAGGGCATTCCATAGTCTGGGGGCAGCTGCCGAAAAGGCCCTTCGTCTACAAGCCATCCCTCTTACCTCCTTGAGGGACGGCTCTTTCAAAAGGGCCCCCTGGCTAGATCTTAACTGCCGGGTAGGTTCATATGGAAGGAGGCGGTCCTTCAGGTATCCAGGGCCCAAGCCATTTAGGGCTTTATATGTCAAAACAAGCACTTTGAATTGGGCCCGGGCAGCAACTGGTAGCCAATGTAATTTAAACAGAATCGGCTTGATATGGTCCCTAGCGGCCCCACCACTCACCAGCCGCGCAGCTCGATTCTGGACCAGTTGCAGTCGCCGGACCGTCTTCAAAGGCAGCCCCACGTAGAGCACATTGCAGTAATCTATGCAAGATGTTACCAGTGCATGTGTAACTGTCATGAGACTCCGCTCGTCCAGGTAGGGCCGTAGCTGGTATAATTTCCGCAGCTGAAGGAAGGCGCCCCTGGCCATCGAGTCCACCTGGGCTTCCAGTGTTAGACTGGGGTCCAGGAGCACCCCCAAGCTGCGGACCCTGTCCCTTAGGGGGAGTGTAACCCCATTCAGGGCAGGGAAATGGCCCTCCAGCCTGTCCGGCGAAGCACCCACTAACAGCACTTCCGTCTTGTCTGGATTGAGTTTCAATTTATTAACCCTCATCCAGTCCATTATCAGGTCCAGACAAGGGCTGAGAGAGAAGGGCTGGCCCAAGCTCTCAGAGAGAGTAAAATCCCGCAGATGCAACTCAGTGTTGCACTTGTAGTAGCTACAGTAGCTCTGAGACAGAAATGCTATCCACGAGGCACTTCAGTATGCATTGTACAATTGATTATTATACCTGTGTGAACAGGATTTTGCCCAGTGAGTTGCATAGACTAGTGGGGTTGTAAACCCCTGTATCTCAAATAATAGTCCAAAACTCTAACCACTACACCGCAGCTGATCTATAATGTTAGAGGTGGAAGGGGCCTATAAAGCCATCATGTCCATTCTCCTCCTCAGTACCCAAATCCAAGTACAAAGTATCTAAATTCTATTCATAATAACCCATCTTGCTAGACTGACTGACTTTTTCAAGATGTAGAGTCATTAAGAAGGGAAGTCAAGCTTTTCCTCCTCTGCTAACTAGACTACTCATATGGTCTTCAGGCCTACCTGAAAGTGAGAGGAGGATGACTGGTGGTCACTGGGTGATCTGTAGAGAAGACAGCCTGCCCTCCCTCATCTCACTCTTGCTGAACCAGGTCAATTGTACATTTTCCACAGTCAGCTTTGCATCTGTGCTACTGCAGTAAATTCTGGGGCAGATCCTCAATTTGTGCACAAAGCCTGTCATACTAGAAGCAATGCAAAAGCCCTGGGACACACCCTGACTTTGGCATTATGGATGAACAAACCGCAAGATTCCCAAACAGTTGGTTAGATAGTCTGTTTGTAGAAGGGGCCAAACCACAGATAGCTGGCATATCTTTGTCCTGATGAGCTCCCATTCTGTATTGCCCTGTATTTTTTTCTGATTTCCTTGTTGTTTCTATAGATAGTGTGAAATTCTGATTTATCTGGACAGTTAATATAGAGAATTAGTAGGTTTTATCATATTTATTCTGCTTTGTGAATCAAATCAGTAGCCAGCCATAAACAGAGTTTAAAATTGTGCGTGCCTGGTTTGATTCCAATATAATATAATGATCTAAGTATAAATCAGTGTTTCCCAGCCTGGGAGCCATAACCGCCCAAGGGATCACAAAGTGTCTTCTAGTAGGTCACCTTATATGTGTTGTAGCCCTTGTTAATAATTTCTTCCTTGACCTTTCTGGGTGGGATATTAAAGTTAGTGTGTGCGTGTATGTATGAGAAAGAGGCCCTTTGTGGGGAGAAAGAAGCTTCTACTTTCTGAGAAGGGATGACTTTACCCTATTAAAAATGCCTTTTTATTGCAAACATGGTGGGCCTTGCAAGTTACTTGGCTGTTATACAAGGGGGTAGCAACTCAAAACAGGTTGAGAACAACCACTGATATAAATAAACCATGGTTTATTAAATTGAGATTAGGTATTGTTTCTCCCTTTCTCACCTCACTTCTCTTGATCATCATAATAAAATACTTCTAAGATTTGTTAGACCACCACTTCCTATGCATTCAAAGTATGGTCAGTTTACAAACAAATATGTGAAATCAGGTTCATCATCTATGCAAGGAGCCACATATAAGCTGCCCTGAACTTCCTGAAGGTAAAAAGAGATGAACATAATTAATAAATATTTATTCACTGTTGCAGCAGTCTTAATGTTAATGTCATTCTCCCTTTCTGTAGAAATACAAGTATATTCAGCAATGAGATTTGTAAAAAAAAACAAAAAAAAAACATGCATTACTCTACTAACCTGTGTGTCAGCCTGTCCTTGTCAGGTCTCAGCAGCATGCTCATAGCCTTGCCTTTGTTCACGGTTCCCTACCTTTGAGAAAATTGCAGTGATGAAGACTGGCAACTCACTCTCTTTTTAAAACTAAATCTAATCTATGTGGAATGTTCTGACACATGTGCTGTGTATAGAATTCAGAAGGGAAGATTACACTCCAACAGACATAATCCTGATGCTGGCTTTATCTCTGTTCTGGATATGTTGTTTTAAACCTCTTTTTGGTGGAATATGGCTGAAAGTATAGAATGTATTCCACTTACTTACACAAAGCTATGACTGATGGAAAATCCAGAAGAGTCACCCTCTGATCTTAACACTATGCTGCTATGATGGTCTTCTGCATAGCCTTCCTTGGTATCAATTTCAGCCTCCTATCCAGGAAGTTCCTTGGATTTCATTGGCATGGAACTTTATAGCTCAGCTGTAGTTCGTGCTTCTTCATCTTATATTGAAATCCTGCAAGGTTTGCTTTGCTTTTTAACTGTCAAAGGACATTAAATCATTAGAGAAATAAATTCTGATTCCATGCATGAGTCATCTGAGCTTTAATGGAAATACATTAATGGTAAAGCCATTCTTCAGCAACATAACCATATCTCCATAAACTGGATTTTCTCTCTACACTTCCATGTAGCCTTAAATGAAATGTATTCCAAGAGAAATTGCTACAGTATTTACACCAATTTGATAGATAAGTGTGAATTTGGCAGACCTATAATGTAATAGATTTCTTATCTTTTCAGTCTGTTAAGTTTGTAAAGAAATGATTAATCATAATCATTATCTTAGAATGGCTGAGCTAGAAGGGAGCCTATGGATCATCAAGCCTAGCCCCTGTCAAGGAGCCACAATGGGGAATCAAACTCCCAACCTCTGGTTCTGCAGCCAGGTACCTAAACCACTGAGCTATCCAGCAGTTCTTATATTCTTTGTTCACATTCTCCTCTCTTTCCCTCTTTTTTGAAGGCAACGTCTTTCATCGAATCTCACGGGAAGGAGATGTTGCTGTTTGCTCTGTTGTATAAATTAATATATTTATACTGTATTGACAATACAGCCTCCATTTTGAATGTAAGGTGCTAACTTTCTTTATTGTATTTGTGATTATGCATTCCAGAACTGGCCAAGTATCTAAATCACTGAAACTTCATTGGAAACATTGGCCAGAATTCTGTTGATGATTTACACATGTACGTTTTATTGCAAAACTCAATATGGCAAACTGCTGCTAACAAGGCACAGGTCATATTACAAGGTATGTGTCCAGTTACACAAGTAAGTGTGCACCTAGTATGGTGACTAGTACCACATTTGTGGTTGGCAGTTCACCACAGTGAGTTACACAATTGAACTTACACACATGTAATTCACCAACAGGATTCTGGCTGTTAAGTATACTTTCCACCAATACCGAAGCCATGGCACCATTAGAAAATGCACATGGACCTAAAATAGATTAAATGAATTGAACCCCAGCATTTGTTTAAAAGAATGTAGACAGAGAATGGAGACACAGAAGCACAAAGATAACAGGAACAAAGGGAGAGTGTGGTATGTCTGTACTGGTTTATAAAGTGCATTGATTTGTGATAGATCTGTGAGAAGAGCCTTCTCTGTCTGAAGACAGTAGAAAGAGGAACCATACCATGCACTTCCAACACCCTTTTTGGTGTTAGTTTCACATAGTTTCTGCACTTGGAATTTATAAAAAATAATCTCTTGAAAAGCATATTCAGCCTTTTTCCAAGATGCTAGTTTCGGAGGATTCCATGGGCCCCTGCGATGTTTGGAGGGACTTCTCCCAAAGGAAGGATCGCAGTTGTTGAAGCCTTAATTTGAGGACTGGATTAGTTAAATTCTTGCAGGCCTAGCATGAAGATGGCTGATGTGCCTCGCCCAAACAGAAAAGATACTGTGAATGCCCGTCGAAAAGTGTAATTTTATTTGGGCAAGATTCACAGCGCTTGATGGGGCCTGAAGAGACCATTAAAAAAGAGAGTAGGCCTGATGGCAAAAAGGGCAGGAAAAACGGTTAGCGATTTCCTAACTCACTCTCTCTCTCTTTTTAAATGAGATATATATGTCCAACTAAAAGAGGAAGGTCCGTTAGTGAAGTCGCAAGCCAAGGTTGTAGCCGAAAGATTAGAATTTCCAGAAGGAAAAAACGAAAGCTCCAAAGCGAGGTGCTGCTGCAGTGGCGGCAAAAAAAGGAACTGAGGCACTCAGTGCCATGGGCAGAGCTAACCGCAATGTGAAGGAGGTCCTAACAACATGCATTTTAAGCTCTAGAATATTCCGAGGTTCACTGTGCAAGCGTACTAAAACCCATTAGTGTGAATTCACAGATGACCACTCGAAGAACCAGAGTTACAGGTAAGTAATCTCTCTTTTTCATCAATCAAATGGATCTCAGAGGAGGAAGACTTTCCCTACCAATCAACCTTCTTCTTTGCAGAGCTTTTCCCACCTATCGTGGTAGGTTACCACCACCAGCTGGATCTCACCAGAGCACTTTAGAGTTTAAGGCCTGGCAACTCCCCAGCAGCTGGGCAATCTACAATCTGAACTGTCTGAAGGATGAGGAATTGCTGAATCCTGTTGGCAATCATACATGCCCTTCGCATTGGTCTTTAAAAAAATAAAATGAAATTAAAGGGGAGACATTTTTGATTTAATTTTCCAGAAAACACTATGCTTTACAGAACATTTTAAGCTACCCCATGTGGTCTACCAGGAGGGAACACCTGCTCTCCTCACATTGCAATCCACCATATTATCCTGTATTAAGTGTCATTATATCCCCTATAAAATTCTGGGAACCGTAGCTGGGGTTTGCATAGGATTTGATGCAAAGAAATCTGTCATCCAGATGCACTGAGCAGAATGAAATAAATAAATAAACTGCAGTTTTTCAAGCTGTTTCAAAAGGTGCATTTTGTACCAGTTTGGCTTGCATTCTCAGCACTAACTCTCTTAGGTGTCAGACAGGGGCCTTTCCCATCACCTTTTACCTGGCCCTTGAAGCTGGAGATGGCAAAGATTTAATCTGGGAACTTCCACATCCAAGTTTATAATCTGTCACTAAAATACTGTGCTTTCCCCAGGTTAAACAGGAATGCTGTTTAAAAGACTACGTGTGAAGTATAGATAGAAGAACTGCTGGGTGGGTTGGTGGTATAGATATCTGACTGTGGAGCAAGAGGTTGGGAGTTCCATTTTCCACCATGCCTCCTTGACAGGGGCTGGGCTCCATGATCCATAGGGTCCCTTCCAACTCTGCAGTTTTAAGATGATGATGAAGTGCCCAGAGAAAGAGCGTGCACCCGACCAGATTGGTTTTTGTTTGTTTTTTTAGTTACAGTAGCAGTTCCCATCTGCCTTTTCTCCCACAGTCACATGGGGTCAAATTACAGTCTCTGAATTAATTGTCAGCTTGGGGTCCCAGTTAGTTTCACTTAAATTCTCTCAGAGTCCAGTTTCTGGAAGGCAAGAAAGAGGAGAGAGCTTAAGTCTAGAAGACATCCCTTTGAGACAAGGCTTGTATAAATGAGCACATGAACTCAACCTCTGCAGCTCATCTCCTGGTCCCTTTCCTCACTTTCCTTTCTAGAGCTGCAGCACCATCCAGGCTAACATAACCTTGTCCAAACATGCAACTCCTGCCACAAGTCTGTGAACTTGGCAAAGGTAGACAATTTTTGACCTTCTCCCATACATTTTTTTTCTTCCAAGATGGGTGATGACCTCTTGCCTTCCCAGTTCTGGTCTATTATTCCCCTTGACCCTGCCTCCTCCAGCTGTCTCTCATCAGGATGCTGTCTTTCCTGCAGCTGCAGGGACTCTAGCAGGTCTGATCCTGAAGCAACTCAGCCTTCTCCCGGCTACCTGTGCACTGGGGCCAGATGGCTCACTAGGGGTGTACACCTTCACCCCTCACAGAAGGACAAAGAAAAACAGACACATTAACAGCACAATCCTTTGCATGTACTCAGAAGTAGGTTCCACTGAGTTCCAGAGGAGTTATTTTGAGAGAAGTAGGCTTAAGAGTGACGCCTCAAAATTAAAAGCTAAGCCCTATGTTGCAAATCAAGGCCTCAAGCCTGAAAAGTTTATGAAGACAAATTAACCATGCAGTTTCATGTATTAATCACATGGTGTACTCTTTCAGATCACAAATTTTAAAATTACAGAAGTTCAAAGTAGTTTTTTAATATAGTTATGTTGTTGTAATGTAAAATGTAAATATGGAGGGGGAGAAAGGGAGGAAGTGTATCAGAACTTTCACACAATATTTTGTGAAAAATCATGAAGAACTTTGAAAGTTATAGGGTGTCACTTATTTCTAAATAGAAATGTAAACCCAGCTTCTGTGCGTTCATCAAGATACCAAACAAG
This sequence comes from Intellagama lesueurii, assembly GCA_037013535.1. Lineage (NCBI taxonomy): Eukaryota > Metazoa > Chordata > Lepidosauria > Squamata > Agamidae > Intellagama > Intellagama lesueurii. Next base: position 145,523,318 of record JBAJHW010000005.1, on the reverse strand, counting down.
TGTTAAACTTTGGCAGCAAAAACGTGACTGATTTCACCCCTGTTTTAATTCAGCAGCATATTTTAAAAAGCTGGAATGTCTTCTGAGGAAGCTTATTTACTCATCACCAAACCATCCAAAATGCTCCCTTGAGCTAGCTGCCTTTCAGTAGTGCCACATTTTAAAAAACAAAACAACACACTTCAGTTTTAAAAAATAATATACTGAATTGCATTTTATAAACCCTAATAATTCTATGGAGCACACATAAGTTGCTTGTTCATCTGGGCCCAATGTCTGTTCTTTTGGAATTCCAGATAACTGGCAGTCTGCTGAAACATGAGTTCAGTTACCAAATATAGATGGGAAGGGTAGGAATCACATAGTCAGAGAAGACAGATGTAACTCAGAGGCCACAGTCACCTCAGTGCTTACTGCGGACCAAGCAAACTTGAATGAATAGCTAAAGCAACGTTCAGCTTTCTTAGAGAAAAGGGGGAAAGAGTTTCCTTGCCGTACACATATTATATATGAAACATTTTGCACTGGCTTACAATCAGAAAGGTTTGTGATGTGTGCTTAGATTCTTTGCTAAAGATAATCAGTTTTGCTTAGTTAATGTGAAGTTCACTAATAACTCTAATAACTATTGCTTTGTATTTTGCTATTAATTAAGTGATTTAATTGACTATCACCACTCTTCCTGTGTGCCTAATTTATTTTTTTAAGATTTATTTTTGAAACTTTGTATCCATAATTTATCATTTGTATTTTCATCATTTGCATTTTCTTTAATAATTACACCAAGAAAACCAGAATTAAAACATTCATTTAATAATATTCTGTACTGACTTTCAATATTATCTAATGGACTGTTACTATCTTTTTAATAGGTCTAAGAAGTGTTATGTACAGCAAATTATTTCTTTCACTGTAGTTTTTAAAAATTCTCTGATAATCTATATTATTTCTTGTAAAATGCCAAATTCAAGTCTATGTATGGTGCAAAATATCAAGCAAAGTGATCATATGTTAACTGTATCCAATGTATTGGTTAGCTGTAATAATATTTCATTTCCAGCATTTTTTTAAATTGTACAGTACGTAGTTTCACTATTATTATTAAACTTTTTAATAGAGATGAGGAAAGTGTTTATAAATATGCTGTAATCTAATCAGAGGAGTCTAGAAATAGCTCATAGGCTTGGTCTAGTTATGCTCATGTATGTCATCTGATAGGATTCAAGTGTTATTTTAACTAGATTAGCTCTGATTTAAAGAGGTAGAGTCCTGGCAAAAGAAAACTGGATTTCCTGGATGACATTGTAGGTTAGTAACTTCTGGCTGCAAGCCAACACAATACTTAGTACCCACTGAAATACATGTAGTGGGCTGAGAGATTATTCAAACCATGCAAATTTGAAGGCATTAGGTTGAAAATGAGAACATATTTTATAAGTATCAAAATGTCTATTCAAATGTTAAGAGGCATCAACCATTGTGATTCCCAGAAGAGCACTCACTGTATTTTTCCCTTACCGAAGAATGTTGCACCTTCTAGTAATCTAGCTATGTTGCTAGGTGCCAAAATATTTGCATAGTGCCTATTTTTAGGCACATCCAATTAGATAGCTGACTCTTCTAGATTTGCAATAAGACTTATACTTTCTTCTGTAAGTACTGTAATTGAAAGGAAATTATGGCATATTTTGCCTGCTGTGTTATTGAGCACTGGATAGCATAGTAGAAACAACCCAATTTCAATGGGAAATTATCACACCAACTCTCCCTGTGTTGCATCCACTGTTGTACTGAGGCCTCTTCTATGATGTTCAGCGCTCTGTGTCCACAATGTATTGCTCATGGTCAGCATTCTGAATGCGGAGCAGTCCGCGTTTGCACAGAGCACTATGGGTACATAAGAGTCATGTAGTCATTTGTGTCACCTATCACTAGAACAGAAAAAAAATGGTAGCAGGAAGTTAAGTATGATATCTAAGAAAAGTTGATGGCTTTTCAAAATCAGTAATGAAATTATGCTGTTTATACCCATTTTTACAAAGTTAGGGTATCTGCAGGCCAAACAGCAAGAGTTGTGGAAGCTTATCAACCCCGCCCCCCAGCAGCAGGATGCATAATAGCAGATGCCACACCATCAGTTGGAAGGAACTGGCCAATACTTTATTTAGTTATAGCTGCAGGTGGCTTTGGCCCAAGCATGAGAGTAGGATCCCAGTCTTGGCTGACCTGACTGCTGACCAGTCCACCTATCCCAGCCTGCTCACTGGAAGAAAAAACAAGGATGACAGGACTGTGGGGAGACCACGTGGGCACATAGCTCCGTGTGACCCATCTTGTTAACTGGAAGTAAGGTATATGGCACCGCCCAAGCAAGATGTGTACCTGTGTCATTCATCCATGATCCCCCATGCCTTGGGGAGGTGCATAGCTCCACTAGTCCTGTTCCTAACCAGTGTAGCTATATGCTGACCTTCCAACAGGTTGTAACAAGAAAACCATTTGCAATAATACTAGCACAACAAATCATTTACATCCCTGGATTAGTTTCAGCCCAGAGTTCCATGTACACAGTGATCAATGGGCTCCCAAGCATATGGGCTTTCTCATTTTTTTCCAAGTAGATGTGGCTGTAGAACAATGCATGGTGCTAACCCTCTTCATCAAGGTGAACAGAGAACTCCTTGAATATGTTGAAGTTTTGTTTCTGTGTTTAACTTCCCATGCAGGCAACCACCTTTTGTACTGGACTGAAAAGATTGTGATTAATATCACATTCTTTTTGAAGGCTATCAAGCTGCAGTACATTAAGTTGTGTGTCACTTTAAAACATTTGTATTGTAGTTTGTGACAAACTGGATTAACAAGGAACTGTAGAAATTTAATATAAATAAAATCAGATTCAGATCCTAAAATCACTCGGCAAACTGCTAGGTTTCTAAGAGGTCCCTTTTTATACTTAGCTAGGCCCCAAAGGTATAGCTCTGAGAAAGAGAGGAAACATTAGAAGTTGCCCGTTCCTATTTGGAAGTTCAGGACCTCTACCAGTCAATTAACAGTATCATGCAAGCTAAGTCCTGCAGGAACAGCTAAATGTAACAAGAGCTGGCACAGGTTGATGTAAAATACATCCGATTGCATCTCATGAGGATCAGGTCATGCATCTATCTCTGAAGTAATATAGCATATGGTGAAATGCATCTTCCAAAATGCAGTTGAACAATCAGTACTGTCTTGCTTAAAGTTGACCAGTTGGGTTGACTGGATGTTCTCTCTTGTCTTGTCTTGTCTTTTTATTTTGAATTGCTGCTCTCAAACCAAAATGCTGTTACTTGTTCCTTTTACCTTTGATGTAACAGCATTTCCAGGTTAAGTGTTTCAATTTCCTTGCAAGGCCTTGTCTGCTTTTCACATATCTTTAAAACTGTGCTTTAACTACATGCGCAACCACAGTTATTAGAGGTGTGCACATCTGTGTTTTTGAACTGTAGTTCAGAGAATTTCCCAGGCAGCTCTAGTTGTTGTCCATGCAGGAGCTGTAGTCCAAAAACACAAATATCTACTCACCATCTTCTCCTATTCTTATCCTACAGTGCACTTGAAAGGCATTTCATGAAATGCACATTGTCTGCTTTTGTGGGTAGGCACAGCCATCTTTCTATTAGTTAGATAGTTCTAGTCCAACATGCTGAAGACACTCACAAGCAGAGCATGAAGATGATGGCAACCTTCTGTTGCATGAAGCTCACAGCAGTTCCAAGCATGTGGTGTTCAGAGGCCTGTGTATCATGATTAGCACTAGTTGTCCTGGCCAGGATTTCTGGGAGTTTTAGTCTAAGAACACCTGAGGACCCAAGATTGGGAACCATAACTCTAAACACTGAATAGTACATTTTAGATTATCAGTTGTAAACTGTAGGTCATCTCCCTCACAATGCAAAACTTTTCATCAAGATTTTAATGACATGCAATTCTATTTAACCAGTTAATTAGGGGATAGATGGGCCAGAACTCAAATGATTAATGAAGGAAAACTGCCTTAATAAAATTGCCTAGCCAAAACATCTTAATATTCCTCTTGATGGCAATGGGAATGGTCCAGAGGAGCTTCTGTTGGGTTGCATTGCAATTCTAGACATTATGGGTGCTGTCCTCAATATGACTGATAGGTTTTTATTGGTAGTAGTTATAGCCCACCTTTCCTCCAGTGTGTTCAAAGTGTCATACATACCTCTCCTCCTCCCCACTTTTATCTTCAGAGCAACCATATGAGAGAAAGGCTGAGAGAGTTTGACTGCCCCCAAGGCCACCCAGTAATAGGACATGATTCCACTGATGGGACTTTGAATAGTATGGAGCAGAGTGGGGTTAGAGGACTACTGTGGAATTCCAGATCTCCTTAGTCCTACTTCAACTACTATGCCACACTAATTCCTAGGATTTGGATAGTTTGGATGTCTAATTAGAATTACATGTCATCAGATCAATTCAACTTATTGCAACCCTTCCCAGGGTTTCCTAGGTACTCTACTCTACTCAGAAGTAGAACCCTCTTCTTGCCCAAGGCCATACAGGCTTGCTCTTCTCCTACAAGACACTGTGGGCAATCAAATTCTCAACATCTGGCTCTGCAGCCAAATGCTTTGACCCACGGAGCTATCCCTTGCTGTACTTGAACGTTTACGTTTCAGGCAAAAAATCTTGGGTCCATAGTTAAAGCTACACAGAACCCAACAGCAGAGTCCTTGGTACAACAGTCATGGGGATATTGGTAAAATGTTAAAATATGATACTGCCACCTTAGTGCATGTATGGTACTTTTGTCTGTTCTGCTCCTTTCTTCATAGTTTATTAGCCTATAATATGGTAGAGATGAAAGAGCAGTTACATGACGTTAACTTATCAGGACCTCATTTACTGTGTTCCAGTATGCAGGACAGAAGTTGCGATCAGCAGGCTTCACCCCTGTCTTTAATTATGAGGGGGACTTGCCCTTCAGAAAACAACACTTCTGCTGGAAACCATGAAAACACATCTGAGGACTCTTCATCTTATGAACTCTTTTATGATTCCCTATCAGACATACAAGATGGGGATTTTGCAAATGAGCTTTCTGCCTTTCTGAGTGAAGATGAGATAAGCAGAAGCCTTGAACTTGCTCACAAATCTATTACAAATTCTCATAATGAAGATGAAAACACAAAGCAGGAGTTCACATATTACTTCAACACTACTCCAAACTCATCAGAGGATGATGCTTCTAGGGAGACCAGAGATCAAGATGCCTCCAAGATGACTCAGGTGACCATCCCAAACTCATTACGGATCTCAGCACAACCTCTCCCAGAGCAAAAAAGCCAGAATACATATCCAAATACATATCTTCCAGAAGCAAACAATTTTGTAAGTGCAACTGGGAAACAACTTGGTATATCCCCCCTGCTACTGGCAAGACCAAGCTTTATTCGCAGTCTAAAAAGTGCCAAAAGATCTGGTCCAACTACACAGAAGATGAGCCCCAAATCCAAACAAACTTCAGCAGACAATGTTCCCTTCAAGAATAAGCTATGTGACAAAGCAGCCACTTTGATTGAAGAGCTCTCTTCCATCTTCCAGGAAGCAGCCAAGACAAGGGTAAGGAGCCCAGATGGAAACTCTTCTTCTCCAGACAGTGGATACCTTTCCCCTAAAAATAAACAATCAGCCTCAAGGACCCCAGCTCTTGACAAAACATGCCTAGAGACCACACCAGAACATGAGATACTTGAAGTCACTCGTGCTGAAGAACCTGTGCTGCAAAGGGAAGAAGACTGTCAGGCCAGTGAGAATGCTTCCATGGACCAGGTCACAACAGGCAGCTACCATCCACCTTCGCCACCTCGATTTATCCAGAAACTGAGGAGTCAAGAAGTTGCTGAAGGAAGCAGGGTGCTGCTTGAGTGCAGAATTGCTGGAAATCCAGCACCGCATATTAGGTAAGACTGGGCATTCTGTTCATCAACTGTAAGTAATTGCTCTATCTGTCTGTCTGTTGAGCCTCTTGTGAATCTTAATGGGAATGTCAAAGAATTGTTGTAGGACCATAGAGATAAGAATATAAGCTGCTCATATTAACTGACATGCGTTATGTGTAGGTAGCATATGTGCGTGTACTTTGAATTGAAATACAGTAATTTCAATTGGCCTGGTTAGTCAGTCACTATTTGTGGTAACCCTAACATCTGGTATCCTCAGAGAAGGAGTTTTGAAAAAAGCATATTTAAAGAAGAGTCAGGAGTGGGAGACAGAGTACAGCCTGACCACCTCTATGTACCTCGAAAACATAATAGAAGTGAGTGAATAATCATGCTCCAGTCTGCATGTTCTAGTCTCTTTCACCACATCTGGCCTCCTCAGCGGTGTAATGATGGTGTTTTGATGCCTAGGCACTCATTATGACAGTCCTTATAACCAGACCAGTAAGGGAGACCCAAATTGCAGGGAGCAGTGTTGATCCACATCAACAGACTAATTTTAGCCATTTTTATCTCCAGCAGGAGGAGGGGACCTGTAAAGCAGACCCAAAAGCACAAATTATTTTGGATCGCAAATTGTTGCGTGGATGTATATCCTTGCCACCACCATCTACTGTGATGGGGACATTGCTTAGTGAATTATAGCCCCCACAAGCTCTTAGCCAACCTTGTCACTGGCTGTACTAGCTGGAGAACTATAGGTAGTGTAGTCTCCCAAAAGGAACTTTTCCCATCTGTGAAGGTTTGCGAGTATAATCCCTGCTCCTCAAAACACCACAGTGCTTCTAATGACCCAGTGCCCTCTTACTACTGCTGGTGAGCCCTGACACTGGCTCCTCCACTACCTGGTACTAAATGAGAAAGAGAGTCAGCGAGATCACCCGGGATTTACCATCTAAAAAGTACATCTTTACTCATGCAAGGCAGGACCATCAGTGCAGTGTCAGGTTTTACTGTAGATCTTTATGAAAATAACAGCAGCAGGGGACAGCAGCTGAGTAACTTTGCACCCTTCTTGCTGCCAAAACTGCATTTCACTTACCTTTTTCTATTATGGTTCTTTTATAAAATGGTTAACCACTTAATTATTTCTCTTGAATACACTTGAACAATTGCACAAAAGAAATAAGTCACATAATGGCCACCAATATATCATATTTACCTGCACTGATAGCTGCCTACCACTTTTATAAAGAGTACCATTTGGTGCATTGTACCTCAGAGCTGAGAACCAATGCCAGAACAATCACAGTCAACATGGGTGAAGTTTTTATTTTCACGGGTTAGTACAGATTCCAAAAGCTGCATTTGCACTGAAGTGTACACCAAATTTCAGGGGAAATGTAATGTTCATTAACACTGTAAACTTTGTTTACAGTGTTAATGAATCTGTGACATCTCTCAGAGACTTTTGTATAACTGTATTAATTATATAAATAAGGTACATATTTGTGATCTTCAAAGCTGCAGTAATGTTGATGGAAAGCAGATGGGGATGTTTGCATGCTATAGCCTTATGAAATATTTCAGGGCTTCTTTTTAAAAAAACATATGTAGTTGTATGCCTTTGTTTCACAGTGAACTGTTGTGAACTACAATTTTTTCATGCTGCTTTCCTACTGACAAGAAGTAGTGTGATGAATTACTTTGGTGTGTTTGGGGCTATTTGATTTCCTATCATGCTCTGTCTCACTATTCTATTGGGTATGTTCTGTTTTGGGCTGTGATGACATGCATCATACATGGGTGTTGCCATCTCAACAAGGATGCACCCTCTTCCTGACCAATTCCTCATTTCTACTCTGCCCAGCTGTTTTCCCCACTCCAACAGCACAGCCTTGCCTTCATTGTACAACAACTAAATCCTGTGACTTCCTACTAAATCTGAGTACATTCATACATCTCCAATGCAAGCCCAATTTTATACTCTCTCCTTTGCATTGAGTGTATGCTGTCAAGATGATACATTGCTAAAATGGCACAACTGGTGGCCAAAAGTGTGGCTTCACCTGCTGGGTCACTTAACATGCCCACATGGGAGTGGCAGACATCACAACATGTAGCAAATCAGTAAGACAACAGGAAGAAGATGGGAAGAGGTGGGAAGAGTAAAACAAGTATAGAATGTTCTTGCAGTAAGTGACAATAGGAAGCACGGGGGGGGGGGGAATAGCATAGAGCAGGAAGCAGCATGAAAATGAGCGGCATCTGTTGTCCCTCATAGAATGTTGAGTGATCACTGTCTATATGTTTTACAATAAGTGCATCAGAAGATAACAGGTAAGTTATATTCAAAAGTGATATTGAATCTACGTTTTTATATCTAACAAGGGTGGTTCATGGAATTTGTGTTACTAAGAATGTAAGAGGAGGAGGAGACGTAAGGTCTACAGCCTCCTGCTTTTCACAGTGGCCAACCACCAGCAAAACCATAGCGGGATATGAAGACCAAAACTTGTATGGACACAATGGCTGGAATACTGTCAGCATAAGTTACACTTTGGATCTCCTGTGACGTCATTAGCTGAAGCCATTTGGGGAAATTAAAAGCTTCCCATGGCAGATCCAGGGATCCTTAAGGACCCTCTTCATCCTATGAAAACTTTGGGTAGGGAATGATTTAAAGCCAAAAATTGCCAGTCTAGTTCTGCCACTGGCAATTTTCTGACTTTAAATAATTTTCAACCCTGTTCTGCAGCTCCCAAAGGCTTCCTAGGATGAAAAAAGTCCTGAAGGATCACTCAGGGAAGAGGGGATGAGAAGCTTTTAATTCCCCAAAATGGCTGTGACTGATGACATAATTATAGATAGGGTAAAGGTAAAGGTTCCCCTTGACAGTTTGTCCAGTCGTGTCCGACTCTAGGGGGCGGTGCTCATCTCCGTTTCCAACCCATAGAGCTAGCGTTTGTCCGAAGACAATCTTCCGTGGTCACGTGGCCAGCGTGACTAGACACGGAACGCCGTTACCTTCCCACCGTGGTGGTACCTATTTATCTACTTGCATTTGCATGCTTTTGAACTGCTAGGTTGGCGGGAGCTGGGACAAGCGACGGGAGCTCACTCTGTTGCGTGGATTCGATCTTACGACTGCAGGTCTTCTGACCTTGCAGCACAGAGGCTTCTGCGGTTTAACCCACAGCGACACCACGTCATTTATGGCAACAGAATTTCAGACATTACCTCTTTTAGATTACAAGTCCCAGAATCCCCCAGCTGTTGGAATAAAACAAAATCCAAAAACAACATATGGGCAATACCTTTATTAGGATTAATTATAAATTTACATTTTTAAAACAATAAAATAGACTCATTAAGACTTCTGGAGGAATTGAAATTTTGTATATTTTGTTAGTTCATTGCCCACTTGCAGATGTTGCTTTATTCTCATGGATCAATATGACTGTTTTCTTCTTCTTTCAAAATGCTTTGCAAAATATCACACATGCGGTTCAGAGCTATATATACTTCCAAGGAAAAGAGTTTTTCTGCTGCCTTGGAGAGATTGTGCAGAAGAGTCAAAAACCAAGTGAAATCTCTGTGTAGTTTTAACCAGTTCCACAATTAAAATTTAGACTTCAGCTTTTTTATATAAGGACTGGTATCTTTTACCTCTGCTAATACTGCTGAAGAAATCTGTATGTTTTATTTAAGGTTAGATTCAGGTAAATGAGTGGCTGTTTGCTTTGTGTGTACAGAGGAGAATTTCTATATCACCTTCTTCCCCCTGGGCTCTGCCAGAATTCATTTAATACTGGATAATGGTCTGATTTACCAAGCCCCAATCTCCATCTTGAATTTTGTTGAACTGCAGACACTTTTTGACACTTTTGTGCTTCCCCCCACCTCCTTCTCCCTTTTTTATCATGTAGCCTGATGAAGAGTTCTGGAAAATTCAAAAACTTGCATATTTTGGGAATTTATATTGGTAGCTTCCATCCGGGTAGATGGGGCTCGTTAGCCTTGGAAGGCAGCCCATTTAGGAGAAGGAAAACTCTGATTTCAAACTTCCACTGCCTTGTGGCTATATCTATCAATGGAAAAGGCTTCAGGAGTTAACCTCGAGGCAAAATCCGGAGCCGGAGTCCCGGAGGCAGTTTGTGACTGTGTACAGTCATGCTCTGGCAACTCCTGTGATGTCACTGGAACCAGTTGTATTGGCTCTTGCCTTTCCATTGGACTATTTCAGTGACATGGAGAGGGGGGATTTGCTGCTTGGGTAATAGTCTGTCCTCCATATTATTTTACCCAGGCCTCGTGCTCTGGAGAGGACACTCCAGCTTCGCATACAGCGTCGAAATAACACGGGAAGTAGCAGTTACCAGTTATAAGTCTTTGCTCAACTGGCGTAGAGCATGATGCCAGGGGCTACTTCTGATGGTGGGAGAGGTCATTGCACCTCACTAGGTAGCTACCGCCTGCCTTAAGCTGGGCAGTCCCCAGCCAGTAAGGTGCTGCCTCGCCATGGTCTGTTAACCTCACGGGGTGCGTGGGGTTTAGGGTGAAAGCCGACAAGCAGATTGATAACCCTGCACCATGCAATAATCATAAGAAAACTTCTGCCCTAAAGTTGGGCACCTGGAATGTTCGGACAATGACCACTGGCTTTTCTGATGACCTGCAGGAAATAGACCGCACGCAAGACAGCTGTCATCGACATGGAACTGAGTAGGCCGCAGATGGATATTGTTGCCCTGCAAGAGACGAGATTGCCAGACTCGGGATCTGACAAAGAAAAAAAAATCTCATTCTTCTGGCAGGGAAAACCATTGAATGAGACCAGGGAATATGGTGTTGGCTTTGCAGTTAGAAATACTCTGCTGAGATCCATTGTTCCACCTACTACGGGGAGTGAAAGAATCCTGTCTCTGCAGCTCCACTCATCAGCAGGACCGGTCACCCTCATTAGTGCATATGCACCAACACTGTCGTCCACAACAGAAGTCAAAGACAAATTCTACGACGATCTGGCAGCTACTATTTAAAAAATCCCCCGAGAGAGAACCACTGTTCATTCTAGGAGACTTTAACGCTAGAGTTGGTGCTGATCACAATTCTTGGCCCACTTGTCTAGGCTGGTTTGGCATTGGGAAGATGAACGAAAATGGCCAACACTTGCTGGAGATTTGCTGTTATTATGGTCTTTGTGTCAGCAACACGTTCTTTAATATGAAGCTTCAACACAGAGTCTCTTGGAGACATCCAAGGTCGAAGCATTGACATCAGCTCGATCTGATCCTCACTAGATGCTCTAGCCTTCCTAGTATTATGATCACACGCAGTTATCAGGATGCTGATTGCGACAGTGATCACTCCCTGGTGTGTAGCAGAGTAAAACTGTGAATAAAGAGATTGTATCATACGAAAAAGGAAGGAAGACCACATATTGACATCAGCAAGACTTGCGATCAGAGAAAAGTGGAGGAATTTGCTCAAGTGCTTGAGGAAACTCTTCCAGGCCCGGCTGATGCAAATGCACCTGAACGATTCAAGAATGCTGTTTATAACACTGCCTTGTCCACATTTGGCAAGAAGACCAAAAAGACGGCAGACTGATTCGAAGCCCATTTGGAGGAGTTTATGCCAGCCATCGAGGAAAAGGGGAGAGCTCTAGCAGCATACAAAGCCTGTCCTAGTGAGTACAACTTGCAGGTTCTTCGAGTTGCTCGTAGCAAAGTCCAACAGACTGCCAGGAGATGTTCTGACGATTATTGACTTTAGCTCTGCTCTCAGATACAGATAGCAGCGGACACAGGTAATATCAAGGGAATGTATGATGGTATCAAGCAGGCTTTAGGTCCAATACAGAAGAAATCTGCTCCTTTGAAGACTGCTACAGGCATGATCATCCAGGACTGAGTACAGCAGTTGGAATGCTGGGTGCAGCACTACTCTGAGCTATATTCTAGAGGGAATGTAGTAACCGAAGAGGCATTAAATAACATTGAGTGTCTACCTGTCTTGGAAGAGTTGGACAGCGAACCAACTTTAGCAGAAATAAAAGCGGCCTTGGATTCCCTCGCCTCTGGGAAGGCATAACATCCCTGTTGAAGTGCTGTAAAGAGATCATCACCACTGAGCTGTATGAAATCTTTTGTCTTTGCTGGAGGGAAGGTGGAGTACCACAGGACATGAAGGATGCAAACATTGTCACATTGTATAAGAACAAAAGTGTCACATTGTATAAGAACTACCATGGCATCTCTCTTCTCAGCGTTGTAGGGAAGCTGCTTGCCCGTGTAATGCTGAAGAGGATCCAGGTGCTTCCAGACAAAGTCTATCCAGAATCACAGTGTGGATTTCGAGCTAATAGATCCACCATTGACATGGTATTTTCCCTCAGACAGTTGCAGGAGAAATGTAGGGAACAACGACAGCCACTCTTTGTGGCCTTCATAGATCTTACAAAGGCCTTTGATTTGGTTAGCAGGGATGGCCTTTTTAAAATACTTCCCAAGATTGGATGTTCACCTCGGCTCCTTAACATCATCAGGTCCTTTCACGAGGAAATGAAAGGCACTGTAGTTTTTGATGGCTCAACATCAGATCCCTTTGACATTTGAAGTGGAGTAAAACAGGGCTGTGTCCTTGTGCCGACTCTGTTTCGGATCTTTTTTGCTGTCATGCTGAAGCACGCTTTTGGAACTGCAACAGAAGGCGTCTATCTCCGGACTAGATCAGATGGAAAGCTCTTTAATCTCTCTAGATTGCAAGTGAAGACCAAAATCCAGCTGAAATGCATGCGGGACTTCCTCTTTGCCGATGATGCAGCTGTTGTTGCCCATTCTGCCAAAAACCTCCAACAACTTATGAATCGTTTCAGCAAGGCCTGCCAAGACTTTGGACTAACAATCAGCCTGAAGAAAACACAAGTCATGGGCCAGGGAGTGGACTCACCTCCCTCTATTGCCATGTCTACACAAGAATTGGAGGTTGTTCATGACTTTGTGTACCTTGGCTCAACGATCTCTGACACTCACTCTCTAGATGTCGAGCTGGATAAATGCATTGGCAAAGCAGCTACCATGTTCTCTAGACTCACAAAGAGAGTATGGCTTAACAAGAAGCTGACGGCATATACCAGGATCCAGGTCTATAGAGCCTGTGTCCTGAGTACACTCCTGTACTGCAGTGAGTCCTGGACCCTTTGTGCATGGCAGGAGAGGAAGCTGAACATGTTCCATATGCGTGGTCTTCGATGCATTTTTGGTATCACCTGGCAGGACAAAGTTCCAAATAGAGTAGTCCTAGAACAAGCTGGAATTGTTAGCAAGTATACATTACTGAAACAGCGACATCTACGTTGGCTTGGGCATGTCGTGAGAATGGCTGACGGTCGGATTTCAAAAGATCTCCTGTATGGAGAATTAGTGCAGGGAAAGTGCCCCAGAGGGGAGACCACAGCTGTGATACAAGGATATCTGCAAGCAGGATCTGAAGGCCTTAGGAATGGACCTCAACAGATGGGAAACTTTGACATCTGAGCGTTCAGCCTGGAGGCAGGCAGTGCAGCATGGCCTCTCCCAATTTGAAGAGACTCTTGTTCAGCAGGCCAAGGCAAAGAAATTACGAAACCAGCAAAATCAGGGAGCTGGACAGGGGACCGATTGTATTTGTCCTCAGTGTGGAAGGGATTGTCACTCTCAAATTGGCCTTCTCAGACACACTAGACACTGTTCCAAGACCTCTATTCAGAGCACGTTACCATAGTCTCTTGAGACTGAAGGATGCCTACTATTGGTAGCTTCCAGTTTATTGCAATCATATGAATAAGCAACCTTTTAAAAGTCCTATCATTGGCAGTCCTACTCAGGTCTTGCAAACTGAAAGTCGTGGTTTCTTTTTTAGAGTCAGTCTATTTAATGTTTGGTCTTCCACTTTGCCTGCTGACTTCCATTTTTTCCTGGTAACATTATCTTTTCCAATTAATCTTGTCTTTTCATGCTCAAAGTACAATAACTTCAGTTCAGACATTTTTATTTGTAGAGGCACAATTTCATCAAGCACCCATTTATTTGTCTTTCTGATGGTCCATGGTACTCAGCACCACATTTTGAATGGAACATTCCCTTTCCTATCAGAGTTCTTCACTAGGCATGGAACTTTGGGAATTTATTTATCCATCTCTACTAGAATTTATCAGACATTCTCCCAACTAGAATTCTGATAGCTTTCACCAAAAAAAACACCCCCTCCAAGTCCTCAGAGGAGTTTCCATATACTGTACATACAAGTGCCTTAGCAAGTTTTTTTTTGTGCAGCAATGGCCAGTAAGCATGAATGAGAAAGAAATGGATGCAAAGGACTAAGCTTCATGGGAACTGCAAAACATTAGGTGACTGGCAGTCTCTCAGCTAATTATGCTCTGTAGTGTGTACCTCTAAAACAATGACCACCCCCAATGCCTTGCAGTTCTCATGGAGCTTAGTCTCTCCCACCCACTTCCTTCTTCATGCTTAATGCCCGTCGCTGCACAGTGAAACATGTTAAGGCACATGTATGTATATTGAAAATCTTCAGAGGACTTTGATTTTTTTATTTTTTTTATTTTTGGCTATAGTTATCAGCATTCTAGCTGGGGGAATACCTGGTGAATTTTTCTAGTGAAAAAATCCAAAAGTCCAATGCCTATCATTCACATCAGTGCATAGTAATCAGGAGTGCCATATTTTAGATTATCACAGCCTTTGCCTTAAATTAAATATTCCTGTTTTAAAGTCTGTTTGTAGTTTCTTCATAACTGCCCTTCCATTATTGGCTGAATATATAATTGATCCAGATAAAGGTATTTCCCACATGTGCACTTTGGATTTTGCTTTAAAACAATTTGGTTATGTGACCCCTAAATTCTAATATGTCGAGATAAGAAGTGGGAATCATCTTCCTTCCATACTGTAGCTCATTTTATTAACCTTTTTTATGTTTCTCATGCACATTAAAGGTTTCAAATCCAAATGTAACTTTTCTTCAAAAATATAAATTTGTGTAATGACATTATAATACTAGCAATGTTATATCCAGTCCTTTTCTATTAATCCAAAGTATGGAATTTGTCTTTTCCCTGCCAATGCACATTTGACTTGATGTTTCACCATATCAGTATATGATATCCAGCACAACTCCCAAATCACTACTTGTTGAGACCAGGTCAGTACATATGTAAAACTTGCATTCCCTTCCAGTTAATGCACATCACCTTTATACTTACTTAAACTGAATCTCTATGTCATTTCCCACCAAGTCAGAGAAATCCTTTTCAAACTATTTACAGTTGGGTTGTTATTGGGTTGTTACTATCTGGAATAATTTGGCAACATCTGATACTTTGGCCTGTTCATCTCTACCTCTAGACCAGGGGTCTCCAAAGTACGGCCCGCGGGCCACATCCAGCCCGCCTTGCCTATTTATCCGGCCCATGCATTTGTGTGGGCGGGCAGGTGGGCAGCCCTCAAAAAATATGGAAAATATATTATGTGGCCCTCACTGTGAAAAGTTTTGAGACCCCTGCTCTAGACAATTTAAGAACACGTTTTAAATAGCTCCTGTTTCTATACAGAACTTTGGAGGACCTTTTCCTTAATTCCATCATGAGAATTGTCCATGAGAACAGTAGAGAACTGTTCTCACAAGAAGAGCAACTAACCCAGTTACCAACCCAATACTCTTATCCCATTTATGCTATATGTACTCAGAAGCACTTTGTAAGGGACATAATCAGAAGCTTTTTTGAATTCCAGATATATAATATCAGATCACCTCTGTTGAAACTCTTGAAGTATGCCTAAATGTTAGTGAGGCTTCCCCTTGCAGAATCAGCCAATGCTGATTCTCCTTCAGCAAAACGTTTTCTCCCTGTATGCTTAATTATTCTGACTTCAGGAATATGTTCTGCCAATTTACTTGGAACAGATGTTAAACTAATTCTAATCCCTACAGTATATTAATTTCAAATCATCTGTTGGCCAGACCTCATTCTATTCCTGCAAACTGTCAAGAACAAGTGTTTACACTTTGCTGTAGAAATGCAAAGAACCTGGGCTATGCTCCAAGGTGCATGGCATCTCCTAAAGTAGAAAACAGTAGGTATGGCACATCAAAGCATGCACCAATATTTGAACAAGTATATAATGAGAAGGTTCCGTGCAATGCTGCCGGGATGGAAAACTGAAGAACTGGCATTAGTGTATCCGTTGTAAAACTGGCCTGAGCCTTTAATTCAGCAAAATTGGTTTTATTTGATGTTTGCCAGCACATAAACACAAGCACAGCATGTGACCTAAGAACTATGTAGGGAATGCCTCCTCAAGCTTACTGTATCAGTTTCATTTTAATATCAAATGTTCCTTAGAAGAGTGTGAGGTCAATAGAGTTGTCATTCATTCATATTTGGGCAAGCTTATATTCTTACAGTTGTGGTAATTGCTTTCACATGCAGCCTGTGCTTTTTCTGTCCTCCCTCTTCTACATTCATCTCATAAGAAATTCATAATCTTTATGTATAAAAGCCAATTTCAAACATTCCTCACTTTTTTCCAACATTCTGTCATATTGTAGACTACACACGTTAGTATGGCTAAGAACTGTTTCACATATTACTCTCAAATGCACCTTTTTGGCAAGATTACTCAATTTATTTATTTTTATTTATTTATTCAATTTGTATCCCGCTCCCATTAGTGTCACAACACTACTCTCGGTGGGTTACAACTCATAAAATAGAAAACAAAAATAAAAATAGAAATATTAAAACCAGTAGCAATAACCCTTAAAAAAAAAAAAAACAGATTGCACCAACTAATTCCAGAGTGGATAGAGGAAAAGAGGGGAGGGAAGAAGGGGGGGGGGAAGGAAAAAAAGGGGAGGGAAGGTGGTCAGCTGGAGTTGGTGTGGAAAGCCTCCCTGAAAAGCAATGTCTTTAATTGCCTCTTAAAAGTCCACAGGGAGGGGGCTAGGCAAAGCTTCTCCGGAAGCTAGTTCAAAAAAGTTGGAGCCACTGCAAAGAAGGCCCCACCTCTTGTGGAGGATTTATGGGCCTCCCTCGGGGTGGCCACCTGGAGGAGCCTCACCTGGGATGATCTTGTGGGTTGGGCAGATGACATTAAGGAGAGACGCTCCAACAAGTAAAATGGGCCCAAACCAGTGGAGGGCTTTGTATGTGAGTGTCAAAACCTTGAACCAGTTCCGGGACACCATGGGCAACCAGTGGAGGTGAGCCAGAACTGGAGTGATGTGGTCAATTTTCCTTGCACCAACCACCAGTCTGGCTGCTGAATTCTGGAACCACTGAAGTCTCCAGATCAGGTTTAAGGGGAGCCCCATGTAGAGGGCATTGCAGTAGTCGATCTGGGAGATGACCAACTCCTGTACCAAAGTCCTGAGGGAGTCCTCATCTATGTAGGGGTGAAGTCGGGTGGTTAGCCTAAACTAAACTAACCTTTAACCTAAACTGGTTAAAGGCTGATCTGGACATGGCTGCAATCTGGGACTCCCAAGACAGAGGGGGCCAAATTAGTCTAGATCTTAGCATAGTGGTTAGTTAGACACACCCTTTTGTTGTTCCCTTGTCATGGGTGGGTGTTCCATGTGTTGAACTGCAGACAGACAACTTGACAGTGAACTTTTCTTAAGCCCTTGATTCTGACACCAGTGCTGGCCAGTTTATCTTTCTGGACAGAAAAGAGTGCAAATATGTTTTTACAATATACAGTTACAGCATTTGATACCATATAAACTATCATGATTCCACCTATAGAATTCTATGATTTGTAGTTTAAGGTATTTATAATTCTCTATTGCAGTTCAATATAATGTTGTGGAGTTTTCTAAATTATTCTGACTACTTTACCAAACTAAATCTCCCAGGATTCAGTTGAAGTGGCATCAAACTGCTGTAATTGGTTAGTGTACACCAATTATAAAAGGGTTTCGCTTCCCATCTGAGTCTGGCTTAAGCAGGGAGGTGTTCCTGAGCTCTGGTGTGTTCCTGTATCTTTGGTTCATCTGGATCCTGTGCTCTGGCTTACTTCTTTATCATGTCTCCTGAAATGTCCTTTGTTTTGACTTAATACTCCTGATTCCTGGCTCCTGCTGCTCCACCGCCATGGCCCAGCACTTGCACGTACATGCTTTATTGCCAAAATGACAGGCATTCCCCCACCCATGTATATATCTTTTTCTAACCCATTTTTTCCTCTTTCTTCATGATTAGGACAGTTCTAAAATTAACCATTTTGTTGACACAGGTCTTCACCCTTAAAGGAAAGAATGAATTGAGGCATACATTTTTATCATTCAGTCATCATCAAGTGATAATTTCTTACATGTGTAAACCGCTATCACAACTCAGTCCCTACAAGCAGAGCATGTGTACCACTTTGTGATGTCTCAAAACATCTTTTTTCTCAGTGTGCAGGAAGTTTGTATGCCATAGCCATGAATCAGATGAGCCAGTGTTAAATATTGAATTAGTGAGTAAGAATAGTTTGCTATTGTTGTAGAGCTATCAGATTTTGTTGGAAGGTAGTTTGTCATATTGATAGAAAACTTCTTCTACACTCCCTCTTCATAAGTTAATGTACCAGATCTTATTTAAATGTCCATTATATCTGCTTTAACCACAAATGTCATCATACCTTCCTTTAGCAGGCAAATTTCTACGGATATTTTTTTTCCAGTTTTAGATAGGCATCTTTTCCCTGTGGTCTGTCTTCTTAGAACTCCATCGCATGATTCAGAAAGCCAAAATCTATTTATATCTTCTGTAGCCATCCTTCCAGAATATATCTAGGTGTTTTCCTCACACTGGGAGGTTTGATGGAAACACCAGCTGTGTCCCTGTATCTTTAGCCTTGCTTTAAAGAGCATAAACTGGTGCTTATAATGAATAAGCAATATGGGCTTAATGAGGATGTATGACTTTTCCATGTGGACACATGGCAAGCATCACAGCACCTTAGATGTCAAATCAGGTCAGCAAGTAACATCTCTCATGCTGATGACAATGCTGAGCACGTCCCATTTTGAAAAATAGAGGAATGGGAGCAACATCTGCCTCACTGCAGCAACAACACCAAGGTGTGTTTCTTCAATATCTTAAAAATTGTGCAGCTGAAAAGAAGTGGGTGATAAGCCTTGCTTCTTATGAGGCAAACTTTTGGAAGAGAAGAATGTCCTGTTTAAACTTCAGAGGGGTGTTCAGAGCAAAAGAGGGAGCATGAATTGGCCCTTTTAAAGGGTTTTTATATAACCACCACTAATTAATGCAAATTGTCACTGCTTAATGAGGCATTGGTTACAGTTGGCATTGACAGTTGGCATTGGATATACAGATGTATATCCAAGCATACCAGCTCTTCATTAATTAGCAGCAATTTGCTGCTATGATTTACATGATATCATGCAAGTATGCATCACCAATAGGATCTGGGTCTGTGGCAATAAAAGAAGACCTGTTTGTATGCCTGTTAATCAGAGCCATAGCTGTAATACCACAAAACCTAGACATCTGAAATTCATACCAAGTTGACTCTGAGGGTGTGCCACTCTGGTTTGTTTGGTGCTTTTTTAAACGAACAATATATATATATTCTTCTATCCTGCCAAGTGCTGTGAATTATATATATATATATAACTCACAGCACTTGGCAGGATAGAAGAATAAAGCTCAGGGGATGTCAAAGTGTTATTTAATTGTTGCAGATTAATCTCATCATATTCTGTATCATTTTCTCCCTTTCACCTTGTAATAGCTATTTAATTCCAGCTATATAAAGTGGTGACAACTAAAAAAACCTTCAGGGCAATGAGAATATATTTCAGTGTCAGATACAATGGTTTGTAACTGCACTGTAGTCTTATTCCATTGACTGAAGATGTCACTCTATCTCTATCTCAAGTTAGGGAGAAAGGGAAAGCTCTTTTAACTATTCATATCTTCTTATTCTTTTGTGAGTAACACCAGGGGGCAGAATTAAACAGTTTTACATATATAATTACTTAATACACATCTTTAATATTCAACTGTGAATATTATGCTGTTGTTCAGATCAGTGGTAAAAACATTAATGTTGAAGACACCCATATGTAGACCAGTGGCATAAAGCCTCAGACTGTACATAATTTCAGAATATAGGCTCACTTAGTCTAATTCAGTTTGTATTTAGAGTGAGGGGATGTTTCTGTTCTATTTTCTGGGAAGAGTGTTTTGATAGAAAAATGAGAGCTTGGAAATCTTACTTTTTTGGACTGCAACTCAGAATCCTGGCTGAGGGATTCTGGGAGTTTTAGTCAAATATTTAAGATTGCTGAGCTATGACAAAAATACTCTACATTTTAGTTAGGAGTCCAACTCTTCTCCTGGCCAAAAATGTTTTGCTCCCTGAGGCATTTAAACAAATTTAAATAAATAAGTGGTGTCCCTCACCCATCCTAGTCAGCATACCTAAAACCAGTTATTTTGGCACCTGAAGAAGAAAACCCTAAACATGCCACTACCCCTTCCCGCTGTGAAAATACAGTAAGAATAATTTAAGGGCCTAATTACATGGAGCATTTGAATCATTTCTTTTTCCTCCCATTTTATATTGATATATATTTTAAGTATGTGCAAGATTTGAAGAGTGCAGGGAGGAGGAGGTGGGTTTTAAAAGACTTCCAAAATATTGTGAAGAGCAGGGTAAAAAAAAAAAAAGACATAAATGAGACACCCCTTTCTTTCTTCCCTCAAACAATTCCAAGCAGTAAACAACCCTTTTTCTGCTCAAGCCCTCTTTCTCCTTTCCTTCCTTAAATCCACATGCGAGTCGTTTGTTTGGCAATGGTAAGAAATGTCTTTAATCTTAGGAATAATGGATTCTTCCATGTCCCTGCCCTGTTGAATACACACAGAGGTCTAGTTCCTTCAGGAAGTATATGCACAAAAAACTAGGGCTTGAGCCCATGTGCCCTGAGATACCCTCTAATGCATTCCAAGGAACCAGGTGGCTCCCACCTGATCCACCCTCACAAAGTCACCCCACTCCTTGCTAAGTGGAAAAATGGGTGCTGGTGGAGGGAGGGGAAGGCTGTCTCTTTCTAAGCAAAGCAGTTTGTGTTGCTGTTATTTCTGCTGCAAAAACTTTCCACGAATAGTAAGCGATTTATCGCTAAGCTTTTTTAAAAAAAATTAAAGGGTACAAGTGTGATGACCATGCAGTGGTCATGGTGCCCCCAAAACCAACCCATTTGCAAAGTAAATAAATCGACAGCAATATTCACACGTGCTGAACAATAAGGCCTGCAATACAGGAATTGGATCATTTTTAAAAGGTCATTCTGGTGAAGTTGGAAAAAAACAATTGGCTGGCCAAATGAACCAATGTAACCCATGTGTAATGGAACAGAAATTAATAAAATTATCTAAATAATGACAGAGTTCAGGTTGAAGTGAATAGGAGGTGTGTGTGTGTGGGGGGCTATTAGATACACCCACATGTCTTTAGTAAAGGCTAAAGTACATATTACATATACATATTACACACACTGTAGGTCCCATATTGTGCTGCCTTATCACAATCCTCTTGGACAGAGGAGCACTTGTAAGATTCAAGAGCATGTGCCACAAAAATGTCTTACCACAAACCACACATACTTTCAAGGCAACTTTACAAGGTCAACATTTGCTCTCTTCCAGATCTATCAAGGTTGCATCAGACCACCATCATCCATTGGATTTGTCAAAAGAGAAACATTGCTTATGTTCTAATATTACAATCATATGCTTATTTGGCAAGTTTTGCAGACTGGTGCTTCCAATTTTCAGTGGTACACTGAACATAATATGAATGCAATCTTACATATGCAAAAATTGCTTTTGAAAGTACAAGATTTTGCCAGTACTAGGAATATGTGAGAAAAATGCTCTCAGGAAAGAATTATACTTTGAATCAATTCTACTGGTGAAGCAATAATGATTGCTTATCAGTGTTAATATATCTACAATGTAGTGCTATTCCAAACCATTCTAAATTTTTATACTTAGTGGAGTTTTGACATCTCTCTGCTTATTTTCTGGTAAGACTGCAGCTTGGACTGTTTAAAATTCTTGGAGGCAAATACTGCAATTGAATAACCAAATTTAGATCACACATTTTTGTGGGATGCAGTACATCGCTTCATAAATATTAAAGTGGTAAATATAAATTATCACTTTAAACCATGACACAGTAACCAAAGAATGTTTTAAAAGACCTAAACCAATGTCTAAAATGTTTGCATTTAAGTGTTTTTTGGGATGAGGGTGTAAAAGAAACAGCAAAATGGAATAGCAGTCATTAAACTACAGTGGTGCCTCGACTTACGAACACCCCACCTATGAACATTTCGACTTACGAACAGCCCCGCTCGCAAAATTTTGCTTCGACTTGCGAGCGGAGCTTCCACTTACGAACACAAAAAGGCAGGGGGAAAGGGCGGGAAATTCAAACTGTTGGTGGCGAAGAGGCTGCTTCTTTGTAGCTCTTTCGCCCCAACGGTTAGGAAAAGGGATGCAGCGGCGGGGGGAGGTGGCTGCGTCGGTCCTCGGTGCTCCTCACCGCCCTCCATGGGCCCATGCCACCGCTGCTGCCCAACGCCGCCTCCAGAGCTGGTTAGAAGAGCAAGGGTTAGAAAGGAGCCGGGGTGCCCGATGCCGGGTTAGAAAGGAGAGGGAGCAGAGAGGGCGAGGGCAAGGACAGGGGTTGATGGGGTGGAGAGGAGCAATGGGAGACCGAGCGATCTCTCTTGGCCGAGCGAGCCAGCCAGGCTCGGTGAGTTTCTGCACGTGGATTCTGCGCGGATCACCATCCACGGGGCGCGACCCCAGCCGCTACGTTGCCGCCGCCCGCTCCCTTCATCCTCCTCATGGGCGGAGCTCCACAGGCTGACCCTGGGCAGGGACCACTGGCGGTGGTGCACCGATCGCCATGGGGAGACCCAGCTCTCCCTCTCTCGCTCTCCTCCTCCTCTTCCTGGCATCCCGGTCCCTCCGCCTGCCCAGTCCCAGCGGCGGTGGGTTCTCCATCGGCTGCTTTAACTCAGCCGGAGCCGCGGCTGGCCCCTGGAGCCTCTCTTTCCCTAAACCGCTTCCTCGCCCTACCGCCACCGCCTAGGGGACGAGGAGCAGAAGCGGTGGCGGCGGCGGTGGCAGCCCTTGGCCCAGAGCCCTGCAGGCCTGGAACCCAACAGCAGCATCCCCTACGAGGCGACCCCGGCAAGATGCCTGCCAGCCTCGCCTCACAGTCCCTCTCTCTCTCTCTGTTTCTCCGCCTCCAGCTCTGAAGGCGGCGTTGGGCAACGGCGGCGGCATGGGCCCGCGGAGGGCAGCGAGGAGCGCCGAGGACTGAGGGGGAAAGGAATCAAAGTGATCCCCCAGCTGCACTGCCTTTGCAAAGGCAGTGGGGCTGGGAGATGGCTTGGATCGGGCTTTGCCCCTCTTTCTATGCCCGGCGGCAGCATAGGAAGCGGGGGAGGGATCAAAGCGATCTCCTGTCTGTGCTGCCTTTGCAAAGGCAGTGGGTCCTGGCGATGGCTTCAGTCGGGCTTTCCCCCTCTTTCTCTCCCCAGCAGCATAGGAAGAGGGCAAAAGTGATCAAAGCAGTCTCCTGGCTCCAGATCACGTTGATCTCTTTCTCCCTCTTCCTATGCCGCTGGGGATAGAAAGAGGGGGAATGCCCGACTGAAGCCATCGCCCAGCCCCACTGCCTTTGCAAAGGCAGTGCAGCTGGGGCATCACTTTGATCCCTTTCTCCCTCGGTCCTCGGTGCTCCTCGCCGCCCTCTGCCATTTGAATTTCCCGCCATCGGCCCACGGAGGGCGGCGAGGAGCCCGTCAAGAGGCAAGCGGCCAGAGGGAGCACCCCGGCCAGGCTCAATCCCGTTCCCATGCATTTCAATGGGAAATGGTGCTTTGACTTACAAGCATTTCCACTTACGAACATCTTCTGGGACGGATTAAGTTCGTAAATTGAGGCACCACTGTACACACATTAAACTGGGTTTGGAATTCCTTGTATGTCTGTGATCAGTTCTAAGTGACTGCTTTGTTGCACCCAAGAAGAGACCTATGATATGGTTCAAAATATGAAGGTAGCCACATTATTAATTTATTCATGTTGACATGTAAATTGAGGAATAATGCCTTATTTTGACATCAAAAGCAACATGGACATGAGGAGAGTTGAATCCCTTCCATACATGATTGACCAACAGTCCATTTAAACACAACCAGTATCAGAAGAAACACGATGAGAGAAAAATGCTTGCTCTCACAAACTCTCTGTCTTTGAAGTAGCATAACATTCTGCCCTGCCTTAAGGAGAACGTAGTAAGGCCTTTACTTTAAGAGAGGGAGAGTGTGTGAGAGAGAAAGAGACTTTCCTGGACCCCATAATATCAAACAATTACCAGCCAGTCTTCAATACTGCATTTTTTGTAAAGTTTGGGGCAGGTGGCAGCTTCTCAGCTCCAGGAGTACCTGGATGTGATGGATTATCTAGATCCATTTGAACTGGGCTTTAGACCTGGTTAGAAGACAGCCACTCATTTTCTCACTGTTTATCCTGGGAACTAGACAGGGCAGTGTGTCCCTTATGGTTCTGCTAGACCTCTCAGCAGCTTTCAGTATCATCAACTGTGGTATCCTTCTGGGATATCTATCTGGGATGGGGCTTGGAGGCACTGTGTTGCAGTGGTTCCAGTCCTTCCTGAAGGGGCAAATCCAGAATGTGATGGTGTGGGATATCTGTTCAATGCCTTGGCTGTTGACCTGTGGGAGCCCTCAGAGTTTGACTTTACCCCCTATATTGTTTAATAGCTATATGAAGCTGCTGGGAGAGGTTATCTGAAGTTTTTGGGTTCAGTGTCACCAGTATATTGATAACATTCAACTCTATTTCTTTCTCCTTTCCATCTAAATCTAAGGAAGCAGTATTTTTTCCTGAAGTTGGCAATGGACTGGATGATGGTGGAAAAACAACAACAAAACAAAAAACAAAGATTAATCCAGGCAAGACAGAGGTGCTCCTGATCATTCAAAAGGCAGACCAGAGAACAGAGATTCAGCCTGTGCTGGATGAAGTTACACTCTCCCTGAAAACCCATAGCTTAGGTGTACTTCTGGATATATCTCTGAGCCTTGATGTCTAGGTCTTGGCACTAGCCAGAAATCAAGTTGCACAGTTAAAACTACAGTGCTGCATGCAGATTGAGAGGCAGGGCTTGTCGCGGTGCAGTCAGCAGCTCCTGGGATCAGCTCCCGGGAAAAGCTGGAACCGGCTGGTCTGGGGGTCCTTCAGGATATGAGGGACCAAAGGGGAGGCTAGGAGAAGTCTCCCTGAAGCTGGTGAGCAACAGAGGGGAAGGAAGCTGGGCAGCAACCTGGTATTTCTTCCCTCTGAAGAGATCACCCGAGCACAGATCAGATGCGGGAGCCATCTTTGGCAGTGAACTGTGAGTAACCCCCCCCCCCCCAGAGGAGAGGAGAACAAACAAATACGGTGTTGAAAATTTGCAACAATAAAGTAAGTTGAAGCCTTTGATCTATGAATAGCCCTAATAGCGGAAAGAGAAACTAGAGTGAAAATATTTGGCCGAAAGGAAGGAAAGAAGCGGCGAGCTTGCTTACCGGCCTGCTGCCTCAAAAGCGAAACTATCTTTGGAATGCAGGCTGGCCAAGGCCAAAAATGAGAGAGTGAGAGAAGAAAAAATCTGATCCTGAAAAAATCCCAGGGTGAATTAAATAACAATGGACGGGACTTAAAACTCTTATCAGTAAGAAAAACAAACTGAAAAAATAATAATAATGCCGTGCTACTAGACTTCTCAACAATGCTATCAAAACTTGGGAACTGTATAAATATCCCGGGAGTGGAGAAGCCGTGGGAGACCCCCCCCCCCTCAGAGGCTACGGCTGTAAAGGGCTATTTTATTTACTGTGAGAAGATACTGGGAAGATACAGTCGCCGAGGATAGACTGTGGAACTGGGAAAACCAGGACTGGAGTTGTCGGTTGGATTTATGGTGGCTGAGATTGGAACTGTACAAATATTGAGGTGGGATAGCCGGAGATTTTCCCTAGCTTCGTCTTGACATCTGGAACGTTGTTTGGGACTCTGGAATACCGTATTGAGGCTGGAACTGTACAAACACTGAAGTTTGAAACCCTGTGATTGTTGTCAGCTTGGACTTTCTTTGTTGGATTGCATGGCACTCTGGTAATAGAGGTCGAGAGATATAACATCATTGCTAGGATTTTTGAGAAGAAGGAACATTTTTGCCATGGTTGTACTTTAAACTGCTGGGCTAAAAGCTGATTTACATACTATAATACCTGTGTAAAGATTGGAGGAAGATCTTAGGGGAGGTTGTTGGTTGTGGGTTTTGTTTGTGGGTTAAATAGTGGAAATTTCTGAAAGAGCAAGTGGTATATTTAAGGTTTGGCTATTGTGGTAAAGGGTATAGTAAAATTCACATAACCTCTATTCAGAGATAGTAGGAGGAATATTGAGATATTGTTACTGAAAAGATTGAAATGGCTGCCAAAAAACCAAAGCCCCAAACGCCTGGAACCTCTCCTGCCCAGTCTCAAAGTCTGGGAAAACTAGTGGCACAAGAACCAGACAAAGAATGGCAGACTACCATGCAAAATTTACTGATAACAGGATTTCAACAAGTAAATGAACGTTTTAGCCAAATAGCGGATCAGATGAAAGAGATGAAAACTGAGATATCAGAAGCCAAACAACAAGATCTTGAGGAAAAAGTGAGAGGTACTACAGATGTCAAACAACAGTTAAATGAAGTCAAAACTCCACTAACCCCAGAACTGTCTTTACTGAGCATGATACCAGACAACATAGATAAGACAAAGAGCTACCTAGTTATATATATAGTCACTGCAGTCAGAATTCTTTATGCTAAGAATGGGAAGAAATCGGAGATTCCGAAACAAGAGGAACTCACTGAGAAGATATGGGAAGCGGCAGAAATGGGTATTTTTTCAGAAGTGTTGAAAGACTGTCCAATACAAAAGGCAACTGAACAATGGGATTTATTAAACAAATGGCTTCAGACCCCAGATAGTGCTGGAGTAACATAGATATAAACTAAGATGTAACTGTAAGTTGAAAGCTGGAGGGCAATTAAATTGTAGAAAGGTGGAAAGTTGACTTGATATTGCAACATGAATAGATTGGATGATTGTACATTTTGTGTTCTCCTACCCCCCCTTTTTCTTTTCCCCCCATATCCCCTTTTACCCTCTGTATTCCGTACCCCATTCTTAGTTGTTAAAAAATAAATAAAAACTGGGGGGAAAAAACTACAGTGCCGCATGCACCCGTTCCTTGAAAGACCTTATGATGACACATGCCTTGCTTACCTCCCATCTAGATTAGTGCAATGCATTCTACCTGGGACTGCCTTTGAAGATGGTTCAGAAACTTCAGCTGGTGCAAAATGCTGCAGCCAAACAGTTGACTAAGGCTGGTTAATATCACCATGTGATGCACACACCCTTACAAGAACTTGGATGACTTTCAGTTCATAACCAGGCCCTATTCAAAGTGCTGGTCATGACATTTAAAGTGTGTTAAGGCTCAGGTGCAGCCTATCTGAATGACCATATCTCCATGTACAAATCTCGATGAATAGTAAGATCCTCAGCGGAGTGCTTTCTCTTGGTCCTGCCACTTTCACATGCATGTCTGGTAAGGACTCAAGACAGGGCTTTTTTTGTGGCTGCTCCCAGTTTATGGAACTCTCTTCCTCAGGAGTTGGAGCTGGTTCCTTCCCTCCTTTTCATTCTGCTGGCAACTGGAAACCTATCTGTTTAGAGAGGTTTTTGGGGAGTCATCAGGCAATTGAGACAAGGAGGTATTTTAAAGCCTAATTTATAGTTTTTAAATAATGTTTTAAAATATTTTAATATTAGAGTAGGACCCCCATATCTGCAGGGGATTTGTTCCACAATCTACCACGAATGCCTGAAACTGCAGATAGTAACAAACCCTATACACAACATACAAGGAGGCAGGACAAAGGCCACAAGGCCTGCCCCAGTCTTTATTGTATATAGGACTGCAGTAAACAACTGATAACTGAAACCGTGGCTATTGATCCCGCAGATACAGGGGTTCTAATGTATAGTTTTAAATTTTAATTGGTATGTTTGTAATTAGATGTGAATCTTAAATGTGTTTGTACACTGCCTGGGTCCCCACCAGCGCAGAAAAACAGGATAACTCAAGTCACAGTTCAAATCAGATAGGGCACAAATCACTCTGGATCAAATTAAATAGATTCCAATCTCTGCATTGGCTTCCAGATTGGATTGAGGGGCTTGTGTGGAGTCTTAGTAAATGATTAAAAGCCAGTATGCAAATATTTGATCAAGCTGTAACATTTAACTTAACCATGATACATACCATGGTTAAGCCTTGAAAGAGGTGTAGTAGTCCAGTGATAGCGAACCTTTTTGAGCCCGAGTGCCCGAACTGCAACACAAAACCAACCACAGCTGTCCCGAAGAGTCCCACTCCTCCAGCCACACAGCCTCCAGCGTCCGCCAGGGACATTCCCCGCTCCGCCTCTGGATGCAATCCTTAAAGGTGCAGGTGGCAGGAGCTGGGTGTTTCCATGCTTGGCGTCTCTCTCTCTCTGTGTGTGTGTGTGTGTGTGTGTGTGTGTGTGTGTGTGTGTGTGTGTGTGTGTGTGTGAATGTGTTTTTGTGTGTGTGTTTGTGGCAGTGGTGGCCGTTGCTGTCTTGGCTCTCCCTCCCTTCCCAAGAGTTCTTCCCAAAATCCGGAATCGGAGGACGGGTAAATATTTCTCGATTGTGATTTATGGCTTGCGTGTCCACAGAGAGGGCTCTGCGTGCCAGCTGTGGCATGCGGGCCATAGATTTGCCATGGCTGTAGTAGGCTAAGGTTCTACATCTCATTTATGTCTTCAGCATGCACATTTTTAAAGACTTGCAGCCAAAACTGTGCTCACAACCCGGGGTTCAATCCAAGGTAGCCTCAGGTTGACTCAGCCTTCTACCCTTCTGAGGTCAGTAAAATGAGTACCCAGCTCGCTGAGGGGGGCAATGTGTAGCCTGCATAATTAACTTGTAAACCACCCAGAGAGTGGTTGAAGAGCTATCGGGCGGTATATAAGCAACACACTTTTGCTTTTTGGCTTTACTTCAAATGGTGCAAATTTAGCAGATGCATAAAAGGAGACTGTAATTTTATACCCATTAAAATATAATGTCCAAAGTAGTATTTTGTTTACTGAATTTCACCACTATATCATAGTTTCACTATGTAGGGAAATGTTCAGGAAAAAGCCCAAGAAACTACTATCTCTGTCCATAATGATACGAACACAGCCTCAAATGTAATCCTGCACCTTGGAAGCTCATATTTTATGTAATTGGTTTTAGTATTACAATTGTACTGAATCAGACTCATGAATTTGTGGCCCTCCAGATGCTGACAAACTCAACTGGTCCTATTATGTCTCACTATTGTCTACACTGAGTAAGGCTGCTGTGAACTGGCGTTTAACAACATTTGGAGAACCATAGATTTCCCAGCTCTGTATACTGGGAAATCTATGGTTCTGTCCCAGGAAGAAGGCCAAAAGTGGTTCCACCTAATCATACTGGAATAGAAGGTTTCATGAGAGCTTTTAAGTTGGTGTGGGGTGTGTTTTTTTAGGTAATTAGAATGTCTCATAAAATTCATCCTCAAGTGAGCTACAAGTAAAAGCAAGTATAGGGCTTTTAAGACCTTGTGTAGGTCTCTTCTTGAGATACTCCATCCCCTCCTTCCTCATCCTCTGTAATACCATCAAAGCAAACAGAACTCAATGTTCCCTTTTGCTGAGTATACATATAATAGTAAAAAATATTATTGCTTTGCCTTTACAGATTCTTTATATCAAAGAATCTCTGTTTAACAGTCTTGGTCATATGTTTGCAGTCTTGCCTCCTGTTCAGCTATCTAAAAAATAAATCCTTGATCATGAAGAATTTAAGCAAAAATGTAGACTATAAAGATAAAGGAGGGTGTCTTCGTTAAAGATAAAGTACAGACTTGTTTGACGTCTGAGCCATTGAGGGGAAAAGTAGCGTAACAGCAATGAATTGCTGCTACCATGAGGGTTCAGAATTTTTTCCCTTTTCCTCCTGTTTTTCATCGCTCACCTGCCTGCAGTTTCAAAAATTGCTTCTGGTGGCAGTATCAACCACCTGGCAGACCACAAAGCTTGGAAAAGTTACTTTGCGGAATACAACTCCAAAATCTTTGGCTTGCCTCCACAAACACTTTTTCCAAGTGCTGCCACATCATAATACTTGGCTGACAGACTTCCTTCATGCTGGTGGGTCACAAAAGGGACAAGGCAACACAACGTTTACAGAAGCTGGATTTAAAAAGGAAGCAGGGCCTCTTCAGTAAAAAAAAAAAAAGATAGAAAAAAAGTGACTATGTATTTTATTATAGGCTACGGTCTCTTGGGGAAAATATGGTTGGAGTCAAAACATACTTCTCCCTTTAGAATAATAACTTGGATTCTAACTAGCTTTTTAGAGAAGAACAAACAGTGCAGAGCATACTTAGAAGTGTAGTTAGATCCCTAAGGAGGGAAGTGCAGTAAAGAAGGATTCACTTCAACAAATACCTGCTAAAATAATTAGTCCAGAGTTCATGCAGGTTCACGTTGTCCAAGCATATCCAATAATAAGGATATGGGACTCAGCAGAACAACTGAAAACATATATTTCTGTAAAGTGCTTTTAGACTCCTTAATGCCAAATAGTCATATATACTGTCATATCTGTAAAACATAGCTACTGGTCTTGGTTATAAACTTATAGTTCCATGTGGGTAGGTATGATGTTTTCACAAGTTGGGCAGATAAGAATGATTTCTTTGTCTACAATCGGCAGTCAGAGCCTTATGGAAGCAATTGTGGAAAGACATTGCAGTATTTAGTGTTTACATTTGTAATAGAAGAATCCATAGCAAGCCCTTCATAGAAAATATTATTTTGTAATTCTAGTTATTTGAGATATTTGACTATTTACTAAAATGCTGTAAAAATTAATGCAGACAACTCCCACCTTGGCAGGAAAAAGAAAAACAGACCATGAATATTCTTTAGCATTGGTTGTTGTAGGTTTTTCGGGCTCTTTGGCCGTGTTCTGAAGGTTGTTCTTCCTAACGTTTCGCCAGTCTCTGTGGCCAGCATCTTCAGAGGACAGGAGTCAGAACTCTGTCTGTGCTCTGGTGCAGTTTTGTGGGATAGCTGAGTATTTATAGCTGTGGGATCAGCTTTTGTCCTTTTTGGAGATTGGGTGATTATGGTGATCAGCGTGTTTTTTGTTGTGGGTGTATTGTGGTAAGGGGGAGAGATGATCTGTCACTGTGATTGATGGGTGTCGTTAGCTGGTCTTTTGTGTGCAGTGATCAACGGTCCTTGTGGCTGGGTAGAGTCCGTTGACCTTTTGCAGGCTGTATTTTTCAGTGCTGAGAGCCAGGCTTTGTTGAGTTTTAGACTTTCTTCTTTTTTGTTGAAGCTCTGCTGGTGTTTGTGGATTTCAATGGCTTCCCTGTGCAGTCTAACATAATGATTGCTGGTTTTGTCCAGTACTTCTGTGTTTTGAAATAGAATTTCATGACCAGCTTGTTTCAGGCCATGTTCAGCTACTGCCGATTTTTCCGGTAGTTTTAGTCTGCAGTGTCTCTCATGTTCTTTGATTCTGGTGTGGATGCTGCGTTTTGTGGTTCCAATATATACCTGGCCACAACTGCAAGGTATCCGGTATATTCCTGCAGTGGTGAGGGGGTCCCTTTTGTCCTTTGCTGACCGTAACATTTGTTGTATTTTTGTGGTGGGCCTGAATAATCTTTGTAGGTTGTGTTTTTTCAAAAGCTTCCCCATGCGGTCCGTGACCCCTTTGATGTATGGCAGAAATACTTTATTTGTGGGTGGCTGTTTTTCCACTTCAGTTTGGTGGTGTTTTCTTGGTTTGATGGCTCTTGTGATTTCATTCTTGGAATAGCCATTTGCCTGTAGGGCCCAATTCAGATGGTTGAGTTCGGTGCTGAGAAATGGAGTTTCACAGTTCCGATTTGCACGGTCTACCAGTGTTTTGATTATGCCTCTTTTTTGTTGGTGGTAGTGGTTGGAGTTTTTGTGTAGGTACCGGTCTGTGTGGGTGGGTTTTCTGTAGACCTTGTGTCCCAATAGGAGGTCAGGTTTGCGTATGACCATGACATCTAAGAAAGGGAGTTGGCCCTCTATTTCTTTTTCCATGGTGAATTGTATATTTGGGTGGATGCTATTGAGCTTCTTTAGCATTCTTCTGCCTACTTGCCTGCAGTTCTTCTTCTCAGATACTTAGGATTAAACTACATGAGATGTTCATCTCCACATTCAAAAATTGTGTTCCTTGAAGTTCTAGAACAAGCTTTCCTGGCCTATACATTCTGCCAATATGTTAGCTTTATGTGTGATTGGTCATCACCAGGAAGTCATACTTCATGCTCAAGTCCTTCACTTAGGCACATAATTCTGAAAACTCTTGTCTGGAAGGCAAACCTTGCTACCAGTTGCTAATTACAAGTTCATGTTTTGTGTAGTTTGAGCTTAGCACCTAGAAGGTTTTGGGTTCCTGCCAGTTTTAATTAGTTTTATCAGCTACTCAGGAGCTTAAAGGAACTTTGCCTTGAGTAGCAGGTTGTCCTGCAGCAGGGTCCCCACAAAGTGGCAACACCAAAGGGATAGACTGGCATTTGACACCCAGAAGGATGCTTGTCCTTTTTTTTACTGCTGTTATAGTTAGATACCTGGGTAATTTAGTTATTTGAGGAAGAACAGGACTCTTGCAAAATGGCATCTTTGTCTCCTCTTTTTCCCCACCCAAAGAGTAGGATAAATGGGGGTGGGTGGGTGATTCTGCCATGTTTCTAGCAGAGATGAATTCCAGCTTTTGCTACCTGCTTAATTCCCACAGTGACAAACACTAGAGAAGTGAAAAGCAGGATCAAGCCACAATCCCAGGCAAGTGCTTAATCTTCTGATTTTGCTTCCTCTCCTCTAAACTCTCTTTCTACAGCTCAAGGCATGCAAATGACACTTATTATAGAGGCTACTCTACTTCTAGTGTAGGTAATTTATATATTAAAATTCTAAGAAACAAGACTGGCATGCCATCTGCCATGAACTTTTGTGACTCTAGTTTTTCTGTTTTATCAACAAGTGGACATTGATCCATGAAAGTTAGCATATTGTTTGATTTTTTTAGTGGTCTAATAAATGTACCACCTACTCCTGCATTGTATTGTGTAAGGACTACACAGCTCTCTTCAAATTAGTTTTTGGGAGCTAAATCTTCATAGCATATTCAGCATATACATATCTCCCCCCACCAGCTATAGACTTGTCCAAAGCCAATGTATATGATACTGTTTTGCATAAATTACACTTCTCTCTTGAATTGCACAGGTTTGAACAGCACGGTTTTGATTACACATGGATTTTTTCCAATAAATAAATAAATATTCAATACATACAGTGCCCCTGGCCACCCAGAACCCCATGAGTTCAACAGTGAAGGTATCAAAGTGGCCTGCCTGACCCCAAACACAAGATCTCTAATTCCGCCTCTAGATCAGGGAGTCATAAGGACATTTAAGGCTAATTACACATATTATTGTATGGAAAGGATTGTCAATGCTATGGAAGAGAACCCTGATAGAGAGAACTCTTCTCTCTCTCTCTCTCTCTCTCTCTGTGTGTGTGTGTATCAGCTATTTATGCTTTGTACTTACATTTTTGGGGACATAAGAGTTATATATGAATTTTGAACTACATGGGAGTCCAGCACCCTTAACCCTAGCATTGTTGAAGGGAGAGGTGTACATTTGTTTTAATTTTACTAATTCAAAAGTAGCTCTTAAAATTATATATTATTCACACAGACTGTCAGAACAGCAGCTATGAAACATTTCCTTTACTATTCCCTTCAGGAAGCATGATACTGATTGAATTAGGTATTTTATTCCTTTTCCATGTTATTGTTATGCCAGTTTAAACAGAAAGATGACAATACCAGACAGCTTGTTCTTGCTTACTTTGCTTTTATTTTATGAGTATTTGAGATACGTACATTTTCCAGACTGTACGTAATCAGTCCATCATGATGGAAATGTTCCCTCCATTAAAAAGTAATCTTCATTAAAAGGTAAGTATATACTTCTTATATACATATCAGATTTGATATCTTTAATTGCTAGTTCTATGGAACAACTAAAGTCAATCATAGCATATATCAACTGAAATCCAGTATTAAGTCACATCTAGAGTAGGCCCATTGAATCAGTAGCAGTTTGGGGAGTCAAAACCTATGTAAGTTCTGATAATTCAATGGGCCTACTCTGAAGCTTAGTACTGGATTTCAGCCATCTAGAATAACTGACATACAAATCTGTAGATTATAGTGGTGTTTATATGCTAAACATATTCACAGCTCCACTGGCAATTTAGCTAATAAAAATATAGCCTGAGATTAATAGTTTATCTCTTATGTAAAAGTTGACTGGCATACTCCTGAGCAGCAACCTCAGCTGCTAGTACAGAATTTGTTTGTTTGTTTAAGACGTTTATTCTCAGCTCTTCTCATATAGTATCTCTAGTTTGAACTTTATTTGCATTTAGTTCTGGGATGTCATAATGAAGCCCAATAAAATGTAAGTAACAGAGATTACAATACGGAAGTCAAAAATTAAGAAATTAAAACTATTTAAATTATTCTGATTAATTTTCACAAAAGGGAACTAAAATACAGGATAAAACAAGAACAATGGAATCAAGAGGTTGAAATTTAAAATAAAATTCTATGTTATTTTAAGCATTTGGTTTTCACAAAAGAAGACTGTGACCTCTTTGCTGCCACAGTGAATAGATTGACAAAAGCTGATCATCCCTTTAATGTTCTACTTTTACATCCTGGGGTGACTTACTAGTATACTGAAATAATGCCAGAAAGGAATTTCATTCTTGGTTCCATATATGAGAGACAGTTCAGAATCTAGTGTACAATGTCCTTAGTCTGACCACAAGCATGGGTTAGTTCTGATGGAAATGCACCTGAGTATCTCCCATCAAGGTAAGCAGACGGCATTGCCTGAAATCTTAGTTCAATGGAAAGCCCTATGAATATGCCAATATGTCAGATTTTGGAATTAATTGGCCATGTTATGGTTCTTTTTTATTTTAACAACCAAGATGAGAAATGACAGTCATTTATAACCCTCCTGCCTTCAACAAAAGTGAAATAAGAAATTGCCAAAGCAGGATGGCAGTTAAACATTAAGAAGACTAAAATCATGATTACAGAAGAACTACAGACCTTTCATGTTGACAATGAAGAAATTGAAGTTATTAAAGATTGGATTAATGAGAGAGAGCTCACCACTCTGAAGCATTCAATTCTACAGCTTTTGCTGTAAAGCTGTGCTTTCTAATGGTTGGGCAAAATTTCCTTTCTCGCAATTTCAATCTGTTACTTTGGGTCCTGCACTTTGGAAATACAGAAAACAAGCTTGCTCCATTTTCATGTGACAGCTCCTCATGTATTTGAAGATGGCTATCGTATTGCCTCTCAATCTTCTCTTGTCCGGGGTAAAAATCCCCAGTTCTCTACCTTCCCTCATATGGCTTTGTCTTCAGATCTTTCACCATCTTGATCGCTCTCCTCTGGATGTGTTTCCAGTTGTCGATATTCTTCTTAAAGCTGTGGTGCCCAGCACTGAACACAATATTCCAGATAAGATCTGACCAAAGTAGAATTGAGTAGTGCTATTACTTCTATTGCTCTGGGCACTATACTTCTGTCAATGAAGCTTGATAATGAATTTGCTTCCACATCACACTGTTGACTAATTTTTAGCTTCAGTCTACTAAGAGCCTGAGATTTCCATGTGTCCTGGAATACTTAAATGTGTGCATCTATCCCAGCTTGCCCAGATCTTAATGTCTTGGAAAATTGGTGAGGGAAAAGGTGGTCCTTAAGGTACTATGGTCCCAGGCTGTGAAGGGCTTCTGAATATTAAAACCAGTATCATGAATTGTCTTCAGAAAGAAACTAATAATCAGTATAGTTCTCTCAGAGAGGAACAATATATTCCCAGTTAGTCATGCAAATTAAGATCCTTTCTGCTGTGTTTTGAACAAGTTTCAGAATCCAAACTATCTTCCATAGCAATCCCAAGTACAATAAATTACTGCAGCCTAAATGGTTGTTGCCAGAACATAGATCACTGTTGCCAGACACTCTGGGGAAACACTGTGAGTTGACGGACACAGTGACCTTAAAGAGTGATGTGGTATTTGCACTCCAGGATCCCTCTTTCCATCTGTTTGTATTTCTTTAATGATGTGACAGTATGTGTTGGGGGAGTAATTTTTCCCACTGTTCTGAACACAGTGAAAACACAAGACATCGACTTGACTCAACAGATTGAACATTTGCTAATAGCAATAAGCCAGATGTTGGTATCTGGATTGTTTTTATATGCAAAACCACCTCTGTTAAAAGAGCAAGGTGTGTTAATAAACCACAGCACACAATTTGAGTCCATGATTGGTATATATGGTCTGACTTGTTTAAACTGGGACTTGTTAAATCATGGCTTGTTGTGATGTCCAAATCTACAATTGTCACTATGATTGGCAGATGGATGATAGAAGGTTGAGTGCAGAGCTGACTGCCAATTGATTGGTGTGATTGGAATGTTTTGGCAGTGTGGCAGTTGAGAGAGTCAGATCGTTGTAAGAGTGAGTGAGTAAGGGTCTGTTCAAGAATCTGGTAGAAGATAGTCAGAGACAGAGAGTTAATGAGGGAGACTGTCTTGTGATAGAGAGATGAAAGGAATCTTACTCAGAGTGTGCTGTGTGGAGTCTATGAAAGTAGTTCTTTTGATTTTTTAATATAAAAGAATATATTTATATTCTGCAATTGTTTTACTCTTTGTCTTATATACCCTAGAAGCCACCTTTCCCTTCCTACAATTTAACTGTTTCCTGAATAAAACTTTTTTGTTTATTCTGAATCAAACTGTCATTATTTAATTTTTTTAACAACTTAGAAGATATTAAGCAGGCTACAACGAGAAAACATTACATCCACATCACACAAAGCTACATATTACCACAGAGAACAGAAAAGATTAGCTAAAGGAGAGAAACCTTTTCACTCTGCATCTAAATACAAATCGATACTAGCTAGGGACAAGGAGGCCTTGGCTAGGGCACAGTAAAAGTACCCGGCTCGCTGGGGGGCAATGTGTAGCCTGTATAATTAAATTGTAAGCCATCCAGAGAGTGCTTTAAGCACCATGGGGTGGTATATAAGCAGCACACTTTGCTTTGCTTAAAAGGGCCAACATCAGAAAATTGGTAGGAGCATGGGAAGTGATTGTGCTTTCAGGCTAACACCTATCCTACTCTCCTATCCTACTGTCCTATGTGTCTGATGGAGAGGACTTGTCCACGAAAGCTCACATTAAGAAAATATAAAAGTTAGCCTTTAAGGTGCCACCACGTTATTGTCTTTTTTTTTTTTTTTTTTGCTTTTTACTTTTATTTTGCTTTTACCTATAATACTTCCACAGACTAACACAGCTACCCCTTCTACACCTATCCTACTGGCACCAAGAAGTGGAGGCTAGGTTTAAGGTGTAAGTGCCAAAGGGGCGCCTGCAACTACCTGAGGAGCATATTACCTGCTAATGTGAACATTAGTGGGAAGCAATGTCTCCCTGGTGCAGAATGTTATAGAGCCCATAGAATTTATTTATGCCATAGAATTTCTGACAATATACTTCTGTCCATAGGATGTCAATGGAATATGCCATGCTTATCTGGGAGGGCAAAAGGGCTGCGTCCGCGCCCCCACCCCGATTTATTCGTCAATCTAGCACATAAGGTTGTCACACTGTGTTATAGTGGTGTATGCCATGTGAATGATACATATTAATCAAACTTCTTCCTTCCCCTTCCCCCCCACTCCCCCCCCCCCCGAAGAATAGCTTTGGAAACTCTTGGAATATTGTTCTTAGTAACTACACTCTGAGTTGTAGCTTTAGAGTGTAATCATAGATGCCATTAATAGATGTAGAGGCTGCTCTTTTAGGGCAAATGGGATACTGCCACCCTCCCATCTCTCTGTTGGCTAGGAGGATGAAATTGATAACCCACCCATCCCACCACTCCAGCAGAAAATTAAGGATGAGAATGTGGAAACCTACTGCACCAACATGAATATTGTTAAATGTTCAGGAGTTGCACTGCAGAGTAGCCACAAGGGAGGAGGGAGGAAACCAACCCAGAATTAGCTGGCACCACCTACTGTTGACTTTGGCTTCCCTATCATTCTCCCCTTCCCAAGCTTATTCATCCCCTATAGGTTGTCAGCCACCATTTCATAACATAACATCAACTTTGTTTGACTGGATTTTTCTTCTGCAAAAATGGACTTTGTATTTGAAAAAGCACTCCAGAATTCCTGTAAAAACTGATATATGGGCTGATTCAGATGTAATAGCCCCCAAGTGGGAGGCTGCTGGAAATGTTTAGAGGTGACAAAAACTTTTCACAGGGGCTGGTGTGTTTGAAAGCCACTCACGTTGTGAATCTCCCAGATTGTATAAAATACCCAGGATACCAGCCACCATTATCCAAGAGAAAAAGAGAGAGAGAACAAAAAGATTGCTTGATTCCTTGTCTAGCTGGGTGCACTAAATGGTTTGAGAGTGTTACACCTTCCACATAGATCAATTATAAGATTGTAAAAGATTTCCACAATAACATGAAAATTGGCCTTAAGTCTCAATTGGCTGAACAAACTAAATCTTAATTTACTTGTCTGTCAGAAGGAACCTATGCTCTTTATATTGCTTTTCCTATGGTGATGGCAAGGACAAAAATGACTGCACTCAAAGATTATAAATAGGGATGAGCAGGTGTCTTCTATTTCAATGTGTTATTGTTCTTTGGATCAGGTTTGCCCTGCATTCCACTCTGTCCGTCATTTCCCGTAGCATGGACAGTTTCTAAGCTTAATTTTGGTGTTGGCATGCATGTAATTTCAGATTGCATCTCTGTTTTTCCCCCTTACAGGTTACTCACACACAAGGGAGCGTGCACACATTTATTAAACCAGGGGGGCAGAAGAAATCTTGATGTGCATCAGTATCCTGTAACAGGTGGAAATGGCAGCTAACTGTGCCTGTTGAGCAATTTAAACAAAATCCAGAAATCAGAAACAGAAGAATAGTGGGTTAAGAATGCATTGGAGGTGCTCTGTAAACAAGAACAGGTTCCCAACCTTGGGTCCTCGAGACGTTCTTGGACTAAAATTCCCAGAAGCCTTCACCACTATCTGTGCTGGCCAGGATTTGGAATTGTAGTCCAAGAATGTCTGGGGACCCAAGACTGGGAACCATTGCTTTTAAAAGATGAAGTTGATGGCTTCATCAAAATTAAAACTATTTATCCCTACCCCCATATTCACTTGGATTAAATATTGGCTAAAATCCTGTTGCTTAGTGTAGTAAGTTGCACTGGAGTAGGCCCATTAAATCACTAGGAATTTGATGAAAACTAATTTGCATTGATTCAAATGGGCCTACTCTAGTTTCAATTCACTGCACTAAAGTAAATTGCAAATAGAGTAGGTTCATTTGAATCAATGGAACATATGTAGAAGTTAACTCACCACGTCCCCAGTGTTTCAGTGGACCTACTGTAGTATGACTCACTACACTAAGCAACAGGATTCCAGCCATTTTCATATAAATGTGGTATGTACCAGTAGGCTGAATGCTTGGAATAGCTTACTTTTTCATGGTGCATTTCTGATATTTGAGAAACATGTTTCTTGAAACTAGAACACGTTTCCTAAAACCAAGCCAAAAGCTCTGAAGAATGGACATCACAAACAAAACTCTAATTTAATTTTTCCTTGGCTTTTAGAAGTTCTTATTGGAACATTTGCCTTTAAAGCAAGGAGTCATTGTGAGAATATAAACAGCCTTTCAGTTTTTTGTGAATATGCTTTTAATTCCCCCAAAAGAAAAATCAGTTATGTATTTAAATAATCAGATTAGCCTAGCATGGTTTTTCTTTCTATAAGGAAGAAAGTATAACTTACAATTAATATAAGTTGACACATGCTTAGTGAGCAATATCAACAAAGAAAGAGAGCTACCCTTGACTGCAGTGGTGACACATCTTTGTTCTTGTCTTTTCCTTTTGGGGGAGAATCATCATAATTTAATCCATACATTAATCACAATCTGCAGCATATTTAAAACTGAAGATATATGAATTATGATGGTATCTGTGTCTTTTTAGCAATTTAAGTTGATATTGTTTCTTATAAAACTGCATTTTCTGGCACTTCCTGGCATAAGGTTCTAAGTGGCTACTTTGAATCAGAGTCCAGTTGTTGGATCTTGGTGGTATTATTATTATTATTATTATTATTATTATTATTATTATTATTATTATTATTATTATAGCAAACTTGAGGAATGTCCATGGCTATGACAACAGACAAAAAGTGTGCTGTTACCGGTTACTCTTTGCGTCCAACAGAGGGTGCTATGAGAGCCAAAGATACCACTTTATCCTTGACAAGGAAGTCCAGGCATTTTCATTTGTGGGGTCACACAATTTACTGACAGCATTCTATTGTGCTAATAATCATGAAATAGAAGCCTGAAGATGTAACAGAAATACAATTTTGATTATGTTTGCCATGGGTGCTATAAGTGCCAGATAAAGTCTTTAAAAAGGACAGAGCCAATTTTATTCGTAGTAAAACAAAATCCAGATTCCAAAATCCACAGATGGACAACACCTTTATTTGGATCAAGTGTAAACGGACAAAATACACAAACTTACAAATATGGACATAGTATGCAACCTTGCTGATGGGAGAGGCATGGAAATCCAAATGTATGGCCAAGTGTTTCAAGTCATGAAATCACACAAAGTCCCAGATTCTAACATTCAGCTTCAAAAAGGAGGAAAGAACAGGATAGCTGCATGATACTTTTTGATAAATAAGACTCTTCCAGGAAGCACTGTTGGTGTACTGTTACCCATTCTGAACTAAATTTTTACCTTCGTTGCATTTATGACCTGTATAGTAATGGGGTATACAGTATGTCTTAGATTGCTGGGCCTTCTAGTCCCATTAATGAATAACATCCTTACGCCTGTATCTTATATCTGTACTCCTCCCTCTCTCTGTGTGTTTGTGTGTAATCATCTTCAGCATAGTGTACATGATTCTATCCTACCACCTCACAACAATCCTGTGAGGAAACTTAAGAAAATTTAGATCTACACTGTTCAGTTATAGCAATGTAATGCCAATTTAACGGCTATGGCTTTCACTCATGGAATTATGGATCTTGTGGTTTAGTGAGGAATTTGGAATTCTCTGTTGTAGTCTTCTGGATTATACTACAGCTCTCTAGGAGAGAATTCTAAGTACCGTGGCAAACTATAAATTCTAAGATTCCATTGGTTGCAGCTGTGACTGCTAAAGCAGTATCAAAGTGCTGTTATGTGTGTAGTACAGTGGTGCCTCGCAAGACGAAATTAATCCGTTCCACGGTTAATGCCGTCTAGCGAAAATTTCGTCTTGCGAAGCGCGTTTTCCCATAGGAATGCATTGAAATTTAATTAATGCGTTCCTATGGGGAAAAAAAGTCAGAAACCAAAAAAAAAGTCACCAAAAAGTCACTTACCAGGTAGAGTAGACTGAGTCCAGCTCCTCACAGTGCGTTTGTAGCCCCAGAACAGCCGGAAAAAGAGTGCCAAACAGCGAAGATTCAGCAACCAGCAGGGAGCCGGCAGCCATTTTGTGGTCGTCTCTGCTCCTGCCCCCCTCTCCCTGCCTCTCAGCTGATCGGTGCTGGGTCTGAGAGGCTTTTTCCCTGCTAGGCAAGCCTCAGGAAGCCTGTTAGACCCAGCGCCGATCAGCTAGCCCCCCTCTCCCCGCCTCTCAGCTGATCGGCGCTGGGTCTAACAGGCTTCCTGAGGCTTGCCTAGCAGGGAAAAAGCCTCTCAGACCCAGTGCCGATCAGCTGAGAGGCGGGGAGAGGGGGGGCAGGAGCGGAGACGACCACAAAATGGCTGCCGGCTCCCTGCTGGTTGCTCGCTGTTTGGCACTCTTTTTCCGGCTGTTCTGGGGCTACAAACGCACTGTGAGGAGCTGGACTCAGTCTACTCTACCTGGTAAGTGACTTTTTGCTGACTTTTTTGGGGGGTTCTGACTTTTTTTTTTCCCATAGGAACGCATTAATTAAATTTCAATGCATTCCTATGGGAAACGCGCCTCGCAAGACGAAAAATATCGCAAGACGGCCCGTCTTGCGAGGCACCAAAAATCTCTCAAGACCCTTTCGTCTTGTGAGTTTTTTGTCTTGCGAGGCATTCGTCTTGCGAGGCACCACTGTATACCCGTACTCTTAGAGTGAGAGACAGTGACTTTTGAAGTTATTTTTAAAATAGTTTTATATATTGT
Source organism: Intellagama lesueurii (assembly GCA_037013535.1). Classification (NCBI taxonomy): domain Eukaryota; kingdom Metazoa; phylum Chordata; class Lepidosauria; order Squamata; family Agamidae; genus Intellagama; species Intellagama lesueurii. The sequence continues at coordinate 145,480,704 of JBAJHW010000005.1, read as the reverse complement.
ATATACTGAGGATAATACACTATGAGCCTGGTAAAGTGAACTCTGGACCATGAAAATCAATCCACAATGACTGTTTTAGTTCTTAAAATTCCAAAGAGTGTTGTTGTTGTTTAGTCGTTAAGTCGTGTCCGACTCTTCGTGACCCCATGGACCAGAGCACGCCAGGCCCTCCTGCTTTCCACTGCCTCTCGGAGTTGGGTCAAATTAATGTTGGTAGCTTCGATGACACTGTCCAACCATCTCGTCCTCTGTCGGCCCCTTCTCCTCTTGCCTTCACACTTTCCCAACATCAAGGTCTTTTCCAGGGAGTCTTCTCTTCTCATGAGATGGCCAAAGTATTGGAGCCTCAGCTTCAGGATCTGTCCTTCCAGTGAGCACTCAGGTACTCTTCCAAAGAGTACTCCATCATTTTTCTGCTGCAAACTGACAAACATAATTATCCTTCTAGAATTTAATCTCTGTACATGGTTGGTTGGTTGGTTGTGGAATATGTGTAGAGATGTGCTCTGCTCACTAGTAAGAGAGGCGTTCACATACGCAGACATCCTGCTAACCAGGCATGTTTGCACCAGTGAAGAGAGAGCCTAGACACATTATTTGAGGGAGATCACTTTGCCAGCGACAATTTAGGACTTTGTGATTACTGTGACAACCCTAGTACTTAGCATTATAAATTGAACAAAGGAAGTACTGATTTTGTAGTGGACTGGAGTTGGTTACTCTTAATTGCTCCATTGGTTATCTGGTTGGTTTTCAGCTAAGACTGGGTCTGGGTAGTGAGGAAATGAGACAATAGAATGCTGACAAAACAGACTCACACACTTTAGACTGCATGTGAGAATCATATTTTGGAAAGCTTGTCACACTTAAAAATATATACCAAATTTTGAAAGTTAAAAACTATGTTTAAAATGTACAGCAAATTATATGGTACCAAAGGAACAAAGTATAAGGCCTGGAGGGCTTGAAGTAGGGCCTCAGGCACCTCAGCGGACACACCTTACTCTTCACACAACTGCAGCACCTCTAAGGGTAATGAATTAACAGATTCAAATATGTACTGTCATGCAGTGTGAGTCATATGATAGCAAAAGCTGGAACTGTAGCTCTCCAGTCTAGCCAGGATAGTGTGACTGGAAGAACCAATGGGATCTGGCTAGTTCTACATAATTCTTGCTCCAAGTTGGATTGTTCAGAGTGACTCACCAGAAGGAGTACCAACACAGCTGCCTTGCATTACCCATGATCTCCACCTATAATCTATTTGACCCTTACCTCCCTTTGTCAGAATTAGAGCTTGCCTGTCTAAAAAAATACTAGCTCTGATGTGTTAATTTCCCACCTGCAAACTTTCTGTGTGCAGGCATGCCATCCACTTCTTGCAGTCTAAAGTGGAGCTGCCTGTTCTGCCACCTTGAGATTATGCAGTAATTTCATGGTAGCATAGGCCAGGTCCTGTGCTCTATTTTGATTACAATGCAGTAGTGTGAAACATATTTTAGGTAATCCAAGTGAAGGATATGGTCGCTTACTGCTTAATCTGTTTGGCTCTCTTCCAGAGCAAGACATTTTCTCTGGATGAGCAACCATATCAAGTAACTCAAAAAGTAGTGTATTTTTAGCTCCAGTTTGTACTGCATCGGATGTCATGGCAGAGACAGAAAATCTGGTGTTCACACCACACTTCCTAACTGGTTGAAAAGGAATTAGGAGTTCTTGGAAAGGAAAAATAGTGTGAAAATAACCTGAATAGAAAACAGGATTTCTGTTAGATTGTTCAACCCATTTGGATAATGTATTTATTCTGTATAGTCACCTTTGTACGTAAATCCTTCATTCTTTGTGGCATGAATTTGAATGAATCATGGCATGGACCCATCAGTTCTCTCCCTCTTCACTGGTCCCATTACGTGCTTTTAGAAGACTGAGCTGTTTGTGCTTCTGTACATGAAATGAGTGAAAAGCACATCATGAGCTTTGTCTCAGGAAGAAAAATACTTGGACTGGCCATGCACACAACAGACAGATTACTTTGTATAGCACCATGCATATTATACAGAGATGGTGCTGTATAGTGAGCAGCTGGATCATATGAGCCCTTAGAGATAGAACTACTGCCAGGTGGCCTAACCTCATGTTCTTTTGTAAAATGGCAGCTCTCTGGGCTTGGAAAAGATGAGAGCCCACTATACAGTCTACCTGTCACTGCCTACAAGTGGGAGTTGGGGGGATTTATAATACCTGCTTCTTTCTCTGTCCCTGTCCTTCCTCCTTAGTAGATTAACAAATGGAGCACCTCCTTCAATAATCCTCTCTGATCTGTAGTCAATAGCCTCTGAGAAAAGACTAGCAGGATTTAATCCCTATAGATGGCATTTAAGGCTAGTGGCATTTAGGATGGCAGACTGGTGGGTCTCTCTCTGCCCTGCCTCTGCCTGTACTACTGCCAACCTATTCTGTAATGGGTTCACGAACCTAGCTGGAGAATCTTAAAAAAGAAAACTAATATCTTTTTAAAGTATACCATTATGGTCTTCACTTAAAAACTAAGAGTTATCACCATTATTAGCCTTACTAGGAGAAGGGTGGCCTAGAAATGAAATCAATAAAACAGATAAATTATTCCTCCACCCCCAACAAAATCTCCTCTCTGAGGCAGTGCCCCATTTAACTACTATGAGTGGGAATGGCCAGGTGCTTAAGAGGTCGTGGATTAATTTAAAAATAGGATAGCAGACTTCCTCAGTCTGTGAATAGATTCTTCTTTGTCAAGTCATTCAGAACCACTGACCATAAACATTTGTAATTTATTTTCCATTACATGGCTTTAATATTGCTTGCACAAATCTCTCCATAAATCTATCGGTTTCACATGCAATATTTATTTCTTATAGCCATGTGTTTGTTTTAAATAAGTAAAAGCTTCTGAACATATGTAAAGACAATGGTTCTTATTCAGACCTTTGCCCTCCCAGGCCCCGAGATGAAGACGCAAGACAGTGATATGGATTAATACGGGCCACACTTTATTAAATCATTTCTGATTATAAAAATCATTGTCCTCATCAAATGAGGGGGCCTGCGGTAGTGCGGAGAAATAAATGTAGGGCATCCACGATACCCTTCTCAGTCAATGGGCGAGTCCCAGGCCCCCAGGTTCCAGCTGTCTTGACGACAGCAGGAACCCAGCCGGCCTCTAATAAACACCCCAGACCTCGAGCCATCTTTATTTGATGACTGTCGGTCCGAAAGTGGCCCAGCGCATCTTCCCGCCGCCGGCCCTGTAATCGCACGATCCGCAGAGCCGGGAGGTCGGATGCGCTGTTGGCTTACCATAATTATCAAAGGGACACACCGAGACAACCAGTTTTTTCCTGCACTACCCGCCAGTGTGACCGAGAAGAACCACCAAGCAAATGCCAACAAACCCTTTTCCAGTGTGGGATAGGCGAAAAATCCCTCCATCCAGTAGCCAATCAGGTTAGAGGTCAAAAATTCCTATCCGGCCCCATAAAGGCGACCACAAACACACTAGAAAGAGGGAGGGCGGGTGGGTGCCTGAACAAGAAAGAGGATGCATCGGGGGCGAGCACTTCCTTAAATAACCTCTCGCCCCCTCCTTTTTCCACGTGACCGGAGCTGCCTTGCGTCCTTCGGGACCGAGGAGGGCAAAGCCAGCCCCGCATTTCAAGGACGTTGTAACGTCCTTCCTGCGGGCTGAAACTTGCCCTCCCAGGCCCCGAGATGAAGACGCAAGACAGTGATATGGATTAATACGGGCCACACTTTATTAAATCATTTCTGATTATAAAAATCATTGTCCTCATCAAATGAGGGGGCCTGCGGTAGTGCGGAGAAATAAATGTAGGGCATCCACGATACCCTTCTCAGTCAATGGGCGAGTCCCAGGCCCCCAGGTTCCAGCTGTCTTGACGACAGCAGGAACCCAGCCGGCCTCTAATAAACACCCCAGACCTCGAGCCATCTTTATTTGATGACTGTCGGTCCGAAAGTGGCCCAGCGCATCTTCCCGCCGCCGGCCCTGTAATCGCACGATCCGCAGAGCCGGGAGGTCGGATGCGCTGTTGGCTTACCATAATTATCAAAGGGACACACCGAGACAACCAGTTTTTTCCCGCACTACCCGCCACAGCATAGGGACTAGTCCTGACTAAGTCCCATGCCCGCCATCAAGCCGTCCTAGCTCAGCAAGCAGGCCCCCTTTTATATCTTCAAGAAAAATGTCCAAGCCTGCATCAGACAGGTGGATGCCATCGCTACGAAAATATTCAGTGTTGGAAGTTTGAATCCTGTGGTGATTGACCACAGATCCGAGGCCGCCGCTGCAGACACCTCTACACACTTCCCTATTGACCCTTCGCCGTGCCCTATTAATCTTCTCAATGCTCTGGGCACCTCGCCAGGCTAAACGCGGGATGATATTGGACCAAACGATCCGCATAGCAGGATACCTTTCCTTCAGCTTCCCAAGTTCTCTCAAGATGTCAATTATGACCGCCTTACCAGACAATCCAGGCAAATCGTTGCCTCCTAAATGAATTACTAAAATATCTGGTGGCAGATGGTCGAAAGATGTCATCCTGCCGAGCTGGATCCAATGCATGCCACGCATGCCTTTCCATGTAATAAACGCATGGGCACCAAGCCCCAAATCATTCCCCCACGGGGAAAATGCGGCATATCGCGCCGCCCAGTAAACATAACTGTGGCCGATGATCATGACGTGCCTTCGGCCTTCCTGTCTTTCGACACCTGAAACGATATAAACAGCCCCTGCCTATACGTTAGGGAGAGGTCTGATGTGTTTGTGATAACAGGCCGACGACCAACGCCCTAACTGTTTAATTTGGTCTGTATTATAACCCATAGCTGCTGCTGTTGAAGCTGCTCCTATTCTAAAGGAATGTGTTCCGAATCTCATATTCTTCAAACCTATCTTCTCTAATGCTATGCCAGTAAGTTTCCAAAATTGGTATTTTGTAAGTGGCGACCCATCCGTATGCTGGAAGAAGTACCCAGGTTTTGGACCCCTAAACTCTATGAATTCCTGAACCGCCTTTACGGGACAGATGCCTTTTACACTACATTGCCCTAAGACTAATTGCTTGCCTTTTCCCAGCGGGTCTGCTTTAGACCACCTTATCTTAATATTTAACCGCCCCTCCTGAACTATAACGTCCCCCAATTGCAAAGCCCTCTGTGAGATATCTGCCTTACCCATTGCCACTAGCTTGCTAATACGCAGGGCCCCGAAAAAGGCCACTAGCGCAGATGCATGAAATAATGCTGCTTCATAATGGTCCCTACACAATGCGCTCCATTGTTCGCATAGGTGTCCAAGGAGAGCCGGAGATATGGGTGTCCTGTCATCTTGTACTCTCCCCCTTTCCCTGGACCAACCTTCTAACATCTTCCTAATACGAAAGTCACAAGAAAAATCCCTGTGCCCATTTGATTTTGCGTAGAAGGCCAAAGCCGACAGTTTTCCTTGAATAGTGCCTGTCGCTAATCCCCTTCTATGCAAAAATATTATGAATTGTTGGAGGTGCTCCACTGGAGCCGGCCATGCTTGCTCTAGCCTCATTGACTTCCTAAATTCATAAAACTCGGTACCTGATGCTAAATAACCCTTTATTGTCCTCGGGGCCAGTGCAAGACCTATTGCTCTCGACGCCTCCTCATGCCAATCTGCCAGACCTCCGCTGGAAGCACTTCTGGCAGATCCCTGGCCTCCGGTGCCATCTCCCTGAAACGCTTGATCTGTTGGCGTGAGAGAGCATCAGCTATCCTGTTGTCAACACCTGGCACATGTCGGGCGTGCACCATTACGTTAAACTGCAACGCCCGTAGGGTGAAAGCCCTGACCAAATCCATGACTCTTTCCGAGTGTGATGTCAGATTGTTAATGATGTGTACCACTGCTTGGTTATCACACCAAAAACGAACTACAGTATGTGCCCATTCTTCCGCCCAAAGCCATAGGGCTCCTACAATTGGAAAAAATTCTAAAAATGTCAAGTCTCTCGTTATGCCCTCTTGGTGCCACTCTTTAGGCCAAGTACCTGCACACCATCTGCCACGGTAATAAATCCCGAATCCTAAGGTCCCAGCGGCGTCAGAGTTTACCTGAACATCCGCTTTCAGGCTAAGTTCCGATCTCCAGAAGGATACCCCATTGAACTGTTCTAGGAATTGTTTCCACACTGTGAGGTCTTCCCGCATACCCCTGGTAACTCTCGTTCTGTGCATTGGCCTTTTTAAACCTGACATGGCGCCACAAAGTCGCCTCAAAAAGGCGCGCCCTGGTGCTACTACTTTGCACGTGAAATTCAGGTGTCCTACCATTTCCTGCAACTCTTTAAGAGTCACCTTTTTCTTTCCTATTAAGTTGCTAAGTATAGTCCTAATGTTCAGCAATTTGTCTCGAGGCAGCCTTGAAGTCTGCTGAAGCGTATCCAGTTCAATCCCTAGGAAAGTCAGGGACGTCGCTGGCCCTTCCGTTTTTTCTTCCGCCAGGGGCAAACCCATATCAAGGGCCATCTCACGGAAGTTATCCAGAATCATTCTGCATCTTCCTGAGTTCGGTTTTCCACAAAAGAGGAAATCATCGCCTAACTTGCCATTCGATGAATGTGCTAAACTTTTCAAAAGCTGCGCACGAAATTGAGCACCCCATAGGGAGGGCCCTATCGATGTAATATTGCCCTTGAAATTGAAAACCCAACAAATTGAAATCCAATGGGTGAACGGGGAAAATTCTGAAGGCCGACTTAACATCTGCCTTTGCCAGTTCAGCACCCACTCCGCAGGCCCTAATCATCCGAACCGCCTCGTCAAAGGAGGTGTATCTCACAGAACAAAGTTCCGGGGGTATTGCATTGTTAACTGATGTCCCTTCTGGAAACGATAGGTGATGTATTAAACGAAATTCACCTGGGGCTTTTTTGGGGACAATCCCTAAGGGGGAAACCCTCAAGTTAGCTATGGGTGGTTCTTTAAAGGGTCCCAAGACCCTACCTTCTCGAACCTCCTTATTGATCTTTTCTAATACTATAGCTTCCATCCCTTTTATTGATTTAAGGTTTTTGGTCACAAAGGCCGTTCTTACGCCTAAAGCTGGGATTCGGAACCCATATCTAAAACCTAGTCTCAAGTATTCTGCATTCCCTATTCTTGGGTAATCTGCTAGACCCTCTTCCAGAACCTTGATTTTAATTGGTGTGGGCCCCCTTTCCAGGGGCACCACCGCCCCCTTCTGGCTTCTTGCCGGGACCGCTAGTTTTGTTTTGACGCTGTGCACCCGCTTTGAAGCATGAGGCGTTTGGGTGCTTCCCCCCACAGGTAATGCAGTCGTGTCTATACCTGCATGGGGACCTTGCACAAAAACCTCTGGTGTTATATTCGTAGCAGGGCAGGCAGGGTTGAACCACCTGCCCCACCCCTGGGCGGGTAGTAACGTTCCCGGTAAATTTCTTGTTCAGATGACCGCTATCAAATCTGTCACCTAAACTACATTTGGCCGGTGTCATATGTTGCAGCCAAAGCCCTGGGTGCGGCTCATCCCAGCGTAATTCAGGCCTGATGGCGCTCTTCATTCTAAAAGCTTCATCGTAACGAAGCCAAGCCTGGCCTACAAAATCTGAATTTGCCCTACATATTATATCAAAGTATTGAAATAGAGCCAAAGCCTTCCAAGGCTGTGTTTTAACCAGGACCCCAGCATATATAGTGAAGCCTGTGATCCAATTAGGCCAGTTTCTGTCAGGCTTCTTCCTTCTGTATTTTTCTTTTAATTTCTCGTCATCTTTGTCAATTTCCTTAATTTCCACCTCGCGGTTCAGAAGATCATAAAAATCCAAGAATTCTCCCCTCCATATTTTCTCCTTCACTGCAGGGGTCAAATGATCGCCCAAAGGCGTACTGTAGTCCGCATAGGGCAGTGCAGCTAGCGGGACTGTGTTATACCCCGTGTTAGGCACTGAAGGGTGCTGACATGTTCCTGTGTTCTTACCTTCACTAGATGTCCCAGCCGTAGGAGGGGTCGCACAATGCGTGCCCCACCCCCAACAATGCGGGTTTACAGGAGGCCAGAAAAAACTGGGCCATCCCATGGGTGGTGTTCCACAGTGGTTAGGTGTAACATGAGAGTGTTGGGTGGCACCAGTCCAAGGCCAGGCGGCAGAATTGGACTGGGTGTTGTGTATGGCTGTGCACTCACCACAAGAAGGAGTCAATGTTCCAAGTGCCTCCGAAGCCCGATGCGAGCTTGTACATGGCTCCTCATAGAGATCGTACCCAGCCGAAGATCCCTCCGCTGTCTCCTGGATCTCAGTTGCTTCTGTCATCCTGCATTTACGACCATCTGGCACCCTTGCCATAGTGGGGGACCCTTCTTCCACAGCCTGTTCCTCACCTCCATGACCCTGTTGAGATTCTAAAGCAGTAAAACGCTCCATGAGTTGCTGCGTTAAGGCCCTAAACTCAGCCTTACGGCGACCCTTCGTGTCCCTGACGGATCGAGGGGTAACCTCACGTTGTGGGGAGGCCCGTCTAGCCAGCTTCTGCGCCTCTAAAGCCAACATTTTATCTTGCAGGTCCTTAAGGATCACCCAAGATTCTTCTTCTGAAGAGGACTGCTGAGGCGAGACCTGAGGCACAGCTCTCTTTTTAGCTTTACTGACTCCGCCCCCCTTTTTTGGGCAGCATAATGTCTAATTGAGCCCCAAGGTGTATATCCTTGGTTGTTAAATTTATCAGAAAGCCTGTTCAGAGCTTGTGAAAAATTAATCCACAGCAACTATGTTGTTTTTAAGTTGTTTGTGCACAATATATTGTGAGCCGCCCTGAGTAGACTCCTGTCTAGAAGGGCGGGATAAAAATCCAATAATAAATAAAATAAATAAATAAATCTATATTCTTAAATTGATCTATGATTATTCAATTTATAGATGTTAACCAGTAAAAGAAAATGGCAGAGAGGGAGAAAAGAGTGGGAAAATGAGCACACAAAATGGCGTCCGCCACACTCAAAATGGCGTCCGCCACACTCAAAATGGCGTCCGCCACCCAAAATGGCGTCCGCCACACTCAAAATGGCGTCCGCCACACCAAAAATGGCGTCCGCCACACCCAAATACTAACAATTTAAATTAAGCGTTAATAGCTACCAAATAATCAGGATGATAAACTTATATAACCTTTATCTTTAATTATTTTTAGTCTCTGTATCCCTTCCCCTTTAATTATTTGTAGAAAAGGAGAAAACAAAATGGCGGTCGGGAGCAAAAAATGCGGGAAAAGACACTAAACAAAATGGCGCCCGCTGCAAACCCAGCCAATTTCGCTAGCAGGACAGAAGAGGCAAGGAAAAGAAAAGAATTGGGGCCTCCACCTGTCCCAATACCTTTACAAGTAAGGCCCTTCTCTTTAAAATTAAACGTAAATTAAAAGTAAATTCGCTCCCCGCTGCGGCAGGGCGAGCCCGCCCCACCGCCCGCGCCCGTCTCAGCCCGCTCAAACAAGGACCACCAGAGCCCTTAAATTCCAAACACTTCCCATGCAATATCCCCAATCCAAAAAGTAAAAGCCAGGAGGGAGCCAAGGCTACCCTCCTTCAAACCAGGAACGTTTTCCTCGCTGCTCGCGCTCGCAACTCTGCTCTTGTTCGGGAACCTCCAATCGACTCCACACTGCCTGAACAAGAAAGAGGATGCATCGGGGGCGAGCACTTCCTTAAATAACCTCTCGCCCCCTCCTTTTTCCACGTGACCGGAGCTGCCTTGCGTCCTTCGGGACCGAGGAGGGCAAAGCCAGCCCCGCATTTCAAGGACGTTGTAACGTCCTTCCTGCGGGCTGAAACTTCTGATGATATCAACTCAGTGACACTAAAATTCAGAGGGGCGGTAGCCATGTTCACCTGTTACAGAAAAACAACAGGAAAGAAGGTTGTAGGTAAGGGCTAAGTTCAATTGCTGTTTCCAGCTATAAAAGATCTACTCAGTGATTGGGATTTGTTAAGTCATCACTTGTGTAATGATCAAAAAATTCATATTGCACATTTATGCCTGTAGAAAGCAAACAACATAACTTGCAGCAGCTTCTTGCTGGCAGCTAGCGAGTCCCCACTTGGATGTGTAGGTGCGTGCTGCACTTGGGACCCAGAAAGCTGCATGCGGCTCACATGTTGCAAGTTGCCCACTAGAGATAGGCATGAACTTCAGTTCAGATGTTCGTGCCGGTTTGTACACATGGCACCACAGGTGCTGCATGTTCCCTTCCCCCGCCTTCTCATCCAATTACCCACTCACCAGTGAGAATGCACTCCTCTCCTCCTCCTCTTTGGCTGTTCAGTCTCCAGCAGGAGCCCGGGGTTGCCTGTCCTGCCTCCCTGTCTGAGTGGGTGATCAGCCAAGGAGGCAGGGCAGAGAAGCCCATGCTCCTGCTGGGTACTGGTCAAACAGCTGAAGAGGAGGAGGAGAGGAATGTCTGCTGGCTGGTGAGTAGGGGATCCAGCCAAGGAGGCAGGGGAAGGGAATGTGTGGCATCTGTGGTGCCATGCATACAACATACAAACTGGCACGAACCTCTGAACAGAGGTTTGTGCCCATCTCTATTGCCCACCCTGTTTTAAAATGTTAGCGGTTTTGCTGTGGCATAACTAGAGTCTGTTTCAGGATAATGTAGTTTTTAAGGTGCAACAGGACTTACTGTAGTATTTTTCATGCACATAGGATCCAGCCGCTGGACGGACGGTTCTCCGTCCTGGAACGGCGCAGCTGGCGTTTGCCTGCCATCCTGGAAGATGCGAGACTTCCACGGGTCAGTTGATTAGCTGGGAGGGGTGAGCGCGAGTATTTAAAGAAGCGCTCGCCCTGCTCTCGCCCTCTTTCCCTTTCGGGCACCCACCCGCCCTCCCTATTTCTAGTGTGATGTTATGGTCGCCTTTTAGGGGCCGGATAGGAATTTTTGGCCTTCATCCTGATTGGCTCTTGGATGGGGGGATTTTTCGCCTATCCCACACTGGAGAAGGGTTGTTGGCAATTTTTGGTGGTAATGTTCGGTCACACTGGCGGGTAGTGCGGAAAAACAGGTAGTCTCGGTGTGTCCCATTTGTAATTCAGGTAAGCCAACAGCGCATCCGACCGACCGGCTCTGCGGATCGTGCGATTACAGGGCTGGTGGCGGGAAGATGCGCTGGGCCACTTCTGGACTAACAGCCATCAATTAAAGATGTCTGGAGGTCTGGGGTGTTTATTAGCGGCCGGCTGGGTTCCTGCTGTCTTTAAGACCGCTGGAACCTGGGGGCCGGGGACTTGCCCATTGACTGTTTTTAGGGGTATTTGGATACCCTGCCTTTATCTGTTTCCGCACTACGGCAGGCCCCATCCTTTGATGATGTTGGCGATATACAATTTGATCTGATTTAATAAAGTGTGGCCCGTATTTAATCCATATCACTGTCTCGCGTCTTTATTCCGGGACTGGGTGGGCAAAAGATCCTTGGCATTAGTTACCAAGCAGCAACACTAATTTCCCACCTATTTCTCCATGTTCCCCGTTGGACTTGTGATAGTCCATGAATAAATAAAAATCTGGTGGAGGGCTAAGCCATTGTGTTAAAAATTTTAAAGAATTTTCATCCCATTGCAACTTCCTTTTATTTTTAAATAAAAGGAAAAGGTGTGTTGCAAGCCATTGAACAAAACTTTAGGATATGAATATTCTCAGAGTATATTATCTCAAACTTTGTTCTGGAGCAGAAAGAAACTTATGGGTTTTCACTGATGAATAGAAAACACACCTACGTATGCTATATGTATAAACAGAATGGGTTAATAATATTTTTAAAATGCAATAGAATGAGAAACAGAATATAGGTCCTATTATGTACAGATGGAATTCTTGTTAATGAAGATTGGCTTATTACATGGTATGATTTTCAATCTTTCCAGAGTGTTCATACTTGGAAAAAAATAATGGAAATTGACTTTACCTGCATTAGAGAAAATCTTATCAGCTCATTTTAGTCAAACAATGACTTCTTATCAACAAGAAGCAGATTCAGTCTTATGAATGGACCAGATTGGCAGGCATCTCTGTCTACATAGCAACTGGGCAAATATTTTTCTGTGCCTGAGTTAAGGGCCAATGAAACTTCAGGTCAGGACATTTTCAATACACAAAACATTAGTGTGAACAACGTCTCTCTCTCTCTTTCTCCTTGCCTTTCTCTGTCTTTACTGTTCCTAGAGTATGATCTCATCTGCATGTTGTAAATACTTGGGGGCTTTATGGAGGGAAAATATTATGAAGAGTGGAATTTATGAATAATTTAGAGAGGAGCCATAGCTCTAATTATATTTGGCAATTTGAAGACAACCCTGGGTTGCCTATCAAAGCATATCTACTTTCTTCTGTGATGATTGGTGAGATATTTTGATCTGACTAAACAAATGTCATGTAGTGAAGGCGCATGCATGAAAATAACAGCTTCAGAGATGAAGAGAAGCTGGGAGTGATTTTCAGTGGGTAAATAATGGATAGGAAAAGACTTGAATGTTATTCCTAGCTGCATGGTCTCAATCCATACTGTCCTGCTCACCAAACATGCTGTTGCTTTTAAAAAGGATCCCAGTCATTAGACTCAAGTGCATGAATACACAAATTAAAAGCTATGATGTTGACCGGATAGCCAGCCACTACCCCACATTCTGTCCAGTTCGCAGTATTGCTGAAAGCATAAAAAAGCTGGAAACCATACAATATTTGCTTGCATAAAATTCTTAGTGAAATTATGGGATTAAATTGTGGTAAGTGAATAAATAAGGAAGCCTTTCGGAATCTGTGGGCTTCTGCATATAGAGTATTTGTTCCACAAAAGCTCTCCAAAGTTCTGGGTCCCCGTTGCCCCATTCCAGATGAAGTTCCTTTCCTGAACTAAGGAATGGAGTTTAATGTTGTGGCTTTTTCAGATCATTTCTGAGGTCAAGAAATAGTCAGAAGCATTCAGTCACTTTGAAATTATTTCAATTATGATGGGTCAGGCAGTTCTATGGCTAATAAGCTGGCAAGTGTCAATGCTGAGATGGGAAAGATCAAAGAAAGTAGAAGAGATAAGCTAAGCTGGCATCCAGAAAGTCTCCCTCTCCTTTGTTTCCCTTGATTAAATCTTAATGGTTTTTGGTGAAGGGTGGATAAAGATTCTAATGTTACTGTCATCAAGAGAAAGGGGATAATACTATGACACTTGTCCAGGATTCAGGAAAGGAGGTGATTCCCAAACCCTTTTTACATCTTTGTGGATGCATATCTCAGGAAATCCCATACTTTAAAGGTGTACAGAACCAAAAGAAAACCAAAAGAATTATTTGAGGTGGAATAAATAGACCCATCTGGAAGAGCACCAACTTAGTAGAAGTACATATGGTGTATTATCTTCTTCTATTAAAATAATGGATGTGATCAGTGTTGTGACATCAAGATTCATCATTGTCCTTACCACTGGGTGTTTTTGTTTACCTCTGTCAGTAAAAATGTAGCCAATTATTCATACCCAATATTAGTCTTCCATGGCATGATAGTATTTCTTTATTCATAAAAGAGCCTAACTGAGATTAATTCATAATATTTTCCCACAGGCAAACTAATGGGAATGCCACTGGGCAGCTGTTCTATGATTCTCACTTTTATGATTCTCCATTCAGTGTAGTAGGGCTTAACTTCAGAGTTAAGATACACAGGATATCAGAAAGCTTTGTGTGATAACTTTGGGACTTCTTATTGACTTTCTTATTTGCCATATTGGCTGCATTTTCATATCATGCTAAGGAAGGTTCAAGAGCATTCACAAAAATGCACCATGCATGTTAGGGTAATTCATGTGCAAAATATACTATACTACAGCAGTGTGTCTGTCTATAGCCATTAAAATAATAAATAAATTAGTATTCAAGGGGCAGGCACCACCCCTTGTCCCTCCAAGCAGACAGCCATGCAACGGTTTATGTTAGCCATGGTTTGATACTGTAGCTATGAATTGTCGTGTAGATATCCAAGTAAAGCACAGTTGGTCTTGTTTCTCTGCATCCCTTTTATCAGTTCCTGTTCCAGGGTTCTTAGCTGGGACACAAATCAGGTACAAGGCAGGGTTCTGGGTTCAGATGTAACTACAAGCCATAGTTTAAACAAACTAGAGTTCATAGGCTAGCAAGAAGCCATAACTGGGTTTTGCAGCTGCCTTGCACCTTATAATTTGTTTGCAAGGTGGATGCAGATACAACAAGCCAATTCAACCAACCAATCACGACCTATTCAACCAACCAATCACAGTCTGGTTCACTGCTGTGTCCGAATCCAACCACCAAGTGCTGCACCCTGTATAGCATATATTTTCAGTTTGGGTCCATCAATCCTCTTCCTCAAGACAATTTACCAAAATGTAGTCTGTAGTGGCACCTCAGCATAAACTTTCAGGGCGCATCCCCTTATGTAGTCATGAACTGCCTATGAATTTACCACTTTGACTACAAGCTTGTTGGAGGGCTGTGGCTGTAATTTGTTCTTCTCTAAATAAACCCTTCCAGTGAATAAGAGAAGAGATTTTTATCCGTGCATAGATTTGTGTTAGCCATCTCTACATCAGAAAGCAGCTCTTCAAAGTCACTTTGTTTGTGCATCTGCCTGTGTAATTAACTGCATTAAATGTTATGACTTGTGAAATACATGTAAAATGGAGGGACATTTTGATTCTCCAATAATGTTTTACAAAGAATTTGGAAAAGATTTCTTTCTTTCTTTCTTTCTTTCTTTCTTTCTTTCTTTCTTTCTTTCTTTCTTTCTTTCTTTCTTTACTAAACTTCTAGCATCCCTCAGTAAGCATACTGTCTGGGAGATTCTGGAAGCTGTAATTTTAAAAAGTAAATTTTCTAAGCTTTGGTTTCACCTCTACTAGAGCCACTATAAAATGATAATATGGTTCACTACCCTGCACCCTGGCACTCTTGCATCTTCTTGTCATCTTTACTGTTTGATTATCGCTTTGAATATGTGATCTGTTTCCATTTAATTTGTAGTAGTATAAAAGATCTACCTTAGACACCCTTGAGAGTAAGCTCCATTGAACTCATTGAAATTTACCTCTGAATAAATTTTGCTAGCTGGGATTCTGCTATTAATGGCAGAATTATTCTGCTATGAATTTCACAATATTAGGATATTTCAGCTGCAGTACTATAGCCACTTCCTTAAGAGCAAGCCCACCGGGAACTGCTGAGTACCTCAGTGGTTTAGGTATCTGCCTGAAGAGCCACAGGTTGAGAATTTGATTCCTTCACTGTGCCTCCTCGACAGGGACTGGACTCAGTGATCCATAGGGTCCCTTCCAGCTCTGCACTTCTAAGATGACAATGAACAAAATATCATGTACAATTGAGTAGGCTTGTGTCACATTGAACTTTTGACAACTTTCAAACTTTACAGTTCAGGTAGGATGGAGCTTTGAATACATACTATATACACACACATATTGGTAGCAGGTTCAACCAGCATATTGAACTGTATATTATAAGTTTTCCAAAGGGATTGTTAAGATCATCTGCAAACAATTCAAGTTCAGATGTTTTTTTCCCTTAAATTTGGCAAATGTCCAATAGGGTGGAGAGGAGTTTAATGTTTAGAAAATGGGATGCTCCTAAACTGAGTCTAACAGATGCTTAACATTAGACTAAATTTGTGTTTTTTTTCCAATGGACTTCACATGAGATAGGTATAAAATGAGTACTTCAGCACAACAGTCTGTAACATTTAGCTTTTTATGAGACAAAAAGGTTCCCTTTTTTTCCATAGAAAGATCCAAGCCAGAAGCACAATCCATTAAGAGAGCAAATAAGACTTATGGGACACATTTTTATAACCATATTGCGGAAATATTCTGAAAGATCCAAACTCTTAAGGTCAAATTGAGGAGCAGACATTGCCCATGCTTCCTAAAAATTACGGTTTTATTTTATATTTTATCCTTTGACATAAGCAACAGCATTTGAATTTCACTTAATTTAGTGAATATTTCCTTTGTGTTTCCTATGGAGTAACAAAAGTACAAACTATGTCACTGAATTCTGGCAAAGCTCACCAAGTATTTCAGTCTCTGTAATATATTTTGAGCAAAATATTTGATATGAATGCTTAATGCCTATTAATGCAGGCAGTTGAAAAACATCAACTTTATTATCTATCATACACATAATTATACATGATCTTGTAAGAAATCAGAAGGGTGGAAAGGAAAACGCAAAAGAATTGATAAAATAAATATGTATTTTGTGGAAATGCACATATTTATTTATTTATAGCCTAGCTTGTATTGCAAGATCTTACCTTACAGAGCTGAATAAGACAATATAAAAACATAAAATCGTTGAAACAATTCAAAATTAAAACAGTCTGGAAACTGTAATAGTCTAAAACAAACAAAATCAAAACATTAAATATTAAAATCATTGCATTAAAACCTGCACAGACCAAGATACTCAGCCCCCAAAGGTTCTGATAAATAAGCATGTGTTGTCTTGGTTCCAAAATGATGCCAACATTGCACCAGCTCAGTCTCCAAGGGATGGGCATTCCTCAGTTGGGAAAGCCCTCTCCCATCTCTCCACAATAAGGTACAGTTCTTAATGGTATTATATAGAGGAGGGCCTCCTCAGCCGGTCTACATGATTGGACAAGTTTATATAGAAGGAGGTGTTCCTTCAGATATTCAGGTCCCAAGCTGTTTAGGGTTTTATATGTCATTGTCAACATCCAGACCTAGACAGGAAGCATATTGATGGCCAGTGTATAGTCCTCAAACCCCATGTAATGTGGGTTCTGAAAGATTTTCCTGTTAACAGCCTAGGTGCTACATGCTGAAGCATCCATGTCATTTTCATGGGTAGTCCCATTGCAGCAGTCTAATTGAGAGGTTTCCAAGGCATGGACTACTGTGGCCAGCTTGTCCCCATCCAGAAATGGTCATATCTGGTGGACCAGTCAAAGCTGGCTCCAGACACTCCCAGTTTCTGAGCTCACAGCAGGAGTACCCTCAAATTACTCACCAGCACCTTCATATTGGTACAGCTTGGAAGTAATATATCACACGCACCAGCATCACCAGTAAGGCATTACATTTGGAAGTAAAGAATGCCCAACAATTAAAACAAAATAAATAAATATAACGACCAATATCATCACTGCTTGTTGCATGTAATGAGGGATGTTTACTTATTATTCATAAAATATTGCTTCTGGGTGGATTTTGAGGACATTCCAGGCCGTTTTTGTATGTTTGAAGAGTTTTTTTAAAAAAATGTAACTAAAATGCCATTTTACTAATGTGTTACTCTTTGAATAAGGAGTAACAGCCTATATTAATGAGCTACTTTTTTTAAAAAAGGATAACAAATTGTGATCGCTGCCAATCTGGGCTTGTTCAGAAGGGCTTCTTTCCTCCATCCTCTGTTCCATATACTCCAGACATGAAGGTTTCAACAAAACAGGATTTATTAGAACAGGGAGCAAGATAACAAACACATAGTCTTGAGATCCAGTTGTAGTTGAAGTGTCCAGTTCCTGTTGAAGTGTCCGACACAGCAGTCTTGGTTCCCATCACCAGGAGACTGGTTTTTCAGGCTGGACCCCAGTCTGCAAAGATGTTTGAAACTGCCCCGCTCTGAGTAATGAAAGGCAGTATGCATGCTGGGAGGCACTTTCTGGGGTCTCCTGACTCAGCGGTCTTGTCGCCTCCTTCTCTTGCCCACACTGGCAATCCCTATGTTGTTTTCTCTGCCAGCATTGGAGTTGAGTGGCTGAAGTTTCCCCAGGATTGGACTCCCCAGGTTTTTGCCCCTTCTCTGTGTGATTTTTTCCCTCTTGCTCCAGTAATGAGGGCACTGGGGCTTTTCATGTTACTCCCTCTTCTCTTTCGTGGATCCTTCATTGTACTGGGACCCCTCCCCACAGGGCTTCTTTATATACATAATCTCATTTCCTGGGTGGTTCAGTGTCTTCGTCAGGAGAGTCCTCAGCCTAACAGGCCTCTGAGAAGTCCTCCGGAGTGTCTCCCCAAGCCCCTTGCACAGTGTCTTCTCCCTCTTCCCCTTCTGAGGTAGAAGTTGCTTCCTTTGTGTTCTCAGTTTAGCAGCCCTGCTTTGTGCAGTTTTTTTCTGGCTGGGGATCTGACCTGCCTCTTGGCAGTGCTGCCCTTCTATTCTCTGTCCACCAGCATTAAACCAACTGCTTCCTCCCCTTTAGAGGTTGCCTTTCTTCCCACAGGGTTTCCAATGCCACTTCCAGGGGTAGAAGCTCAGTCTGGGAACTAGTGACCTGACAGTGGGGCCTCTCCCACCCCCCTCTTTTGGCTTTGGTAACTAGTGGGTCTGTTCCTCAGGATCTAGGTGGGAGTGTGACAACCTGCGAACAGGGTCATCCTCTTCACACAGATAAAGAAAATGGTTTTCAGAAGAACAAACTTTGATATTTGCTAGGATTTTTGTATAGTTCTGTGCATACAAAGTTGTGGTTTGCTTACATACATGTAACTGTTTTGTTTAAAACTCAGCCAGTGCCTTGCCAGTGCCATTTATTTATTTCAAGCATCCTCATCCCATTCTTTAGCAAAAAAAAAGACCCCAGATTGGCATAAAATTTTTCAGCCTGGACCCCAGTCTGCAAAGGTCTTCACTGCTGTCTTTGTTTGTTTCCTTTGTGCCTCCTATGAGATAACAATATAAAATTTGTCACTACTTTAGGCATGACTTATTTCGTTCTCCATAAAAGATTTTGTGTATGGTTAGCTCAGTAGATTGGAGCCACGAGTTCAAACCCCCACTGTGCCTCACAGGAGAGGGGGCAGCGAAGATCACCCAGACCATGTGTGGCTAATGGAGTGCCCTGCTGCCTGTTTGGCCTTGGCTGACAGAGCATTACCAGAAGGAGGGACTGTTAAGCCACTGGTGAGTACTTTAAACCTAGCAACCTTGGGAAGGTCACCACAAATCGAAATTGACTTGTCAGCAGATATTTCTTATATAGGATTTCAGAATTGTGTGGTCTTATGTGATAATTAGCCCCCTTAAAGTAGATCACACTTTCATTTCTGCATGAACACACATCGAACTGCATTCCAAAAGCCATCATTCCAAGACAGGTTTATATTCTCCTGGAAGAGTTATTAATTAATAGTGGAATTAACTTTTGAGTGCAACCGCACATTCAGTAGAAACACTGCTGGCAAAAACACGTTTACCAAGAGAAAGGACAGGCTTTTTAATATGCAGTGAGAGAGTACCATCCAAGCCATTTCTTCTTATAAGAGTTTAGGAACTCTTCCATATGTTACATGCTAACTTTATGAACTGACTGCAGCTTTGTTATTAACACAACATTTAAACAGACCATTTTGCTTTTAAAAAACTCTATTAATATTATCCCCACCTCAACATTATTTATATGAAGAAAAACTTCCACTTGGCTCCCGGTTATTTTTAATGTATATTATTATTATTTCATTAGCTGAAATGCTTAAGCCTAGAAAAATGGGGTGTTCCAATATGCTTTTTGAGGGGGGGGGGATTTGAAACACTGAGACAAAATCTAAGTAATAATCTTTATCTAATTCTCTTAGAAAAAGGTAAACGGGACATCCTAAGAAAACAATAAAACTACTAAAGCTACATAACAAAACATACCAAAGAGTAAAAGCAAGTAGGGCGGCGGCAGCTCAGACAACACGGTCTCTGCCTCGCTCAATCAGCCAGCACCAGTGAAGTGTGAGTTTGAGAGAGAGAGACAAAAACAACTAATCCCCTTTTATAGAGCCTCACTGAAAAAAGGGACAGGTGAGATCTTTAAGCACATTAATCCACAATGAGTAGAATGTTGGATCTTGCCATATCCCAACACTTTCATGTGATGTTGATGGAATACAATTAATTAATGTCCACATTGTTGTGTAAAGAACATATGTAAGCAGACTCAGAACTTTAGGGGTGGTTGGAAGAGGGAGTTGAAACTTTTTCTGGCCTGTCACTGCTTTTTTTGCATTTCATGGGAAACTCCCATTGGCACCAATGATTGTCACTCTCCAGATATGTTGCACTGAAGTTCCAATACTCTTTCACCATTAGCTCTGCTGACTTGGCCTGATGGATGTGGCCATCCAGCAACACCTTGAGGCCAAACACTAGCAGCTCCTGTGCTAATATCAGTTCTGGGGAGATGATTGTTCTTGTTGTTGGTATAATAGCAAGAAGTAAAGTGTTCCTGTACTTGTCATATTTCTGATTTTCTTCTGGCACTATTAGCCCTATTCAAGTATTATGAAAATAGGCAAAATGAACATGTGACAAGGGAGAATACTGCAGCCTTACACGCATTCTACATTATTCTGGTCACTTGAAAAGTCACCTTGTGGAGGGCCTTTGGAGGTTCTCCGTGTGGTTCCAAATGCTGATTTTCCATGATTCCGAATCATGTGGAGAATCTCCATAGGTAAAGGAGGCAAAGATACTCTCTTCACATAAGGAGAATACTGATACCAGGCAAGTGGGATGGGGCTAGACTGCCCCTCTTCCTCACATGTTTATTTTACCTATTTTTCTGAATTCTTGCAGAGGACTATTTATATAAGGAAAAAATATGCACGTTAGTTGTATTCACATAATTATCTTCCTGTCTAGTTTGACTCTGAAGTGAACTGCATATGCCCTGTTGTACCTGCAAGCTATAAGTACTGTATAATAAAAAAAACTTCTTTTCAAAACTACCACTCTGTCAGTATCAAGACAGAAGCTACTCAGAGCTTGTAAATAATGCATTACAATTAGGCTGCAGTCACACCAGCAAAATGTTTCTGACATACTTCTTGTGAATTTCGACTAGAGAGGGGGGTGTTTGTATATGAATAGGAATACCCCCGCATAGGTGGACATAACAAGGGTCCGGCCCCCTGGGGCTGGACTGTCCACTCACCTTCTGCTGCCGCCACGGGCTTCGGGCTCCCTTCCTGTTGCTCCGGAGCGCCCGGTCAGCGAGCCACTCTTTGACCTGCTAGCGAGGCTCATTGTCCTGCCTCCTGCCAGGAGTGGCTAGTTGACCGCGAGCTCGAGTGATAGGAAGGGAGTGCAGAACCTGCAGCAGCAGCGGAAGGTGAGTGGCCCCAGGGACTGTCCAGCCTCAGGGACAAATACCCCCATGTCTAATTTCAACCTTTTTTTTTTTTGGTTCAGACAACACACATACAATTCTTTTGTTCCCCCTCCATTCAATCTCCACGGCAAGTCCAGCCAGCTGGGAGGCTACTACTATATTTGTTCCACTTTTCATCAAGCAGTAAAACCTATATACCATTGAGTGTGTGCTCCAAAACCGGTATATTTCCCATGCATTTGGCATGCGGTCCCACCTCCCTTACCCACTCTTGTCAGACTCCCTTTTTAAAAAATTATGTATGTATGGGAGGAATGTATTGGTATGCTTCTGTCAATACGTCTTGTCACACACTCTCTCTGGATGTGTTTATGGTTTGGCTCCTGTTCTCATGTGACTCGCCTGATAAGTCTTCCTTGGAATAAATTCCTTGCCCTTGCCCAGGGGTAGGGAGGGGGCAGGCACGGAGGTGTACCCCCTTCCCCACAAACCTGGCCATCTTCCTGCTGCTGCTGCAGCTGAAGTTGCTGGCCACTTCCCTTTGCGCTGGAGGAAAAGAAAACTGAACTTTTCCTTCTTTATTTTCACTTCCTTCAACCACACAGCTGTGGGTCTTCTGTAAGGGGAAGCAGCAGCAAGCAGCATGTTGGGTTGCCACATTAATTTCTCTAGAGGAGCCAGGGAGTGAGGTCAGTATTCCTGCCAGTTTTTGCCTGGCTGTTTCAGGGGCTCTTCCCGCTCTGGTCAGAGAGGTGTTTCGTGTTGTTGCCGCTGCGGCTGACACAGAAAAAACATATGAACTGCAATCACGTTATATATGCCACGTGACCACGAAGTACAACTACTCAAGAAGCAGAAATGAGAAAAAAAATGGGAATTTCTATTGTGTGACTGCGGCCTTATTTGTTGCCAAATTTGTTACTTTTTTGGATCAATGGGAAAAACGTGCTCTTAAAAGTTAATGTTCAAAAAAATAATGTTTGAAAATTAATGTTAACAAGACTTTTACTTGCTAAAAACATCAGTTTGGGACATTTCCTCTCCTGAAAACACATGCAACTTCATACTCCCATTTTCAAAAAGTGTATACCTTCCATCCAAAACTAAATTAATACTGGGTAGCCCAATATTGGCCCTATGAATGTATTTGGGCTAGAGGTCTGAGTTACAATTGCCAAGAGCCTATGGCATTTCTCAGAAATCCTAGGAGTTTCCACACCATTACCAGAACAGTGCTAGCATGGGCTTTGGTTACACTGTTGTTTGGCTCCTAAAAGTATAATTTCTTAGAATAAGCAAAGTGATGACAAATGCCCCCAAGGAACTGTAACTATAGCGGCTCATAATTCTTTCACTGAACATAATTGCCTACTGGGTTTTGGCAATGGACAAAAAACATTGTTGTGTTTTATAATCATTTGTGGTTAAACCCTTAGGTTTTGTCATCATTCTTGGTTAAACCCTTGGGCTTCATATACACTGGTAACTTTTTCCTTCCCTGGAGGAAAGGATTAACCTGTACCAGTCAGTACTAGCACTTTGGTGTGATTTTGGATGCTGGATATCTCAGTAGTTTAGGTATCTGGCTGCGGAGCCAGAGGTTGGGAGTTTGATTCCTCACTGTGCCTCCTTGACAGGGGCTGGACTTGATGATCCATAGGGTCCCTTTCTACTCTACAATTCTATGATGATGATGGATCATTCATGGAAAGCAACTGCAGAGAGTATTCTCCTTTCTTGACTTAAAAGCTGATGTTTACAAAGGAGTTGATAGCTAGGAGAATCAGATTATAAGACTGAGGCAGGATAGTGAGATTTGTAACATTACATGGAACACATTTGTGTTCAATGCTAGATGTCTTATTTTAAATCCTAAATGTAGAATATGATACAGTGTATTGTTTTGTTGCTATAGAAGCAATTATGTAAGTAAAATATGGAAAAAAATGAGCAAGAAGATGACTCTTGTTTAGAAAGTAGATAGTGGGCAGCATATAAATACCTATGCTGGAATTTAGCTAGGATGTGGTAATGCCACACCTATGCCGTAGGACTTCCTACACTGCTGGATAAGTCTTCAATCCTTAATTTATATTTCCATCCCTTCAAAAACTGGCCTGGTTTCAACCAGCTTAATTAAAGAGATCTGAGAAAATAATAGACTAAGCATGTTCTAAGGGATATTATTCTACCTAATCAGTCCATGGCAAATTAATATTTTCTAAAGATGTGAGTGAACTTAATGGGGGAAGAGCCAGCACAAGTCACAGTCTTTCAGTTTATGTGATTTTGCTCTTACTTTGCATTTTATTTTCTTATACTGTGAATTACCAGCCTCTTAAGAGTAGTTTTAGATGAGATTCATCATGCCGGTGCTTCGTTCACAGAATATTACAGTGTCTTCAGATGTACTTGTCTTCCACCTGTAGCCTTCCCTCCCCGCCCCACTCCTTCCTGTGTTGTCCCCCCCCCTTCCTACATAAAATCTATTACAGAGCAAAAGGTGGGATACTGTAGCTGCATAGGGCCTTCTGTTTGCTGGCATGAGGAACTTTCCATGTAGAAATTATTCAGTAATGTGTGGCACAAATCGCCAACAAAGGCATTCAGTGCAAAAATTACAAGTTCTCATTAAAATTGGACTTCCGTGCTATCAGTCATTAAAATTACGCTTCAGTTCTGTTTAAGTGGGTGAAGCTCCCCAGGAAACATGTGGGCTTCTTGCTTCCTTGCAGCATTTCCTTGCACGTGAAAAAATTAAATACAAAATTCAAATTTAAAATAATTATCCCACATGGCTGTTCAGTGTCAAGCAGTGGAATGAATGTGGGATCTGTAGTTTCTTGCTGAATTCATATGGATCTCAAAGTAGTGTTATTAAATTGAATAAATACAGCTTATGATGCCAATCTCACTTCCAGCTTCCCAGACTGCCACAGTTGAGTTACTAATTCATATAGCAACTGGTGTTTTCTTACTGTTGGCTTCTGTTCACAGTTTCTTACCTTTTGCAGCCAACAGTAAAACCTAGCTATGTTTGTTTTTAACTAGATTGGGATCATTGGCATTAAGCAAGACTTCGAACTGTTTTGGAGATGCCAGCATCTACAATTATCTCTAGACAGTATTGAATTTGAAGGGCAATTTTAATTAAGGTTCAAGACAGCTAGAGATCAGGCACTTGGGTGTTTTGACTTTGAGCATTCGGCATGTTTGCAGGTAGTAGAATAAGAAAAACATTGGAAGTATAGATTATTATTCTTTAAATGTCAGAATATAATCTTGTCTGAATGAAACACAGTTTCTACAAGGAATTTATCAATTCATATATATAGCATCCTATTATACACAACTGTGTTTTGTTCATCATACAGTAACTGTAAAAATCATATCTTTTTCTAGACATTTTTCTGCATAACCACTGCTCGTTCCATGTTAATCTTAGAACAATATTATTCATGTATCCTATTCAAACACCAATAGTGTGGTATTCTGAGCATGTGTAAGCAATGGATAAGAGTGGGAAGAGGATGGGTAAGTTGTGTTCTTATGGGCATCCCTGTCTATGACTGTGATTTGCAGTGTCCATAGATACCTCCAACCCTAGGTCAGCTAGATTTCTTCATTTTTTCTCATTCGAGCTGCCACAACCTTCCCTTTTCTGCTTGGCCAGCAGATTTCCCACTGGTCTGTGCTACATGATATTATGGCCCGATAGTAAGGCTGCACCTCAGAGCAACCAGAATGAAAGGAAAATAGGTCTCTGCAGAGATACCTACCATTGAAAATACTAGAAGTTGAGTCATGGCAACTGGACTTCTTTCTTATTAGATTGAAATGTTTCATTACTCATCCAAGTAACTTCTCCAGTCTGAGGAGAGTTGGTAGGAGACCCCTGATATATCCTCCATGTTGGTTTCACTTCCCCCTGGTCTGAATAGGCTTGTTAGATGGACAAAGGACAGGGTGTGTGTGAGTGAAAATCCCACTTCTGCAGTCCTTCTCCACCCATTGTCATGGGTCGTTAACAGTAGTTAATAGTGGTCTTTCTGGTATGTGTGGTCCTGACTCCTGATCTTTCTGGGGATGGATGAAAGGGCAGCATGATAAATAGGAGACAGATTGTATCTAAGGCCTCCACCCCTGTTGAGTGAGGGATTTTCTATATGCACATGTGTGGCTTCCCTGACCCCTCTCTCAAACCACCTATCTTCTGGGTCCAAAATGAGTACATCTTGGTCATCAAATGAGTGTTCTTTGTTCGTCAAATGAAGGAACACTGCTGATTGTGGTCCTGAGCCATTGCTCCTCCTGTGCCGGGCCATTCTCCTGTTTAGTGGCTGTTTTGTGTGAGCATAAAAATGACGAGGAGGACATAAGAGTCCCTGGATTGATCCATATTAACATTGGATAGCAGTCCGCTTCCATGCCAGGTTTAAGGTGCTGATTCTAACATATAAAGCCTTGAGCAGTTTTGGGACCTTGTTACCTGTCTGAACATTTCCTGCCAAGTTCGACTACACATCTGACTAGGTCCTCAGAGACCATGTGCCTACAAATATTAACACCTCAAGAGTCTCAGAAAACAACGACCAGAAGCAAACCTACTCTGTTGTGGCACCTTCCTTGTAGAATGCACTGCCACAGGAAATACACCAGGTGCCCTCCCTCCTTGCCTTTAAAAAACAACTGAAAATGGAGATTTTCAAGCAAGCTTTTGGGGAGGTTCTCCTCAGTTGATTAAATGTGTGGGGAAGGGTTCTTCTTTGTCCCTAACATTTTTTTTCTGCTCTATATTTCAAAATGCTTTTTATGATTTTTGCTTTACTTTCTGTATACCTCCCAGAGTAGCAGGCTAGCCAGGATTGGGGAGATATTGTCATATTTCTTTCATCCTGGCAATCAATCTGGCTGCTGCATTTTGAACCTCTTGAATTTTCCGTGTTAGCCCCAAGGGCAGCACTGTGTCTGGACAGAGAAGACTTAAACCTTCTTCCCTGGCCAGTAACTACGATGGGGCAACTGGGGCTTTGCCCTAGGACACCAAGATTTGGAGCACACTGAAGTCTAATGGTGAATCTAATTGATGAGTGTTAGGAAAATAGACAGCAACTCTTCCCAGCCTTATTCATGTTCCTTTCTTCTTCTTTTTTAAAGCACAGTATCTCTTTCCTTTGGAGGGACCCCACAGTCTCTTTCTGCTTTTTCATTGGAGACTTGCATTCATGTCTCAGGGCAGAGTGGGTTGGGAATGGTGCCACTTCTCCTGGGAGCCAAATAGCTAATTGCCACAGTGGCCAGCTTTTGGCTTGGTTGGGGAAGAAAAACAACCAATCTGGAGAGGAAGGTTTAAAGCCTTCTCTTCTCAGGTGGTGTGGCTCTGAACTGAATTGGGCCCATACTCTCATATTCTGAATTAGGGCTCAGTTGCATGCTTCTTGTTTTATGTTGCATGTAGTTTGGCCCTATTGAAACAAACAGGGGTGCTACCTATGCTCTACTTCTAAGCCTTCCCCGTTTCTCTTCTGTGGGGTGAAATCCTCAGTTTTCTAGTCTCCAAGTTTGTGGTTTGCTGGAGCAGACCAAGAAGGAACAGCTATGCATTCTAAATCTCCTAGATACTTCAGAAGTACTGATGGAATTAACTGGAAGCTGGAGGAGTTATAATAGCACTAGGTTAAAATGTTTGTTTGTTTGTTTGCTTGCTTGCTTATTTGTTTGTTTGTTTAATATCCCCCTTTTCCTACAAAGAACTTAAGGTGGCATGGTCCTCCTTGTCATTTTTATCCTCACAACAATCTGTGGAGGTACATTGAGTTGAGATCAGGTACATTGAGCCTAAGATCATCCTGTGAGTTTCATGGCCAAATGGTGATTTTAGCCCAGTTCCCTTTGTCTCAATCCAACTCCCTGATTACTATACCACTCTCGCTTTCATCTGGAGTCCAGCTACCAACAAAGAGAAGGACCAACTGGCAGTGGCAGCCCATGTTCCAAGCAGGAGGATCATCCCAGAGGGATGGGATGACGCTCCCTGACTCGCTCCAGCCGGGAACTGTTTATTACAAGTAGCTTATATAAGGAAACTTTGTGTGGATCAGTCAGTCCTGTAGGAGGAATATGGAAATGGCAAGGAGTTTCTCATGCATTGCACAACACTAACCATGTTTTGAGCTGTTGTTCCAATGGGAGATGAGGGGACAACGATGTTTATGAGCTATCAGAAGGACAGAAAAGATGATCTGTGTGAAAATGGGAGGATTTATATGGAAATTAAGGGAGGTTTAACATTACTGCTGTTGATTAAGCATTGTTTTGGTATGTTTCTTGTCTAATTTCTTATATGGGGGCAGTGAGTAGAACCTGACTGGGAAACTCACCAGTCAGACAGGCTTGTATAGAAATAGAACAAATACTATGTGGAAAGTGTGAATACCAGAAAACTCTCTTATGTGAAATTTCACAGTGCTTTCTTACAAAAGCAAAACTGTATATCTTAGTATGGTAGAATAAAATTTTAGTTCATTAAGTTCCTCCTAGAACCTGCCTAATAAATCAAATGCTTCCATGAAATCAGGTTTATGAGAAAACTTACATCTCTTACTTACTATTGATTAATCTCTTGGTACATAAAAGTACTCCAAACTATGTTTTGTGTGTGTATGTGTGTATGTGTTCAATTTGTTTCTGGCTATTTGCTCTTCCTCTTTTCTGCTCAAGTTTGATGGATGTGAAAAACAAACCCAAAATTACCTTTAAAGATATATTTATAGGGTGGCCAGTAATACTGTATATGGTAGGCAGATAGGATAGTGCTTGCAAGCTGATGCCAGGGGCCCAGATGCTTAAGTGGAAGCACATCGTTAACTATATAAAGTTCAAGAGCTTTGAAACTTCTTTTAAATAGGATATTTCATTGCACGTTAAGATGTTGGTCTGGAATATTTATTGGATCAGTATACATGTGATTAGATACCCCATGTGGTGTAGTGAATAGAGTGACAGACTAGGACTTGGGAGTCCTGGGTTAAAATATCCACTCAGCTCACTGGGAATGTGGAACTGGTAAAATCACTCATGAGATATAGCACTTACCTTGAAAGCTGTGGTAGGGTTGATATAAGTCAGTTCTGATTTGATGGCACATCACAACAATATATGTAATTACATATTACAGTATAATATGCATTCTAGTTCCTGAATGCCTTCTTAAAGAAAAACACAACATGCTGTTGATGTTCTATAAGTATAACGTTTTAGTTATTATTCTGTTAGGCCAGGAACTTCTGTCACTTGCTCCTTTAACTTTAGTTTACAAAATGTTGATCTAATCATGTTATTCAGCAGTGACATTTGTATAGTGTCAGAATTATGTTAGCTATGGTCTTTTAACTGTTAGGTGAAAAGCTTTTTAGTTCTCCCAGTCTTGTTTTTTGTTTTTGTTTTTTTTCATTTAACAATAAAACAGTGTTTGTGTGTTTTAAGATGGTAGAAAAGTGACTAGATTGATATTTGTCCCACTCTTTATGCTGATTTTTTCACTTTTTTCCAATATTAATTCTGCCAACTGCATGACATTAGCACTAATTGTGAGTATGACCATGGTTTTGGCAGGATCATGCAGTATATTTTGTACAGCTGACAGAGCTCACACACACACACACACACACACACACACAGCATTTCTACTCACATTATCTTGACTTGCTTTTTGGTTTAGGTGAACACCTGTATTGATTCTTTGGGGCAGTTGCTGATCATGTCCAGATGGCGTCACTGATGATGGACAGAGTGGGACATGTTGTGGGAGTGGATCCCACTCCTTTTACCTGCCTTTTGCTTGCACGGGTAAAGACTACAACTGCAATACAATTTGTAATTGTATTTTTAAAAAATATTTTTCTCACAATTTAGCAATATAGCACTAAACTGATACAACACTAATTCAAATGCTTACCATGTCTTGTCAGTTCAGCACTACAGTGGTGCCTCGCAAGACGAAATTAATCCGTTCCACGGTTAATGCCGTCTAGCGAAAATTTCGTCTTGCGAAGCGCGTTTTCCCATAGGAATGCATTGAAATTTAATTAATGCGTTCCTATGGGGAAAAAAAAGTCAGAACCCCCCCCCCCCAAAAAGTCAGCAAAAAGTCACTTACCAGGTAGAGTATCTTCCTCACAGTGCGTTTGTAGCCCCAGAACAGCCGGAAAAAGAGTGCCAAACAGCGGATATTCAGCAACCAGCAGGGAGCCGGCAGCCATTTTGTGTTAGTCTCCCTCCTGGCCCCCCTCTCCCCGCCTCTCAGCTGATTGGCACTGGGTCTGAGAGGCTTTTTCCCTGCTAGGCAAGCCTCAGGAAGCCTGTTAGACCCAGCGCGGATCAGCTACCCCCCCCTCTCCCCGCCTCTCAGCTGATCGGCGCTGGGTCTAACAGGCTTCCTGAGGCTTGCCCATCAGCTGAGAGGCGGGGAGAGGGGGGCCAGGAGGGAGACTAACACAAAATGGCTGCCGGCTCCCTGCTGGTTGCTCGCTGTTTGGCACTCTTTTTCCGGCTGTTCTGGGGCTACAAATGCACTGTGAGGAGCTGGACTCAGTCTACTCTACCTGGTAAGTGACTTTTTGCTGACTTTTTTGGGGGGTTCTGACTTTTTTTTCCCCATAGGAACGCATTAATTAAATTTCAATGCATTCCTATGGGAAACGCGCCTCGCAAGACGAAAAATATCGCAAGACGGGCCGTCTTGCGAGGCACCAAAAATCTCTCAAGACCCTTTCGTCTTGTGAGTTTTTTGTCTTGCGAGGCATTCGACTTGCGAGGCACCACTGTATTTCACTTGCTAAGGAAATATTTCAAAAAAACAAGAAAGGATTTGAATGTTTGCCAAGTGGGGGGTAAAAAGGGTGGTGATAATGGCAGAGAAGGGTGAGCAAGAAGGGGGGCTGTGTGATGTGTGGACCTTTGAAACACACCTTCCCAAGATAATTAAGCATTTCTGTATGAACAGAAACAACTTAAATGCCAGGGTGTGATGTGGAGAAGTTTGCATGAACCTAGAACAAATTTATGTCTGGTCACACAGAAGGTTTTTGTTTTTTGTTTTTTGTAGTTGTTCTTCATTTTATTTCGATGTTTCTCATGTTACGTTTTATATGTTTATGATATTTTGTGGTTTCAGCCACATTTTATGAACCACCCAGAGAGATTAATCTATTTGGTAATAAAGAAGTGAAATACATTTTTTAAATCCCAAGTACATAAAATAAGCAAATCCAAGCTGAAATGTTCATGGTCATCTTTGAGATAACATGTAATTTCCAGAAGTTGAATTTTTTTTCCCAAGAGTTAGCTAGGACTTGGTTGTAAAGTCTATTTCTACACTAGTTTATGAGCCAAGCTAGTTTATTGTGCTTCCTTGTTGCTCCCGTACACTTTAAATTAAGACTGCTACATTAAGCACACTTCTAATAAACAACTTGGTATAAATATTTTATGTTGTCATGCTGTAAGAGTTTTAGTTAGACAACATATTAGTTAATAGTGGAAGAAACAAAAATGAGCAACTGTGTTACAGAAAAAGAAAGGAATAAAGGCAAATGGTAGTAGTTTAAATTTGAAAAGGTTGCATAGAACCCATGGAAATGTTACTTTCTAAGAATACAGAGCATCCCAGCCCACATGTGGAATAGGATATGATATTACAATTATCACTATTAATTCCTGATACGTGATTATAGCAATAGACAGGATTAGTCTATATTTGGTTATAAAGTGCACTTACTGGCAATACTGGTAATTTTAGGGTATTTAGTTCCTTCTGTGTTATGTGCTATGAACAATTAAATTAAAAAGTATATGGATTTATAAAATTAGAAATATATGGCATGAGTAAAAACATGCACATATCCAGGCTTCCAGTTCTCATCTGTAAGAAGCAGATAATATCATATATAGTGGTTTTCCTCTCAAAGAGAACCCAAAGTCCCATAAACACAAAGCCCTGGATCATCTCCACTTTCATTACTGATTGGTTTTTATCAAGAATATCACCAAATTCTTTAACAACAAATACATGAACAACAACAACAGGAAAATATAACAGCATTTCAGACAAGGAGAACTATGAATTTGTAGTACTGTAATTATCATGCCTGCAGCAGTAGCTGAAGGTAAGTCTTATGGGAATTATTGTCAACTACATTGATGACCACCTACTGTACTTCACAAGTAATGCCAGGCCATTTGGTTGGAGCCTGATAATGCAAAAATAATCTATGTGCAATGGCCCTAAATTGTCTCAGTTACCTTGATACTTGTCCATTCATATAAATACTGAAATAGAATATAGCAGCAAATATTGAAAATGTCTTTATGCTTAAAGAGCCTTACATTACATAGAAGAGATGCTCTTTCTGCTGGTGAAAAATGTATATATCCTTTTCTTTACCTATATATCTTGTATATAGAATTCTTTTTAGTTATTGGTCATTGGAAGATAAATATGAACTTAATATGAAAGACTGCTTGCTGAGGATGCATCTCTTAGTAAATATCTTTGAGGAAATGAAAATTTGTTAATTAGAGAAAATGCCCATTCAGCTTAAAGTCTAGTTCAATTGTGACTCAGTTTATAGTCTTTAGAGTAAATTATTAGAAGCCTAAATTTAGCTGTCCATTGTCATGTAACTGACAATCGCCTCAGAGGGTTTGCATCATTTTTGCAAGAACATATCTGATCTAGCCCAGCCTCAAAAAACTTCAATATAGATCATATTAAATGCATTTCCTACATTCTTTTCACACATCTTAATACACCTGTGTTAGGATTGTCTACCAGTTCTAAGACTGTATTTGGCACAACAGAAAGAATTATCCTTTCAAAGTATTTGAAAGGTATTTTACTGATTTCGTTATGCTCAAACTGTGACAAATGCATATAATCTTTCTTTTCAAGGGCCCATAACACCTGGTCCAAGCTCAGACCTGATAGGCATGTTTTGCCTTGAGTATCAATTCATTTTAAAGGGGAGCATGTCTAATGATTGCATATAATGGAAACCTATGCATGTTTATTCAGAAGTAGGCATGTATTTTTTGGATCCTGTCCCCACCCTTATAACTATCGCAATTCACCAGGAATTCCCCGGCCACAATTCTGGCACCTGTAGCCAAAAGATCTGAATCCTCAGAGGAGTTTCAGCAAACACATCTGAAGTCTAGTATATTTTTCTCTGCAGCCACTGCAAAGGGAGAGAGTGGGTAGGATTTGCTACGCTCCATGGGAACTACAAGGATTTGTGAGATTGGTAGCCTCTCTATTCATTTTGCTCTGTACATGGTGATTCTCAAAAAATTACCAACCCCACAAGCCCTTGTAGTTTCAATGAAGAGTCCCACCCACTCTCTCCCTTTGCAATGGCAGCAGAGAAAAACATGCTAGGGCACAAGTGTGTGTACTGGAAGTACCCTGAAGGCCTGGATTTTTGGCTACAGGCACCAACATTCTGGCTGGGGGAAATCCTGGTGAATTGTGATAGTTGGGGGGTGGAAATCAAAAAATGTGACGTCTACTCAGTATCAACCCCTTTGTATTCTATGGGAGTTACTTCCTAGTGAGTATGTTAAGGGTTGTAACTTTTGACTTTAAAGACTTCTTTTTAAAAGAACTATTTTTTAAAAACCATGTTCCTAACATAGACACTCAACAGACACTCAATTTATTTTTAAGAAAAGCATCAATAGGTTGATACAGTTAAAAGCACAGCTCAGGAAAGGGGCTGGTAAACAATTTTTGCTCCAGGCATTTTTCTATTTTAATTTCCCCCTATGCTGGGTAGAGGAGTAGTAGTTGTTCCATGTCATGAGTAGAAACAAAGAAAGGAAAGGGTTAAGCAGTTTTCCCTGCCCAGTGTCTTCACTCACAATCACAACCTCCCACATGTGTTTTTCATTACAAACTATATGGGAGACTGTTACATTCCTATGTAATATCTAATTTGTCTCTAGATTTAAAGTTAGTAAGCAATTAAGGCTGTAGTGCTTAATTTGAATGTATAATTATGGGACCTTTCCAAATAAAAATGCCCAGGAATAGGTTGCACATGCTTCACTTACAGCTGTCAGGTAGCAAATCTAGGTGATGGGGGAGCAGCACTTTCTTCCTGGCTAATACATTGTGTTGGGGAAATAGAGCAGTGTGTTTCTAAACAATCTAAGCTCGTATGCTGCCCTTGAATGGAAAACAACACAAAATAAACTCTTGCTTTCAATTTCAGATTATTTTTATTTATATCTGAAAAACAACCTCTGAAATCCTAATCATTCAGTTTAATGAATGAGATGAACCTGAACATTTCAGATTTCCTTATTCAGATAAGCTTCATATGACTCGTGTGTAAAACCACCTCACCCATTTTTGAGGCCAGTCGGGATTTTCTCTTGCACTCCAAAGGTTACTCATGTGGTCTCCAAATAACTTGTTATTGGTATGTGTGCCAATGGTCACTGGCAATAGCATGCCATGATAATTGACGGTGGTGATGATGATGATAAGGAGTGTTGTCCTACATAGATTTGATTATGACGATGATTGATCTTTGTTATTTTATTTATTTATTTATTTATTTACAAGATATTTTAGCCGTGCCATTACCAATGGTCT
This sequence comes from Intellagama lesueurii, assembly GCA_037013535.1. Taxonomy (NCBI): domain Eukaryota; kingdom Metazoa; phylum Chordata; class Lepidosauria; order Squamata; family Agamidae; genus Intellagama; species Intellagama lesueurii. The sequence goes on along the minus strand of JBAJHW010000005.1, from coordinate 145,446,842 downwards.
CTGAGCGGCGTACAGCAATATTAAAACTTTAGAACCACATTAAAAACCATTAAAATAATACCCAATATTATAATAATACCCAATATTAAAACAGTCAATTTATCATTAATAAATCCTGCTGCTCATACGGCCAGCTAAAGGATACTATTTAATTAAAATGCTGGCTAAACAGAAAGGTCTTTGCCTGGCACCGAAAAGCCAAAAGTGTTGGACCCAGGTGGATCTCTATAGGGAGGGCATTCCAAAGTTGGGGGGCAACAGCTGAGAAGGCCCTATTTCGACACGCCATCCCCCTCACCTCTTTCAGGGATGGCACCTTCAGAAGGGCCTCCTGGCCTGTATTTGTATGTTTCCTGCTGATGAATTGAGAAGGAGGATGGTAATGTGACAAATGTGAACTTTAAAGTATTGCTAGTACCTGCACAGATCTGGTGATGATTGATTTTTTTTCTTTCTTATGCATTTTTGTTGTTGTCTACTTTTGGAATACATGGTTATGTTGTCTTGTCCATGCTTTTTTGAAGGAGCTTTGAAGGTTCATTAGGGCTTTATTTGGTCTAGTGACGGAAATCCAAATGAGAAAAAAACAATGCTAAAAAAACCAAAAAAGCCCAATCCTTTCACATTTAACAAAAGAACCAGTACCTGAATGATGGGGGGGGGGGGAGCAAATGAGGCAGCTCCTGAAATAATTCAAAATGAATAAAACACAAAAGTTTTTCCTGTGTACGTTCCTAGTGAAAGATGCTATCCTATCAACAGTGAGAAAAATATTCAATTGGCAGTCTTCTTGGCTTCAGTATTTGAAAGAGTGGGCATTTTATTTTGCATTTGAGGCAACAAAATAGTTTGGGTTAGCCCTAATTGCACCATAGTATTCCTACTAGGCAAAGGCTAGATTCTACAGTAAAGGTGCTGGCACAGCTATTTCATGGTTTGTGAGAAAAGGAAAAAGGAGATAGAACAAAGCTCTTTCACAATATCTGGTTCATTGGTTAGATATTCATAGGATCAGGGTACCAAACAATCCCAGCTTATTTGACACTACAGCCAATATGATTTTGTAGAAATAGAATCAGCATTAAGTATGAACTCTCAGTGTGGTCTAGATACCCAGGGTAGTGTACGTGGATAGCGCTATGGTCTAGGACTCAGGAAATTTGTGTTTGAATCACCTCTTGGCCATGGAATCTTCCTGGGGCTGCAAGTGGTAAAACCACACCTTAAATTTCTCATTTACTTTGAAAGCCCTATTAGGGTTCCTTTAAGATGGTTTCAACTTATGGCACATTACACACACACATGAATTAGAACAATGTGAAAATGAAAAACATGTTACAGCATTTGTATGTCTGCTAAAAGCAGGCCTGGGGCAAGACATTTTGCTGGCAGAGGAGACGGACACAATGTTGTCCCCTTCTCTTCCATATACAAAAGCCGACTTGACTGCCTGGGGCCTTCTTTGAGAGAAGGGCAAGATCCAGAAATTGAGATGAAAATGAATTGACTCTGCTTAATGGTAGGGCCAGCCCTGGTTAAAATATGTGATTTGTGGTGAGGGGTGTGTGTTATGATATAAATCTATTTCTGTTTCTTTTTTTCATGTTTACACTAATAGTTTAATGTAGTAAGTCAGACTTATTGCCTGCAAGAACCGTTTTATAGACGGTGAAAACATTGCACAGTATTTTTAAAGCAGGTTTAAGGTGCCATCAGAAATCCTGTGATACTACACTTGTAGTCATGTTATGGGATACATATCATGGGAACCAGGTATACACAAAGCCATATGCAAGTTCCCATCATCTCTGTGTTAAAATATATGAATAGTAAATATTGCAACTGGCTACAGCCTTCTAATTTCTGCAATTCTGTTGCCCGTCCTTTAACTACGCATTCTGAGGCATTGTATTTCTAATGTACTCTTCTGTGCTACAGCATTTGTGTGTACCATAGAGCTCATGTTTATTTAACAGCACATACCAGATTGCCCATAAACACTTGATTCAATTTTTTTTTCAGATAAAGCAATTTTAGTCATAATACACAGTTGCCCTTGCAAATTAAGTTACTAGATACTGGTCCTATCACATGCGTAACAAGAGGTCTATGGTTTGTTTCAACCGCTTTTGAAGAGTTACTGTTGAACAGTAATCCCCTTGAATTGCATTTTAAAGATTTTTGTTGCTTCCAATTATGAAAGGTGATTTAACCCAGGAGTGGGTGAAACAGGCAGCCTGGTGAAACTCATCCTTCACTTCACAGCTATCCAAACACCCAACATAGATTTGTTCTACACAGAAGTTGATTCATGAAGGCATGAGGCCTGTTGCAGCTGAAGCATGACCTGAGACCTTTGTGGTACAATCAGCAGTCTCTACCAGGTGATCTATAGGGAGGATTTCCCCTGGCTGACTTAAACTGTGGGATCTCTGCCAAACGCACCCTCCCTGGAAATAATTCTTAGAGACATTGCATGTGTTCAAAATTGCTTTCTCAAATGTGGATCACTGTAAGGACATGCAAACATGAATTTTACTTCAAAAGAATGAGATCCCAAGCTTCAAATAAACTCTCATACAAGCTATTTCTTAGATCTTCCTAATTTATTTGGCTAATTCCTATGTGATCATTGAATCTCTTGGCCATCTTTTTGTCTATAGTCCCACTTCCAAATGTAGAATCTCGCATTGCTAAGTCCTTATTATTAAGATATAGTGTGGTACAGTGGTTGAAGTGTTGGGCTGTGATTCAGGAGACCTGGATTTAAGTCCCCATATAGTAATAAAATTACAGGGTAACTTGGGTGAATCACTGTGGCTCAGCCTGAGTTATCTCAAGTTGCTGTGCTGACAGAGGATAGCCATGTATGCCATCATGAATGCACTGGAGGAAATGTGACTTATAAACACAATTAGTAAATAAATAAATACATAAATTATAAATGCTTATCTAGCATCTAAGAGTTGCTTGTACATAACTAAAGAAAGTGCCAGTGATTCATAGCGCAATGTATTCCTCCATTATGTGTTAGCAATTTTTGTGTAGGTCATCCCAAAATGATTAAGAAAAAACTACACATGCTTATTGTGAAATTAAATGCTCATCTGGAAAGGTCCCAAGATTACTGTCAAATATCAGTGATATAATGCAGATTGCTTCCTTATGTTGTATGTCTTGAAATCTTGATGTAACTTGGTACCAGATCACAGCTAGAGACAGATGCTAAATGATTCTAAAATCTACAATTTTTCATATCCCGTTATAAAAATAGGGCTGGTCACGGACAGAATATACAAATATTTACTTATAATTTAGGAATCTAGGAGTGCCCCCCCCCACTATTTTGGGGGTGAACCTCACCCCATGCTCCATGAGTTAGATTTTCAGCAGTGATTCCTAATATTTAACTTTTTCACTGAAAAGAAAGAAAGAAGCTGGGATAATAATTCCCAGCACTCTACCTGAATAACTTCCCCATCTGCAAGGAGGAAAGAACAAAAAACAAAGCACTACCTGTCTCCACTTGTTAGAAAAACTGGGACAAATTTCAGTGTTGACTAGGACATTTCTATTTATTTACTAGGTAAAGCTAACATAATCAAAGATTTAAAATAAAAACAATCATTGATTATTTTTTGCATGTTCTACACAACATGGCAGTTTTCAGAGAGGAAACCATGTTCAGCCAAAGAATACTTCAGCAAAAACAGTTATCTTGTACTGTCTGTCTTTGAGACAAACAAAGCAATTTCTATGTGAACTGTTATGGATTGTAAGAAGTGTACTGTAATTCAAAGAAGCCCATATGGAAATAAATTTCTTACTGTTTAAGGTGACAAAATCCCTTTTTCTTTCTTTCCACACAATATGATTTCAGATCTGTAAGGTGACAACTTTATAAGCTGATTGGCAAACATGCATAGATATTCACATTCAGGAATTGAAACTGGAAAATAAATCCCACTTCTTTTTTTTCCACATTTTTCACAAATGTAAATTTTGTACCAAAGCTAAAAGTATAGTTTAACTATATTGTGTAATCAATAATTAGATCTTCACAAGCAAGGCCATGAGGTTTTCCAGTCCCATAAAATCATGTTTTGATTAATATATATGGGTACTCTTGGGTCTGTGCCTGAGCCAAAAGAGATTGAGAGAAAGACCACTTTTCATTGAAAACATATGGAGCTGCTAACATAGAAATCAACAGAATTCTTCCATTTGTTCTCTGGCACTACAACCTTCAAGGAGATCTAGTCAGAATAATAAAAAGGCAAATATTGTGCAAAAGCCTTTATTATATTAATACTCTGTAACACTGAAAGTGGAACACGTGCAAGGGCAAAGGGGAATTTTCTGTGCTGTGACCACATTTATTGCGATTATTGTCAGAACCCTTATGTCCTCATGACAAGCTTATGTGTGACTAAATATATCTGGAAACTGATTTGACTGGAAGGAATAGACACAGAATCATTCCCAATCGAATGGCTACGTTTTATGGCTTACACCATACTATTCACCTGAACAGAAGAAGCACCTACAGCATATTGCAAATACATGTTTACTCACAAGCAAGTCCCTGCAAATTCGGTGGACCTTTTTAATAATCCTGTTTAGGACTGAACTGTCAGTGTAATCCATTTTTCTTAATAACTTGGCCAAAACTACAAGTATTTGCTGGATGATAAAAGTTTCACTTATACTGACATTTTAGTGTAGTTTTTGTATATGTTTCTCATGTTTGGCTTTCTCAGCTTATTCCAGTCTTTTCCCCATTCGAAATGTTCACTTAGAGCTTCGAGCTCCTTTCTTCATACTAATAGTGTGTGTGTGTGTGGTTCTCTTTAAAAAGCCACGCCAGCCTTTTTGCTCTGTTTACTGGCCTGGATTATGGCACATCAGTTTTCCTAAACCACAGTACCTGATGGGGGAAGTGGTAAGCAATGTGATAAATGAAATGTTCCTTTCTGTCCTGTCCCTCATGTGCTAGGGCAGAGCATTTTAGCTACTTACGTTGTGTTCAGAATCCACACAGAACTAGACCTCTAACACAGGGCAGTGTGTAAAGGGCAGGTCATAGATGTCTTGCAGACCACTAGAGCCCCCAGTGTGGTTGCCTAGAAATCCATACACACTGGTGGGAAAGTGATGCTACAAGCCTCCATGAGCATCATCTGCTACTTAATACTTGTCAGCTGTGTGTGGTGGTATATTATGTGCTATCTTTTATGAGCCTGCCTGGGTGTTAAGATCATCATGGGAGACCTTTCTCTCAGCCCCACCACCTTCACAGGTGTGTTTGGTGGGGATATGGGAGAGGGCTTACTCTGTCACTGCTCCTAGACTCTGGAACTCCCTCCCACAGCAGGCCGGGCAGGCCCCATCTTTGCTGTCCTTCCACAAGCAGGCGAAGACCCTTCTCTTCAGACAGGCTTTTCCTTAGCGATTGGCTGTCTGAGAGAAGTTTTTAAGTGAATTGTTGTGCCTCACTGCTTTTAAATGTGTTTTTAGTATTTATTTTATTTACACTTATATAATAATTAATTCTTTTTAAATATTTGTATACTTACACATTTAGCTTTTAAATATTGCCTTTTAATTATGTAAGCCATCTTGGGTCCTTTTTAAGAAGAAAGGTGGGGTAATTTTAAAAATTATTTAATTAATTAAAAACAAATAAAGGTGATATTCAGGAAAGCCTGCATCTATTTCTCTCTCTGTACCCAGCCTGTTGCAGTCCTGAAATCACCTTCTTCTTTTTTAAGAATCAGAGAGTGACTGGAACGTGTGGGACCTGTGGCATTCTCATCTGAAGTGTTGTAAATGGTGTTCCCAAGCTTCAGCCACTTGCCACGTACAGGTTGAGTGTGTACGTGCACAAGCGCATTAATGTGTGCTTCTTCTTTCTTTACACAAAATGAGAACCCAGAACAACAACAACAACAAAACTATCTCAACAAATATATTAAATTTTGGACTACTTTTTTTGTCCCAGCATTGGAACATTGGAATAATGCATTGGAACAAAACAAAATCAGAGTCGGAAAATATGTCACAAAGCATTCAGTACCTTTTTGTTGTTGTTGTTGTACCCCAGTGGCCTCATCTAAAGAATCAGATATCCGTTTTCATTTAGGTGTACAGATTGACATAATATCCTCTACACTTGTAGCACTAGAGCACTATAGTTGCAAGGTACTGTAGAACTGTAAGCTCTACAGAACGCCTCAAGAAATTACATCGGTGCTTCCAAAATACTATCTCAAACCATATTAGTCTTTTAGAGAAGCCATACATACTCTGTGAGATCTGGATTTGCTTTTTTAAAAGGGAAAAAAAAGCAAAGCTCAGTTTTAAATTGTGGCAGCCACAGCCCTTTACATGGGTCTGAACCATGTTATACTGTCCATGTGCCACATCACAGACAATGCTCCGAATATTGTCTCCTGCCATGCACCAACTTTTGTTGCCCAAAGGAAGGAAAAATTGCTTCCATAAAGGTTGTCTTAACAGAAATCCATGTAAGAACCAAAGAAGAGCCCAGATGGATCACCCCAAAGGCCGATCCAGCTTGAGTCTAAAGAGTCATGGGTGCCATGAATAATGCATCAGTTAAGAAATAATATTTAAAGATGCAGTGTTTCTTTAGGTGAAATGAATTGATTCATGTTAGATCATAATCTGAATATATACACGAGTCACATTCTTGCTGCAAAACTTATGGCATTTATTTCACTATGCCTGTATTAATATGAGCAATTTAATAATACTGACAACACTGTTTATAGATGACCTTCAGTTGCAAATGGTTTTTTTTTAACCATCCTGGAAGACCAGGGCTGACAAAATTAAATCAGTCTCTTCTTGTGTTTTCAAAGTAGCACGGGACAGCCAGCATTCTGAAGCCTGGCAAATTGTTCCATTCAAGTAATTTCATGTGATATTAAAATTTATTCCAAAAAAAATCATTTCTGACATTTTCCACAGTATTGCCAAGTACATATATCTGTTCCTGGTTTAGCTGTACCTAAAAGAATTTTTTCTCATAAGAACTTGCCATTGGTACAGGGTACAGCAGAAGGTTATAAAATTACCTGCTGTTTTTAATATTTGTAAAATCTTAAGGAATTCAGACTTATTCGTTAGATCACTCCTAACTGGGGCATAAGCTTTTCCAGTCCTCTCCAATGCAAATAATCCACATTGCACAAGTTGGTAGGGACAGTGTGAGCGGAAACATGGGTGAATCAAACAGCCTGCAACAGCAGGGTTCCCTGGAGCCATGATTCTCCATTTTTGTGTCCAACTAAATCAGTCTGTGAAATAACTAGGGTCCCACAAAGACAGATACTGTACAACAAGCCGAGAAGGACTTTTTTATGTTTACAGGCATTCTGTTATAATAGTTTTAATTTACAAAAAGTTTCAAGGATATTAAAATATTGCAATTTTGTCCGTAGGCCTAGTCACAAACAAATTGTTTTGGAAACCATGAACCCCACTTGACTATTTCTGCATCCCACATGTAGCAGCTTGTACCCTCCATATATTTTGGGTTACAATCACCATCAACTTCAGACAGCATGGTTAATGAATGGTATGAGGAATATGTTGTAGTGCAGAATATCTGGAGAGCACCAGGTTGAGAAGAATTGCTTCATAGCAGTGGTTCCCAGCCTTGGGTAACCCAGGTGTTCTTTGATTGCAATTCCCAGAAGTCTTCACCACTAGCTGTGCTGGCTAGGATTTCTGGGAACTGCAGTTCAAGAACACCTGGGTTATCCAAGTGTTCCCTACACTGCTCTACAGTGTAGGTAATGAGGAATTTATGGCAATCCAGAGATGGTTGGACTCCAGTTTTCACTATCATGTGTGGTGGTTTCACAAGCAGACACCTCCCTTGGAGATAAATTAGCCAGGTGAATACTGCTGTGGCAGGTAGAAGCTGGGGAAATTTTAACATTTTGAAGACAAATTCTACATGTGCCTGCCTGCCTCTGCCACAGATAAACTGGTGTGTGTGTGTGAAATTGGACAGGGCCAATTGTGATAATGTTATCCCCCCCCAAGCAAGGGCTGGCCTTGCCTAAAACAGTTTAACCCTATTTAGTTGTTAAGAAAGCATATAGGGCCAACATTTGGAAGAGGAGCATGCTAGCCTCTCCTCCTCTGGAGTAATATTGAACCAAAAAGCATGACAGTCTGAAGATGGGGAGGCTCTCGTTCCTGTGGATGTATTTTCGTGAGCCAAAACTCCAGGCTTGGGGAATTTATTTGCTCCCATTTACAGCCAACCAGCACAAACCTCCTACAATGGTTGTGTTCACCGTTGAAGATGAGGTCAGCATGCTCTCCTCAACATGTGTGAGCTCCATGCATTTTCTCACAAACAGAATATGGTAGCGTTTCCCCCCCTCATCTGGGAGGCCTTTTGAACCATGAAGAGTAGAAATACCACTGATTTCAAACATAAATGTCGCTCTTCCCCTATCTGGACCTATAGAAAGGCAACACTCAGGGCTTTTCTCCCCTTTTTTATGATTGTTTCTCACTTATTTAATATAACCTATCCTATGCCAATCCAATACTAATACCAACAAAGATGAAAGGTTACCAACTCATCCACCCATTGATATCTCTTAATAAGATATCACTCATTGATTACTTACAAGATGGACTTGTAAATTGCCCCACTGGATATTGGAGTTGCCTCCAATGGTAGAAAGGGATAATGTATTTGGCCATTGGCTGGGCAGGAAGGGGTGTCCTGAGAGTTATGGATCAATAAAGTAATTTTCTCTACACTCTATACATTTAGTTGCAGTGGTGCAGGAATAAACCTGTACGTGTGGACTTGAGCAGCAGTGTTGATAATGAAGCTACACGGGACTTTGATTAGGCTATGGTTCTCTACACATTCATCTAGGAATAAATCCCCTGAACACAGTAATGAGATTTACTTCTGAGTAGACATCCAGAGGATTATGTTGCACACATGTTATTGAAAACAGGTGGTTTGAATTGGCTCTGGCTGCATAGTAGAGATGTACTACACATTCCTAATCTTTTGATGTGGAAATTATTTATCCAGAGTTTTCCTCCTTGTGCTTAGTATTGAAGTATAAAACGTTACCCACAATAGCAGCATTCCTTTAAGGTGGCCTATTAAATGTCTCCCATATTCCCAGGCATCTGATAGTACTGGACTGGCAATTTTTAAAATGTATCATCACAAGTTATTTTCACTGGTAATATGCTGTGTGTGTGCAGAGGGGGTAGTTTTACATTACAGATATATTGTTTTTGTTTGGACTTTTAAAAAAATATATGAAAAGTTCTGTAGGCAGAACTAGCACGATAGTTCTGTTGATGCTATGAGAATTTAAAGTTAGTACATGGAAGTTTACATGCAATCTAGTAGTGTATGGGGGAGCAATTGGTTAGCATTACATTTTTGTTCAAATGGCATGTGCACTACAGTATTGATAATATTGACATTCACTCTTCCTTTTTTGAACATTTGTAATAGTACTTTAAAAAAAATCACAATTGCACATTGTGTTGTTTGAACCCCTTTAATTGGAATTATGCCACTACAATAACCTGCATTTTAGCCCAGAGGTTAATCGCTTCCATCTTCTTTGAAATGTTTCCTCTCTTTTAATTAGTCTTTTGTTTTTAAGTAGGAAACCCACACCTTCAAAAGATGGAGACTCTGGACTGGCAGCCTTTTTTTTAAAGGAATGCCGAAGCATAATAAGCTAAACTGAAAGAAAAAAGAAGAAGAAAAATAAAAAGAAAAAAAGAAAAAAAGCGCACCCGCGGACAAAGCTGCACAGTGATTATGGTAGCAAAATTCACGCGTATAGCCACTCCAACACAGAGCGTCTGTTGGCGCATTGATAATAATGAAGCAGTTTAGGATTGGGAAGATGAGCCCGCCTTACACACCAGACACCAGCCATCCGAACTCGAATATTGGACCACCTGTCTTTTAGCAAACAAGCAAAAACCGCTCTTCTTGATAGCAGTGGCGTAGAAAGAGACCCACCGAGGGTGCATCTTGGGACAGCAGGAGCCCGAGATCCTGAGCAGGAAACAATCCGGGGCGTATTCCCGTCAGGTGACAAAAGAAACTTTCAGTAGGTGTTGCGTTGGTGAGGAAGGGCGTGCCCAGCCAGACGGGCTCGGAGGATCAAAGCCGCATTGTGCGGCTTAACTGCCTGTTAATTGGCGCTGAGCGCGGCCCTTGTCGATTTAGGGCTTTGGCGAGTAAAAAAAAGGGGGGGCGGGGCGGTAGTTTTGAATAAACTGATGCTCTTTCCCCCCCCCCATACACACATTCCGTCCCCTCCTAGTTAGCGGGGGGGGGAGGGGGGGAATGTAAAGGGGGCGTCGAAGTGATGAGGGGACAGGGAGCCCGAGTGGGCTTCGCTGTCGTGTTATTTTTGGACACCGGCGGCATTCCAGCGCGCCGCCCGCCCTTGCCTTTCCAGCCGCCCCGCGCGCGCGCGCCGCCCGCCCCAGTCCTCCCTCGCGGAGCCAGGCAGGCAAGCGCCCGCGTGCTGCGCAAGTGAGCGCGCGCACAACTCGCCACTCCGCCCGGAGAGCAAGAAGGAGAGCAGCAAGTTGGCGGCGCGCCAGAGGACTTCGGCTCGCCTCCTTCCTCGCTGCCAGCAGCCTTTGTTCTTCCTCGGGAAGCCGTCCCGAGTGCGAGCGGGCGAACAGCTTTCTTCCTTCACGCGGCAGCGGCTCTCACCTAGTAAGTGGCCGCGAACCGGGCTGTCTCTGAATCTCCTCTCCTCTCCTCCCCCCGCCCCACATACACCCCGCCCGTTCCCGCCTTCTGCGGACAAGGGTGCCTCGAGAGCGGCGCGGGGAGCCGGGAGTGGTCGCTGGCTGGGACGGCTGGCGGGTCCGAGCGCAAGGAGGCCCCAAAAGTGGCGGTGGCGGAGGTCCGGGAGAGGGGGGGGGGTTGCAGAGGGAGAGGGGCCCTTACTCTTGTCGTAGCGGTAAGTTCCAGCGGTTATCTTCTACCAGGGGGTGAGAAAAGTGATGGGCTTCAGGTGCATGGGAGGAGCAGGAACCCTTGCAAACATGCATTTTTGTGAATGGGCTGCCCGTGTGAAGTGTCGCTTCTTTTGGTTTGCTTTTGCTCCTCCGGAACAGAAAAGAAAGAGAGAATGCAGGGTTTTGTTTCTCTTTTGTTAAGCTAAGTTCCAAAGTCCTTCCCTTATGCTGTAAAAGGCTTTTGTCGGTCCCGGCGTGCAAAGCTTGCACGTATGTTCGTCTCTCTGTGTGTGTGGTCTTAAACTACTTCTGCAGCAACAAGTGGCCCGATGTCAGTAGAAAGCTATCTAAGTCATGTAATAAACCATATGAGGTGTAGGGATGACTGTCTTGAGAGGTGGGGATTATGCTCTGGGACACCAGCAAACAAAACATTTGTGGATGTCAATACTAGTTCGTGCAAGGGTATTCTCTCCTCACCGCCTTGTGAACTGTGCTTTATGGAAGCCACAAATAGGCCAGCCCTTCGAATGGTCTTCATTCATTTTGTCTGGTCTTCTCTCTCCCTCAAGTCTTTTAAAATGTTGGAATCAAACAGGTTTTAAAACATCTTAGTGGACCACAAACTCTGTAGAAAACGCTTATTCAGGGCTTTGCACAACTCGTTGCTCCTCTTGCCAATTTTTAAAATATTATAGACTTTCAACAGCAAGTTAAAAAAGCTGGTTACCAATCCAGCTGTACTGAAATACTTTGAAGTTCTCTTGATTATTAGAGGAGAAAGCTGAAAGTCTGTTTAACTTCCTTTGAAATCAATGAGACGTGATAAATGCTTTTCTTTGGTAGGGTCACGTTCTGAAAGATCATTTGTTTGAATTTATGATTAAAATGCACATGTATATGTGGGAGATGAATGAAGTGTTGGGAATATATGTGTAGTAGACTGAAATCATGGTTGCTTTATGTTTCTCCCTGTCAATAAAATTGGTTCTGGTTTCCTCTTCTTTTTTCAGGAAAACCAAAGCAGCCAGTGCTGTGTTTGTAGAAAACTTGCATGATTTAAGATGAACCTGAAGAATTGTGTTTACAATATTCCACAGTACTAATTCAGTGCTTCTGTTTTGACAGCTAGGCTCCATCTGTGAAATAGGAATCTCCCTTAGGAAGTACATTGTCTCAAAATTACTGATGCACACTCAGTTCATAATGCTACTAGGTATTTGAGCTGGCAACTGGATCCAGCCAAATTCCCTTGGCAAAATAGTAATCCAGTCATTTGAGCAGATAAAGCAAACATGATTGTGAAGCAAGTGGGAACTGGTAACTATGCTGCAAGTGTTGGTACAATTATTAATATAAATTGCAGCAGCCAAAAGTAGAATAAATTTCACTTACTCTCTGCCCCAGTAGTTGTACCTGAGTCTGATTAATAATTCTGGCATCCTCTGTTGAGCCCTGTAGAAGCATGCATTGAATAAATGTTCTGTTAATCTAATAAATTGTTTTCTAATTGCAATTCTGAATTCTCGTTTAATGTGCTTGGAGTTTAAGCTTTCATTGTCTTTTCAGCATGATGCTGACTAAAAAACCCCCCAATAAATTGTCATCACTGCATTGGGCGCAAGCAGCTCCTGTTACATGCTGTTGTTTAGTCTATTTATAAAACAAAATTCACTCAGTTGGAACTGGAGACTGGAACTACCAAAGATTCCTGTTCAGAGCTAAAATTGGAATGGTAGTTTCTGGAATTGAGCTCTTCCTATGATAGCATTAGGTCCAGCAATATTTTAAACTTGTCCATATCCAGAGGTGCAATGTCATTTCTGGCATGAGAAGCATTTAGTTACCCTTCCTGTTTTGTTGTTCTTAATAATGATGATGTTTTAAGGCTGCAATGCTAAATATGCATACTAAGGTGTAAATGCTGTTGAGCTCAGTAAGACCTCTTTCTGCATAAGCAAGTATTAGCTTGTGTACTTAAACTTCATAAGGTTGGAAAGGACCAGAACATTGACATCAAACAAAATTACCATCGTCCTATGTGGTATGCCCCGTAAGTCCATCTCCTACAGATGTACACACCCATATGCAATGCTAGCCATACAAGCATATAACAAGTGGAGAACAAGAATGAACAAATGTGGCAAAGGCAGTACAGAGGGGCAGTCTGCTCCAGATAATACATGAAAAGAGTTTGAAGTGTAGCAGCCAGAATACCCTCAACTCTGCCCTAAGCTTCTCTCTTCCCCCTTTGACCTGATAAGTGCAATTCAGTTACGTGCTCTGAATGTGAAATAAAATGCTTAGGGCCTCCACAGAAATGTTAATAAAATGCAAAGCCATCCTGCTCAACACATGTGCTTTTGTGATGGATGCACTTATGTAAACAGGTCTGGACAAAACCATCCAAAATTTAACTGTCTGCTTGGCTCTTCTTTAAGGGTAAAAAGCCCTTTAGTTTCCTCTGTTTTGGGGTACATGTGGTTTTTAAACAAACTTTGGGTTGTGCGGTAATTTGCTTGATTTATCTGGGATGGCCTGTCACCCAAGCATTACTGTGACATACCCCATACAAGTTGGGGGCCTGTGCAAAGGTCCCCCTGCCCAGAGTATAAGCTGCTAGTGGCTATAATCCTACCTTCCCTGCAAGGAAGAAAGAATACTGAATTCCCAATGGTAGAGGACAGACCCTCCTCTCCTTGCTTTCCTCACAATAAACTTGTGTTTGTTTATGCTGAAAGATAATGACTTGCTCAAGGTCACCCAGTAAACTTCATGGATTTGAACCCAGGTCTTAGCTATTATAGTCAGACACTAACCACTAGATTGTACTGGCGGTGTAGTTGTTTCTTAGCTAACATGGTGGGGTGCATGAAATATGGCATTTGGTAGGAAAGATCTTTTACCATATTAACATAAATATTCCAGATGGATGGAGTGCTACAGTTCTAATGGCAGGTGCTATTTCTCTGTTGTGATGCTTAATTATTATCCCAGTGTTGAACATAAGTGTGCTTGTAGATAATTAACAGACCCCTTCTGTCATATATAAGTATATTATTAGGACTACTTGGGTGGAAAATGCTTAGCATTTTACTTAAAAGTTGACAAGCATCTACACAAGTCCCGAGTGTCTGACGCATGGGTCGGCAACTTACTTGCACAATGCAGCCAACTTCTTTGACTCTAGCAAATTCTCAGTTTGAATTATACATGTGCTGACATATTCAGTAAGCTTAGTATGCCTGTTTGAAAATGACAGCATAGCGTAATGCTGGCTGACAAAAGGCGGAAAGAGCTTGCAAAATCAAGGAGGCAAGGCTATGCGAGTATCTCTGATTCATATCCAGATGGAGTCTGAGGTCCCAGTTTGGGCTGCAAGGGAGAGTTGCTGGCGTACATTAGCTGTACATTATCATCTCTGATCTGTGCTGGGGTTTGGATTTTAGAGGACTGGGGGAGTTTGGTATTGTCAAAGAAAGATAAAATTACCTTAGCAAGAGAACTGGGTTAAATTTTAGGAGTTTTACTTGAAAGCTTATGAAAGATAGTTTTCTGAGCAGCACATTAAGGTGGAACATTGCATTATCTTTAGAGTGTAAATGGTGAGGAAAGTTGAACCTTTAAAAGGGGGGCTGGGAGCCAAATGTGGCTAGGTCAGTGTTGTGATTGGCTGCTTCCAATATAGCTGGGTTTAGGAATACAAAACCATCTTTGGTCAGTGACATCATTCAGGGACTCTGCCAGCTGATTGTGGTATCTCTATATGTTACTGTTAGAAAAACAAATAGTCTGTCAGGGCACTATCCAGCAGCTGTGGTTTGTGGTACCTTTTGGTGACTTTACAAACAGTTCATATTCTTTTTGCTGGAGCCATGATGTCACTTTCACCTTTCAAGGCTTTAACCTTTGAGGGATTCTGCTATGGGACGTGACTCTTAACCCTAGGAAATGGAGGTGCCCCCAAAGTCTGGCACAGATCTGTCGACTCAAGCACATTCCAGCACTCAAATGATTCAGCCACCAAATGACTCTTCTGGTCAGAGCTGCTTAAATGTGACTTTTTAAAAGAAAAGATTGTGCAACATACATTTTAGCAAAATCCCATTTTTGCGTGTTAATTTTCTGCTTTATTGAGACCACATGTCTCCAATCTGACATCTAAAAAAAGGCATAGACATATTTGGCTGCACTGCTTGAAATGTATATTTTTTCTTTTAATTGCTTGGAGAGAGAGAAAGTTGAATGATGGAAAGCTTGGGTCAAGTCATACATATTTCAGGTTGTTACCAGATGAAGGATATGTTGTGTGTCAGATACATTGCTGATTCATTGCGGTGAACATGTCAATGAACATTTCTGACCTTTGTTAACCCAAATGGCAAGCTGTCTGATGTATCTACTGGGAGATTGACATAAGTGTTAGAATCCAAACCATGTTATGTAAAGCCCCATACAACATAGACTAGATCTACATGTGCAGCAGAATGAGATGGAGAATCCTGGTACAGTGAGATAGACCATGGTAAAACTATGTAGTATACTCATATGTGTCAGTATATGAAACAAGTATCTGCCAAGTGTGTATATATAGGGGGAGTTTGCACATGATGCTGAACCAGTGTTTACAATTACAACAACAAACTGCAATTACACTTGGACTTGTGTAGTTCAGGGTTTGAAGGTCATGCCAACTTGTAGTTAACTAGTTATGATTGAGAAAAGACAGCTTCAGACTATGGATTTCAAAGCTGTATTGTTTTGAACAGACCAGAGTAAAGAATAACTGTGGTTTGGATCAGACAAGTTGCTACTAATTAAAGCAGAAGCTTCCTTCTGAGTGGTGGTGGGGAAGAGCCAGAGTGGATTTGACTTAAATCAAATTGATTTAAATCATAATTTAAATTTAAAAAAAACCCAGATTTTTTGATTTAATTGTGATTTAAATCAATCTGATTTTTAAAAATGTTGTAATCAGCAATGCAGTTGTAAATGAAGTCCAGATTAAATTAAATTGCAGTCAGTGGTGTAGTAGTAATGTATGGAGTAATCTTCAGCACAGGTGCAATTGCAGAAATTCCCATAGCCACACCCTGCAGGAGAGTCCCAAAATGTAGGCAACTCTTTTGGACTTTTCTTTTTTATTTGACAATCGAATCTTAATTTTGTGTTCAGTGCCAAGACACCCAGAGTGAATTACCATGAGGGATAACTCAAGACAGCTGTCTCATTGGATATGTTGTTGTTGAAAAAATTCCATTTTCCTCAAAGGCACTGCGAAGGATGCAGCTAAGTTGGGAGGGAACCGGGAAGCTTGGAGTGAGGAATAGTAGGTAGAAAGTGACATGCTCACTCCGGGTGCTAATAAAGTCTTGGCACTTTGACTCTGCAAACCCTGGCTTTCTTCTAGTACTACATGTAATGCTAAACTGTAGTTCAATGGAAAGCAGAACTAAGCTTAAGCCAATTAGCAACCATGAGAAGGTTATAGAACTGTTTCCCTGATAACCATTTTCCTACTGAAAAATGCTCCCCCAGGTATTTTCTTCCCTAGGTTGGTTATTGCATGTGTATTTATAAATGCACATTTAGATCCTTCCTAGGAGGTGAAAGCAGTTTGGGGAAAAATGGTACCTGAGCAGAAGATGACCTCCCAAAATCATAATGTTGCCACCTCCAAAGGATGCTTCTCATTTTAAAAGCAGCTTCTGAAGCTTTGTTATATGAGTTTGCCTTGCAATGTATAGCTTGCTCCTGTGTCACCTGGGCAGGTGCCGTTTTGAAATGCTACCCCATGCAAAAAGCTCCCTGCAGACAGAGCCATTGTGGAAATCTGTTGTTGCCCAACTTTTTCACTGTTGTATTAGCCTTCTGATTTTTGTCAAGATCTTGTATACAAGGGGTATCCAAAAATAGTTCCTCCCATGTCTGATTAAGCATTAAGGGTTGACTGCCGTATCTCAGTTTAATAATATGGGAGGTGCTTGCTTATTGTGTAGTTACTGTCTCATTCCCGCCTGTCCCTTGGTTGTTTCACCAAGCAAAGGTGCACGCTACATGTCATTCAGCTGCCACCAGTTAATTACATCAGCTTTGTTCACTATTAATGACAGAGGTCCAGGCAATGTATCATTTAAGAACCAAGTAGAAATTGTTTATTGTTACAAGTGATAAAAGTCCAGTCAATGTTGTTGACTCTCAACGAAACAACTTTCTTTACTCTCAACCACCTACGTTCCTCTCCCTCTCTCTCCTTTCTCTTTCCCCCACTTAACTTCGCCCCACCAACTCCTATTGGTGCATGCAAATTTCAACATAAATATTCATGAGTAGGGTCAACGCTGCAGTTACTTTCCACAAAGCTCCAGTTAAATGGGTACTTATCAATAAAAAAGAGGGCAAAAGAAGATGAATTAAAATAAACATTTTCTTAAAAACCCTACAATGCAACTCATTCAAGTGGGGGAAACTGTGACTAAATGATTTATGTGCCTCCTGAGTTTGCTGCCCAAGTACAGTGGTGCCTTGACTTACGAACGTCCCTACTTACGACCATTTCGAGTTATGACCAGCTCCGGCCGCAAAATTTTGCTTCTACTTGCGACCGGAGCTTCCACTTCTGAACAGAAAAAGGCAGGGGGGAAAGGCGGGAAAGGCGGGAAATTCAAATTGCTAACTGTAGGTGGCGACGAGGCTGCTTCTTTGTAGCTCTTTAGCCCCAACAGTTAGAGAGTGTGCGATCGGAGGAGGCTTGGGACTGCCTGGCTTCTGCTTCTGAGTGAGCGTGTGTGTGTGTTTGCAGGGAGACTTCGGGCTGCCTGGTAAGGTAAGGTGCTGTTTTCTGCTTTTTAAAAACTGTTCTGGGTGTTTTTGCAGCGTGGTTTTGGGCTGTGGGGGATTATGTTTCTGTGCTGTGATGGGTCTTGGGGGGTTTGTTTGTTTTTTGGGTTCCCCCCCCCCCCATTTCCGATGGGTCTTGGGGGGTTTGGTTGCTTTTTGGAGTGTTTTTTTCCCATTTCCGATGGGTCTTGGGGGTTTTGTTTGGTTTTTGGGTTTTTTTCCCCCCATTTCCGATGGGTCTTGGGGGGTTGGTTGCTTTTTGGGGGTTTTCCCCCCATTTCCGATGGGTCTTGGGGGTTTGTTTGTTTGTTGGCTTCCCCCCCATTTCCGATGGGTCTTGGGGGGTTTGGTTGCTTTTTGGGGTTTTTTTCCCCATTTCCAATGGGTCTTGCATGCTTCCTTTGCTTTTTCCTTTGTTTTCTTTGCATTTCCGACCTGGTCCCTTTGTTCTCTGTGCATTTCCGATCTGCTCTGTTTGTTTTATGTGCATTTCTGATGGGTCTTGCACGCTTGATTGCTTTTCTCCCCCCCCCCCCCCCTTTGGACGGAAGGGATTAATCGCGTTTCCAATGAGTCTTGCAGTTTTTTGTTGTTGTTTTTTTGGTGATTTTTTTCTTCGGCCGGAACGGATTAATTGCATTTCAATGCATTCCTATGGGAAATGGTGCTTTGACTTACGACCATTTCGAGTTACGTCCATCTTCTGGAACGGATTATGGTCGTAAGTCGAGGCACCACTGTACTAACTGTGGATAGCTCTTCCTTAGGATTCCTTAAATGGACTGGACAGAAAATTGCCCTATGGCAGCCCCTTTCAAATGGAGGCTTGTCCTCCTTAAAGTAGGACTTCTGTTTAGGAACAACAAAGTGATAATCCGCTGCCCAAAATTATATTTCTGAAATGAAGAGGATCTTTCCGTGCCAGAGCTGTGGCTCACTCCCTTTCAGTTTTGGTATTCCAAACAAATTTCCTGGGCTTAGAATTGCTTGCTGCTAAGGACATATCTTTTGCATTTGACTCCAGCATTTGAATGCTGTGGGCCTAGGATAAACAAACGTAAGGTAGAATCTGCAAGCCTGAAATCTGCCCCCTTCTAATCTGGGAGCTCCCACTTCAATGAAACTATGGATATATTGGTGCACCACTTAGTGAAAGAAGTTCCAGCAGTGTTAGAAAGAAAAGTAGAAGCCTGATTAACCCCTCTTTGCCGAAATGTTTAGTGAGCCATTTGCTTCTAAAAAGCAAGGTTCTTTACCTTACTTTCAATCTGGAGTGTATGTTTTCCTGTGCTGTTTTATTTTTTCATATGAGCAGAAACATGAGCACAGCTATTCCCTCTAAAGCAAGGCCTTTCCATTACATGGTGGAGGAATATCACATTACTGGTGTTCGATTGAGGCTAGGTGGAGGATGGTGCCAAAGGGAAATCTGTGTTTTATCATCCGGAAAGGCCATATAATGCTATGTGTTGTTCAGAAGGAGAACACATGCAGTTTCTGTTTTTAGGTTGTCTTTGCTTACTCTGCAAAATAGCCATTTTCTTTTTGGATGTAGAAGAGGTGTTCTGTTTTTGGAATGGCTTCTACTGGTAGAACTAAGGGGTTGATGATTTGTTCCCTTCTCCCTCCTCTGCCTAGGTGCCCTCAAAACCTGTTCCAGTGTGGTAGGAAATAATTTGGAGCAAGTTTTAAATGGCACAGAGGGCTACGTGAGGAGGGAAGGGAAAACAAGACAGGTGTAAAATACAAAACAAGTGTAGTGTGAAGTGTGGTGCTAGACTTGGGAGTCATGGGTTTGAATTCTCATTCATCCAAGAAGTTCACTAGTGAACCGTGGACCAGTCACAATCTCTTAGTACTACCTACTCCACAGGGTTGTTGTGAGGATAAAGTAGGGAGAAGGGGAGCCATGTATATTGTTTTAAGCTCATTGGGGGGAGAGGCAGGTGTAAATACCAGAAGTAAAGAGAGTAGGTAAGTCTACTAATAAAATAATAGTCTCAGAGACAGATAGCCCAGAAATGTGTCTGCCCTGTGTCTGCAGCTACTATTGCATGCACTTGGGTCCATGGTCCTTCTGATTATTCTATCCATTCACAAGGTGGGACCACTAAGGAAAAGAAATTGGCAGATGGGGCTTGAATAAAGAGGCTGGGCTCATGATTTAGTGCACTTATCTGAGAGTGATTATGATAAGCATAAATATGCAGTGCTGTGAAAGTTCCATGTGCTGTTTAAATATAATATGTTCACATGTAATCCTGGGGCTTTGCTGTTGATGAGCATCCATATTTGAAATACTGCTGTTAATATACTTGCTTTCACAGAAGAACTAGTCTTTGCAAATTGGTACTCCTAATGGACAGAAGGCAGCCTGTATAGATCCAGCTATTGTGGTGTTTGATTTGTCAGCATTTTTAGCTTCCATGTGAGAAAGTGAAGCAATTACTCAGTCAAAACAGAATTAAACTTGGCAGGATTATTATTATCCTGTCTCCTCATATTACTTTTTTTTTTCTGCATATAATACATTGATTGTAGAATAGGAGATGGAACACATCCATCTTATCTTCCTAGTAAATTATAACCATTAGTAGTCTGCAGTCTTAGCCTGCCATTACTGGGTCACCACACAGCCATTGGAGACATTACTCCTATAAATGCTGTTGAATGTCCAGATGGAAAGTTTAAAACTAACTGGAGATTAAATTATGTCACATTATCCCTTCCTTATGGACCATGTAACTTTTTTAAAAAGATGGGTATTAATCATGGTTTATTTGAACCTTTGCCCTGAGTTTGACTAATGTATTTTTTCATCATTTCTTTAAATAAGGATTCATATGTATGATACCCAAGAGTACTCAAGACTAGCTTATACTTCTTGTTTAAATGTAATACTCCTATGACAAGAACCCAATTTGGCTAAGCCTATTTTGGGCCTACTAGAAATAGCCGTGTTGGAAGCCACAGAACAGTCTCAAAAACATATCAGCTCCTCTGGGGCAAGTTAGAAGATATGGCCTTCTGCCAAATGGATTGCTGTGGCAATTTTGAGCACACAAAGCTTGCAGCTAATGAGTGTGGCCAGGAGCAAAAGTGAGATCTTAGTTGGCTGTATGAGGCCTCCATACCATATATTAGCTACCAGTCATCTAAACCTCCCACAAAGAGCCTATTATAAATCCTGATAAACTGTAGCTGTATAGTTACAGCTACAGCTATACTTTGTAAATTTTCTGTTTTCCTCCCTGCTATAATACTTTAAAAGGTATGGAGAACATCAATTGAAATTGGTTCATATTGTCCCAGGCACATATAAACTTTTAAATGGGGTATATGTTATCAGTTGTAAATTGTTGTAAAGAGTGTGGGCATTTTATGTTTTTCTATAAATGGTAAAATTTTTGTTCTATTACAACTTTTGTTCTGCTACAGCTACAATCATTGTTTAAAATGTGCTGTGTGTTTGAAGAATGTTGATGGTATGTCATTCAAAGCAATAATTTGAAGCCATTGCAATTGTTATTTGTTGGATTTGTAGCTCATTTCAAAATAAGATGGCTACTTTTTACATCACAGAGGAAGAGGGAATGCACTACCAATATTTTTACAAGATTGGCCAAAAAAATTGTGTGTGATTTTATATAGATACAAATTTCTTCTGTGTAGCTGTGTACCCCTACAATAAACTACAATTCCCGTTTAGATGTAACTAGGAAAAAAAAATCTGTTTGGATAGTTAATTGGTCTAGGTCTCTGACTGAACTTGATGATCCATAGGGTCCCTTCCAGCTCTCTAAGATGATGATGATGATTAATGAAGCTTTCATGAGAGAAGAAGTGAAACATGTGGGCCTTTTGCTAATTTGTGGCTTAATGGACCATATACTTTTAAATCAGAAATTATGTAGTTGAACATCCTATCAGTAGAATAGCCTCCAGGTGGAGATAATTGATGTCCCAGAGTGATTCTTCAGTGGAAGGCTCCTCTTAAGGCCACAGAAGTGTTTGTGACTAAAAGTAACTTTATGGATGGGGCTGTTTGTAAGGCTGGTCAGAAATAGAATAGACTCTGTCTAAAAGGGCGGGATAGAAATCTAATAAATAAATAAAATAAATAAATAAATAGGAAAGGCCTGTGCTATTGTCTATCCAGGTGGTTATTAGTATAACATCCCCAACAGCGTAGGCCTGCTTTGTAATTGGTGTCCATGTGTAAAGAGAACCACAAGCACTTATTTAAGGTATAGGAGGCAGTTCTGTGGGATTGGGTGGCTAAATTGCTTTTCCATTTACAACTCCAAGGGACCACTTCTGTCAAAATTCAGTGGTATGTCCAATGGCTTTCTATTCAGAAGGGTGTCAGAGTGTCCTTTTATACTGTAGAGCTTTGTGAGAGTGCAGAACAAAGTGTCTGAGACGTTACAGGATTCTGTCACTAAAGGAAGTGGCAAGAAAGGCAAAGATAATGAGAAGCACTCTTAAGCATATTAGTAGTTACCAATGTGATGGTGGGGAGCACAGAAAGGCAGATCAGTAGCTAAATGTGGCCCACTGGTTAAATATTGCCCACTCCATCCCAAGAGAAGATTATTCACTGTTTGTTTGCCATACCTCCGAAATGATGCAATGCTTTCATTCAGTTGAAATGGTTGCTAGAAGTAAGAAGATAGTCATTTGAATGATCTTTATTTTTAGCACTTTCTGTATTTGTGAGAGTATTGCTCATCTGACTTTAAGGGAGAGGACAGGCTAGAAATAGTCTAGTAAAGTGTGTGGGAAGCTTTTCAAAGTTTCTGAGATGAAACACTAGTAAAAACAAAGAAGAATGAATTAGGTAAGAGATCATGCATGAAATAATCTAAACCACTGGCTTCAAGAAAAGTGATATCACCGTTGGCCGTGATCATTTATTTGCCTTACACAGGCCCTCTGTAGACACTATTTAGTCATTCTGCAAAAACAAATTAATATTTTAAACTCCTATGACTTCTTAAAATGCTTTATACTAACAAACAGTAACTGCAGTCCACAATGATTTTAGTGGTTCTGGACTGTACCCAAAGTAACCATATTGCATACTGAAAATGAAGGGAACAGAAAGGAAATAAGTTCTTATATGAGAACTTTATTTCTTCCAGGTCATTAAGGGGAAATAAAGTAATCTAAAATAGCTTAGGCATTAAATATCACTGTTTGACTAAATGTTTTCACACAAAAGAAGGTATGTTGTATTCAGTGGCTGAAATCCTGTTGCTTATTGTAGTAAATAGCACTAGAGCAGGCCCACTGGGTCAGTGGAGATTTGATGAATCCATCTCTTAGCTCCATTGATTCAAATGGGCTTACTCCAGATGCAATGTACTAGACTAAAGTAAGTAGCAACAACAGTAGGCCCAATTGAATCAGTTGAATTTAAGGGGGAGTTGACTCAACAAATGCTCAGTGATTCAATGGGCCTGCTCTAGTGTGATTTATTACACTAAGCAATAGGGTTTTAGCCACAATACAGTCAACACTCGACTTACAAACTTAATCCGTTCCGGAAGGAAGTTTGTAAGTCGAAAAGTTCGTAAGTCGAATCAGCATTTCCCATAGGAATGCATTGAAAACCAATTAATCCGTTCCGGCTGTTTTTGGTTCTTAGGTCGAGGGGCGGTTTGTAACTCGAATCATTAGTTCCCATAGGAACTAATGCAAAGCCGGTTAATCCGTTCCTACCACTAGGGGCAGAATTTTTTTCCTTTTTTTCCCCTTTTAACCTAAGATGACTTAGGTTTAAAAAAAAGTTTTTTTCTGGTTCGTAACTCGAATCTAAGTTCGCAAGTCGAGTCAATATTTTTCTATCAGAGCGGTTCGTAACTCGAAATGTTCGTAACTAGGGCCGTTCGTAAGTCGAGGGTTGACTGTATATGAAATATGTAATCTGGAAAGAAGCTGCTGTAAGTAGAAAACAAATTAAACTCTGCTGGGAAATCTGCTGGGGCAGATACTGTAACCCAGGAATGGACTTCACGTTGGCTGGGTAGGTTTGCTTGCCAAAGCCGAGTGTGGCAAAGTTACTTTTTTTTTTGAATATATGTGCTACAGTCCTTCAGCCAGCAAAAAGAATCCAAAAAAGTAGCTTTCCAAAGCCCTATGTTTAAGCAATAGAGGAACACAACTTTTAAATTTTGCTGTAACTGAAGAATAAAACAGCAAACCAGAAATGATGTGTACAACACTAACAAATGTCTATAGCCTCCATAAAGTTGGCTCTTTAATCTAGCAGCTCTAAGGCTCATTTGGAACTCAAAATATTAAGCAGACCACAGTCTTAAGTAGTTCAACATTTTGTAGCTTAAATGCATTGTTCCCACTTTTTTCTTCTTCCTACTTCCCCTGTACCTGTGAACTATTTTCAATGCCTCTGCTTAGGACAGTGGTTCCCAAACATGTCTGCCACCCATTGTTCTTGGTTTCCAGAAGCACTAGTCCGCTCAGCACAGGCATTTGTGAGGACTTTTAAGGATCGTAGTCCAAGAACGTCTGGGGCCACAAATTTGGGCATTATTGTTTTGGATATTTTCAGTTATATCGGCTGCAAAATCTGCATGTGGCTACTTAACAACAGGCATTTCTATAGGCTCTGATGAAAGGTAGGGTTACCATAAAGTTTTAGTAACTCCAAAAATATGTATGGATGGTTTTGGTATATGGTTTCTCCTTTAGTATTGTGTCAGCAAGCAACTTGAGAAGTTGCATGTCATACATCCAGATCAACACATTGTGCTGGGCAGTATGGGAGGGGCTGAGTAACTTTATGGCTAATAATTTTAGTAATTCTATATGTTCAGCATCAAATCTAATTCTGCAGAGCATAATAATGCAAAGGAGGGTGGTCTTTCCATTAAAACAGTCCTCTGAGTCAAATACTGGGGCCCTGTTTAAGCTCTCCAAACTGTCAACATGGAAACAAACTGCTTACTCTTGCTTTCTCAGGAGAGAAATATAATAGGAAGGCTTACCTTCCAAGGCTCTTTTTGTAAAGCGGAATGAGATAACCAGAAGGAATGCAGTACATGGCCTCAGTATTTCCTGAATCTAATGGCATTGACAGGCCAGCCAACTCAGTTAAGTTCGATGGAATCTAATAGAAGTAGCTGAAAATGTATCTCCCGTTTTCTGTTCACTGCTTCCAACTTCTGGTGGGTTCTTAGCATATGATTTTAAAGATCACCTTCACGACTTTGATGCTATTTAAAGTTATCTGGCCACAGAACTTGGTAGCCACTATTAGTTTGTGTTAATTATCTGGTTTAAAGTTGAATCTTTTAACCATTGGCCAGAATCCAATTGCCAGTTCACATCTGCATGAGTGAAATGGTGGAATTTGTGATAGCAAACTGCCACTAATTAATAAGATGTTGGTTGCTTTCCTGAGTACATGCCTGATCATGCAATTGAGCACACTTTTTGGGAGGGTTTGTCTTTTTTTTAATAGCAGATAAATACTGTGTAACAGTTGCCACATACAATGTACTTTTATATTTATTTTCCTTCTAGGTTTTACTTGTATTTATATTTGAAGACTTAAAACAGAAGTACAATATTCATGAACCAGGGTGAATAAAAATCAATAATTTTTTAAACTTATGATTTAAATGTTTAAAAATGATTTTTTAAATTTAAATTGTCAAAAAAATCCATTTAAAATTTTTTAAATCAGGATTTAAATCAATTTAATTTAAATAAAACCCACCCTCTCAGGAACTCTAGATCTGATTTAAAAATGTTTATGTCTACTCTTGATGTGCATTAAATTTTGTTCTTGGATAATGGGATACGATGGTAATTTTTAAGTGTAAATGATTCTATGGCCTGTAGTACAAACAGAAAGAAGATGGCAGCAAGACAATGAAAAGATGAAATCTGTGTCTTTTTTGGGTGCATTTGAAGGCACTATCTCTTTGAATGCTTCTTTATATAGTAGGACCTATCTCCCCGCTATATCTGCATGTTTCATGATGTAATTACCTGAACTGGTCACTAGAGGAAACCAGAAACTATGCTATACAGTATAGGTAACTCACCACCATTTTGCCTAGTCTCCCACCATCTTGAG
The DNA here is from genome assembly GCA_037013535.1 of Intellagama lesueurii. Lineage (NCBI taxonomy): Eukaryota > Metazoa > Chordata > Lepidosauria > Squamata > Agamidae > Intellagama > Intellagama lesueurii. The sequence goes on along the minus strand of JBAJHW010000005.1, from coordinate 145,420,879 downwards.
GTGACTCCCTCTACCCAACAGAGCGTCATCATTGCCAGCCACCCTTGGTTATTATCATTACAGGCACAGGGAGACCTCTGGGTGCAACAGATTATGTAATATATAGGGTTTACTATTAGCCATGAGTTTTTGTATCCATGGGGGGTTGGTCTTGGAACTAATTCCTGCAGATACAGGGTCCTACTGTATATCAGGTTACCCTCAAGAGAGAGTTTGTTTTAAACTTGTTGGGAGTCAGCTTTGTTGTTGTTTAGTCGTTAAGTCATGTCCGACTCTTCGTGACCCCATGGACCAGAGCACGCCAAGCCCTCCTGTCTTCCACTGCCTCCCGGAGTTGGGTCAAATTCATGTTGGTAGCTTCGGTGACACTGTCCAACCATCTCGTCCTCTGTCGTCCCCTTCTCCTCTTGCCTTCACACTTTCCCAACATCAGGGTCTTTTCCAGGGAGTCTTCTCTTCTCATGAGATGGCCAAAGTATTGGAGCCTCAGCTTCAGGATCTGTCCTTCCAGTGAGCACTCAGGGTTGATTTCCTTCAAAATGGATAGGTTTGTTCACTTTGGAGTCCAGGGGACTCTCAAGAGTCTCCTCCAGCACCACAATTCAAAAGCATCAATTCTTTGGCGGTCAGCCTTCTTTATGGTCCAGCTCTCACTTCCATACATCGCTACTGGAAAAACCATAGCTTTGACTACTATGCGGACCTTTGTTGGCAAGGTGATGTCTCTGCTTTTTAAGATGCTGTCTAGGTTTGTCATCGCTTTCCTCCCAAGAAGCAGGCGTCTTTTAATTTCGTGGCTGCTGTCACCATCTGCAGTGATCATGGAGCCCAAGAAAGTAAACTCTGTCACTGCCTCCATATCTTCCCCTTCTATTTGCCATGAGGTGATGGGATCAGTGGCCATGATCTTAGTTTTTTTGATGTTGAGCTTCAGACCATTTTTTGTGCTCTCCTCTTTCACCCTCATTAAGAGGTTCTTTAATTCCTCCTCACTTTCTGCCATCAGAGTGGTATCATCTGCATATCTGAGGTTGTTGAGATTTCTTCTGGCAATCTTGATTCTGGTTTGGGATTCATCCAGTCCTGCCTTTCGCATGATGTATTCTGCATATAAGTTAAATAAGCAGGGAGACAATATACAGCCTTGTCGTACTCCTTTCCCAATTTTGAACCAATCAGTTGTTCCATATCCAGTTCTAACTGTTGCTTCCTGTCCCACATATAGATTTCTCAGGAGATAGAGAAGGTGGTCAGGCACTCCTATTTCTTTAAGAACTTGCCATAGTTTGTTGTGGTCGACACAGTCAAAGGCTTTTGCATAGTCAATGAAGCAGAAGTAGATGTTTTTCTGGAACTCTCTGGCTTTCTCCATAATCCAGCGCATGTTAGCAATTTGGTCTCTAGTTCCTCTGCCCCTTCGAAATCCAGCTTGTACTTCTAGGAGTTCTCGTAGTCAGCTTAGCATTAAATTATGTTTGCACATAATGGCTCTGTCTTTCCATGCATCTTTTCCTTTCAGCTAGCCTCATGGTATTGCTTGAGAACTTCATCAGACTATGGCCTTCCTTTCTCTCCCTCAGAAAGAAGGGTGGAATCCTTGCCTTACTATTTTAAATGGATGCTTTGGAAGTAATATGGTAGTAGAGTGCAATGGGTTAGTTGTTGTTAGTAACTCCCCTCAATGCTAAAATGGGCCGGATATTCCCACCACCATAATGAGAACAGGTGTTCAAGTGCTGTACATTGTGCTCACGTTGACACCACAAGCCGATATCTTCTGTCTATCTAGTCTTTCCTTAAATGCCTTTTGCAAACTGCTTTGGATCATTCCTTGAAACATTATTGCATGTTGCTCCATGCATGTTAGGAAAATTCTGGCTTACAGTGAGCAACATTTCCTAGTTGTCCTCAGCATTCTATACTGGAAAGGCTATGACTAACACTGCTGAATTAGATAGTCACACACATTATTAAAGTCACTGCAGGTGGGAAAATGAAAAGGTAGCTCCAATGTATACAACCAAAATTCCAATTCTTCTCTTTCTCTCACACTTTTTTTTTAGCCAAACAGTAAGTAAATCACCCCCTTTTTTGGCAGGAGAGCTGAAGAGGAGGGAGACGTCTGACATCTGAACAAATGAATTAATGAAACCACTTGAAAATGTAGATAAGCCTACCACACTTTGTCTTCAGGGTAAGACATTCCATCCAAAAGGAGGAAGTTGTACAAAAACATACAGCTTAATTACCTGTCAAAAGGAGCAAAAAGTCTGGAGATCTCACAGATAAAGCTATGATGTAGTTCTCCTCACAGGTCTGCAACAAGAAGAAAGCTTATATAATGTGCTGCTTTTGTTACACAGGATTAACATAGAATAAACGTCTGTATGATCTGACTGTTAGAATTTGTGGAGCTCTTATGCTTCTTGATGCCATTGATCATGGCATCTTTCTGCATTGCCTGCAGATGCTGGGGGTGGTGGATACTTCACTGTTGTGATCCTGCTCCTAATAGGCACGGGGCTTTCATATTTTTGAACATGGCTTCCAGAAGTCTGCAGGAATTCTCCTAGCCAAAATTCTGGGGACTTTTGTCAAAAACTCTTTGAGTCTTCTCAGGTGTTTTGAATCACTTACAGCTTAGGAATAAAGTCTCCATCAAAGATAATGAGTCTTCATAAAGGAGGAGGAAGTGTCTGGGTGGAGCTAAGTTCTGTGTGAGCTGCAAAGGTATTGGTTGTCTCCCTACCCATTGTGCTTCGTATAGGGTGCCTCTCAGGATAATAAAGTTGAGAATCAGAAGCAAAATATCTCATGATTTTTTTTCTACCTCTGGTACTCAGACAAAAGACAGAAAGAGAAGCTGTTTGCATTTCCTAAGTCTGTGGACTTCCTTCATGCCACAGAATTTGAAATATATTGATGCAACAATCATATTGTAAGACAGAAAGCTTCTTTATAGAAGGTTAGGCTAGATCAAGTCTGTCGAACCAAATGTTGTTTATTCAGGTAGGTGTCATCTCCCCTAATAGATACTTGATCTTTTTAATTGAGATGCTGCTGGGAATAAAACCCTGGGACTTCTGCACGCAAAGCGTATGTTGTACTGAGCTATGATCCCTCACTACCAGTTACAAAGATAACCTTAGGCAGAAGATAGTTAGAGCTAAGGAAGCAATTCTATTAGTAATCAAAACAGTAATTATTCAAATAACAGCTCATCTGTGTAATAATCCATTAACATTGTTTCTGAGTCTGTTAACAGACAAGACAAAAACTTGAGGATAAGTCATGATGATCTTTTTTTGCCTATTTATAAACTTATTTCTCTCATCCGAAGTTAGAGGAGCCAAGGCAAAAAAATTTAAACTGAGGCTGCCTTACTTCAGTTTTACGTTTCTTTATCTTTAAGGTAAATGGGGGTTTGAAAGCCTGTCAAATATAAGATAGTTCGCTGTAAAGAAGGAAATGTGGCTTTTTTAATTAGAAGCATCTCTGTTGTAAACAGTATGTTGTAAACATTTTTCTTAAGCCAACTCAAGGAAAGCCTTGCCTATAATTAATACATAAATACTGTAAACATATTATAGTAAATTTTCAAAGCTTTTACTTTTAAGAAACTTCAGCAATCCATACTGGTTTCATCTGGTTTGAGAATTCCAATTCAACCTAGTGTCTGAGGATGATTGAAAATCACTTTTCTGTGCAGTTCAAGTCTCTGGACAGAGAATTACACTGGTGTAGGAAATCCTCTTTAACCTTTTTTTGAAGGCTGTACAACTCAGCAAGAAGATCTCCCTCCTTTTCTTACTAAATGAATAACAACTGCACAGCTGCCTTCTGTTCCACATACTGACTTAAAACTGCATTATTTAAAGTATGTTATCCAAACCTTTTGGTAGTGATCAGCTTTCACACAAGCATTTTCTCTGTTAATAGATGAGGCCATGAAATCTATCAATGTGGAAGAAAACAATAGGATCTGTCTCCCTTTTCACTGTATTTTTTAAGGGCATGCAAGGAAAGACACCACATATTCATTATTCATTTTAAAGACTTCATTTTTAAAAACTGGTGATTAAGTAAATTTATTTTGTTGCTTGCTCAAATCAACCCATCTCTTTTTGTTTCTAATTCTTTTCATTGTCTTACTGATTTCACTAGATGACCCAGCTAATATTCTAGTGCCTGTAACTTCTCGTGTTTTTCATGCAGATTTGCTGACATTTCTGGGCATGAATTAAAAAAGGAATCACCAAATTCATTCAAAAATTGTTAATTCATTTATTCATATGAATCAATGCCCCAAATGAATATGAATCAATGAATTTTTAGCGATTTTTGATTTGTTGATTCATTGGGCTATAAAATGTCCTCTCCCCCCCCCCAACACTTAGAAATACCAAAATTGTAAGGAAGCTCCCCCTGACTCTCACCTAGAAACCCTCCAAGTTTGGTGAAGATTGTGTTTTGGATGTCCTATGTTATACAACCACAAAGAGGGCTTCCTCAGGAAAATTCCCCACAGGCACCTAGAGACACCAAAAATACAGAGAAGCTTCCCATGACTCTCCTCTATGTGGGTGATCACGGAACAAAGGAAGGCTGATTGCCTTAGAACAAAGGAGTCAACAACACGGGTGTCCGAACCAGCGGAGCCTACAGGCAATGCCCTGAGAGCTCTTTTATTTACTTAGCATGATTACATAGTATGTTGTTAGAATTTAGATAGGATACTTTAGATGTGCGCTTCCGCGTCGATTTCAAAGTTTTAATGATCACATATAAAGCCCTAAACGGTTTAGGACCTCGCTATCTGACGGAACGCCTTCTCCTACCAAAATCTACCCGTATCACTCGATCTAGCCAGGAGGTGCGACTGAGGAGCCTAACGCCAAGAGAGGCCCGAAAGGAAAAAAACAAGAAACCGGGCCTTCTCAGCAGTGGCTCCTCGGTTATGGAATAATCTACCTCCAGAGATCCGTATGGCCCCTTCGCTGGGTATTTTTTAAAGCCAATTAAAAACTTGGCTATTCAGGCAGGCCTTCCCTCCGGGCACTATTTGATCTATCTTCTTTATTTTTTTCCCATCTTGAATTATTTCTTAATCTTGATAATGATGCTATTTTAATTGTTTATTTTGTATGCTGTACGCCGCCCAGAGTAGTCGAACGACTAGATGGACGGGATATAAATATAATAAATAAATAAATAAATAGATTAGGATACCTAATCGTAACCAGGATTGGCTGAAATAACCCTTTGATCTTATGCTCTACCTCTAAGCGAAAGGACAGAATAAGGGGTTACCCCGCCTGCTGGCAGCTGCCGCTTTCTGCCAGGAGTGTATGCACGTCACTGGAACAGAATGCAGCTACAACCTTTAAGCAGAAGTTTCCCACATTTCCCCTTTTTCTTTTTTGTTAAGCAAAGGCACATATTCTTTCATATACTTGCGAACTACATATAAATCTTTTCGGCGAAGGCCTGAAGGCGAAGCTTTGAGACAGGTAGTTATTATGGAAAAGAAGGTTGGTATACATTGAATAAAACAACAGCAACTTATGAGGAGTATGAGGAGCATAATTCCAAGAATGAGGACACAACACAACAGCGTCATGGAGTTGGCATTCAGCTGCGAGCTAATGGCTGCTAGAAAAGTTTCAGGAGTTTCCAGGATCTGCTGCTGATTTAGAGTTCTTTTTTGCATCAGCACTCAGTGTCTTTATCATCCCCCAAGTAACTTTGGGCTGAGTGCCTTCAGGTCGGGCCGGGCGTTTCCGGCAACGCGCAGTCATCTGGTCCTGCTCCAGAGCCATCGCTGGGTTGAATTTCGGATCGGGTTCTGCAGGTTGCGATGCCAGCTCATTCTTCCCACAATATGGCCTCACACACCGAGCCGGGATCCACAAAGGACCTGTGGGAGTAAGCACAGCAGCATAGCCGCGCCCCCATGTTAGTAAAGGGGCTGGACCCTCCCACTGAGGGTCAGGAGGTTGCTTATAAGTCACCAGAGGCCGTTCCATGGGGATTTCTTTATGAAAGTGTTTCAAATAATCAAATAATCATCTTGACGACTAGAGTGCTCTTTGCAGGACTTTGAGTTCAGGCTGGCTAAGGAATCATGAGGGAAATCTGAGCAATTAGCCTGTTTGACTTTTATGGTTATGGATTGGAGATAGAGGGTGAGACTCATTATTGGAATTCACAATGGAGGCTTATCTTAAGAGCTGTCTTCAGGAATTTCAATTTAATATTGTCAATCAATTCAAGGCTCAGATTTCAGAAGTCAAGGCAGAAATTAAGGCGGCATTTCTTGGCCTGGATATTAAGACAGAGATGGGAGACAAACCAACTGAATTCACTGAACTCACTGAACAACTGCTATCGTCAGAGAGAGAGAAAGAGACTATTTTCCTTAAAAAGCAGGAGATGGGAGACAAACCAACTGAATTCACTGAACTCACTGAACAACTGCTATCGTCAGAGAGAGAGAAAGAGACTATTTTCCTTAAAAAGCAGGAGATGGGAGACAAACCGACTGAATTCACTGAACTCACTGAACAACTGCTATTGTTAGAGAGAGAGAAAGAGACTGTTTTCCTTAAAAAGCAGGATGAAATGTTTAAAAATGAGGAAAGGAGGGGCTGGGATGAGGGGGGAAAGCATATTGAGATTGCCTCGATAGGAGAGAATGTAAAAGGGGAGAAATGGGCGAATTTGGGGGCAGAAATTTATGATCAGAGATCGGATAGATCTGTGTTGCTCCAAAATCAAGACATTGATTATACTGGGATGAAATTAGTAAACCGGATAGAAAATGCTTTAAAGAGATTTCATAGATGGCATTTTAAAACTGGCAAAAAGGAGGCAAGAGGTGAATCTTGGACCTATGACACTGGAGCTGATAAGCAAAAATGAAAAGGGAGAAAGTTACTTGCTGATTAAATAATAAAAATCATTGGTTTGAGAGATATATATTTACATATAAAGTAACATGAGTAATATACTATAAGCAATTCTGGCCAGGTAGGAATCTCAATGGTAGACAAGCATATGGAATTATGAACTTTAGAAATGTTGATGATGAATAATAATATTAGATGCTTTTGTTTTTAAGGTACATATATAGAGATTAAATATGTGTGAATTACTATAGTGACTATGTAGATAAGATTAGATATATAATACCTTTTTAAAAATGGAGATCTTTGAGGAATGTACTGTCCTGGCTTGGATTTTATTGGTGGATAAGTAATCTTAAAGATGAAATTAGAAATGTTTATGATGAGTACTGGATTGATGGGAATGCAGGTGAAAGAATTTATAAAATTACTATAACTTTAGGGTGTCAGATACTGAATTAGATATTTGAAACAGAGATACGAAATATAATATGTGTAGATACACACGGATATAACATGATGTAGTATGGGAATAGGGTATAAGATCTATTGTAGTCAGAATTATATAATGGATAAGTTTGTATGGAAAATACCTCCCCGCCTATATGTTTTGTCTGTCTTACATGTTTTTTTGATTGTCTTATAGGTTTTTGTTTGTTTTGTATGTAGCTATGTCTTAAAAAATAATTAAAAAATTTAAAAAGAAAGAAAGAGGAGCAAGGGTAGGAACATGAGTGACATCCATTTGCCAAAGCTGATTGGCATCCGTTCCTTGTGGGTTAACAGCAGCAAAAGGAAAGGAAATAGGAGACATGGAACAGGAAGAGCAGGAGGAGACGATGTCTCGAGCTTGAGAAAGCGGGATAGAAAATTGCTTATGGAGTTGTTTAGCACTCTGATGAAAAAAGGAATGGCTGTCAATAGGATTGGAAAAGAGGGGACACAAGGAACGAAGAGCAGAGTCTGCACGATGATTTCCCTCCGAGATAGCATCTTGAAATCCAGTATGAGATCGGATGTGAGCTGCAAAAAAAGGTTGTGATCTGGCAGCAAGGAGGTTTTTTAAAGTCAAAAACAGGGAAAGTAAGGAAAAGTCAAGAGCAGGAGAAAGATAGGCATGTGACAGATGAGTGAGAAGGTTAAATACATATTGAGTGTCTACAATGAGATTTAAAGGTTGATCTTGAAACATTTGAAAGGCAAGGATGACAGCAGCCAGTTCTGCACGCTGAGCAGAGCTCTGAATAGAAGTAAAACAGGTTTTCCAGGTTCCGAGAGGTTGCTGAAAGGTAATCACGCCTCTGGTAGGCGCACCATCGGTTAAAAACAGTTAGTGCATCAGGGAGAGGAGTAGCAGAGAAAGGAGAGGAAAAGCGAAGGGGTACTTGCTGAATGAATGTTAAGCGAGGGTGTTTAGGTGGATTAAAATGTATATCACCAATATAGTCCGCAAAAGCAATTTGACAAGTTAGTGATGTAGACATTAAGTGATCATGGTCAGCTTTGGAAATAGGTAAGTAACAACACAGAAGATCCCAACCTGTGAGTTGTTTGGCACGATGGCGCCCTTTGATTACAAGGTCTGTAATCGCATTTAGAGTGGAGTAAACATTTCGGGGAGGAGTGTTAGATAAATAAAGCCATTCTGCTACAGCAATGGCCTTGTCAGACTTCGGGCTACACAACAACCCAGTAGGCAGTTGGGGAGTGTTCAAGATAACCAGCTGCAAGGGACCAAAAGAAGGAGTGCGGTCGACCATGGTACGTCGCAAGGCTGCATTAATTTGATGTATGGCATGTTTCATAGCCTTGGTGATGGTATGGAGTCAGCAGGAGACTGATGTCCCCGGAGTGCATTAAACAAAGGTTGCAATTCATGAGTAGGAAGGCACAAAAACGGACAAGCCCAATTTAAGTGCCCGAGGAACTGTTGCAACTGCACTAATGTAAATTGAGATGGAGTTTTTAGTTCTGGTAAGAATGGAGTAGATATAGCTTGCAACAGTTTGTGCCCTAGATAAAGAAACAGAAGTGTGGTTTGTATCTTTTCTGGAGCTATGTGAAGGCCTTTTTTCTCTAAGCAGTTAGCTAGAGAATCATAGACAGTAGTGGGGAGGGATTGCCCAGCCACCAAAATCATCCATGTAATGATATACAAGCAATTCAGGATGCTCCAAGCGAAATTGCTGTAGGGCTAGATCCACAAAATGTTGACATAAAGTCAGGGAATTCAACATTCCCTGAGGAAAGACTTTGCACTGATATCTTTGAGTAGGTTGGGAATTGTTGTACACAGGGACTGTAAAGGCAAATTTTTCCCTGTCTTGTGGTGCTAAAGGAATAGTGAAGAAACAGTCCTTGAGATCCACTGTCATTAACTCATAGTGTTGTGTTCTCATTCTTGGAATTATGCTCCTCATACTCCTCATAAGTTGCTGCTGTTTTATTCAATATATACCAACCTTCTTTTCCATAATAACTACCTGTCTCAAAGCTTCGCCTTCAGGCCTTCGCCAAAAAGATTTATATGTAGTTCGCAAATATATGAAAGAATATGTGCCTTTGCTTAACAAAAAAGAAAAAGGGGAAATGTGGGAAACTTCTGCTTAAAGGTTGTAGCTGCATTCTGTTCCGGTGATGTGCATACACTCCTGGCAGGAAGCGGCAGCTGCCAGCAGGCGGGGTAACCCCTTATTCTGTCCTTTCACTTAGAGGTAGAGCATAAGATCAAAGGGTTATTTCAGCCAATCCTGGTTACGATTAGGTAACTAGTATCCTATCTGAATTTTAACAACATACTATGTAATCATGCTAAGTAAATAAAAGAACTCTCAGGGCGTTGCCTGTAGGCTCCACTGGTTTGGACATCCGTGCTGTCGACTCCTTTGTTCTAAGGCAATTAGCCTTCCTTTGTTCCGTGATCACCCACACGTCTACAATTCCTTCAAGTTTGATGAAGATTGGTTTTCCCCAAGCCAGCTGCTAAAGGGCACTTTCCTGGGGGACCCACTTTAGGGGTGTATAACTTGGATGTCTAAATATTATGTAGTGTCTTCCTAGTGGCCTATCTTGAATTTTGGAGTTTGTTAAGTAAACTCTTCTGGTAAAATGAGCTGCTTTGATTGTGATTTACAGTAAAGAAGTAGTATGTAAGAAAACTGATGGTGATTCACATTTAAAACTGAAAAAAATTGTCTTCATTCATTTTGAGGTCTTCTGTTACTTCACGAGGCAGGAATAACATACACCTTACTCAAGATGTTCAGTAAAAAGAACCTGATGTGGTAACAATAAGATGATGTTCATTCTGAACTTTAAAAAATGGCCCAAGTGAACCTTGCTCAGTACTAAACCTACTTATACAAGAGCTGTCTTGCTGATGGAAGATGCATAGCTTCGTGTTGTGTTTAGTTTGTGTCTAACACAAGTCAGGTATAACTCACTAGAACCTTCAGTGGTGCTTAACAGAATAATCTTAAGTACTTAGGTATGTGTTTCACTTAGTATGTTTCCAGAATTGACTGCTCAGAGGTAAGTCACATTGAGATGAGTAGGTTTTATTCTTAGGTAAGTGTGGTGACATTTGTAGCAGTGCTGCTTCGTTAATGAGTGTTAGGACTAGAGCAGGGGTCTCCAAACTTTTCAGAGTGAGGGCTACAACATATATGTTCCAGATTTTTGAAGGCCGAAGGAAAACGCAGACGTGCACATATGCCCACCCGCTTGCTTGCCTGCCTGCCTGCCCGCCCTCCCGCCTGCCTGCACTCCCACCCGCACGCCAGGCCAAATAAAAAGGCAAGGCATGCCGGATGTGGCCCGCGGGCCATAGTTTGGAGACTAGAGCATATTCACAGCTAATGTTAGCTGAACCAAGAATAACCATAATTTATTTGTCATTATTTTTTTATCTTCTTTATGAGAAGCATTAAGGAAGAAATAGTTGGAGCTTCTACTACGGACTGGTGCACATCCTACTGAGTTCCACAGAATTCTTCTGAAGAAAAAGGGCCGTGTATCTATAAATTTTATCACCTGAAATTAGAGAGAGAGAGAGATAATGGCCTTATGCCTGGAAGAATGTATCTATGCAAGCAAATTTAACTTGGTTTTACTATTCAAAGGTTGATGGAAACCCTGACCAACAAATCTTAACAGAGAAGTGATTCATAGTCTAGAAATGTCAGATGGTGGTATACGTTTGGAATTAAACAATAGTTTATATAGTGTAATAGGAAAGCCAGCCCTGTAAAGGAAGGAATGGCATGTTTTGTTTTGTTTTCTAAATCTGATTTTGGTGGTTAACTGGCCTAAGGGTGTAATTGTCTTTTAAATAATAATATCTTTGCATCTAATAGTCATCAGAAATACAGTTCTTTCTTCCAGTTGTCCTTTGGTGTCAGAGCAACTGCCACTTTAAATTAACTTTTAAAAGCATGTGGGAAGAGAGCTTTCATTATTCCTTTGTGACCCTTACCAAACATAGGTTGCAGCAGGATTATACATTAGAGGAAAATGTGAACTATTTTTTTCTTTAGGACTGTGGCTTTTTAGACTGCTAGTGGCTGCTCAGCTTTACTGCTCTTATGTTCCTTTGCACTTTCTAATCCCAAATGTATAATCTTGTTGCATTTTATGTTTGTTCATATATTCTTTCCTATGACTGGAGAGCAAAAAGAGGTTGGTGCAAATACCCAATTGAGGAAGAAAGACCACTGTATAAAAATTGGGCTGATCTTTAGCCATTCAGATTAGTAAAGGGTTTCTGTGGGGTTTTTCCTTCTTTCCTTCTTCTTCCATGCTCATAATCCAAGGTAAAACAAAAATAAACTGTCTGCACAGCACCCATATTTGGGTGCGCTAAAGCTCATTGATTTTATTGGCTTTTGGCATCCCTAATGTTGCCTGGATGGGACTATTAAGGTTCCATCAGATTTACCATTCATAAGAGCGAGGTAGTTACTTCAAATAGTAGATCAAGGTCTCTGTGGAAAGAAAGGAAAAGGTTAATTGTTCAGTGTTGGTTTTTGTTGCAAAGCAAGAGAGAGACTTAAGTACCAAAACAACTTGATTGTCAGAGCTTGGAAGCATTCCTTTTTTAACAAAACTCAAAGGTGGGGCATGCCTACTAGCATTCACTGTCAAGATGCCTTTCAAGATCCCGGACCCTAGAGGAGGCCCACTTATTTCATCCACCAAACTGTATCTGGCCTTATTCACATAGCTACCCACTCTGTGCTGTTGTCTCCAAGGCTTTGACAAGATAGTAAATTGTCAGGGAAATACATGCACCATAGCCTCTCCCCCTTTTATCCATATCCACTAAATGCCCTGCCACAATCAAACCATCTTCATTCTGCTCTTGACAGGATGGCTGGGTGGATGAAGTTCAAATAAAAACTGAAAGTCCTCTCCTCAGGTTCACCTGTACCTTCAGCCAAATGAGCAACTCTCAGATTTGCCGGCTCAGCAGACAGTGACACTGACTTGTAGGATTCAAGGAGTCAGCTGGAGAAAGAAAAAATGGTGGATCTCTTGTCTGAGTTCCTTCATTGCAACACTACAAATCAGTGAATTGGGGGATCTGAACAACATGATGTGTAATAGTGTATTTACACAACACAGAGGAATATGATATCAGTTTTAACTGCCATTACTTAATAGTATGAGATTTATAGCCTGCTGGGGTATTTGGAATTCTGTGGTAAAAGAATGCAAATGCTGTAATTCAGGGGAGTGTACCGTAATCAAAGCTCTCTATCAAATAATTCCAGTTATCTCAGCAAATTACGATTTCTAGGACTGTATACACTGGAGTCAGGACGACTAAAGTGATATTAAAATGCTATAACTATATACTATAGTACAGACACATTCCTAGTTTTCTTGTGAGCCTTGGTAAAAGTTCTTTTTTATTTCTGCATTATTTTAGTCTTCTGCAATTGGTACCATTGAGCAAAAGGAGCATGGCCTTGAGTGAGTTGTTATTAGCAGAATAGTTTCCCATTGTACTTAACATAACTCTTTGGATGAGGGGAAAACGGTAGAAGGAAAGCAAATATTTCTGGTATTTATTGGTAAATCATTGTTGGAATGCCTTGTTAACTAACTTGGCACTAACAAATAATTTGGCCATAGCCGTTTTTAGTGAGAACAAAATGTAATTGGGACATTCTCTGGATCACATGCAGTCATGATATGCAGCATCTCAAGGAATGTCACGCACTGGTAAGGACTGTGTTTAGACAGTACTACTTCAGACCACTGGGGCAGGGGACACTTCCATGACCTGAATGCTCTTTTGTATGAAACACAATTCCATGTAAGCAGAACAGGAGTACAGTCGGTGAGAAGATCAAGGGGAACTTGATGGCACTGAAAAACCATAAGGACTTACTTTTCATGGATGAAAGAGAGCAAGGGCTTGTAATCTCTTGCCTTTAAGAATAGGGAAACGGGACCAAGTCTAACAAACACTGAATAATTGCACCTACTGAGGTAAAGTATTTCTGTTCCTGAATTTGTTGCAATCTTGATTCTCCATTATATTGTTTTGGGAAAGGCTTATTTTTAAAAACTTGAGGAAGGCCCAGAAGTTGGAAAAGAACATATGAGAAAGGCTAATTGGAGAAGGAAAGATTCCATGACAGGGCAGGAAAAATGAGTCAGCAGTCCCCCAAAATTGATTTTTTGTTCTTCAGTGGGGTGTGGGTATGTATGAGCGTGTGCGTGTTTTTGAGAGCTCTGAACCTTGCAAAAAAAAAAAAAAAAGTAATGTCTCTGATCTAAAAACTTACAGTACAGAATGTTTTGGTGATTCATTTAGAAGGAAATTCCATTCTGGACCTGTTCAAAGATAATTTCTGTTCATTATTTATAAATTGCAGAGCTAGGTTATGGCATAGAAGGAGCTTAGTACCCTGCTGCTCCAAATCTGAAATGCACAGTAGCGCACAGCATCATGCTCCCTCATGTATAGCATTTTGCTGGCACTGATTCACCATCAGTCTTCATCCAGTCCATTCTCTCACCTAACTGGCTAAAAGGAAAGATGTTTTAAAATTCATTATATGTTTGTGCAGGGGGAGGGGGTTGGATTAGGTTACCTTTGTAGTCCCTTTCAATTCTTACTCTCTTATGTTGATGCAACCAGTTGCTAGTTGTGTACTTGTGTCATGGAATGGAAGTTTCGGTTGCATAGATTCCATGTGTCTGTTCCAGTGATCAGATAATCTAGGACTTGGGTCCTCCACTGTGCCACATCCAGCCAGCCATTCTGTTCCACAGTAGTGGTGGAACTACCATCAAAGCAAAGCAAAAGCAAAGCGTGCTGCTTATATACCGCCCCATAGTGCTTCAAGCACTCTCTGGGTGGTTTACAAGTTAATTATGCAGGCTACACATTGGCCCCCCCAGCGAGCTGGGTACTCATTTTACCGACCTCGGAAGGATAGAAGGCTGAGTCAACCTTGAGCCGGCTACCTGGGATTGAACCCCGGGTCGTGAGCACAGTTTTGGCTGCAGTACAGCAGTCAACCACAGCCTTGGATACCATATCCATATTGCCTAAAGCAGCAGTTCTCAGCCTCTTATTGTTTTGGTCTTCAGTTCCCTGAATCCCTGACCAATGGCCATGCAAAAACAGCTGGGACACCAAAGATGGAAAATGAGTAGCCTGGTGATGTTCAAAAAGTGTAGTTCTTAATAGCCTAAACTTTCTCAGCAACTTTGGAACTTGACTGAATGTGGGAAACCCTTAACACAGCATGTTAAACAAAATATGTGTTTTTTGCTGATTCAGTAAACTGAAAAACAAGGATGCAAGTCATACAGGAGCTATGGTTTAATATGAAGTTTTCTTGATTCTGTGCAGGAGCTGTTGCAATGTTGGCATGGGTTGTAAGCTTTCTGTTGTAAGAGAAAGATTACTCTAAGTCCTAGTGGCTATGAAGAATTCTAATGCCACAAATAAAGGCTGCAGTCCATCCATCCCAGAATTATGCATGCTTGTTACTGGGACATAAGCTCTTGTAATTGTGGACTGGGTGACTGCCAACATCCTTTCTTCAAATTGAAAGGTGGAATTGAAGGGTGTGAACCCCTTAACTTCATTAATCGTCTTTAAGAACCAGCTCTGCAGCAACAGCACAATAGTTATCCTTTGTCATCATTTAATTATTAATAGTTTTTCTCAAATAACAAGATGTAATGTGGACTCAAATATAAAGACTGTGGAGGAAGTTGCTGTAGAAAGGAAATGCAACAAACACAATGTGATGAATTAAAAAACTGCCAGGATATTAAATTGACAAATAAGGACATTACAAGAACCTATGTAACTGTTTTCTCTCTGTCACATAGCTGTGCATGCTTGGGAGAGGAAGGGAAACTGAAAGAAACTTAACTTTATAATATCTGGAATTTAACCCCAAAGGTTCCATGTTTAATCTACCAATGGGGTTTCCTCCATTAAAGATAAAGCTCTCCATAATCCAATTTTCACCCTTGTGTCTCATGCATCTTTCATATGCATTGAAAACTGGTGCTGTCCAGCCAGTTGGATAGAATGTACCATTCTGTACCATTCTGGTCCAGCCAGAATGGTACAATGTTCAAGTTTGAGCTGGAGATGTTTGGGTTAATATTTTGCACTAAAATAGTTGAGCTGGTTGCTTAATTGCTGGAATGTGACGAAGCAGCTTTCAGAGACTGCGTCACAGCAAGTGATTAGTAGAAGTCTAATAAGTTTTGCTTTTGTCTTTGCTCGTCCTGAACAAATGGTGCCTGGACCAGAGCTTTTTACTTAAAATTCCCACCATTGTTCCCACCTTAAATATAGTGCCTGGCCTGGCCCACAGCTCATTAATGTTGTATTTATCTAAGTGAAAGGATCCTGGATATAATAAAACATGCTAAATAATCTCTGTTGCCCAAATATAATGAAAATAAAGCTCAGGAGAGGAGATCTCATAAAATCCAGGTTCTTGGCAGTTTAGAGTGAGTGTAGTCTAAATAGCTACTATAGCAAAGACAAGAGGATAAAGAACACAAAAATATTCACAGTGCAGGATACATGTGTTTCTAGTCTGTGTCTGCAAAACTGGGCCAAATGAGGCTACTGAGTAAACAAAGGAAGTTTATTAGTTCCATGCAGAAATGATATGTTCTCTCTGGGCATAATAGAACACACAATAGGAGCGGGTTAGACTTTAATTATAAGAAAGGAATGGTACAATGTTTTAGTTCAATCCATCATCATTTCCTAGCCTTGAGGCATGTAGGGTTTATTCTTTCTTCTGCATGGGGGGAATTGTATACATAGTTTTTCATTAGCAGGAATAGGAGTCACTTTGCATGTATGAGCTGATTGCACATTGATTAGAAGCGGCAACGCTCTATTGTAGAGTGCTTCTTAAATAAAAATAAACATTGTTTCACTGGTTTTTTTTTGTTTTGCTGAGGCTCATACTGCTATTTTGCTAACCTTGTACAGGGAAAGGCAATCATGTCATATGGTACCCTGTGGAGGTTCCTGCTTTGGACACTGGCATGTGGCCCACATAGTCTTGAGTTGGTCTGATAGTGAGATGATTTCATGCATTGTGTATTCACTAAAGCATATAACACTTTGTGGGCAGTATTTAATTTTTATTGGAGGCTGGACCTAAGACAGATTGGTCTTATGAAAGAGCACCCCTTGAGCCAGGATGACTTGAAATACATAAATAATTAGAAGCTGTTTATAAGCATGCAAGAATGTATATTGTGAAATTGTAACCCATTAGCTCTTTATATTCATTTATGTAAATAAATGCATTGACATAAACATTGGCATCAGGGCAACAGCCCTACTCCCTTCCAGTCTTATATGTGTTTCTTTAGTAACTAAAATAAGCCAGTGTGCATATACTGTTGACTGTGGGTGCAGTTTAACATGGCAGTCTGAGCACATTTGTGCATGATGGTTACACCTCAGGAGTTGATACCATGAAGCCAGTAGGCTGCATGTCAATCCCAGAGACCCAAATGTGGATCTGACCACTGCTGGGGCCCCCCAGCATACCACACTAAGGAATTTTAAAGAAGGTTTTTGAAGAAAAAATGGTCCAAAGTCCTCTTGTATTCTCTGTAAGTGTGGCTGGCAGTTTTGTCATGTTTTTAGGATGCCCCACTAGCCCTAGTCATTGATTCATCAAGCATCCATCATTGTGGAATGATGAACTGCCCACATACCCTCAAACCATCTTCAAGCAGGCCTTGATGAACAGTTTAAATCTCCTCGTAAACAAGGTGCACAGGAGAGGATCATATCCTTGTTCAAGTGTTGGTGGGGGTTTTGCCAGTGAATGGTAGGGTTAAGAAATGGGTGAGGATGGTATGTTTCAATCCCTGCATTGAGGAAAACTTTACAACTAATTCCCTTTCATTAGAACCAAACAACAACTTTTTGTCCAAATGTTTTAGTGTAGCTCAAAATGTATCAGACTTTTTATATGTTTTCATTGTGGAACTTAGATTTTTTTTTCAATATCAGTATTTGCTTTAAGCCATGCTCTGAAGGTTTATAAACACCAGTATTGCTAAAAAGAATAAAATAAAAGGAATGGAATGGAAAGGAAAGGAAAAAATGAAAATGAAACAAACCAACCAGAAGTGGAAGTGGCCAAAAGTGCACTTCAGATTTTTTAAAATGGATATTTTCCAGTGTGAAAAAACTGTAAAGAAATTCCATTACCTGTTTAAAAAGAGAAACCATACCCCCCCCCCCCCCCGGAAAGGCCTGTATTTTTAGGTAGTGGGGAATGGGAGAAAGGTGAGGCCAAAAAAATAGCCTTGGCAGCCACACTTGACCCATCTATGCTTTAAGCCAGTCTCTCTCTTTCTGGGTGCTATTTCAGTTAGTGAAGTTAGCTATCATCATGTCATATTTCCACCTGTCTCTTGCTGTGTGGATTAGTTGTTCTTTATTAAGGCCCAGTTAGTCTCTGATATTAAGCTTCCAAGAAATCTGCCTTCTACCTCTTCCATGTTTAGTCTCAATCTTCCCTTCAGTGATGTATTCCAGTATATTTATCATGATGAATTATGAGTTCAAGATATGAGAACTAATGTTTTTTAATTTAAATCAACACTATTTCTTTTTGCTTTTCTAACTGATGAAGTACCTCATTGTCACGATCCCCACGTGGCTCCTGCTTGTTTCACCAAACTAACAGCTCACGCTACGTGCCCTTCAGCTGCCACCAGTTGATTTCATCAACAACACCTATTATTAATAATCGAGGTCCAGGCCATATGTTATTTTAAAAGAATCAAATAGAAACTGTTTATTGTTACAGATGTTGATAGAATAAGCAATGTTGTTAACTCTTAAACAAACATTCTCCTTTATCCCTCTCAACCACCATTCTCCCGCCCAAACTCCAAAACTTTCTCAACTCTCAATCTTCTCATCTCTCTAAAAACTCCCTATCTATCTCCCCCTCCTTCTGAGTCTCTTATATCTAGTGACTCTGCCCCTCCAGCACTCCCATTGGTCTATGCAGATAGCATATGAATATGCATGAGCTGGGCAGACGCCACACTCTTCATTCTTTATCGGTCTATAGGATTCGAAGAATTATTCTGTATGTCCACATTTCAAAAGCATTTGTTCTGTTGAGCATCTCCTTAATAGACTAAATCTTACATCCACATCGGAGGGTTGACCATCTGTAACCAGATGTGACATACTCAGTCTCAAATATATTTTAAGCTGTTTGTTACACATTTTCTTCAGCTTTCTAAAAGTAATAATAATAATAATGATAATAATGATAATAATAATAATACGCCACATTTCTCCCAACAAGGGACTCAAAGCAGCTCACAACATTAAAATTCGCACAATTAAAAACACAATAAGTTAAATATTAAAAGATAAATTAAACAATATATGATTTAAAATACAATTAAAAGATTAAAACATGAAAAAGATTAAAATTATCTGCTAAAATAGGGCTCAGGGATTCAGTTATAATTGTTAAAAGCCTGCCTGAAGAGATGGGTCTTTAGCTTTTTTCGAAAGGATGAAAGGGAAGGGGCCATCCTGATTTCCCGAGGAAGAGAGTACCATAACCTGGGAGTTGCCACAGAGAAGGCCCTCTCCCATGTCCCCATCAGCTGTGCTTGTGCTGGCAGTGGTACTGAGAGGAGGGCCTCCTCTGCTGATCTTAATCACCAAGAAGACGCATATAGGGAGATACGGTCCTTCAGGTAGCCTGGACTCAAGCTGTATAGGGCTTTATATGTAATGACCAACACTTTGAATTGGGCCCGGAAACGGACTGGTAGCCAGTGCATTTCTTGTAACAGGTGCATTATATGCTCTCTGTAGCTGGCCCCAGTCAGTAGTCTGGGTGCAGAGTTTTGCACCAGCTGAAGTTTCTGAACCGTCTTCAAAGGCAGCCCCACATAGAGCGCGTTACAGTAATCCAAACAGGATGTAACTAAGGCATGTGTCACTGTAGCCAAATCCGACATCTCCTTTCCATATTATAGAATTTTTATTCTTTAAATTTAAATTCTTAAATTAAATTAAAGTTTATTCTTTAAATTTGCCAGATAAAACTCAACTATATGAAATTATAATGGGTTTCTTAACTAGCTAGGTGGGTAACAGACTGCAATGCAAGTGGGTCACAGGCAGTCCTTTCTTAAGAGATTTCTAGCTCACAATGCAAGTGAAATTTGGTCTGGCAGACTTTGTTTGGGAAAGAAAGGTTCTGACTACTGAAAATGAATTGTAAGTCTTGGGTGAGGAATGGTATCTGTACCGTGATATGATCTATCTTGCTACTGTTAACCTCTAAATTCTCTAATTTTTAAGGGTTCAGAGCTTCTGATAATGAATGTTACGATTGCATCCATTAGGTATTTGTAGGAAAGGTTCCTCAGATGTGCTTGGTGGTAAATGAAAACAAGCACTAAGAAAATGGATTTACCTCCTTGTCTTGCAGCAGATTTAGGGCTTTGTAACAGTTTTCAATTTATTTCCAGTTACTGTTTAAAAAAAATTATAGATTAACATATTTAACTGAATGTTAATAGTCAACACAAATGAATTCAGTTACTGGTTGGTCTTGCTAATCTGAAAGAATGGAATTTTAAAATTAGACTACCCTTGTGTTGCTTTCCATTCAAGTTCTTATCTACTTTCTCCTGCACATTCATTAATATTTGTATAAAATAGTGTATTCATATGAGACCTGTTCAGGCATTACAGAATTCAGTTTCCTGAGGAAGATTAGATGTGAGAAGCTAGCCCCATCATTTTTTCATTATGAAGACATAAGTGCTCATTTGGAGAAGTGACTTGGAAGTTGGCAAGGCTCAGTGCTCCCCTTTAAGTATGTTCAGGAAATTGGCGTTTGTATTGCCTAGAGGGCTTTGGTGCTACTGTGTACCACCTCTCTATTACATAGGGTGTTTTTTTTCAAATGTTAAAAAAACCTAATTAAATCCAAGGACAGTTTGAGTAGCGTGATTATCACCACTTTGTGATATTTCCCTGACTGCTGATGAAGCACCATTGATCTTTAGAACTCATAAATAGTAGGCAAGATTGAGCATAGGTTACTGTGGGAAAGGGAAGGGATCTCAGAATTTGGTAAATATTCAAAATAGGGATTATTTATTCAAAGGAAGCCAAGATTCCACTTTAAAAAAGAATCCTCCTACAGAATGTATACTTCAAAATCAGTGAAAGCAGACTTATTCCAGTTTGTAGCTACACTAATTCTAATATTGGAAACATGTAAAGGGGAGATTATTTCAGGATTCTTGTTCGTATCAATCAGCATTCTAGTTTGGAAGTCCCTGCTCCCAAGGGTGGGGCTTGGGGAGGGGCTGCCTCAGAGCCCTTTGTATAGTGGATGAGGAATCACTACTTGGCCCAAGGGGTAGGAATTCTACCTCCTTTTCTTTACGTATTAGTTTGAACATGATAGTGTGTGAAAAGGCTATAAGGTTTGCTAGAACATACTGTAGTTAACTTAGAGGAGGGAAAGTGTATGGTACTCTGAACTGAGGGACTTGTCGCCTTTTTGTATAAGAATACCTTTTGACAAAGAATTAAGGGGGAAAACCTCCTGTGTGCCATCAATATTTTCTGTTAATTGATACTTGTAATTTTAATGTATGTTTATACTTTATAACAGATTTATGTTATGAACGTTCATAAGTATTTTCTTTTTTTCTAAACTGGCCCTGTTTTAACTGCAGGTGGTTCTGTGAAGGGAAAGAACTACAAAATTCTCCAGATATTCAGATCTGTTCTGCAAGTGGAGGACTCCTTAAATTGATCATAGCAGAAGCATTTGAGGACGATACAGGGCGCTACTGTTGCCTGGCTTCAAATACCCTTGGCTCTGATTCTACTTCAGCAGAATTATTTGTTGAAGGTAAGAAAGTATAGCTACATATGTATAGATGGGAAATGAAGGAGCAGAATATCATACATTGGAATTCTTGCTTCCAGGAGATTTATAGCTATGTTCCTGACTTTGTGCAAGTACTAGGATACAATGCCTGTGTTTGTGTGTACCTACATAGGGTATCTGGAATGACAGCCTATTGTGCTACTTCTAATTCTGTCTAACTTAAATTGTCTGGGGTTTTTTTGTTCATCACTTCTGTAAAACTCCAATGTCTGGAGCAAACACTTTAAAGAGTTGAAATGGTTCTGTAAATCTTAAATCTTAAATGGAATGATTGTCAAGTTTGTAAGCATAGAAAGTATTGCTCTTATTAAAATGTTGTTTTGATGTGTTCACATATCCAGAACAGTGTTTACCGTATCTAAATATGCTGTTTTCTACTCATCACAGGTGCCAGCTCCTCAGACTCTGACAGTGACATTTCCAGATCAAAATCTGGAGCCATGCCACAGTACGTTTACATAGCAAAACCAATTTATATATTGTGTTTCTAGGACACTCTGGAAAGATAATTGCAAAGTTGTTCTGCTTCACCTGTTCCTCCTGGGGGGACTCCATGGGGACACAGCAGAGACTATCCAAGGTTAATTAACAATCAGGTTATGTTATAACACAGTATTGAACCCTGAACATGAGGCACTGTGGGTATGGATTCTCATTCAGAGTTTCCTTTTAGAAAGTCTGTCCTGGGTGGGCTTTCAAATTCAGAGTGGATTTGTGTTAAGGGAATATTTAAGCAGTCTTTCAACCAGTTGTGTCTGCGTTGTTTTTGCTATTTGTTTTCACTTTTGTCTTAAGTCTGTCATTCTGCTAGATCTGAAATAGAGACACACCAACTTGCAAGCATATAGTGAGAGGTAAGAATGAGATTTTCAGACTTCCAAGATTCCCAGGCCCATAATTTGGCAGGAACCTACAGACAGAATTATGGGACCAGTAGGAGGTAGAGCAACCCCCTCACCTCCATGCTGTTCCCTCACCACATCTTTGAACTGTGAAAAAGAATGCCTTGCTATACCATGGAAGTTGTGAGGATTCCCTGTGACTCAGAGGGGTGCACAGGGGAATGAGTTCCAATTGAGGTTACTTCCATATAAAGTGCAATAGCCAAATTATGGGTCTGGGAGTCCTTGAATTCTGTACATCCCACACATAGTGAGAGTTAAAGGTTTATCCCCTTTATTTCCTTTTTATAGCTGAATGTATATGTATTAAGATGAGTTATACCAAATTCTTATGGCAATAGCTGTGCCACCTGTGTGAACAGGAGCTGTAGTCCAACATATTTGGAAGCCAGAGATGTCTGGAATAGGTTTTTTAATCTGTGAATCCACTCAATTAAGAGCCTGTAGGCGGAAAGCTAACTTTTTTTTTGTCTTTTTCTTTTTTTTAACTGAATATTTTGTCAGGGCCCAGAAGAAAAGTACTTCTGTTTCTTTAACAATAGGACCTTCTGCTCCAAAGGCTGGGATCACAACAGCAGTAATCCAACCTATCTCTGTGCCTAATCCACAGGTATGTAGATGTCACATTTTATGGCATCAAAAGTTTCCTCATGTTCTCAGAATTACATGTCAAATTAATATACTGTACAAATAAAATGAAGTACATTCTTTCCATGTTGGGTGCTTAAGTGCTGCTGAACTATACCACTAGAGTTCTCTAGCAGAGAATTCTAAATACTGTGTTGTCATTATGTGGTGTAAAGTTGCATATGATTTTTTTAAGATATACGAGGTCTGTAAGGAATAGTTTTATCAGTGTCACCCTCCTAGTGAGTTTCCATGGCTAAACGGGGTTGTAGCCCAGGTCTCTGGAGTCCTCTTCAGTCACTCTATCCACTACATCACCAAATACCTCACCAATATCTCCTACAACTATGTGAGATAGAACCATGACAGTTAAAGTGATATCAAACTGCTATAATTGTGTAGTGTAGATACATTCTTACTCCTACATAAGCATGCAAAAGATTGCAGCGTAAAGAGGTGGTGTGGGTCCCAGAGTCCTTGAAGAGGTTTATAGTCTGTTTTTTTCTGGACAGTGAGTTCAGTTCACTGGCTCTGCCATGGAAACTCACTGGGCGGGGTAGGTGGAACTCATAAAACCACTTCTTAAATATCTAATTTACCTTGAAAGTCCTATTAAGATTGCTATAAGTCAGTTCTGATTTGATGTCACATAACTTTTCTGGACAAGTCCTCTCCAGATCTATTCCATCAGGACAGATGTAGGTCAGTCTTAAATTCTTCATACATGAGCAATAAAGTATGCATAATAACAATAACATCACTATAAGCTACAGCTGTTGGCTGAAAAACAAGATGCTGCACTTTCATTAATTTTCCGAAATGTTAAATGTTTATCCTCCAAAATCCTCTTGCATGCCATAGAGTTCTCCCTATAATACCAAACCGAACCTTTCTGTCTTGTCTCAGTCTACTTTTCCACAGACAAATGGCCAGCACTATTCATTCCCCACCTCTTACCCCTAGGCTACAAAGGTTTGCATATTGCATATTGATATGTGCTTCTGAGTTAAGTGGAATACAGATGGAGCAATCCGAGGCCTTCACACACAGCCACTTGCAGTTTTATCCCTTTTGCCTTAGTAATGGTGGCACTTCCTGAGTTATTTCAGTAATTTGTGTGGAGTGGGATGGGATTACCATAAACTGCACAGCACTGCATAAAAGGCCCAGTAACCTCCAGGGACACTATATTCTGGTGACTTTACCCCTCCTCACAAGCTTGCCTGTTAGTGGCTTTCATTCCCTTCAGTTTCTGGTATGTATGTATACAGTACTGAATACATTCCTGCATGTATTCCTCTGGGTGTGTATTCTTCCATACTGTTTTCTGATGTGCTTTTCTTCATTGTCATTCCCACTTAAAAGTTATTTCCTCCACAAAGCCTGTCCAGATTGTAATTTTTCTGCCCAGTACTTCTTGAGTCTCGGTGCTTCAAGTGCTTCATGCAGTACTTGGAGGCTCATTAGCAACATTGGAATGGCAGTGGCATATGCCTTTTCTCACAATTTTGATCATGTCCAAAGTTTCAGACTCCTTTCTCGAAGCAATATTTGTCTTCCTGTCACTAAAAGACAGTACCCTGGTGTACATGGGAACTTTTGATATCTGGAGAGAAGCACATGATGTAGCCCCTCCTGTCTTGCCATGATAATGCCAGTAGAGTCATCAAGGCCTGATATTTATTATTATTATTTATTTCAATTTGTCTCTGATATGTCCCTCTTACCAGAAATCTTACCATTTGTATTTGTACAGTACTCAACACACTATTGCTATGGGGTGTTAAATAGCAGTATCTACAATCAATTAAGTTGTTAAATTTCAGAGTGCAAAGTCAATACCTTTCATAGGTTTCATTGCAAGGCTGCTCCAAATACATTCAGTTTTACTTAACATTGTTACCGCAAATTGCCAACATTGAAGAAAAATCCAGAAGGGAATTTTGCATGTGGAACACAAATAATAATAATAACAACAATGATGGTGATGATGTGCCATCAAGTCAATCCTGATTTATAGCAACCCGTTTCAGGGTTTTCCAGGTAAAGAATACAGAGGAGTGATTTACCATTCCCTTCTTCTACAGGCACCGTGGGACTGTGTAGTTTGCCCAAGGCTACACAGGCTAGCTCCACTCATAGAAGGCATAGTGGGAAATTGAACTCCCATCCTCTGGCTCTGCAATCAGATGCCTAACTCATTGAGCTATCCAGCCAAAAACAAATTAAAATAGGTTGACTAGAATAGAAGGTACATTTTATTGTGCTGGTGCTCAGTATGTTGGCCACCACGTAGTTGGACTGTATCTTCCACCAGCCTTAGCTGGCATAGCCCACAGTGAGAGCTGATGGGAGTTTCACGTAGCAAAATACAAGGATGGCCACACAATCCCCATCAGTAATTTATTGGTAGATATACATATAGGTGAGTTAGACAGTATTGTTGCAGGCATTTTATATCTCTAAAGGTACTGATATGTTTTGCAAATGTTGGTTTTAACTATTTTCCAGGTCCAAAGTCCTACTTCATACCTCTGCAGATTAGATGGATCAAAACCTAGCCATGCTGCACCTATTTTTACAAAGGTTTGATTTGTTCACTTGGAATTCTAGCTCTCTTCTGATTTATCCTGATACTACTGAGGATTTCTTAAAGTACATGAATAATTTACATTTGCCAAAAGTGTCAGATTGGTATGAATTCTTTTTTTGTATACATAGGAATGGGGTTTAAGAATACATAGACTGCAGTAATTACTCTCTATCACATTATGTAAGAGTCAGCATTAAAACACTCATTTCTCTTTCATCAGCCATCATACTGAAGTATCACTATGAATATTTTCTAATCTTTTTCAGTTTTCCAGCTGATTATTTTGACATGCTTTTAAAAAAGGAAAATGATAGTAACAGCAAACAGTTGCACCCTAACAAATGCTTCTGAGGTTCAAACATCAATTTGTTGGTAGATGGGCACCATGCTATTAAAAATGAGTTCCTTTTTCTTCATTTCTTAATATTCGATCAAAAGAAGAATTCTTTTCCGGTGGACATAGCTCTGATTCTGAGTTAGCATATGATCCAATAAAATAGCACTTCAGAAAATTTACCCCTTTCTATAACTCCCCTAGTCAGTTTGCTTCAGCATGTCAGTTTTTCTCTTTTGACACTTTGCAAAAACAACCTCCTGTTGCAGGAGTGGACAACTTCCAGAGATCCTGGGGCTATGCACACCCCCTTTTGCATCCTCCCCACTCCTAATATTTTACTTTCTTTTTTAAAAAAAATCCCTTTGCACTTCCTGTGGCAAAAAAATGTAAAATATAAAATAATAATAATGGAGAGGTTGGGGGGCCTAGGGTTTTCATGGCACCAAAAACATGGCAGGATTGCCTCATGAGCACCCTTGAGGCCCCCACCTCCCATTATTATTAGGGATAAGAGGACTTTTTGAGGGTTTATTTTATACATGAAAACATTTTAGAGATGTTGTGGGGGTATGGGGGGTGCAGAGGGGCAGCATCTGAGCCACAGAGAGCATGTAGCCCACAGGCTACACTTTGCCAACTCTACTCTTTTGTATGATTCCCTTTTATCTTCCAATACCTCTCAGTTTCTCATCCAATGGCTGTAAATAGAAGCTGAAATGTTCTAATGAATTCATGTGGGACACATCTAAAATACAGAAAAGACTGAGATTAATGGTCTGCTGTTGTTTATGAGATACAGACCAGCATAAACCTAAAACTCTATAACTGGTGTGCATGATCCTTCCAGCTTAGCCTCAGATATAACCAGGCTATGTACTTGATTGTGCACTCAGCTATATGCTTGGTCTTATGACAGATGGTCAAAAAACTGCAAAGGAAAAACACTTGCACAGTTTCCCCTTACATGTTCTAGATTCTGACCAGTATCAAAGGTTTCGAAATATTGGAACTATTCCACCACATTTAAACAAAAAAAACCCAAGCCGTGTTTGGTAGAGATTGGAGATGGGCACAAACTGCCGATTAGGTGCTGTTCATTTGCTGGCTAAACAGCTGATGTGTGGTTTGGTGCCCTGCCCCCTCTGGCAGGCACCCACTTCATCATGAATGAAGGAGAGGATTCTTATTTTCCAAAAATTGCCACCACTGGTAAAGTAATTAATTTCCAAAAAAATTGTGTCATAAGCCTTAAGTGGTGTAATATCTGGGAACTGGATTTTAGTCACTGAATCATTATCGTCACTGTCAAATGCATGATAAAGACTTGCACTTCCAGCCTAATCAAGAAGACCAGGGCACAATCCTCTTGGTAGTTGTCTTGTGCAAATGCTAATGAAGTTAATATCACTGTTGTGCAGCTTTCACAGTATTTCCCAACCTGGGAGTCCTGACCCCCAAGGGGGTCACAAAGTGCTTTGAGGGGGCTCACAGTTTGCCTTTTATGTGTTGTAATTTCTTCCTTGACCTTTTGGAGCCAGTTAGCAAGTATGTGTATGTATGAGAGACAGGAGAAAGAAGCCTCTACTTTCTGAGAAGGGATGAGTTTACCACATTGAAAATGCCTTTTTATGCAAACATGGCAGTGGGGGGTTGTAGGTTACTTAGCTATCATAAAAGGGGGCACAACTCAAAAAACGTTGGGAACCACTGCTGTAGTTGGTGGATGTAGCCAAAGTCTCATCGTAACTTTCATTGCACACGTATGATGCCTAAGTTGGCATGAAGCTTACTGAAAGCTGTGTTGGCCTGCTGAAAGCTAACATATCAAAAAATGAGTAAAAATGTGCCTTGTAGATTAGAGAAGGACTCTTCTGCTGAGAGCATAGATGTAATTTCAGAATTAGTTTTATGCCACCATTTAAGTAAAAAAAAACATTAGGGAAAAGGAGTGTGCATTATTGTTCTTAGACAGTTACATAGTTGTTTACATATGTTCAGATAATGCGTGTGTGTTGAAATAATTTGTTTGCTTGAACTTCCAGGAGCTACAAAATTCAACAGCAACTGAAGGACAAGTAGTTGTTCTTGAGTGCAGGGTGAGGGGAGCTCCTCCGGTACATGTCCTTTGGTTTCGGCAAGGGGTTGAAATTCAAGATTCCCCAGACTTCCGAATTCTTCAAAAAAGTAAGTGACAGACCAGCTCTTCGTTTATATATCCTTGCAATATAAAGACAGAACTGGGAATATATACTGTGATATATATTTTTAATATACTGTAAAGTATTTTGTACTTTATATAGAGATTTTAAGTTGTTGCTAATTTTTATTTGCATTATATAAAGTATTTTATTATTTGATTGTTGTGTTTGTTATATATGTATTGGTATTGTGATGTGGGGTGTTCTAGTTGTTTTCAGATAGAAGACCAACATATAAATTGAAATTATAAATAACAAACTTAAAAAATCAAATCAAATACTATATTGCCATGACTTCGTGCTCAAGTGATGAGCAGATACCTCTGTTGAGTGACCACTGATCTTGTTCTCTAATAATACTAATCCATACACACACACATATGTGTGTGTGTGTATGGATTAGTATTGTTGTGTAGTATTAGTATTGTTATATGTGTGTGTGTGTGTGTGTGTGTGCGTGCTTTTTATGCTTTTTAATGAATTTTGTTCTTTTCCTTTCTATTCACTCTCCCCTGTTCTCCATCTGGGTGATGGGATAAACAGAGCCCCGGTCTGCAGCTGAACCTGGTAAGCATCATGTGAAAGAATATTCTTTTTGTTCACTTACTCTTTGCGTTTGCATTGAAGCTAAATAGTGTAAGGTTTCTGCAAAGGAATGGTAACACTAGACCCCCTAGGAGCCAGTTGATTCTTTTATCACAAACTGCAGACCCTGCTACCCTGTGTTTATGTTACTTACGTGGTATGGCAGCAAATTTTATCCTGCCCAGTGTGGGCTATCCCAATGGATAGACTTCTTTAATTTTCAGAAAATGATTTTCTTAATTAATTTACAAGTTGCTTAATCTCTTCACACTTACATCGATGAAAATTTATGGTGTTTTTAGAGGCCAGCGTTTATCTCCTTAGATACCTTATAACTCAGGTAGAGCCATCTTTTAAAAAACAACCCAACATTCCTAGTTCAGCTTTTTTCCTCGTAAGATTTTAGAATGAAGTATCTACCACAGAGATGGGCAAAGTTCATAACCCAAAGGCTGTTTTCATGCCACCCAACTCTGTCATACTCCCCTGCCTCCACTCATAGTCTTCCCAAGAAAAAAAGTGTGGATTGCTGTGTCTGGAAGTCTCTGAGAGCAGTGATTCATCATTTAAATAGGTTGCAGCCTTCTCCCTTGCAGCACTTAACAAAAGAACAATACTTTTAGGGTTTTTGTAGGGATTATATCTAGGATCCTCAGTGTGGTGTCACGGTTAGAGTTATGGACTAGGACTCAGGAGGCCTGGGTCTGAATCCCCATTCAGCCATTCTATGATTCAAATATTTTAGTTTCTCTTTTTTAAATCTCTGTTGTAGTGATTAATTTATGTGGCTAATTTCCAGACTACTGTGACAGTTTCTCAGTAGGTTTTCGCTCAGAAGCTTAAAATTTGCAAGCTAGACTAAACTTTGTGTTCTATGTGTCTGTTATTAATACATTTCTTGATTAGTATGGCTAATGAAAATTATTTTCTTACATGGGCACTCTCATTTCCACTCCCAAGGACTTTTAAAATAATGTATTCATGTCAACCTCAAAATTACCTATCAAGACAATGAGATGTTTCTAGCTGGCTGTCTTCCTTTCCTTGTTGAGCTGCTCCATTTCATTTAAACCCCTATCCACCCAAATGTTAAGTATTTCCATTTAGTCCTCTTCAGCATTGGAGGGGGAGGGTCTCCTTGATGTGGGACATCCTCTCTGAGCAACTTGGAACCCTAACTTTTCAGGGTCCCCAGTTGCATTGATAGGTTAATTGGATAGCTGAGCAAATTGAAGCACCTGGTTGCCTCAGGAGTTAAATTTACCACTGTTTCTGTCAGACGTAGAGCCAGTCTGTGTGGCCTTGTGTAAGCTGCACAGTCACAGACTGTTAGAGCACTTCTGAGTGCTTCATACCTTGAAAATCCTGAGAAGGGTCACTGTGAATTAGAATTGACTTGACAGCACACAGTTATTATAATTGCATCAAGATCCTTCACTTATAGTAGAGGTGCCCTTCCTTGTGTTCTCATTCCTCACAAATGGAGAGTAACAACAGAGGGGACAGGGCTGGCACTTTCCCTTCTCCTCACATATTCAGATTGACACTTCTGGAATGCTAGAATAGATTTTATGTCTGCAAGCATCTCTTGTCGTGAAGTTACCAGTGGACTTTGTTTGGGAGGGATCATTTCAAAACATTGAGAAAACAGTGGAGGGCAGGGTGTTACTTGTCACCCCTTCTCACTTGTCAAATGAACACAGTGCCCTAACAATGGAATATGTTTATAGTGGTTTAACAAGGAACAAGAAGGAGCTTGAGAAGCAAATGATGAAATAGTGGTGGTGGTGCCCAGCAAATTGAGAGGTGATAGTAGAGGCAATTAGTGTGTTTCAGAATCTCTGTATTCCTCAGAAGAGCAGAAGCTTTTAGAGTTTGTGGCAGAACATATGACATAATGTTAGCAACTCTTAGCTGGTAGCTCAGTCATTGTGATGCTTGCTGCCAAATGTCAGTATGTGGTAATGATGGTAGAGATACCAGGTGGTTCAGAGATGAGGGTAAACTGGCTCATCTCCCAGAATTTGCCTTCCAAATAAGGGCTTCAAAGGAATGACAAACCAGTTCAAAATGTGAATGCTTAAAGTGGTGTTACATTTCGTTTGCTGTGTTGCATTTTCCAGAATTTCAAAAAGGTACCTTTTGGACTACAACTTCCAGAATTCTTAGCCAGGATGGCTGCTGCAGTTTTTTTAATCTTTATTCCTCAAGTACTTTCTTTATAGTGTGCACTTTTAAAAAATACTGGTGTAATAAATATTTATTTATTTATTTATTATTTGAATTTATATCCCGCACCATCTGGCAACCAGGCCACTCTGGGCGGCTAACAACAATATAAGGAGAAAAAAAAACCTTAAAAACACAATAAAAATAAGTTAATACATAGCAAATCAGAAATCCGGGAAAGCCCGGCGGAAGAGCCAGGTCTTCAGTGCTCTTTTGAATCTGTCCAGCGAGGGTGCCAGACAAATCTCAGTCAGCAGGTTGTTCCATAGGACAGCACTTATCTGTTCATCTGCTAATCCCCAGAAATAAATAAATAAATAAAGCAATAGTTGCTGCAGCTAACAGCTCAGGCTCTTTGGGGTCAAGAGAAGAAAAGAACGTGCTTTGTGGATTTCAGGAAGCAGAGTTATTCTGAAACAGGTTTTTCTTGTCATTGCAAAGTTGAATCTGCTTAATGTATTTTACACTCCTTTCTCTGTCTAGACGGAAATCAGCCTGTGTCACAAATCTCTTCAAACTGTTTTGAGAATTAATAGCCAGTCAAATTACTTAAGGCCAACATCACAGTTTGTCAAATTACCTGCTCAGTACTACGTTATTTTGACATTTTGACTTTATGCTGATTGACTCCTTCAGAGATCAGTCTGTTTTTAGGAAGAGGGAAAGAAACCTGTAGAATCATTTGCCAGCTGTTGATGCTTTAGCCATTACTCAGCTGTCTGGAAGCAGCCACAAAGGATATTGGATTTCTCTAAAACAATTGCCTACTGGTACATAAAAATACTATACTTTGGATTTCTCTTGCCCTCATTTTTTTCTTGGTTTGTGATTAGGGAATTGCTAAACATAAAATCTTCACAATACATTTGAACTCACTGGGCATACATGTAGAAAAACCCTTTCTGAATGTTGTTTTTGGAAGATATTTCTGTTTGGGGGACATAGATTGTAAAGCATTGTATTATGCTATATTAAGCTGTGTTCCATTATGTAGGAAATGAGTCTGAAGCAATGTAAGACCCATAACATGAACAACATTTGGAAAAAAAATACTTATTTGGACTACAAGAATCCTCCAGACAGTTAAAATCCATGCTATCTGGAGGATTCTGGCTGTTAGCAGTGCAGGAAATAACTTTTCCAAACTCTATCTTATAATGTAAAATGTGCTCTTCTTTCTTTTAATGATAGCAATCGTCTAGGTTTTGCTTAGTTCTGACATTATCATCACCAATCAGGAAGGAAGAAATTCTGGAATGGGGTGCATGCCAAGATGATATGAGGAGCCGTCTTGTAGCTCCTCCTTTGCCAGTTCTACTCTGTTTTTTAGTAAGAGCTGTTCTCATGTGGCCCAGGACTTGATATTTTAGAAAAGAGCCAAGCCTAAATTATTCCTGTGCTACACAGGTTACACGAGAAAGGAGACTACAGATAAATCAGATCAATAGACAAATATGAAATGCCACCAGAGCATAGAAAAATTACTTTCTGAACTAGACTTCTCAGAATTCTCTACCCAGCATGCTGGCGTGGAGATTCTGGGAGCTGTACTTTGAAAAATAACTTCTCCAAGCTCTGAGTTGTCTTTGAATGGCTGTATTTGATGTTCATGAGTGTTAAGAAAGAGGAGCTAGTTACAGAATAGCACAAGCTAATGTAATGCAATGGAAACCTTATTGCAGAACGAACGGAAAGAAAATAATCCGTCTCCATAGTATTTTGATCAAAGGTGACAGACTAGAGGACAGGAGTAAATCAATTCAGCTTCTTAAATTTATTGTTCAGAAAAAGGCCAAGGAAAGCAAAGTAATGTTGGTAGATCAGTGGCAATGCAAATCTTCTGTTACTGTTTCATCCTGATTATCGGCACTTTTCCTTTCTTTCTTTTAACCACTGTATTTTTTCTGCCTGTTCTCTTTTCCATGAACTGTTATTTCTGCCGACTAATCTTTGTTTCTTTGGCTGCTTAAGAAAAAGCAGTCAAACTATAGTTCTGGGTCTTTCCTCCAGGAAGGGGAATAGTTCAGTTGATGGGTGAGGCCGAAGGACACGGTTGCTGCTCCATAAAGGAATCAGAACACACAAGATAGCTTGGACAGCTGATCCAGCATTTTCAGATAACCAAAGAGCAAAGCCTTGTCAGAAACTGGGTGCTGAGGAATAAAGCTGGAAATGTCTATAGATAAATTTCTGAAACTGCAAGTTTTTCCTTTCCCAATAAAAGGAAACATTTCATAGTTCCCTTGCTTTTTCTGGGTCAGCTAGAGTAGCAAGCTCTACAGTTGCTACTTCACATTGAATTCTTATTCAGTGATTTCATGAAATCAGAGAAATGTAGCTCCCTGATCAAATTCTTTCGTCTTTATAAAATTGCCATCAAAAAACTCCTACTTTGGCTTAGGGACAAGGTTGTAAAAACACTTCTTCTCAGTGCAGTAAAGCCCAATCTGTACCAAGTGGGCTTTGTCATTTGTGTTTGGCAGACAAGCTGATCCTCTCGTGGGCCTTTCCCATTGCTGCCTCTGCACACGGGAGCTATACTCTCCAGCTGTGCTGAGCTGCTGGTATCAATTACTGACCCTGAATGCATTAGGCACCCTTTTTTTCCATTGATCAGCAACCTGGCAGGGGAACAAATAACATATCTATCGTGCTTATGCGGTTGTATCATTCACATGAGCCAGGAACAACAAACAGCATCATGGACAAGTGGATTCTAGACAGCTATGGCTTGTGCATGAAGGACATTAGTTGTGTATGTAGTACCCAAGCTTCTCTGTAATGAGTAAAATGTGTCTTTACGCACAAGAATGTTACCTGCTGCTTTGTTCTACTACTTGTCTTCAAGGCTTAGAAAAGTTTCTTTTTTGGATTTCACCTCCTGTAATCCATCAGCTAGCACAGTATGTTCACGGAGGGGCTGAGGAGTTGTAGTCCAAAATACAAACTTTTCCAAATTCTGTAACGTGGTGACATCATGTCATGCATACTCTCTTCCCCCTCCTAGTAGTGGCCAATGACACAAATGCTTCCAGCAATGTATACATTTTCCCTTTGTTCCTGTAGGAATCTATCCGCAAAATGAAGTTGTTTGTGTGGCTAGGCAGCTAGTAAATTACAGCCATAATTACTTTGATTGCTTAGTTTGAAGTGTCAGCAAGTTTTCTTTCATTACTTAAGTTACAGCGTCTTAAAGTAGAAATACAAGTGTGGTGCAAGAGTGATCTGATACCATCTTTTGTTTTACTTGGGACTCTTTGAGAAACCTCAGACAGCCCATGATCTGTAAGGAAATCTTTATTTTTTTTCCTCTGCCCTAAAACTACTTTACTAATGTACTGTATCTTTTACTGAATGTTTTGTTATAGAAAGCCTTACTGATATGCTATGAAAGGGACAGGCTTAGATGTAGAATACAACTAGAAATAATCATCCAGTTCTGGACATTATTCCCAGAATTTATAAACTGTTTTCCTTCATTGAATAACATTACTTTTAGCTCAAATGCTGTTGAATTGATGATTATTGCGGCCTTGAAAGTGAGTAGACAGTAAACACAGCCACCTAAATCACAGCTTTTTCAGCTGCATTACCCATTGTGGGAATTACCTCCCTTTCAAGACTGACACCAACATTACCTTTATTTCTACAGCAGTTAAAACTTGCCTATTCCCTCAGGCATTCAGTACCTGTAGTTCAGCTGATGGGAGATCGCAGCTTATTTTCTAGTCTGTTGGATTGCTAGCTTTTGTTTTGTTTGTATTATTCAATTCATATTTTTCAAAAAGTTCTTGAAATAAATTGTTTTAAGTTTTTGGAACAATTGGTGGAAGAAACATCAATAATTTAAGATATGCAGGAAGCAGCAATGACTTGAAATGACTATTAGGGAAAGTGGAAGAAGAAAGTGCCAAAGCAGGACTGCAGTTGAACATGAAGAAGACAAAAACCATGACTATAGAAGGGCCACACAACTTGAACATTGACAATGAAGAAATTGAAATAGTGAAAGATTTTGTATACGTTGGTTCAAACATCAATCCTAATGGAGACTGCAGCCAAGAAATCAGAAGACTGAGACTAGAAAGGGCAACAGTGAAGGAATTAGGAAAGATCGTCAAGTGTAAGGATTATAGGTGGAAACAAAATAAAAATAAAGAGTAAAAAAAGACAAAAACATTGTGGCACCTTAAAGACTTAACTTTTATATTTTTTTTAATGTGAGCTGTTGTGGACAAGTCCACTTCTTCATATATAAGAGCTATAAGAATGTGTCACTGGAGATCAAGACCAAGATCATCCACACTCTTGTATTTCTGATTACTATGTATGTGTGTAAAAGCTGGACAGTTAAGAAAGCTAACAGGAAAAAAAATGATTTGTTTGAACTATGGTGCTGGAGGAGAGCTTTGTGGACTGCCAAAAAGATGAACAAGTGAGTCCTAGATCAAATCAAACCTGAACTACCTCTGGAAGCAAAAATATTGAAGTTGAGGCTATCCTACTTTGGGCACTTCATGAGAAGACAGCATTCTCTGAAAAAGGTAATCATAGAATCATAGAAAAGTGAAGTTGGAAGGGGCCTACAAGGCCATCAAGTCCAACCCCCTGATCAATGCAGGAATACAAGGAAAGCATATCAGCCAGGTGATTATCTAGTTTTTCTTGAATGCCCCCAGTGTTGGAACACTCATCAACTCCCGAGGTAACTGGTTCCACTGTCGTTATCCTCTAACAGTTAGGAAGTTTTTCCTGATATTCAACTGAAATCTGGCTTCCTTTAACTTGTCCTGCACTCTGGGATGATCGAGAACAGTTCTTGCCCCTCCTCTGTATGACAGCCTTTCAAATATTTGAAAAGTGCTATCATATCACCCCTCAGTCTTCTTTTCTCAAGGCTAAACATGCCCAATTCTTTCAGCCTTTCCTCATAAGGCTTGGTTTCCAGCCCCCTGATCATCCTTGTCACCGTCCTCTGAACTTGTTCCAATTTGTTAGCATCCTTCTTGAAGTGTGGTGTCCAGAACTGGACACAGTACTCAAAGTGAGGCCTAACCAGTGCTGAATAGAGGGGGACTAGCACCTCACGGGATTTGGAAACTGTACTTCTATTAATGCAGCCTAAAATAGCATTTGCCTTTTTTGTAGCCACATCACACTGTTGGCTCATACTTAGCTTGTGATCTATGACAATTCCAAGATCCTTCTCGCTCGTAGTTTTGCTGAGCCAGGTATCTCCCATCTTGTAACTGTGCAATTGGTTACTTTTTCCGAGGTGCAGTACTTTGCACTTATCCCTGTTGAATTTCGTTCTGTTGCTTTCGGCCCAGTGCTCCATCCTATCAAGGTCATTTTGAATTTTGTTTCTGTCTTCTAGGGTATTAGCTATTCCGCCCAATTTGGTATCATCTGCAGATCTGACAAGAATTCCCTGCACTCCCTCATCCAAGTCATTAATAAAAATATTGAAGAGTACCAGGCCCGGGACTGAGCCTTGGGGTACCTCACTAGTTACCTCCTCCCAGTTAAGAGAAGGACCCATTAATCATCACCCTCTCAGTACAATTCTGTAGCCAATTGTGTATCCACCTGACACTTGATCTATCCAGCCCACACCTAGTTAGCTTGTTAATCAGGATATCATGAGGCACTTTGTCAAAAGCTTTGTTGAAGTCAAGATATACTACGTGTACAACGTTCCCTCTATCAGGGAGGTGACCTGATCAAAAAATGAGATCAAATTAGTTTGGCAAGATTTGTTCTGACAGATGTATAATAAAGCTGGGAAAGGTGGAAGGCAGTAGGAAAAGAGGAGGACCACATATAAGATGGGCTGATTCTCTAAAGGAGTCTGCAGGAGTTTGACTCTGCAGGAGCTGAGCAGTTGAGGACAGGGCATTTTGGAGATCACTCATTCACAGGGTCTCCATAAGCAGAAGCAACTTGACAGCACATACACAACAGCAAGTAATTGGACTGTTTATTATTCTTTTAATGCAATTCTATTGTTTGCACAACATCCCATGATCTATCAATATAGGGCAGATGAGGTTCAGGGAATTGGCTGAGTCTCAAGGCATTATTCTGCTTCTCTGGGTCTCCAGATGGGGAGACAGATGTCAGGGTGAGCAATAAAACCCTGGAAGATCCTGTGTCAAACAAAATTCAAGTGTACAAACGGTGATTTGGGATTCTAGCTAAATATTGTCTTTGAATGTTTTGTTCATTATTTATTTCATTTCATTTCTATCCCGTCTTTCTCCCAACAGAAGAACCCAGTCATTAAAATATCTGTCTGTTAAAGGATAAACTTCCAAACATGCTGTCTTTTGTGTTAACCAGCTGATTAAAAAAAAATAGAGGTTTGCTTGTCTCAGCAATTCTGTTTCAGTAAACTGAGTGCTATTGTATTCACCTTGTCAAGTGTTAAATACATTCAGGCCTCAAGATCTGTTGTTTTGGGTTGCATTTCTGCGATGAAATTGTCTGTCAGCTGATAACGTAATGGAAGTAAAAGAGACATGTAAAATACAGGTTTGCAGTTTGCCTGATAATAGGATAAAATCGGTTTGTTCCCTGAGAATATTTATGGAGAGAAAGAATGGGAATGTTATGGAGTTTAACCAGCTATATCCTTAAAAGTTTGGTGTCATGACTCCTTCTCAAACTGAGAGGAGGTAACAAGTGGGGTACCCCAGGGCTCAGTCCTAGGCCCAGTGTTCTTCAACATTTTTATTAATTGCCTGGATCAGGGGACACGGGGAATGCTAATCAGATATGTGGATGACACAAAATTGGATGGAATTGCTAATACCATGGAAGATAGTATCCTCTATCCTCATGGGTCTCTACTAGGAGCTGGACCCGAGAGACTTGCTGCAGAGCCCCGTTTGGAGCTGAGAGGCTCGTTGTGGGGTTTCGCTAATTACTATACTCAGCGATGACTCTTCTCTTGTCCTCCCGCCACGAAGAATGACAATGGGAGTGTTATTTTGTCTATCAGTTCACTCCCTATTTCCATCTCTCCTCCTAATACTGGATCACGCTCCGCTCCTGAGTGAGTGTTTTACTTATAACCTCTGCTCCCACAAACTTAAAAAACTTAAATTTAATACCAACAACTTTCTGGGAAGAACAAGAAAAAGACCTACAGCCGGGGTGCAATGGACTAGGACCAATGGTGGGGGGGAGGAATTGTGGGTTTACTTTTTATAGTTTATATTTTATATTTTATTTTATTTATGGGTTTAATCTTATAGTGTTTATTTATATTGTTTTGTTTTGTTTTTATCTTATGTTATATTACTTTATTTTGTTACATTTATTTTATTTACTTTATGGTTTTCTTGTTACTCTTATTGTAACATGCACTTTAAATCAATCATTGTCCATGGATTGTTATTTAGTTTAATAGTATTTCTATTTTTATTCTTATTTTATTGTATTAATTTGGTTTTTCTTTTTGAGTGAGTGTGTGTATCTCCTTTTTTTTGATATGGAGTGGAAGGCCTGCCTCCCCAGCGAGGGGCCATTGAACATCTCGGTGATTATGGGTAGAGGGAGATATCGCGTTGGCACAGCCCCTACTCGTGTTAGAAGAACGGTGAACAGATGTTTGAAGGCTGTTCACTGTTCTGGGACTGTGACCAACCGTCAATGTCGAGGTAGCCAGCTCAGCCGACCCTCCACTCTAAAACTGGTGTTGTTGAATGCCAGGTCTGTATCTAATAAATTCCAGGTTATTCACGATCTTATTCTGGAGGAGGATGCAGACCTGGCGTGCATAACCGAAACGTGGATAGGCGGAGAGGGGGGTCCGCCCCTAGCGCTCGTCTGTCCGCCCGGTTATGCTGTCCAACACCAGGGTAGACTGGAGGGGCGGGGGGGGGGGAGTAGCCATTGTATATAAAAACACCTTGGAGGTTACTAGGCGCTCCACGGTGGTAAAGCCGGGTCTGGAGGCCCTCCACATGTCGATAGGGGCCAGGGATGGTATTGGGCTCTTGCTGGGTTACCGCGCTCCCCGCAACCCAGCCATTTCCTTACCAGAGCTGGCGGACTTTGTCTCCGCGGCATTGCTGGGGTCCCCGAGGCTATTGGTCTTGGGTGACTTCAACATACACGCGGAGGCAGAGATCTCTGGGCCAGCTCTCGAGTTCTTGGAAACCATGGCTTCCTTGAACATGTCCCAACATGTCAACGGCCCCACCCACGTGGGTGGTCATATGCTAGACCTGGTTTTTTCCACCAATTGGAGCGAGCGTGGTCTGATGGTGACTGACCTTGTGTCGGTCCCCTTGTCATGGTCAGATCACCACCTAATAAAATGTAATCTCTCCGTGGCTCTCCCCCCTCGCAGGGAGCACGGACCTATTTCTATGGTCCGCCCTCGAAGGCTACTGGATCCCACAGGATTCCAGGATTCCATGAGAGGGATTTCGGCTGATCTGGCTGGTGCTCCTGTCGAGGATCTGGTGGATGGCTGGTATACCGCCGCCACCAGGGCTGTAGACACGATTGCTCCTAAATGCCCTCTCCAACGCAGAGCTCGGCCTGCGCCCTGGTTTAATCAGGACCTACGAGCGATGAAGCAATTTAGGAGAAGGCTAGAGCGCAATTGGAGAAAGAACCCGACGGATTATAATTGGATAACTGTCAGGGTCGCAACTAACCTTTACCATGCCAAGGTAAAGGCTGCTAGCCGTGCACATCTCGCTAACCGGATAAGTGAAGCTTCAAACCAGCAGGCAGAGCTTTTCCGTATAGTGCGCGACCTATCTGGAATTGGTCAAAGTGATGGGCCTCTCTCTAGTATTTCACCAGACCAATTTGCAGCATTTTTTAAATCTAAAGTGGAGGCCATCCGCCGGGAGCTCTCTCCTTTTTTGGATACAGTGGATCGAGC
This sequence comes from Intellagama lesueurii, assembly GCA_037013535.1. NCBI lineage: Eukaryota > Metazoa > Chordata > Lepidosauria > Squamata > Agamidae > Intellagama > Intellagama lesueurii. Next base: position 145,381,121 of record JBAJHW010000005.1, on the reverse strand, counting down.
AGAGATGTCCAGCGCTCCACCTTGCCCGGTGATTATTGATCTTTTTCAACCTGTGACGCCGATATTGTGGACAAAGCGCTTGATCGCTGTCGGGCCACCACCTCATCCCTTGACCCTTGCCCGGCCTGGCTAATCAAAGCAGCCAGGCCTATGACAACTGAATGGGCCACAGCAATAATTAATGGGTCTTTCCTTGAGGGCAGGGTCCCTCCTGCCCTCAAGGAGACACTCATTAGGCCCATAAGGAAGAAACCTAGTTTGGCGGCGGACGAAATTGGCAATTATAGGCCCGTCGCCAATGTTTCTTTCATTAGCAAGGTGGTGGAGAGGGTGGTGGCCGATCAGCTTCAGGCTCATTTGGATGAAACAAATGCCCTGGATCCGTTCCAGTCGGGCTTCAGGCCACACCATGGTACAGAAACGGCATTGGTCGCCCTGTATGATGACCTATTGAGGGAGGCTGACGGGTAAAATGTCTCTGTTGGTCCTCCTCAATATTTCAGCCGCCTTTGATACCATCGACCACGGTATCCTCCTGAGGAGGCTCTCCGAGTTGGGAATTGGTGGCCTGGCACTTGCCTGGCTCCGTTCCTTCTTGGAGGACCGTCCTCAGAGAGTACAGCTTGGGGAGAGGGTCTCGGCCCCATGGAGCCTCAATTGTGGGGTGCCGCAGGGCTCGATTATCTCCCCAATGCTGTTTAATATGAACCTACCCGGCAGTTAAGATCTAGCCAGGGTGCCCTTTTGAAAGAGCCGTCCCTCAGGAGGTAAGAGGGATGGCTTGTAGATGAAGGGCCTTTTCGGCAGCTGCCCCCAGACTATGGAATGCCCTCCCAACTGAGATTCGTCTGGCGCCGACGCTGATGACATTTCGGCGCCAGGTCAAAACCTTCCTGTTCCAGAAGGCTTTTAATTGAAAAAATATCAACTGTGGGTCCTGATGGCAATTTTTAGAGTATATATTTTAATTGTATTTTAATTGTTTTGTCTTTTTATTGTATTTTAACTGTTGTAAGCTGCCCAGAGACCTTTGGGTAGTGTGGGTGGCATATAAGTTAAATAAATAAATAAATAAATAAATAAATAAATAAATAATATCTACATGAGGCTGCTGGGTGGGGTCATCAGGGGGTGTGGAGCATCGTGCCATCAGTATGCTGATGACACCCAGCTCTACATCTCCTTTTCACCAACTGCAGAGGATGCCGTTCTGTCCCTTCAGCGCTGCTTGGAGGCTGTACTGCAATGGATGCAGGAAAATGGGCTGAGGTTGAACCCGGACAAGACGGAGGTCCTGAGGGTGGGTGGCCCCACCATCAGCGGTTTGGGAAACTCCCTCTCATTTGGGGGAGTGACTCTCACCGCGAAGAGTGAGGTTCGCAGCTTGGGGATCCATCTGGACCCGGCGCTCACCATGGAAACGCAGGTGGCGTCAGTGGTCCGTTCCGCCTATTTTCATCTTTGGCGGATTGCCCAGCTGCGTCCCTATCTTGATGTTGGGGCGCTCACCACTTTGGTACATGCGCTTGTAATCTCGAGATTAGACCACTGTAATGCGCTCTACGTGGGGCTACCTTTGAGGTTGATGCGGAAGCTCCAAATGGTGCAGAATGCGGCGGCCAGACTCCTTAGTGGGGTGAGACAATACCATCATATCTCTCCCACTCTGGCCGCTTTGCATTGGCTGCCCGTTCGGTTCCGCGTTGATTTCAAAGTTTTAATGCTTACGTACAAAGCCCTAAACGGTTTAGGGCCTCGATATTTGGCGGAACGCCTACTCCCACCAAAATCTACCCGTATCACTCGATCTAGCCAGGAGGTGAGGTTGAGGAGCCTAACGCCGAGGGAGGCCCGGAAGGAAAAAAGAAGAAACCGGGCCTTCTCGACGGTGGCTCCTCGCCTTTGGAATAAGCTCCCCCCTGAGATCCGTATGGCCCCTTCACTGGGCATTTTCAAAAGCCAATTGAAAACTTGGCTGTTTAAGCAGGCCTTCCCCCCAGCCATTATTTGATTTATCTTTTTTTTCCCCATCTTGAACAATTGATTATTGATGTTGTATATTGTTGATATATTTAAATTGTTTTATTTTAAGTGTTGTTAGCCACCCAGAGTGGTCAACTGACCAGATGGGCGGGGTATAAATACAATCAATAAATAAATAAAGATAGAAACAAAATTCAAAATGATCTTGATAGGCTGGAGCACTGGGCTGAAAACAACAGAATGAAATTCAACAGGGATTAAGTACAAAGTACTGCACCTTGGAAAAAGAAACCAATTGCACAGTTACAAGATGGGAGATACCTGGCTCAGCAAAACTACGAGCGAGAAGGATCTTGGAATTGACGTAGATCATAAGCTGAATATGAGCCAACAGTGTGATGTGGCTACAAAAAAGACAAATGCTGTTTTAGGCTGCATTAGCAAGTATAGTCTCCAAATCCCACAAGGTATTAGTTCTCCCCTATTCAGCACTGGTTAAGCCTCATCTTTAGTACTGTGTCCAGTTCTGGACCACACTTCAAGAAGGATGTCAACAAATTTGAACAAGTTCAGAGGAGGGCAACAAGAATGATCAGGGGGCTGGAAACCAAGCCCTATGAGGAAAGACTGAAATAACTGGGCATGTTTAGCCTTGATAAAAGAAGACTGAGGAGAGATATGATAGTATTTTTCAAATACTTGAAAGACTGTGATACAGAGGAGGGGCAGCATCTGATCTTGATCATCCCAGAGTGCAGGACACGTAACAATGGGCTCAAGTTACAGGAAGCCAGATTTCAGTTGTATCAGGGAAAACTTCCTAACTGTTAGAGCAGTATGGCAATGGAACCAATTACCTTGAGAGGTGGTGAGTGCTCCAACACTGGAGGCATTCAAGAGAAATTTAGACAACCATCTGGCAGATATCCTTTGATTTATACTCCTATACTGACCAGGGGGTTGGACTTGATGGCCTTATAGGCCCCTTCCAACTTCATGATTCTATGATTCCATGCTAATACATATGAACCCTGTGTTTCTTTTTGCATACATTTCCTGCTTTAAAATATTTTACAGGGTTTTGTTTTGTTTTTTTGCAAAAGACCCAAGATAAGTTAGCAAGCATTAATGGAACGTCTCTAGAATGGTGTATCTCATACTCTTTTTTGAGAGATCCCATGCTTCTCATCACCTCCACAGGATGTTCATTGCAAAATTTTGCATGGGTTTTTTGCTGCAAGCAACTAAACTTCTGGGAGATTTGGCTGTGTGCAGATTTTGAGCTGGTTGCCAAAACAGGGTAGTAGTGTCCTTTGTTCTGAAACCTCAAGTGGTACAGAATACGGGAGGGGAGGTGTTTTAAATCTCAAAAGTCAACTAACATCAAGGGTATTGGCCTAACAGGATTTGAAGCACAGTTTTTCAGGAGCTCTGTCAATGTGAACTGCTATGATACACCATTGGAATTTCTGTACATTTATATGCTGATCTCACACCATGGAAACGTATATGCAAAATAGACAAAAACAAAAAGAATGCTTCTCTTGCCACTTAGATTGGTAAGAGAATGACATGAAAAAAGAAAATTCCTGTCAAAATGCTTGTAAAAGCCCTTCACAGAAAGGAAAATTTGAAATTAACTGCATCTTACACATTTCACCTAAAAGTAACTTTGTAACTATTATTTGCTCACTTTTTGCTCAAAAGTAACAAGTTTCCTGCTAAGGATATTGCTTGTAATGAGTTACTTCCAAGCTCTGTTCATTCCTCATTACAAATGAAAACTGAACAAAACAGCTAACTGATTATAAAGTTTTTGTTGATTGAAAACCGAACAGTTACAGGTGGCCTTGTGCTGTCCTCCATATGTGGAAGATTAAGTTGTTATGCATTCAGATTCAGTGGTTGCCACTCAGCTATTGAGCTCTTTTGTTGAGAATCACCAAAATTTTAAATAATCTTTCTGCAGTATGAGACCTCTTTTGCAATTGGATGATTTGAAATAGGTTGAGAGTAGGATGGTGCTGATTGAACATTTTTATTGCTGTATCTGCTTTTATTTGGTTTTCTGCTTATTGGATTTTCTACATAGGTTCTCTGTAACACAGTGAACATTTAGAATAAAGTGAGCTAAAACCTAAAATACACAGCAATATGTAAATATAAAAACATTTCCATACTGCAGTTTTAGACTGCTCGACAACTGAAATTCTTTGGGAGCTGAGAGAACCAATACATTACATTTTAAAAATACAGAATACAAAAAAATTAAAAGCATAACCGGTATTATGAATGACCTCCCATGATCCCTCATCATTATTTGATGCATATCCTGCCTTTCATTTAATGAGAATAAGGCAGTGTACATAGCTTTCTTCTCCTCATTTATCTGCACAACAACAACCCTATAAGGTAAATCAGCCTGGGTGAAAGTAAGTGGCACAAGGTCACTTTGTGAATTTCAATGATCAAGTGGAGAACTGAACCCAGCAGTCCCAAATCCTTGTCTAATACTTTAACCACTATATGTCAAAACCGAGAAACAAGTTGCAGCTAAGAATGAAAACAGTACAGCATGTATTTCAGAATTATTCTGCTTTTTTTGGAAGATATATTCTTGTTACAAGATATATAATTTGATTTTCACATAAATCTGTGGATTTAACACTACAGAATGGTATTGCATGAAAGAATCTATTGTCTAAAACTGCTAACACAGTAAAAAGTCTGTCTGGGTGGGAGGGAGGGAAAAACCTTGTCTTGCGTATTAATTGTCTGATGTGAACTTTCATTACTCATGATCAAGAACAGACTAAAATTGATGTATTACAGTAAGTTATGCCAGACCACAAAACATTGTCATATTCTGCAGACTGCTCAGTGCTGCCAGCAGAAGTTGTTCTGCTGTCTGGAGGGGAAGGAGGAATCCTATACTGGACCTTCTTAATTGGTCCTTCATTTGCAGACTGTCTCTGGTACAGGAAGCCTTTGAGTATATGATAATACACAATAATTTCTGAAAGTAAAAACAGTTTTAATTTAATTGAGACACCAATCAGCTACCACTCAGTGCAACATGAAGAATTGCTTCCTTGGGATAATAATAATAACCGAAGGAGGAAGACAGTTGTAGTTCATTCTGGGTAGTTGTGTTGCTTTCCTACCTCCATCAGCACAAAGAAGTTTGAAACAAAAAAGTTGTGAGCTGGGAAGCAGGGATAGCAAACCCACAGTTCAATCTAAGTTGTCCCAACAACTTACTGGATGACCTTGAGCAAATGAGATTTTCTTTTCAGTCGCAGAGTCCCATCTACCGTATTTTCGCTCCATAAGATGCACTTCCCCCCCCCAAAAAAGGGGGGGAAGTGTGTGCGTCTTATGGAGCGAATACTGTAAAAAAAAAAAGTTTAAAGTGACAGAAGAAGAAGGAGAGATGGAGCGGCACGAGACAGAGGAATGGATAGAGGAGGGGAAGTAGGAGAAGAGGGAGGAGTCACGAGAGGGGGAGAAGAGGGGGATAAACGTTTTTCTCACGAGAGAGGAGGGAGGACAGTTGAAAGAAACGGAAAGAGTGGTGTTAATGAAAGACGTACGGGAGGAAAGTGATCCGGGGGAAGAAAAGGTGTTTAGAGTGCTGGAAAAGGAGGGGAAATCACGACGACGCCTGACTTTCCCCGCCCCTCCACGCGCACACCCCTTCACCCCCCAATGGCACCTCGAATGCAAGGTGCGTCTTATGGTCAGGTGCGTCTTATGGAGCGAAAAATACGGTATATATGGGACTAGTGCTACTGTACAGAGTTATTGTAAGAGTAACTGAACATGTTGAAAAATGTCTCTTGACTCCATTCAGTCTCCATCACACACAGACATGCATGTATGTGCAGGCAACATTATGTCCTCTGTTGCTCTCTTTTAAAAAAAAAATGCCTACTTCTCATATTAAATATCAGCTGAAACTCTTTTCCATAAGTTTCTGTACTTTCCCAGAGTGACAAATATGATGTAATTGTATATGGGATTGCAGCTTTATAAAGTGTTACAGTTAAACCTTGCTTCCAAATAAACTCAACTTTGGGGACACTTTTTTATGCCATAGATGAAAGATTGCCACAGTGTAGCTTGGTAATATGAGAGTGGCCCCCTGATCTCCCTCCATGATGACAGAGTAAGTTGCTGCAGAAACAGAACCTTTTATTGAAACAAACAGGTGACTTAAAGAGTCAACAAGCCCAAACAGAACAAAACTTATCAGGAGACTTCACTTCACTCCTGAGCTCCTCTCTTCTCTGAGTCTAAGAGGTAGAGCACAGGTCTTGCTCCTCCACCAGATCCCGTGCAGGTGGGCTAAGCAGGGGGTGCTGCAATGGGGTGTTAAATGCAGGCCAACATTTGTCCCTGTAGGCAAATGGCATTAATTCCTTCCTCAACAAGACTGTAGGTTCCAGCTGCAGCTCCCTCAGTCCTTTAGGTGTGGTAGTTCTCCACAGTGGCCTGGCCAAACTCCAGCTGCACCTGGCTGGCATTTTCCACTGTGAAAGGCTGGGTGCAGCTGGCTTGCCCCAGACAGCTTACATCGGGAGGGTCATGGTGCAGGCAGTGGTGTCTGTGCCTGAGGTGGTTGGTCCTGCTTCCTGCACTGCTAGCACCGGGCACAATACTACGATACTGGTTCTCCAACTGGAGGGCCTTGCATCATAAAGCCTGGTTGTGTTAGGCCTGGGCAGCCTCCTCAGGTGGTAAGGTTTGCTCTACCCAGGTACCTGTGCCTGAATCCTGCATCTACACCTTCTCTGATCCTCAGGAACTCACCTCTTGCGGCTGGACCTCCTCTGCCTCACATGCCTTCTAGTCGACTGCATCCACCCACAGGCCCTCCTCTGCTGTGGCCAGCTTCTCCTTAAGTAGGAGTCCCACACCTGCTCGGTCGAGTGTGTCTCCCACAGATTAATTTTCCCCACCCCAGTCTATGGGTGAACTGCATGTTGGGAAGGTAGATGCCTGTCGTGCCAAGGTGGGGAGTGCACCAGCCAGGCCAGGGAGACTCTCAACGGTCCAATGTAATACCTTTGGACTTAGGCTTCATCTGATTCAGAGTGTATACTTGTTAATACAAAAACCATCCCACTTCACACATCAATATTCTTTGAAAGAATAAAATAACTTGTGAGGAGGACAGAATCATGAATGCCCGTTGATGTGTTGTTGTGCTCCAACAGGGCCACAAGGCTCTCACCCTGACTGCTGCCCAGACTGCTTTACCCACCCAATTGGCTGTTGAGAGTTTACAGGGTGCCACTGCCTTGGAGCCTGATCTTTCCTGAGAGACAGGGATGCAGTTCGAAGTCATGGTTGTTACATCTGTCCTGGGTGTTTAGGGTCGACCCCTAGAGGGGCAGTGGAAATTTGTCAACCCCTGGTGGATAACAGATGTAAAAGTAGCTTTGCCACCAGAGGAGGCAGAAACCCAGCAGGGGGCAATGAAGAAGATGAAGGAGGTGGAGGAGTCTCAAGGGAGAGAAACAGCCATCTCAGAGACTGCAGGGGAAACCCAGGAGGGGGAAATAGACACTCCTGTGCAGAAGGAAGAGGAAGTCACCTCCAAGCTACTGAAGGCAACCCAAAAAGGGGGGGGGGGATAGACATGCCAAGTGCAGGAACTCCAGGGAGCAGAAGGGCCAGGGAAAGAAGAAAAACTTTCAGGAAACAAAGATTGGAGAGACACCCAAGAAGAGTGGTTGGATAATTATTGGGCCAAAAAGTCCCCTGAGGAAGAGGAAACTCACGGTGAATGGGACTACATTTATGAAGAAGATCCCTGGTGAGAGCACTGTTAAATATGAATACCAACTGCCTCCATGGCCCTTCTATTGGATGGAGAGAGAAAAGAGAGCAGAAAGAGAGAGGAAAAGTGTGACCCACATCCTCTGAGGGGTAGATGCTGGCAATGAATGATACCTCAGAACCACCAACATCAAGAGATGCGGAGGCAAGTGGCACTGGAAGAAGAGCCCTGGCATACCTGCCCTCAGTTTGGGCATACTGCCCGTTGCTTTGGGGGGTGGGGGATGCCTAGGAAAGTGAAACATTGGAAGTTGGACTGTCTCGGATGATCAGGCAGAGGACTCAGCGAAAGGAAATGAGCTTCCCCAAGAGACTTTGACTCTCTCAGTGAAAGGAACCAAATGGTTACAGACTATTGAAGAGAACTAGTGTTCAGGAGTCTGTATATAATAATTTATTTCATGTTTCCCCAGTCCAGGTTCAAATAAACCCTGTTGTGTTTTATCCTGTGTCAACTGATTTTATGGAGCAAAGGATGCAAGGTGCTGCAGGCACACCCACCCACCCCCTCCCCACCCCCCATTGAAATGGCTGGGGCTGGTGAGGCTCCCAAAACTATCAGCCCCTTTGATTTGGAATAAAAAGGGGCATTCTGACTGTACACCTCCTTGGATGTTTGTAGAGGAAGATTTTCCTATGAGTATGGATGCTTACCTGCTCCTGGTTTCTACATGTTGATGAAGGAGGTCTGCAAAGGAGAGTGCAAGCACATTCAACAAAGCATGCTTTCCATTACCCTGCATGACCAGGAACCCTAGCTCTGGGCTATCTTCTGTATGGAGCCTAGGAAAAGAGGCATTTTCGTTTCCCTGCCACTGATCTCTCCAAAGATCCATGTATTTGGGGAGTTCTGGTGGGCAGTACAGTGGGGCTAGACTAAGACCCAGTACTCTACTAGTAACTGGAGAAGAAGGCCCTTGCATTGGGGGAGGAGGAGCAGAAGAATTGTCCCTCTCTGGCTCCTCCTCTCCCTGCAGCAATCCTTCCCTGGCATGTCAGGTTTCCCAGATGTTTGGAACAGTCTACAAGTGGTCCAACTGAAGGTGTCTGTACTCCCTCATCGATGTTCTTTGCCAACAGGAGTGGTGAAGTAGAACTGCTGAGCCCAAAGAAAGCATCCCCCTTTCCCGCCATTCTTTTGCAGAATAATGCTACCCATTATTTTATGTGTTGTTTCTGGACTGTATGCCTGCTACCTAGGTTTACTATTGTAATTTTTAGTGAGTAGTTTGAGGGCTTTTGTTCACCCAGTCTTTTAAAATGTGATAATGGACAGATGCTGCTCTAGGTTTTACCATGACATTTAAAACAAACTTGATTGGTATCACCCACTTTCCGGATGGTTGGATTCTATAAACATGCAGGTGAAGAGAGAAGAAAACGAAGCAACGAAAGTATTGTTTGAACAATGAGCCTATAGACATTGGTGGTTTGGGATGTTTCAGCGCCTGGAATAGATGGAGGAAATGCATGTCGTTGTCAGGGGGAAAATATTGAACATCGGCGCAGAAGAGAGAAAATTAATTTAAGTTAGTAATGAGATTGGAACTTGGTCCCACTTGTTAGATTTTTGAAAAAGAAATAAAATATCAGTACTTCCACCTCAATATATTTTAAGTGAAGTAAACCTGTAGTTACCCTGTTTCCCCGAAAATAAGACTTAACCTAAAAAAATAAGCCCTAGTATGATTTTTCAGGATGCTCGTAATATAAGCCCTACCCCAAAAATATGCCCCAGTTAAGTGAAACCCCACCCTCCAACATTGTGCAGCAACCAGAAGAAGATGACATGACTGTATTTAAATAAATGTAGATTGTTGTACACGAAAAAAATAAATAAAACATCCCCTGAAAATAAGCCCTAATGCGTTTTTTGGAGCAAAAATTAATATAAGACCCTGTCTTATTTTCGGGGAAACACGGTAAAACAAGAGAGAGTGAAGTTTGTAGAGATGGAACTGTAGCAGAAAAGGACTAAGAGTATAATTAGCTGTTAATGAGTTCAATACCCATCATCACAGGAACCCACAGTTAGCAGGAAATACCTGTTGGTTATGTTTTCCACCTCTGAGCATGTGACATAATATGGTGCATCTGCCTACTACTGTGCTCTAAACTTTTATATCCCTATCTGACCAAAACAAATCCTGTTGTTGTCGATGGAGTTAACTTCCAGTAGGGATCCTCTAATACTGCAGTCATATTTTAGTTCATGATTTTGTTGTTAAATTGTATATGTAGTGTGCATTTACTTCAAGTAACTGCAGAAATAAAGCCCTCCTCTACAATGGACAGGGAGAGAGAGACAAAGAAAAAAGCTACCTTGCTGTGGTGAGCCCTCATCAGGGCAGTCCTTCATTGCTGCATTTGATCCTGTTATTTATGTGTCTTGTGCTCCTCCCTTTTTGTGCATGTGTAACACACAACAGACTTCAAGGCTTCCAGCTAAATCTTTTATTCTATCCCACAGTTGTTCCTGTGAAGTGTATTTTTTGTGTTCCCCCCCTCTAATTTTCTTGCTTTCCTTTCTTCCTTCTTTTTTTCTTAGAGGAAATATGCACATTGGTAATTGCTGAGACCTTCCTTGAGGATGCAGGAATCTTCACATGTACAGCGCAAAATGATTATGGATCAGTCACAAGCAGTGCAAAACTGACTGTGCTGTCAGGTATTCAGCAGTGTTGATGTGATGTTTAATGTGCATATGAAACTTGTTGATATCTTCTGGCCCCTCTTTGACACAGCTGCAGCAACAGAGTGGGACAGCCTGTTTCCTCTTCTGAGTCTATCTCCTGTTTAGTCTCTGAAGGTCTTTCCCACATCCTCCAGTGCTGACTGATTACTCTGCATCTGGGTAGGAAGAATGTGTAATGTTGACATGGTGAAGAGATTTCTGCCTAATCCTCAAAGACATAAGGAAATAAGAAAATAGGACATATGGATGCCTCTAAACCTCCAGAAATGCAGCTTGTAAATGGGAAGGTCAAGTACTCTCTCAACATCTGCAGCTGAAAGAGTGTTGCTTCCCCCATTCCCTTAGGAAATGTGGGCCACAGTTTGATCTCTCAGTCTTGATTACTAATTATATGATTGCAATTACATTTTAAATGATGCATTGCTGATGTAGGAAAACTCATACTGATGAAACCCCAAAGCTTTTGCTCTAAACCAGAGTGGCCTGCATTTGTAAACTGCAGAAGTCAAGGAGTTAACATCTGAGAATAGTCATCAATCTGTGTTTCAGCCCTCAAGTGTTAAGATTTTTTTAAAAAATCATTATATGGGTTGTGGAGTATTTTCTGACATCAATGAGAATTTCAGCATATTGTTGGGTGTAGAACTACTCCATGCCCAAAGGAGTGTTGTGTGTGCAGAATCAAGTGTGTTCCATTTAAACATCCAGAGCTAACAAACACAATGGAGAATGACATCAAATAAAGTAAGACACACATACACTTCTTGTATTGTGGAGTATTTCCTGACTCCAGTGAATTCCAGCGTCCCTCCAGTGAATGAAATTTCAGTTTCGCCCTGTATGGAACCAGCCATTGGAAATTTAGGACACGCCACTGCTGTTCTGCTGTATCAGTTTGCTTTTTTTAAAAAAGAAAAGAAAAACATACCCACCCAGAGGTCTTTTTTAAAAAAATCCCAGTATGTTTTATTGGTAGGGAAAAAAGATACCCCGATGATAACAATTTAAAAGATCTGTTGGGCCAATGTTTGTACCAGCCTTTTTCTCCCTGTGTTTCTTCATTTTAACAATACAAAGCTAGTGGCTGATACTCATGGCCCTTGTTTATGACTATACAGGAGACAATGTCATATGCAGAATGTCAGCACTTTAAATCTAATTCTATGTAGGTTTTACCAGAGCATGAAACTCCAAGGCACTAAAATGTCTCATACTAGTACATGAGAGTTAAACCTGGCTTTTCTAATGTTTACTTCAAACTTAAACCTATGAGTGTTCTGGTATATTTCGTTCACATATATATACAGTGGTGCCTCGCAAGACGAACGCCTCGTGCCACGAAAAACTCGCAAAACGAAAGCATTTGCGATCATGTTGCTGACTCGCAAGACGGCTTCTTCTATGGCCGTGCTTCACAAGATTTTTTTTTTTCGCGACCGATGCCTCGCAAGACGAATTTAATTCATTCGTCTTGCGAGGTTTCCCATAGGAATGCATTGCAATGCATTCCTATGGGAAACTGCTTTTCGCAAGACGATTTTTTTGCAAGACAGCGCTACTCGCGGAACGAATTACATTCGTCTTGCGAGGCACCACTGTATTTCAGAAAAAGCCAAGAATGCCTATTCACTAGATAACAAACTTATCTACTAATTGACAAAGCTGCCAGTTTGAAAAGGATGCATTGCAAGCTCTTTAATTCATCAAGATGATTAAAAAGAAAGGTGGATGATTGTTTTTCCCCCCCTTAATCTTAAATTTTGTGTTTCCAAACTATATTCAGGTTAAGTAAACAGGTCATATTTTAAAATCAAGTTTCTGAGGCTAGGTGGCAGCAGAGGCAAAATAGAAAAAGCATGTTACGTTAACAAGCAAAAATGCACTAATCCTATCAGCATAACATGTAAACCAGGAATGCATAGAAAAACCTTGGAAGAAATTGGTCGATCTTACGCCAGTAATGTTAAATATCTGTGATGAGTGTTAACAAAACTCTGATAAGTAAAATTCACTCCTTTGGCCAGTGCTTGAACACTCATAAATCAGTTGCTATTCTTAACTGGCAAGCAGTTCATCCCACGTCATTGGCAACAGCCATGAATAAATATTCATGAAGATGGTTACATCAGCTCAAATGTTCATGAGAACTTGAGAATGACAATCCTTCTGGCATAACTGTAAAGTGTTATAAACTAATATGGTGATCTCACCTTCAGTGAACTAATAGTACATTAGTGAGGATAATTCAAACTATCTGTTACAGTTGCAGTCCCCAATAATGCTATACTATATCTCTCTCCTCCCTCCATTTTAGCCAATTCTGAAAGCAGCAGCCAGGAACAAGAACAAAATGATGATGACTTCCACAACTTCCCACCTCCACCTCCAGATCTTGAGATTAGTTCTATTGAACTTCCCCCAAAGCCTTCTGAGGGCCTTCAGATGAACAATGCCAGATCGAGCACTGCAGCTCTACAATTGCAGCTTAACTCTGCTGAGAAGAAAACCAATGGTGTTCATCTTAGCTATGGAGTAAATGGGGTGATGAATGGCAACTCCAAAACCGATAAGTCTCCTCTGCATCCTGGTAGCTTGCTTTCACCTACAAAAACACCACCGCCTGTGTTTGCTAAGCCAAAGCTGTAAGTACTTCTCTTGCTATTGTTTGTTCCCATTTTGTGAACTACTGGCCAACTGAAAGCACACACAGTCATTCTAGAACCTCTGAATAACAGGCAACATATGGATAACCCCAAGGGCTGCTTTATATGTTGCATTTTCAGCCACATAGGTGTACGCAGATATGGAAGAGCACTATGCTAGTGAGTTAGGGTAGCTCAGGGTGTTGGATTGTGATTGAAGAATCACAGGTTCAGATGTTTACTTGGCTGTGAAGTTCACTGGGTGGTTTTGGCCTAGACACTATATGTTAGCCTGAAATATAGGATTTTTAAAAATTATTTTTATTTTTTACTGTAACTGTCAGAACCCAGAAACAACATGGCCAAGATTGCTGTGGGTTTCTGAGAGCTGTAACCCAAAAACACAAATATTTTCCATTTCTAATCAACCCAATCCACTTTATGCTAGGGAGTCAAGCAGGGTTCAAGATAGGGAAATAAAGTAAACTCTTCAAGCTTGTTGGAGGATAGATGTGGTATAACGTGTCTTTTTATAACATGCATTGGAAGCCTCCTGCTTTGTGATTTTCAACTTTTACGTACATGCATAGTTACATAAGAACACAGCTTTTGTGTAGTGTTCTCATGTGATAATGGTTTAAGCATGTTTTTTTGATATGTACATGTACTGTACATCTGGGCAGACATAATGTGTTGAGCCTAAGTACACATTAATTTAATGTTCTGGTCATTCTTCAGCCTATGTTTCTTTCCCTTGCTATGAGAAATAATGTGGTCGTGGTCTTTTTTTAAAATAACATATTTTCTAATTCTAAGTTAATTCATGATTTTACTGGATCATTAAAAAGTTGCAAACAAGGCAAGCTTCCAGGTTCCAAAACTTCTCGTAAGGCCTACTTCGTATAGCGTCTGGAGGTGTGGACGTGGCATAGCATTACACAGCTACTTTTTTCTGTGTTTACTAAGGTTTGCTAATCTATATTACCAATTGTCTTATCAGGAGTTGTCATTTTGATTAGCTATAGGTAAATGAATTCTGAGAAACTTTACCTGAAATAGCAAAGATGATAATCTGTATTGTGTCCCAGCTTGATGATTTTAAAATAAAATTGAAAAATACCTTTGTTTCTATCTTATGCTTAGCAAGTGGAAGCATTCCTTAGTGTTAGAACAGAGCTAAAGAGTCTGTGGCCTTCTAGATCATGTTGGGCTCCATTTCCCATCAGTCCCAGACAGTGGTAAGGGATTATGTGAGTAGGAGTCTATCAACATCTGGAAAGGTCCAGATTCCCAAACCCTATTTCAGAAGTATAGGTTTTTAAAATAAATATTAATTAACTTAGTATATATGAGAGAAAAAGAGCTGGAATGAGGGAGTCAGAAAAAATAAAGAAGTGGGTATGATTTAAAATGTTAGCGTTGCTAACAAATTAGGTTCAGTCGTCTGGGTCAAAAGTGTTACTAATGTACATTCTTAAAGAAAAGCTTAATTTTTCCTTTATGTCTGAAAGTCAGACACAATCATTTTTGTGGCTGTTTGTGGGGTTTAGACATAGTTCTTGAGAAATGATATCATCAGTTTTCTTTGTGAGCTGGATTTTGAACAGCAGGCTCAGGTATATGCTGGAAGGCATTACTGTATTCACACTTAAATACAAATTATTATGGGTTTCGTGTCTTACACTGAAGTTCAGGAGAGGACATACTCCAGTCCAAACTTGCCAACTAAATGCTTCACTAACAGGGTTACTAATACAAAATCCAGGAATCTGAGAACGTTTGGACAGACAGCTGGCAGAGAAAGAGGCAGTGCTGTAGGTTTGATGTAGAGAGACACAGTGGGTGCAGGAAGTAGCCACGTTCACAGAAAACCTTATGCCAGAAGTCAAAGGCATGGCACCTTACTGTTCACAAGTATATGTAATGGTGTCATGTTACCTTGATTGCTCCTTCTTGTCTCCTCCCATCAATGGGAGTGGTTTTCAGTAACAAGAAACTCATTAACAGGAAAAAGCAGTGTGTTATATCTGAATGAGTAGTCCTGGTTTGTCACACTTCTAACAAGCCATAGATTGAAGTTGGCTTACCATTCTTGACTTCAAGTAAACCACTACAGATCTGACACTTGTTTCGGAGTTACAAGCTAAGATTTAGACATACTGTATCACTAAGCTGCTTCTTGTGGGTCAACTCCTTGTTACTACAGACAATTCTGCTAGTGGAAGGAGCTAAGCAGGAACAATTGATAGTGTGCAAATAAGCTGGCTTTCTCATGAAGGATGAGCCAACCGTGTCTGGAATTCTTGCTTAAAGCTTGGTGTGAAACTTGTCAGTGAGACTAAATCAGTTACAAGTAGAATTATGCTATATTTAGGAGATGGAAAAGGTGAAAACTGAGAAATAGAATTACTAGTCTGAGAACAAGAAGTTTCTGTTTTCTGAGGATCAATTCATGATACTTTGTTTTATCACTGGGTCTGACTCTCTGGCTGACTCCTTCTGGTGTAACTTTATGTTGCCAACTCAGATGGTGTCATCGTCCAGTGACAAAAATCTTTAATAGAATTGAATTTTAAACTTCCTGTCCCTTCTTCAGGTTCCAAGGCTCCCTAGAGGGATCCCTTGAGGTTTGGAAACCTCAGGATAGTGGGGGAGCCTTTAATGTTGGAAAATTGCTGTCTGTGTTCCCAAATACTTATTCCCATATACTTATGAGTAGACTGCACTAGAATAAACCAAATGTCCAAATAAGTATGGATGTAATAATGAGAATTCTTTATTAAAGCAGAATGTTTTTGCTGCCTATAGAATTTAGAATTGTGGTATAATCGTTTTTATATTGCTTGAACTTCCAGAACTTCCTGTGCTGACAACTCAGCTGGCACCTTTTAATCTCTGTTTGACAACACATGTATAAAACAAAAAGTTCCCCCAGATACGTTTTGAATATATTATATTGTATGAAATTGTTTCACATTGCAGTGGGTGTATTGATTAGTTCTGGAGTTATTTACGTATTGGATCAACAAGTAAGTGTTGAAATTCTAGCTAGCTTATTTCAGCCAAATCTGGCAGGTTGGGGAAGGAAGGGCCTACACCCATTTGTTCATATTTCATTTCAGATGTAAAAATAGCTGTGCCAAATTCACTTTTGTTAACAATGTCTGTTAAATCTGGATTTATATCAAGATAGAGTCACTTGAAAATTCCTTTGCCCTCATAAACTTTCCATGTACCACTGCTTCCATTTAAACGCACACTATGTTGCAGTATGTGTTGTGCTAATATATCAACAGTGTATCTACCCAGGTTGTTGTTGAATGGCAAGTTAAGACATCTGTAGGTCAATACATGCAAGTGGTTTTAAATACGATTGGATAGAAATGGAAAGTGTACATGGCCAGGTGCTTTCTTATTGCCTCCATGCTGTATCATTCAATAATACAGACAGCAATAACAATAAAATCTCAGTATGTTAATAAGTGCCTGAAATGTTTTAGATTATTATGGGGGGGGGGGGGGGACTAGTGTCTGTATTTTAAAGTGTGCCAATACTATTGTCTTTCTGGAGACCGGAAATCATGTGGCTCATCTTCTCCCTGTAATCCACATGACACCTAATTTGTTTATTTCTCGTTGGGCAAATCCTGTTGCTTAGTGCACTAAAGTAGGCTCATTGAATCAATGGGGATTTGATGAGTCAACTCCTCTGGAAGTTGCATTGATTTAGCATAGTACGTTGCAGTTAAAGTAGGCCCATCTGAAGTTTCAGAGAACTTGACTCACTAAATCCCTATTTGTTCACTAGGCCTACTCTAGTGCAATTTATTTAGCCAAGCAACAGGATTTTGGCCACTGTCTCTTCCCGTTAGATGTATGACAGACACAAATAAGATCCTAAAATGTATGTATAGAAGAAAAAAATACAACTCCAACCTTTTTCCATTGTTCAAACCACTCTTTCTCACAAAAGCATAACTGTGGTTATGAAGGGTGCATGGGGTAGAGTTGGTAAATAAGCTCATTATAAGCTTCATATTTTTTCATCTACTTTTTCCTTTTCAGAATTGCTGAAAAGGATGATATTTATAAGAATAAATGTTAATTATCTCTGATGTGATTTTGTGACTTCAGCATAACCAAACATTCAACCTAAGGTGTGCGCATTTGACATGTTGACACCCTTGTCAAAGCTTCCTGTGGAAGAGCTGACAGCTGCTTTTTGAACGTGTAACTCCCTCTTTATCCTATTTATGTTGGAATGCTATTTTATTTAATCATTAACAGTGTTTAAAAATTTTGTCTCCTTCTAAGGGTCAAACCCACCTTTCTGCCTAAAAGGAACAAAGTTGTAAAACAAAATAGCTGAGGGGCAGATCAGAAAGGCTGCCTATGCTGAACTGAAATTAACAAAGACAAAATTACTGGTTTCTTAATCCCTTTATTTTGTTTAGTCTACTCTTTGGATTCAAAAATTTGTGTTTGACTCTGAAAGTATTGCAAAGAAATGCTTTGGTTCTGTTTATTCATCTCTGATGGGGCTGATGCCTTTATACATAGTTCATTTAGGTACAGATTAGGACATAGTTGAACCCCAACATCCTAAAGACTAATGCAGACATTATAATCCTGCTTGCATCCCAAAATTGAGAGTTCCCTTTTCAAAGGAATGTTGGAACAACAGTAATCTTAACTCCAGGCCTTTATTTCTTGTTGATCATTTGCAGTAAATTGCAACTTGTGAGACTAGCACTCTGCAGTCAGGACAGATGGCACATTGTGTGAAACAAAGAAAATGAATTGCCATTAGCCCAGACACTGAGGCAATATTAATCTGAAACAGGGAGATTACACTTCTATAGACAGTGGCTTCCTGCCTTGCTAATTTGATGCTATAATGCACAGCCAGTAGTGCAGGATGTCTCGTGAGAGAAGACATAAATAAATAGTATACATACAGCACCCCAAAGGTAGATGATATCCTTATCTGAATACTTTTGAAAATATCAGGTTAATAATTTCTGGTGGTATATACGTGCATGTGACAGAAAGAGCTCATACAGCTTACAGATCAGCAACACAATAAGTGTTCACCTGTTATAACCTGTAACAAAGAATTAGCTACATGTCAAGTACAGTGTAGTGTTTAGCTTGCTTGATCCAAAATAAAACAGAAATGTGCTCAGTGTAATTTAAGGACTATAAACAAATATGTGAATGCCATTTGCAGCCAACATGGCCCAGTAAATTAAATAAAAGTTTTGGATGACTCTTTGGTGTAAAAAAAGACAGAGGAAAGCTAGATTCAAATATACTGGTGCCATATAGCCTTGTATTTCTGTTTTGGCATTAAATGCTGTCTTTGTGCTGACCTTTTTAAGAGGTGGAGAGTATTAATGGAACTTGGTGCTTACACTGAAGCTATTTGGCAGCCTAACAAGAAAAATAAAATGTTCTCATACCTTGGCTGTAAAAGTTACATTTGCAGTATGTTTAGCATATGATTTTATAGTTGTATTGTTGTGTAGGATAAGATAAATTTGAAATCAGCCATGGTTGGAAGTGGAAGATGGTTTCTCTAGATAAGGATAATAAAAATTGTTCAGAAGTATCTTTCTTCCTGTGGCTTGGAGCATGATCCTGTAATAAAGTTCAAATTATGAAAGATAAAATTTAAAAAACAATTAAGAATTTGAAAACCAGTTCTGTTTCCTGACTGGGATGGCTTAACAAGGGAATTCTATAAAATCTGTGTTGATGTTTTATTGGACCCATCCATAATACGTTGACTTATATAGCAGCTGGAGGCATCCACAACTTTGCTTGGCAGAGGCCAGTTGTCTGTAGAGCAGAACACCCAGAGGCACACAGGTTTCTACTCGGGAGGTTTCATTTCCACTATAGTTTTTGAACTGTTTACAAAACAACCCACCATGAGATTCTGGCTGTTGCTTAATTTTTTTTCATAAAATATACAAATAGGAGAGATCTATGCCTCTCTGTCAAGCCGTCCATGCATATCTGAGTGCTCTGAGAAGTATTGGCAACTGTAAGTATGGCTAGTAAGCCAAGTGAGCATTTGTTGACTGATAGTTGTATACAGAAGGTTCTTCCATGTTCATGAGAAGAAATAAAGATAATTTCAATTAACATATAGTTGGGGTGTATTGTGTGTATATACCATGGTGCCCCCTTGTATCTTCCATCTTAAAGACTGTTTCTGTTCATCATTTTTTAATTTAAGTTGAGAGCAAACTCTTAATTCTGTAGATCATCTGCCTACCAGGGTCATACTCTTTAGGCACTCTCAGAGACAACAACTAACACACAAGATCCATGATCAGGGTAGGGTGTGCGTGGTTAATTTGCATCCCACCTGGTTCCTCTTGAATATCAAGAAGATAGTGCCGGGAGATGAAATACTTAACCCTTTCTGATCTAAATAATATCATCATCAACGTTCCCATTA
Organism: Intellagama lesueurii; assembly: GCA_037013535.1. Taxonomy (NCBI): domain Eukaryota; kingdom Metazoa; phylum Chordata; class Lepidosauria; order Squamata; family Agamidae; genus Intellagama; species Intellagama lesueurii. The sequence continues at coordinate 145,361,488 of JBAJHW010000005.1, read as the reverse complement.
ATTTTCCAGAGTGCTGCACGGGGGGCTTCACCCCATGCTTGCAATGTTCTGGCCATGACCAGAAGCAAATGGGTGGAAACACTGGCTGAGCTGCATGCTCCCAATGCAGTGCTGCACACCCATACGGCTTAGAGGGAACATTCATCCTCCTCCTCTCAGAACTGCAGAGCTGGAAGGACTCAAAAGGGGCTGGACTAGATGACCTATAGAGTCCCTTCCAGCTCTGCAGTCCTAAGAGGATGATTATGATGATAATATTTAACAGAGGCTGGAGTAGAGGCACAGTGGGGAACTCACAAACCTCCAGCTCCGCAGCCAGATACCTAAACCATGGAGCTATCCAATGGTTCCTAAATAAATAAACATGCAAAGCTTCCCCCAAAGCACTCCCCAAAGCTTCAGGGAGTGAGATGAGGAAGCATGTAAGAATGAAGACCTGATAGAAAGTCAATAGCTGAGGACTGCCTGAAACTGAATGAGTGACACAAGAGAAAGAGATCTCAGCTCTTTTTCTCCATTATCATTTCCTCAGCCTTCAGAGCAGCAACATGCATGAATTTTCAAGGAGACCCACATCTCCTTTTATTTCAATATTGTATGCTTCCAAATTTATGTATCCCAGTCCTGTTATGAAGTTGTCTAGAAGGAGATGCAAAGAAGTATAAATAAATGCATATAGTTTTCTATGTTCTCCAGAACCTTAATTGATTTTTCAATTAATAATGTTCTTCAAAGAAATGAGGAAATAAATTGTGTGTGTGTTATTGTTTTGTTTTTATTTTAAATAATAGGATGGTGGGAAATTCTACATGTTGACACCACCACTCCTGCTCAAGTACAGCAATGTGCTGAAAGAAACCAACATACCTCCTCACAGAGCATCACTGGAGAACCTGTGGCTCTCCAAATGACACTAGATCCAGAGTCTGATCTGATCCAGCTAGTGTGGCCAATGGTTGAGAGGGAGAGGAGTTGTAGCCTAACAACATACTAAAGGGCCCTGTGTTGCCATTTCCCACTATAGATGCATTATGTCATCTCTATGAGGATGGTTTATTTGCTGGAACAATAAATGTATTAAAAAAATCATCAAATGAACACAGACTTAAAACTATTCTAGTTGTCAAATGACTATGTTTCATATGAAATGTGCTGATGGTTAGTTGTGCAATAGGAGAAAACATTTTAAAAGAAAATAATTATTTAAAAAAGAAATTGAGGAATATTGCCTAATTCCTGCTGTGAAGGAGGGGATAATGCAATTGGTGGACCAATTGGGCGGGATATAAATACAATAAATAATAATAATAATAATAATTCACTGGGGAAATGTGACGTTTTGTTAGAGTGAAACTGAAAGCTGTTGGCACCTATTGAAAAAAAAGGTCAACCTTATTCATCTATGCCGCAGAGAAAATATTGCTGAGGAACCATGAGATTTGTGACCATTTTGATTCAGAGACCCAATTGCCCATAAAAATCTCTGTCTGCTAGAATCAAAGAAAAATGGCATAGATTGATAAGAAATAGCAAAGATGGAGCAAGGAGAAAGAAGGGTCTGCAGACAACATTAATGGAAATGAATGGCAGCTGAAATACTGTACATCTGTTCACTTTTTAAAAAATGCTACTTAAGACTGAAATCTGTGTACTCCTATCTAGAGGTAAACTGTAATGAATGAAATACAGGTTTCATCCAAATAACTACATGGAATTAGGTTGCACCACTCTTTGTTAAGAAAGGTATTCAGGGATACTTAAATCAAGCAAGAAAGTGTGATGTTCTTTTTTTTAATGTATCTGTAAACATCATGGTCTATTGAAAAAGTGGAATTCCAATTTGCACTACTGCACTGTTAGTGAAATGGAAAGGAACATTAATCTTTTAACTCTTTGCCCCTTTTTATTTCTTGTAGAGGTAATGTCCACATCATTCCTCCCTGCATTTATCATTCTTCACTTGAATGCAGATGTCTCATTAACGAACACTGGGATATTCAGAGGTCCTCTGAGAGAGAATGTTAGAGGATTTTCCCTTTTTGCATTTATTACTCCTTAATAACCATTCTTAAATCAATCATTACATATTCCGCATGTCTTTTTTAAGTCTAGTTATGCTGTAGAGATACAGATGTTCTTATATAAAAATAGTCTCTCAGCTTAATGAAGGTCATGGAAGCCAACATCAGATTCATAATTCCTAGACGCAGGGTGAGAGTTTTGCTGTAGGTTTAAATCCACAAAATATACGACTGGAAATCCACAGTGTGCATCTCCACTCTCTTCCAAATGACTTCTTGAATCCTGTGGGGAGGGGGCAGAGACTTCACCTTAAAGTGCCTATTTATTTTTACTAGACCCCAGATTTTACTGACTGTAGAGAGGTTGGAAAATGTATACTTATAGTTAAAAGAACTCTGAGTCCTAGGAATTTAGTCATACAAAAATCCACTTTGAGACAAACTACCCCCACATCCCCACTTTCTTAAGTTCACCACTGTAGTTTAGTGTAAGGAGTAATGTTGTCATATTTGCTGGTTGGCTAAGTTTTGTCTAGATTTAAACCATGCCACCTGGTGCCTGTTGGGACCATCCTGTGGCCTCATCTCCCCCCCCCCCCATCTCTCTCCCTCTCTCAAAAAGTAAGTTTCTAAGTGTTATAGAACCACATCAACACTAATTAAGGCATTTCTTTGGTAATGTCAGGATACCTCTGATTTCGTTGAATTGTGTATACTTTGCATCCCCAAATCTTTAATCATTGGTGATTTGCTGCAATTTATTATGCTATCCCCATTGCACACATGGAGCCGCACAACAGGATTTTTGCTATTCTCTCACAATCCCTTCTAAATGTTGCAGTTTGGGGAAAGCCTTGTTCTTGCTTGCCAGCAAATGGGGTTTGTTTCCTAGAGTTTCCTTCAAGCATAAAAGCAATGAAGTCCTTGTAATAAATAGGAAAGGGCTATTCCTCAAAACAAAAATATGTGTGCAAGGCAGGATAAAAATTACAGTATTTTAGAACTTATGCTACAGACGGCAGGTTTTGCTGCAGTGGACTTGGTGTGGTAATGTTGTGCAGAGACTGGGGGGAAATAGTTTTATAGTATACAGTGCCATGCAGGTAGAAGGATTCTGGGAAGTGATGTCCAAAAGGAAGTTTTCCAAGCTCTGATATTATATTCGGACTAGGGCTTGGTGGGGTTGGGGGAGAAACTAGGCTCCTTCATTGTCCACTGGTATTTGGGATCCTTGATGTGTGAGGGAGAAAGAAGTTGGAAAAAAGCAAGAGAGAATAGTTAGAAACTTACTGAGCTTTTGCCTTACATTTCTGGTTGGAGGTTTCAGATAATGGCAAGGGGAAAATAACATACTTTTGGAAGAACTAATTCATGTTTACGTACTTGTCTTCGGAGCATGGTACAGTCCTTTGAACTGCTCATTCACATAGATGTCCTACTAAGTTAAATGAATCCTACACTTAAATAAGTGTGTGAGAGATATTCGTATACTTGTATTTATTATTTCAACCAGAACTACACACACAAAAAGCAAAAATACATTGTGGCGCTTTAAAGATTAACTGCTGCATTTTAATGTAAAACCTTTGTGGACCATTGTCCAGTTTTTCAGACATATGAGTTAGAATACAGAGACTACAGCATGGTAAAACATTTATGAAATGCTCTAAGAGACAGTGGGTGTTTGGTTGCATTCACACCCAGTAAATGATTTATAGCCCCTGTCTGGCCATAACTGAATACCAAACAAGGGCAGGTTGTTGGGTCTGATTATGAGAAATGCAGGTTTAATTCCCCGTTCAATTATATTCTCAGTTAAGTCATAAGATATGTGTGTAATTTACATGGCAAAGGATTAATGAGTTAACTATCGTGAAGTACTTGATGACCTGTGTGAAAGAACAGATAAATTATTGTGTACAATATTCTTTTATGTCAGGTCTTCATTCCTTTATTGTAGTGTTGAAACCTTTCCAAAGAACAGCTTTGGATTTCTAATATTCAACCTTTTGTTTCCCTGACAGTATATCAAATGATTAGATCAAAGAAGAGTTTGTGTTTGGCTTGCATCCCTTCTCTTTTGTTTTGTACCACACCCAGCTGTTCTGTTTCCAGACTCTGTCTGCTGCCTGTTTATGCATTTTCTCTTCATTTGCTTATTACTTGTGCAAAAGATATTGATGCTAGCAAGCCCTCTTTGATTTTTCACACCACTCCTTTGACATACCTCTTTCTACTTTCCTTTAGAAGCCAGTATTCACTGTGAAACTTGTCCAACTGGTTCTTCTTTGTAGTACATTATTGATTTTTCAACCAACTTCATAATAGGAGAAAGCTTCATATTGGCCACTTAGGTCCAGCAAATCTGGAAGACTCAATCCAGGGAGTCTTGTGCCTCTTAAAAGTTTGGCATTCTTTTGTTTCTGGTGATTTGTTTCTGTCACTCTGTTTACAATCACAAATTGGCTGAAAAACATGATTGGCTTTTGTTGAAGTCATTTATAGTTGTGAATAGATGGAATGAAGTCGCAGCCTTGAGTTTGCAAGACATAAGCAAAGCCATTTATGATAGGATCTTGGTAGGTCACTAATTCATAGGGTTGCCCTAAACTGGGAACTGGTTCAGTGACTTATGATAACTTATGGTGTGAAGGTTTCATAAGAGTCACACATCCTGAAAATTGGTAAGCAGGGTGAATGTTACCATGTTCAAAACCAAGGATGGAAGCTGCAAGAACATGATAATTTTCAAGACAACTTCCTTATGAAACCAGGATCATAAAATTTAACACAGTACTTTCCCCTGTAGAGTGTTTAGCTCAGTGGAATTGACCGCTTACACACATTATATGTTCCCTGTCTAGCACCTGTTCAGATGTTGCTGCTGCTTCCATGGTAAAACAAAAGGGAATTCTATGGAGCACTTCTTTCAAAGTACATAATAAAAGGTAATGAGTGAAATGAGAGATCTTGGCTTTTGGAAGTGGGGGAACTGATTGGTTTTGGTTGTCTTTATGCTTTGTTGTGTTCTGTCTCCAAAGTTCTTCAGCTATATAATTCTGTCTTTTCCTCCAATTGAATGTAGTATTTTTTTTTAAATGCACCAGATTTTTATTGGACACAGATGCAAACTCATGGACTTAAAAAAGTGGCAAACTTTGGAAGATAATAGTATCATATGGCAACCACCATGAAATTTCATACTTATTTTTCTAGGGATTTTAAACATCCTTAATGGCTTATTTTAAACTATTACCAATGTATCTGTTATTATGGGCACTGTGAGATAGTTCGAAAATAATCTTTTATATCATCTTATCTTCCTACGAGTTAGTTTTTATACACTATACACCAAGCAGTAATGGCCTTTTGCTAAATGCAGCAAAGTCTATTTAATAATATGTATCTCACTGATGTGGACATTTTATTAAAATCATTGCCTAAGTTCCTCATCTAAAAACTTTTTATCATTACAAATAAAAATGTAGATCACAGATTACGCCACAAGTCCAACATTGCACATCATATAAATGGTAATTTCAATGTGTAGCAAAATACGGAAGAACTACACAACTTTAACGTTGACAATGAAGAAGTTGAAATAGTTAGAGATGTTGTATACTTTGGTTCAGTCATTAATCCTAATGGAGACAGCAGCCAAGAAATCAGAAAATGATTGATACTAGGAAGGGCAAAAATGACGGAACTAGAAAAGATTATCAAATGTAAGGATGTGTCACTAGAGACTAAGACAAAGACCATGATGTGAAGAAAGCTGACAAGAAAAAGATTAATTTGAACTGTGGTACTGGAGGAGAGCTTTGTGGGTACTTTGGACTGCATGAAATATGAGAAAGTGGGTCCTAGATCAAGTCAAGCCTGAACTATCTCTGGATGCAAAAATGTTGAAGCTGAGACTGGCCTACTTTGGGTGTGTCATGAAAAGGCAGGATTCTCTGGAAAAGATAATAATGCTGGGGAGGGTGGAAGGCAGCAGAAAAAGAGACAGACCCGATATGAGATGGGCTGACTCCCTAAAGGAAGTCATAGGCTTGAGTCTGCAGGAGCTGAGCAGGGCTGTTGAAGACAGGACATTTTTGAGATTGCTCATTCATAAGGTTGCCATAAATTGGAAGTGACTTGACACCACATAACAACAGCAACATGTTTTAAAAGAAGGGCCTATGCCTTCCTTAAATATTGTGGAAGTTTGTTTTAAGAAGTCACAGAGATGTAAAAATAGGAAAGTTGATTTTTTCACTGACACTTTATGTATGAGATAGCACCTGCACAAACTGACTACATATGACTCTGAATTATGCTTTTTAAAACACTAACATAGAGGTTATATTTAACATAATAGCAATGTTCTATTTTATATTAATTCAAGGGAGTAAATCCTACAGTTAAATGATACAGGGATTTTACTGAAGATTGAGAATTTCCCATGTCTGGTTCTACTCCAGTACAGTAGAAGCTGTTTTCTCCACAGTAATCTGATATTACAAGAGCTCTCAATTACTTAAGGAGATACTGTCAGAAGTAGGCAGCCTGTCCACATTCGCACATAGTACATGAATCACTGTTGGCACATTTTCGATCAAGCCAAATGATGGCATCCACATGTGCTTCACTTTAGATTGATCCATCCTTCCCCTTTAAGAGCTGTCCTGCAGCTTTTTGAACTCCTCTCATGGGGTTCTGCTGTTTTCGTGTGGGTTGGAAGGCTTGAGTAAAATCTGTTCCCAGTGAGTGTGGTCACCTGGAATGGACTAAAGATCTGTGCAGCTCCTTCCAGTGTCATTTCCAGTACCCTGGAGTATTTTACGAACTGCTTCAGGATATCAGAAATTGAATACTTCCCCTGATCGTCCATGGACAGTCAGGGGAGGTTAAACTATTATGTTAACATCTGCAAGATCCTCATTGAAACAATGCATCACTTATGTTATATTTTAAAAAAAAAAATTGTCTTTCTGTGTATTGCTGATTGAGAAACTTTCTGCGCCTTTAACTTCTCCCTCCACCTCCATGGCTGTGGGCAAGTTTTTATTCAGCAATACACAGACTGGCAAAAAATATTTTTTTTTATTTAACAGAAGTGATACATCACTTCAGCAATGATCTAGGAGGCCATAAGAAAAATAATTTCACTTCTTCTGACCCTCTGGAGATGATCGGATGAAGCAGTTAATTGACAGCAGGAACTGAAGTGCCTTTTGGACAAGAGGAGCATGCCATATTGCTCCTCTCCTTGAATTCCCCAGTGCTTTTAAGCGTCATCTAGCCTGAACCAAAATGGCCAGTCTGGACAGGCCCAGAGTGGCTGTATGTCAAAGAACCATAAGGAAAACTACGAGAGACCTCGAAATTGCCTGTCTTCAGTAAGTATCTGGCCAGGGGTCTGAAAAGGTATACAAGCCACTTTGTTAAAAATGTTCCCACTCAAGTGAGATGCATTGCAGTTCTGATCAAATTATAAAAATCATTTCTGATTCTGCATCTGAACATACATGTTAACATGTGTTTGTATGGAGAAGAGTGTTTCCTTTTGCCCTCCTTCTTAAAGTGTAATTGGCCACCCCAGTCACGAGTGCATAATAGAAAGTGAACTAAGGAGCCAACTGTTAAAAAGATGGTGTATAATTTAATCTAAGAGATACCTCCTTCTTAAACTTAATGGCCCAAACTGAACTACCGATCCCTACTGATTAGTAATTTGATTGGGGATTGATGTTATTTTTATCCAAGGACTTTGAAGTCCTCCTTACTGCTATGTGCCAAATAGTGATATAAGCATGCAGATCTATGTGTAGGAATAAGTAATACCGTGCCTTTGAGTTTATGAATTATGTGTTCAATCTCAGAGCTGAGCTCACAGGTTTCTCATATAGAAATCCTTTCCTGCTTTTTTTTTTTGTTCCAAGCTTTTTTCTTTGGAGTTCAATGATTATGAAAATGAAGATGAATACTTGCTGTTATTAAATAACTGGGAATCAGAAACCCTGTGGGATCTACCACAAATCACTCAGGTATCTCAGAGTAATCCTAATTTATTTTCTGCCAACTCATGTCTTGGGGAAAACTGCAGTACATCATGTACACCATGATGCTCAGTGAACTGGTCTCAAATGGATGGTTTCCTTTCCAGGCACAATTTTTTATAAGTAATTGGACAGAAATCTAAAGCCAATTCACATATTCAGTTGACCATAGTCCCAGGTAACTGCTTAAAAACAAAGTATTTTTTAAATTGGGATGCACTGCGAAGCCATTATGGAGAGTTTGTCACCAAGCTGCCATTGCCTCCCCCTAGAATATTTAGAAATGTTTGGTCGTCCTGTGTCTGGACACTTCTTAGTGCTTTTTCCATGGGTATCTAGGGTGAGGCTTCTGGGTGCCAGTCAGAGAATTAAGAGTGCTTCTTGAGTCTTTAGATAAGGAGACAAATTCAAGGGCAAGAGATGCTAGATGGGGGGAAGGAGCCTAACTGTGTACTTCAAGTAGTTTTGAGATCAGGGCATTCATCTCCATTGTTTGCCAGATAGCATTGGCGTTCACTGGCTCAGTGCAAAAGTATTTTTGTGTTTGTGCAATGTCAGCATGTCAGAAAGCCAGGACTAAGAGGAGGGAACTGGGGTAAAGGTAAAGGTTCCCCTTGACATTTAGTCCAGTCGTGTCCGACTCTAGGACGCGGTGCTCATCCCCGTTTCCAAGCCATAGAGCCAGCGTTTGTCCGAAGACAGTTTCTGTGGTCACGTGGCCAGCGTGACTAGACACGGAATGCCGTTACCTTCCCACCGAGGTGGTACCTATTTATCTACTTGCATTTGCATGCTTTCGAACTGCTAGGTTGGCAGGAGCTGGGACAAGCGACGGGAGCTCACTCCATCGCGTGGATTCGATCTTACGACTGCTGGTCTTCTGACCCTGCAGCATAGAGGCTTCTGCAGTTTAAACCGCAGCGCCACCACATCCCTTGGGAACTGGGGAGAGAGGTGTAAATATATGCATTTGGGCTAGTCATACTGTTTGGAGAGAGAGGAGCACCAGCATCATGAATCACAGTCCCTCTTATGGCAGGAGCCCTGGCAGCAGTGACAGAGGGCTTGAGGGAAGATACTCCTGTAGGCTAGCAGCAAGTCTTCCACATGTCCCAGCAGCAAACTAGGGCTTATAAAAACTCCCCACATGTCATGTGCGCTGTAGGTAATGCTGCAGAAGATGCAAGCCTTAGCAAGAACTCAGCAAAGACTTGTAGCTGCTAGATGTATTTTACTGCTTGTCTGACTGCCCTCCCAAAAGGTTTCCTCCCTCCCGCTGCTAGTAAGCCAGGTTTTACAGAGACTCATTTGCCTAGATTACCCTTTGGCCCATTTTCACTATTAGCTGCCCCAGAAACAACTATGTACCTCAATCCTTGCCTTCTCCGCCCCTGTTCCTGTGAGATCATAAGGGCTCACCCCTGTGAAATCACAAGGACCCCCTTATAGTCACAAGTCTTATGTCCCCAAATCTCTGGGAATGAGATGTGGTTGGCCTAGAAACCCTGCTTATGTGATGAAATTTCAGACTATTTTTTTAAAAAAATTTGAGTGGAGGTTGAAGCTGCCCATGTGATCATGTTGAAATTTAGTCACATATTATCTATTCCTATTTTAATGTTATTTTAGGTGTCATGAAGTTAGTCCTAACTTCCATATAAATTTGCCTAATATCAACATGGAAAAAAAAATCCTACTGGTGTTTGTGTAAGGTACAACTTGCTGTGGCTAATTGATGAGGTGTCTTGTCACCTGGTTGCACAACCAAGAGGCACCCCAGCACTGCTGGAATTAGTGGCAGCAATTTAACACAGACCTTATGCAAACACCAATAGGACTGCAGCCATAATAGCTGAGACCTTCCATACATTGGTTTAGGTGGATTATCCACCCTTTGGGTTGTGAAGAGAGACATGCTTCAGATTACAGCATGGTGACATATTAGAACTGAGGAAGGTAGCATGCGTGCTTCCCACACACTAGGATCCTTGGCATTTTGTACCAAAAAAAGTAATATTGTTAAATGGCTCAGTGGTTTTCTGTCCTCTAAAGGGGATAAAGGCAGTTTTGCCATGTTTTGAGGCATCTCTGCCTTCCACTTCCCCCAAAATTTGATTCTTAAAAAATTGGCCACTGGAGGGCACAAAGGAGCTTTTTCAATTAAAAACACCCACATTTGTTTAAAGAAAAAAATTGGGGGGGGGGGGAGGCCTTGGTGACTCAGTGTGGTATAGTAGAAAAAGTGAGGGGCTAGGACTCAGAGGCCTGGGTTCAAATCCCTGCTCAGCCATGGAAACTCACTGGGGATATGGGACTGGTAAAGCCACTCCTCAAATATCTCACTTAACTTGAAAGCCCTACTAGATCACTATAAATCAGTTCCAACTTGACAGCACATAACAACGACAGGGCATGGCAATGGGTGTGGTCCTCCAAGGTTCAGAGATGTGATTGTGTTGTTTTTGGTCCTTTTATTAAAACCTTTTACATGTACGGAGACATGCCAGAATCAAGCACCTGATATTTTCCCCTTCCCTTCCATTTGTAAGGCTCTTCAGACGGCAAGATTCTCTTAGAGTGCTCTGCATAGGGTATTTTCTGTGCTGGAGTCACAAGTCCATTTGAAATCATTTGTATGAAGATGATCTTCTTCAGGCTCTTCATGTTGAAGAAGAGGATATTTTTTGCAGTAGAATTTTTTATTGTTATTTTGACATGTTTATGATGCTTGTGATTTGGTGCTGGCCCTAGTGGTATTATTTATTTTATTTATTTATTTAAAATATTTTTACCCTGCCTTTCTCATTCAAAAAGGACCCAAGGCAGTTTACAACATTAAAAGACAGTATGTAAAGCTAACTAGAGTGAGTATACAATACTGAAAGGATCAGATACATACCACACTAAAAAATCAACAAAACACATACAAAGCGGTAAAGTACAGGAATCCATTAAATAAAATAAAAAACCCTACTCAGGCAGCCAGTCACTCAGGGAAAGCTTGCCTGAAAAGAAAGTTTTTCACCTGTTTGCAAAAGGACAGCAAAGATGGGGCCAGCCTGTCCTCCTGTGGGAGGGAGTTCCAAAGTTAAGGAACAACAACAGAGAAGGCCCTCTGCCCTTGTCCCCTCCAAATGCATCTGTGAAGGTGGTAGGACCAAGAGAAAAGCCTCTCCTGATATTAACATTCAAGCAGATTCACAAAGGGAGAGATGGTCCTTGAGATAGCTTTATCATTTCTGCATGTGAATCTCCTTGATTTCTCCCAGTGATAGCTTTACAAATAATTCATGCTGGTCTCTGGGTTGGACTTGAAATTCATTAATTAACTGTCAGCTGGAAAGTGTCGTAGAGCAAAGACAGTACCTTTGTACTTCAGTGCCTGAAGCCACCAATGTGGATGTGCATTTTCTTTCCCTATTAGCTGATTAGTAGAGCCCCCTTGAGCTGAAGAAGCCTGCCAATATTTATAGTTGGGATCAGATTTCTCCAAACAGCATGATCAACTCTCACAGTGCAACACACTGCCTAATGTTCACATGAAAGCTGTTAAAGGCTGTTGCTTTGACACAAGAAGCCAAATTACTTAAATTCATTTATTTGCCCATATTAGGAGCTTTCACTCTTGTTTGCATGGTTTTCCCTGTGCCATTCAGGGACAGCTAGAAAAAATAATAACTTGTAACAGCTCGTGAATTTTAGGCACAGTAGAAAAACGCCAATGCTGTTCTGAAAATAAGTTGAGAATGCAGAGCAAAGTATCATTAAGAGCTATTCAGCATTTTCAGAGGCATCTGTTTTCCATCTTGTGGTGCTGTTTAATGAGACTCATTTTTACTGAATGTTACAATTCAGTCTGCTGGAAATAGTATTTAGAAAGAAATGACTTACCTTCTAAAATTTTGAAAAAGGAAAAAAACAGAAAAACAAATACTGCAATCATGATTAAAATTATCCTACAATGCTTAATTTACCGTCTCTTGTTCTTTCACTCCCATGGTAGTTTGCTTCAACAAAATTGGATCAAGCTCTTAGGTGGCATTTTATGCTGAGCTTGTAGCTCTTGTTGTTTCTTGAATACCGAAAATGGAAGAAATGGTAACTGTAGAAGTGGCAACAATCTAGGAAAGAAAAGTTCTCTTGTTTATCTTGCTGTTCTCTTGGCTTATGAACAAATGCAAGTCCAGCTCCTGCAAAGCCGGCATTTCAGTTTTGCACTTTAGAAAAAATTACAGTTCAAAGATACCTATCTTACAGTCTTAATTTGCAAAATACTTAAAATAACTAAAGCATGAGGCTGCTTCTCCTTCAGAGGATTTTTTTTTTAAAAAAGAGTACATGAATTATCAAAGGTAAAAGACTGTTACTGAGGAAGAGGGAAAGAGTCCCTGCCAACCCTGTCGTTAAGCAAAGGGAGCCTCAGGAAGATGGCATCATTTTGCTTTGTCCCAGGAAGCAAAATCTACTGAATGGAGCTCCTGATGAGCTTTATTTGCTTTCTATGGTGTTGAAATGCACATACCATTTGGAAGATGTGTTTCCTTTAAATTCAAAATAAGTACAAGTCGTTTTTCTTGTCACAAAAATTTGTAACAATATATTTATCGTGCTTCTTTTTCTTAATCACACCTATATTAAAATAACTTTCCTGATAAGTGAGGAACATTAACAAATAAAATTAGCAATTCATTGTGAATGTTTATTTACTATGGCAAATGTATGGATTTGCTATGGCTGAATGAAAGGATGAACCAACCTTCCTTCCTTCCTTCCTTCCTTCCTTCTTTTTTATCCCACCCATCTAGTGACTAGGCCACTACTCTAGGCAGCTTGCAATAACATAATGTAACATAATGTGAACACATAATAAAACATCACGCAAAAAAGTATAGATGGATGGATAGACAGACAGAAAGACTCTCTCTCTCTCTCCTTCAATACAAAGGCACAATAAATGGTAGCAAAACAGAGACAGTTGTTCCAAAATTCATAGAGTATAGATGATGAAAACCAAATTAGTCTGAAGTATGACTTGAAAGGCCTGTGGAAACAGCCATGTTTTGAGTTGTTTTCTGAAGCCAAGGACGGAAGGGGCCAATTACACCTCTATTGGGAGAGAGTTCCATAAAAATGCAGCCACCACAGAGAAGGTCCAGTTTCACGTTGTTGATTTCCAGGCCTCCCTCAGGGTGGCCGCTGTAGCATCCCAGTATATGAAGTGCAGGTGAATGTTCTGAGGGAGAAGTGCTCAGACAAGTAACAAGGATGTAAACCATTTAGGCCTTTAAATGTCAGCATAGGCACCTTGAACTTGGCCGAGGTGTTCTTGGACTACAACTTCCAGAAACCCTGGCCTGCACAGCTGGTGGTGAAGGCTTCAGGGAATTCCAGACCAATAGCACCTGGGTTACCCAAGGCTAGGAACCACTGCTCTAGAACACTGACATTCATGTGGCATCTCTTGATTCAAACTAGGCAATTATGTTACTCAGCATGTTCAAGAGGGATCATAATATTAAAGGTCAGATTCAATGCAATAATGTGTTTGCTGAGGTACAAAAAGCTTGTTTTATGAGCTGGTTTTATTATTTGAACACAGTGATGAAGAATGTTGGGCCTGGGTCCTTTAATGATCCCAGTCCAATCCTCTGGGTATTCTGCTCCTCCATGATACCATTGTATTCTAGTAATGTTTTTATGCAGGACATGGCTGGATAAGCAGACTCCTTTCTTTTCTAACCAATATCTATACAAAGATATACTTTAAAAGATATATTTTATCTTAAAATTATCTTTTGCTATATTTCCAGTACCATTTATCCAAACACGTTCAGAATTACTAACTGAGATGTCACTCCCAATGCAGACTGCTTTTCCTCTCCTTATCTTCTCTGCCCTATCCTTGCCTACGTCTTTCTCTCTTCCTTTCCATGCTTGTTACCTGCCCACTCTTTTCAAACTTCACATTTTGGTCCAATGCTTTCTAATTTTATCTTCTTTTAGTTTTAATTTTCACTTTTTTATTTTAGATTTACAGTTGTAACATTAAAAAAAATTAAAAGCAGAACACAGGAATAGCTAATATCCTTTGAAAACTAAAGAGGAATGCCAAATATAAGGTGCAGAGGGGTAGAAACTGAGCAGCAGAAACACACGTATAAAGAATTGTTATAAAATGACACTCCCACAAAGTGCACAAATCAGCGTGTCTTGGTATGGTACTGTTGTCCACATGAGTAGTTCGTGCACAGGAGTAAACTAGAGCAAATCAGAACAAATGGAAAGTAAGGGGTTTTTGGCCTAGTTCAAGTCTGTTGACCCTAATGTTGGCCTTGTGTCATGTGATCACCAGGATGCAGTGCTAGTATTGTAGGTGCCAAGAAAGTTGATCAAATTTTCAGTGTGAATGAATCCTTATTTTGAAAAAGTTTTTTTTAACATTGACATTTGCAAATGACTTGAAGGCAGCTTAAAATAATACTTAAGAAACATTAAAGTACAATAAAAATATTTTTGAGACATTAATTAAAAAACAACAGAATATAACATGGCAAATAATGCTGGTGACTAAAAGCTGTTCTAAAGGTTAAAAGCAGAAATTATTGCAATTCTAAGAGAGGTAGGGTTTATAACATTGGATATCATTTTTTAAAAATTCTAAGAGGCACAAGAGAACAGGATAGACTTCATCTGTTGTACAGTGAAGGATAGTGACAGACATTTATGGTTACGGAAGATGTTCCATTGTTCAGATACCATCATGGAAAAATCCTTGTTGTTGTTCATCAAACTACAGAAGGGCCTTTAAAGAAGACCTTATTGGTCTAGCTAGTTCACAAACTGGTGCACAGTGTGATTTCCTTGCCATTGAGGAACCATTAGTTGCCCATTACAGGTTGGTGGGTTGGTTTGGGTTGGGTTGGTTGGTTGGTTTAAAACTGTTATACAGTGGTACCTCAGTTTACGAACGCCTCGGTTAATGTAATTTTCGGTTTACAAAGCAAAATCCATTGAAAATAATGCCTCGGTTTACTTTTTTTCTGTGTGTTTTTTTTTGGAGTGCGAATAAAGTTTCCCCAGAATGCATTGTGCCTGGAGGTTTGTAGTGCCGCCCCCGTTCCTATGGCAATCCACGTTTCAGTTTACAAATTTTCCGCATTACGTAACGTCCCATAAAACGCATTAAATTCGTAAACCGAGGCTGTAGCATCTAGAACAGGGGTCTCCAAACTTTTTACAGTGAGGGCCACACCAGATATTTTCAAATTTTGAGGACCGAAGGAACAGGACTGTGTACACATGTACGCGTGGCCGCACACATGCCCGCATGTGCGCACACACCAGCACCCCCCGCATGCCTGCACAGACACCCACTCACCCGCATGCCCTATGCACACATACGCCCGCACAACCACACCCACACGTGCCTGCATACCCTGCCAACCCGCACGGATGCCTGTACACATGCACACACCCTCCGCCCGCCTGCATGGATGGACACACGCATGCACACACTCTGCCCCTGGCATGCACGGGCTGAAGGGAACAGGCTGGACAAAACAGGAATGCAGACTGGATGTGGCCATAGTTTGGAGACCCCTGATCTAGACAGATATGCAGGCTGGATGTGGCCCGCGGGGCATAGCAAGAGGAGGGAAAGCAGGAATCAAAGTGATCCCACAGTTGCGGCATTGCTTTGATCCCTTTTCCCTCCTCTTGCTAAGCCCTGTGGGGCATAGCAAGAGGAAGGAAAGCAGGAATCAAAGCGATCCTGTAGTGGCCAGGGGATCCCTTTGATTCCTCTTTGATCCCTTCCCTCCTCTTCTTATGCTGTGCGGGTATAGGAAGAGGAGGAAAGGGGACCCAAGCCATCCCCCAGCCCCAGGGGTGGGATTCCCTTCGGGCAAGCTTTAGCAAGCCGCTCAAAAGGAAAACCCCGCTCTGCTTATGCCTCCAAGGAACAGCTTATCCGCGGGGGCATAAGCAGACAGGGAACAAAGGGACAAATATAAAAGGGTTATATTTGTGGCTTTGTATTCATTGGGGTCTCTGGACCTCAAAAATACAACTCAATGAATATCTGATTAATCAGGGATATTTAACGAATATCCTGATTCATTTTTATATTTGTCCCCATGTCTAGATGTAATACAACTGAAACTCAGAGATTAAAATTGCCAAACTGTACCATTGCTTCCAGAAATTAACAGTTGAAGGTGGATCTAAACTTATTTTGAAAGATCTAAAGAATCTGCTTGAATTATGAGTATTCTGTTCCTTCAACAAGACAAAATTATTGTTGTTATTATGCCCTGTCAAGGCAGAACTGATTTATTGTGACCCTAATAGGGTTTTCAAGGTATGTGAGGTATTTAACAAGCAGTTTTATCAGTTCTAGCCCCTAGTGAGTTTCTGTGGCAGAGATGAGGAATCAAACCTAGGTTTCCTTAGTCCTAGTCCATTACTCTATCCACTACACCGCACTAGGTACAAAATAGCTACTTCTAATTTCTTGTTGTGCTGGTTTTGTTAGAATGACATTTTGTATAGAGAAAACTTGTTGTACGTGTATTTATGTTTAACTGCTTTTATTTATGTCTATTATGTCTGCTTGAAATTGGCAGGGAGACAAAAAAAAAGACCTCCACAGTTTGGTATTTTTGGCAAGCATAAATGGCAAAAACTGTAGTGTCAATTTCTGCCTATTTTATTAGATTTTTCAGACATAAATATCAAAGTACTTGGGCCATCTTCTATATTCAATTTGCAATTATGTTCTCAATTGAGATATTGTGTCCTTACATTTTTATTACAAAAACAGTGGAATGCAGTAAGAGAAATAATTAACATTCCTCCTGTATACATTCTTGGCATCATTGCCAGAATATTTGTTCCACCTAGAAGCATAGCTTGTCTGTTAGGAAAATGAAGGCATATGGAGCATAATGCTTCAATTTATTTCTGACTGTGTTTGTAGAACAGACTTAATCTTGAGGCTTGAGGCAGCCTGGGATTCTTTTATTTGCTTTCTAGTGGTTAACCTAACTGTTTTCAAAAGATTATCAGGGACCTGACTAGCTAAAATTGGAGGGATCCAAGTCGGGGGCTTGTCAATTTCATTATGGCCTGACCACACCTTTCCTTCTATGATTTCCAGCCAGAATATGTCAGGTGTCATTATTATAAACTGAGTGAGTTTACCATATGCCATGTAAAGAGTCATGGCTTGATAAGGTTGTTCCACATGGAAGGAGTGGTTTACTTGAGGCCTGGGCATATGCAGTTTAGCGCTAGAAGCCAACAGTATAATCCAAGCAGAGCTTGGAAAAGTAACTTTTTTGGACTACAGCTTTCAGAATCCCCCAAATCACTGTGCCCATTGGCCATAGTGGCTGGAGGAGTCTGGGAGTTGTCCTCCAAAATATAACTTTTCCAGACTACTCCTACTTCTTTAAGAGCATGAGCTGGAAAGTAGTTTATAAGTCTTAAATATAACACTATTGAATATTGAGTCATCAGTAGTGGTGCTAGTAAGAGGCATAAGATTATCTATCCCTGCTTCCAAGAAGAGTGTATGCTAATCAAAATACAATTATGTTAGTGACAGTGGGACATCTCTGTGGGCTATCCATGCCAACAGTATTGGAAGAATCAATTTAATGGGTTCTGGGAATGAGATAATGGACTCAGGAGATTACCTGTAAAGGCAGTCTGGTAGGGACTCTGGTTAGGGATCACCACAGCATCTCATTGTCTTTCACTTACTTTGTTTTTACGCTTCTCCCTTGAATTGCATGGATCTGAGCAGCATGGTTTTGGTTATACACATTTTCCCCCAATAAATAAATAAATATTTCAATAAATAAATATTTCAATAATTACAGTGCTGCTATTTATGTCCAGGAAGTGACCTCAAAAAGGTGGGTCATGGGCTTACCCAAGGCCCCTGTTGTTGGAAGTGCAGCAGCCCCTGGTCTGATGGCGGTAGCCTGGCTGGCCCCCTCTCCTGTCATATATATATTATATATATATATATGGGAACTTGCATGTGTGTGACAATTTTTATAAGAGCCTGTCAAATTCCATAAACTGCACTGCATCAGCGGCAGTAAACTGTGATCACTGTACTTGTTTTTTTTTAAAAGTTTTTATTCATTTTCAATAAGGGTAAGATTTGGAGTGTGGGTACAAGGGAATAGGGAAGGAATGGATAAGGATGGGGAAAGGGTAAAATTCTAGAGAGCGAAAGAGTATTCTTACATCCACTTAATTATGTTAAAAAAGGGAAATCACATAAGTAAATGATCTAACAATTTTTCCAGACTATTTATCATTACTACTCTCTCAATTCCTTTGGACCTTCTCATACTTCTTTTATCTATACTTTTCAGTTCATATTTCAGATTCAGTTATAAAACTGTTCCCATTTTTTAGTCCCTTTTGAGATGATCTCTCATTTAATGTTTCTGTTAGTACATCCATCTCTGCCACTTCCAGTATGTTTTCTATCAGTTCCTCCAGAGACGGTACCTCTTCTTTCTTCCAATATTTTCCATATAGTATCATCGCTGCCGTAATTACATGTATTATCAAATATCTCATTTCTTTATCTACAATTTCAGTCATAACGTTCAATAAAAACAATTCTGGTTTAAATGGTATCACATAAGATTTTTTGTAGCATTTCATGTACTGATCTCCAATAACTTTTTGCTTCCCTACATGTCCACTAGATATGATAAAAAGTACCCTCCTGCATTTTACATTTCCAACATTTGTTGGAGGTATTTTTGTACATTTTAGACAATTTAGTTGGAGTCATATGCATTCTATAAAACTTCTTATATATATTTTCTTTAAAATTTACTGATTTTGTAAGTTTAATATTATTCTGCCAAATTTGTGCCCACTATTTTAAGCCAATATCATGACCAACATTTTGTGCCCATTTTATCATAGTCTTTTACCACTTCATCTACCATTTTCATATTTAAGAGATATCCATACATTCTTTTTAATTATTTTATCATTTGTCTCTAACAGTAGTTTATCAAATGTCATTTGTTCTTCATAGAAACCCATTATTTTGTCTTTTGCATACCTGGTCTAATTGTAATCTCATCCACCAATCTAATTCTTTCTTTCTTTTTTGCTCCTCTAACTCCTCTCTAGTCTTTAATGTCCCTTCTTTCTTAAGCAAATCTTTGTATCTTACCAGTCTTGTTGATTTCATTGAATGCTTCTAATGGTGACACCCAGCCCAGAATTTTATTATATATTTGTTTTTGTATCTTATTCCAAGTCCATAACAAAGGCTTTCTTATCATATGGTTATTGAAGACTTTATACTCTTAAGCTTTTTGATACCATATAAAAGCATGCCATTCTAGGTTAAGGTCATGTCCCTCCAATTTAAGCACTCTCTCATTATCCAGAGTAATCCATTCCTTAATCCATACCAGTACACAAGCCCTATAATAAATTTCCCAGTCCGGAAGACCAAAACCCACCCTTTGTTTAGAGTCTTGTAATGCCTTCATTTTGATCCTCAGGTTTTTTCCCTGCCAAACAAATTTCATTATTTTTCTATTGAACTCCTGTAGAAGTGTTTGCTTTAACAACATTGGTATTGTCTGAAAAATATAGAACAGTTTAGGTAACACATTCATTTTAATTACCGCTATTCTTCCCATCAATGAAAGTTGTACTTTATCCCACTTTTCCAAGTCTTTCTGTATCTCCTTAAAGAGTTTCATATAATTATCTTTTATCGGTGTACTTGTTTTGTTTCTTATTTGAATTTCAAAATATTTGATTATTTTTTCTTCATGTTTGTCAATTTGTGGACCTCCTCTGTTCAGATATTCTTGCCTAAAATTTTTGTTTTCTGTCGATTCACTTTTATTCCTGCCATTTCCCCAAAGTTTATTATTGTTTCCATCAGTTCAGATCACTGTACTTGTTTTACATGGATGCAAAGTCATGGGTTGTATATGGGAGTTCATTTTTACTCCAGGTAATATACACAGTAACTATACTTATGAGAATATATTTGATGTAGCATAAGAAGAGTTCTACTCTTATAATCATTAATTATGTATATAGGCTGGGTACTTTTAATAGTAATTAATAGTGTTATAATTGTCTGTTATGCCTTGAGATTCCCCAGAACAACCATGAAGGTTGTTTGGAGAATAGTGGAGGCAGTGTACAGATCCTGTATGGTTCATTTGATTAATTAATTAGCACATCCATCCACAACTTGTTGTGGATGTCAGGGGGCTTTTTTCTTTTAAAACTGCATAGAGAAGCACAGCCCTGGATTAACCATTAAGCAAAGTAACCATATATTTAGGGCATCAACAAAGGAAAGGGGCACCACAAGAGTCCACAGAGTTTTTTTTAAAGTGCCAGATTGACCATGGGCCATGGTGGAAATGGTGCAACCCGCCTTAAACCACATCCATCCAAATCCCTTGGCTCCCTCCCTCCCTCCGTCCAGAGCTCCCAAGAAAACTACTGTCTTACCTAATGCAGTTCAGTATGAACCAGTGAAAACTAAAAAGTATACTCACCTAGCGAAAAAACTAATGTTTTGAGTGAAATGATAAATCATCATCATCACCGCTTGGTGGTTATATTTATTTTATTTTATTATTTACTTCTGTATTTTGGGAAGTTGGATGGGGATGAGGATAAAAAAAGCTGCTGGTTTTTTAGACTTATGGCCTCTGCACTATATGTGTAAGCCAAAGAAATAACAGCCAGTTTAAAAGGCTCCAAAAGCAGTTTTAAGGTCTTGCTTGAGCTTTTCAGTTTACAGATTCTGACAAAATCTGTCTACATTAATCAAGGCATGAAAGTGCAAGATTTGGCTGGAAGCCAGTAATTTGATTGTACATATGATTTTGCATACAATACATGGCTCTTTTTTGCCACATGCTATACAATTAAATTACTGAATTTTCATACATATAATGTGCACATTATACTTTTGTTTTTTCAAGCTATGGGACCTGCCATGTGTTATATTTGTAGGGGGCACCATAATCTTTTCAGTGCTTAGGGCCTCTAAAGGTCTTAATCCAGCTCTGGAGAAGCAGTTGAATTTTACAATGTATTACATTTGCAGAATGTGACACTCTGATTTCTGATCTGTGACTCAGTATCAGATTCTCTCTTCGTCACAAATTGCACAAAGGCCAGGAGGGAGGGAGGGAGAGAAGGAAGGAAGGAAGGAAGGAAGGAAGGAAGGGGAAGGAAGGAAGGAAGGAAGGAAGCGTATGTGTCCTGCAGACTCAGTCTTAATGAGTGACGTTCATATTGTGGTTATTTGCTTCAGTAGAGTTTGTGCAGAATCATGATTCCCTGTTGCATTGTGCCCTTTATGTTATCTGTTACACAGAAACTGAAGATACATTGCTCTGCAAGTTTATGTCTGGGAACAGGAAAACAGCTATAATTGGCAGGCAAGCAAGAAATCTTAATTCTGCAAATGAAGCAAGAGTTAAATTTATAGCCTACATCTCTTGGGCATATTATGGGTAAAAATTGTTCACCCACCCACTCTGTCTACAAGTTCCACCTCTCAAAATTATCGTTTGGGATTAAACACAAAGGCTGTCTGGCCTTTAAATAAGTAATATTTTCATGCACAGGTGGTTTATGGTTAATTGACTCATCATCTGTGAATTGGAACACAGAGATACTTTTTACTTCTTATCCCTCATGCTGCGTTGCATGTAAGTTTGCACCAACCCGATCAAACAGTAGAGGGTTGTCAGAAAGTCAAAAGGTTTCCTCTTTCTGTCTTTAATGTCGTGGATCCATTGTGAATGGCATGACTTCATCAACCACAGCAAAATGGATAAGGAAGACATGAAGGGAAGTATGGAAAGAAATGAAGGGATACAGCTTTGCATCCTTTGATGTGGCAGGAACCTTTTTTCATATTAGGTTTCCTTTGCCAGTTCTCAGCAGGAGAATGTATGCATGTCAAATCGTTTTCCAAACAAGCTCCATTGATTCCTGCCAGAGAACCTTTTCTGGCTTGGGGAAACCAAAGTTAACCCCTTTTTGATTATTGTACTGTGTAGCAGTTTTATGTAAACAATATAATACAAATTCAAGACCTACTAAAAATGCTGAGCATACACATTCACTGTAGATGTTGGGCAACTAAGAAGCTAAGGAAATAGTTGTTGTTGTTCCAAATGCATTAATCTAGGTTGTTTTCCTCCCCTTTACATCTATTTTTTCACCCTTTTTTGTTTCACATCAGTATCTAAAATTGTGCATGCACTGAACAATTATGGCAGCTTGATACCACTTTAGTTGTCATGGCTCTTCCCTTATAGAATGTAGGAATTTGCAGTTTGGTACCCAAAATTCTTTGCTGTAGTTCATGGAAGTGCACTACACCTCTCTGGCACATAATTACAAGTGCCTCACTAAAGTACAGATCCCAGGATTCCTCAGGATGTGGGCACAGCAATTAAAGTAGTATCCAATTGCTATAACTATACAGCATAGATACATTTTAAATTCTCATTTATTGAAGGCCAGCAGTTTTTTCCTCATTAAATTAACTCTCCCCATTGTATCTCTGTGTGCTAATAAATAATGGCTGAGATCCTGTTCATGCAGCTGTGTAAGGCTGATGAGGCAGTTGCTATAATTTTTCAGAAATAAAAAAAAGAACGTTTATTCAAAAGCAAGTCTTGGTAAGTTAAATGGGACATTTTCCCTAGTTAAATGTTTCAAATGAGTGGCTATATGGCTATATACCATAGTTATTTATTTTTTTTAAGTTGATTGTATGCTGATTGTTACTTTGCTGGCATGACTTTAGCTCTCATTCACTAGGATAAAAAAAAAGAATTTAGTGAATTATGGGGTGTACTTTGACCCAAAGAGAAGTCTAGTCTGTTGACTGTTAGCAGAAGGGTGGGGGATTAATGTACATCTCTTGTATTTCCTGAACCCACTGGGAATCTCAGTGCCATCCTATTAATGGGCCAAAGTACTGACAACCCAGAGTATGTCTTGTATTCTTCTTGGCATCATGTTTCTCCAGCAAAATGTATTAAGATACGTTTTGACTCAGTATATTATATTGGCTTGGATAAAAGTACTCCAGTGACAAATGATATCATTTGTCCCAGTTATTTGTTGAGACAATTACAGTACTATCTTCCCCTTTTTTCCTCATGTTGAAAAAGAAACATAAAAATGACCCATGACCAATGTTCCCTCTAAGCTGCGCAGCCACACAGTGCTGGATTGGGGCTGTGCAGCACTGGATTGGGGCCACCCATTTGCTTCTGGTCACAGCCACACCTCTGTGTGCATGAGGTGGGGCTCCTGCACAGCACTCCAGAAAATTAGAGGGAAATTTCCCATGACTGAAACAACTCTTCATGTAACAATGTCATGTAATGCTGTAGAGCTTGGTTTGTGTGGATACTGAATTGAAACAATTTAAAAATATCCTTTTCTGGTGCATAAGATTTTTAAAAGTATGTACAGCAGACACTATTAAAATGTACTGTTTGGCCAGTTTTATTTGGCATAAATTATAGATTGGACTTTTAAATATTTTGATATTCTTGCCATCTGATTTACTAAATTATACACATACCCCAGTACACAGTTTTAATACAGAAACATTTCAACTTTATTTTCTTAAATCTTGCTATGGTTACATTTTCAATGTATCAGGTTTTCTGTATCTGTTTCATAAAACTGTGAAGCTCTATATGTCATTTATTCCCTTCTATGTTGTTCTTATTTCCTCTAATGTACCATATAAATTAGATTACTTCTTTTAGACATTCTTAAATAATTTTGTTTGAAGCTCACCCTCAAAATAACAGTTGCTCGACAGTGTAACAATCTACATTTGTTGAGGTGAGGTTGAAAGGATTGTTATTTTTCTTTCTTGGTTGCCTAAGAAACACTAAATGAATGCCAGAACTATCTAACAAAGAGTTACTTATTATATAAAACTATTATATATATACAGTTACCAAGAGTGCTTTAAGTGCATATAGAGTCTGAAAAACCTGATGCTTTCTGCAATCTTTTTAAAAAATGAAGCACCATTTTAAAAACGTTGAGTTTTGACATTTGTTGAACTGTATTTTTTAAAATTCTATCTACGCTTGAAATATCTTCAGTATAAACTCTAGTGATTTTGTTGACATTTCCAGGTTATTCTCAGTAATTATACCGTGGTTTAGAAAGAGGTTATGCTTTTTTTTAAAAAACCCTCTTGCTTTGATTCTCTGTCTAGGAAGCGTTATACTTTTACAAGCTCTTTTCAAAGTGATGTGAAAGTGGAAAGACTGAAAGTGCAAAGAGCAATGAGTTAGAGTAGTGAGTTAATCTGTCTTGCACTTGACATGGTGAATTACAGAAGCCTGCAGAGACTCAAAAAATACACTTTTAGAAAATACACTAGTAGAAGTAGAAACCAGATATTTGTTAATTTACAGCCTTGATATTATGACACAACACAGTTAATGTGTAGGGAAATAGTATTAAAAGGGTAAGCTCTTTGATCATTTCTCTTATCTATACTTGAACATTCTTTTAGATTAGAGATGGGTACAATACAGGCCTTCAGGATTATCCTGTAGCCCATGGGTATTTGTAAGGCTTCAGGTGTTCATTTTTAACAGAGTGCTTTATACTTCCAGATAAAAACAAACAAAAAATATATATAACAAAAGTGTTTCTTAATTTCTTAGGAAGGAAAACAGGACTGTAAAGCAGCTCTTCGAGAGCTCTCCCCCATAATGATTTCTAAAATTTCCTCACAGTTCTTACGATTTTTAATATAGGAAATTAGAAATGATGTTCAGTTTTTTTAACATTTGGTGTTGTGAGTACATACATTTCTTGAAACCTGAGACATACAAAAACTCCCAGGATACTTTTAAGTAGACTTACTCAAAATGAAATTTTAAACCAGGTTGTCCAACATACTTTGTGGGACAACTGCTTATGAGGAAGTATTATTAGTTAAAAAGGTAATTTAGTTACAAAAATAGGGTCTTCTCTCTGTTATCTGCAGACCTTATGGAACCAGCGTTCTAGATAGTTCATATATCACTCCATGTACTGAATTGTTTAAATGTGATCTAAATGTACTGTACAGAGAATTCAGTATTTTGCATTTTTGCAAAGTACTAAGCTGTACAGAGAAACTTAACCTGTGTGCATATTGAACACATGCAAGGTCCATGCATAAAGCAGGGAAGCCATTCGTACCATGAGGTGAAAATTAAGATATGCATCACCAAAAACAAGGATTTGCCTGAAATCTGCTGATGATTATTTGTATGTAAAAATGAAAAATAACTGCTGTGGTTTTAATAGAAATACAGTATATCTGACCACAGAACGGAAGATTTTGACCAGATGCCCTACTCAGTTTGCAAATTGTTGAGGGCACCATCAAGATCCCTGTTCTTCTTCTTATGATTCTTCATCTTTAAAATATATTTGAACTAGAGAGCCTTTACAGGACTGTCTTCTCTAAAATTAGATAGTTAATCACCTAGAGGTATGATCAACACATGGGAAGAAATGGGATCATTTGACACAATCCTGATCTATTCTCACCTACCTGTGTACATACAAAATTCTGCTTTATGCCATTTAATACCACAGATCCCTCAAGAATCCTGGCTGTTGCAGTTTTGCTGATTTTGATCATACTGTAAGAAATACTACACTTTGGTTGTCTCCCTAGCTGCACAATGTAATATTTTTTCAATATGTGGGATTCTCTCCTGCTTCTTTTGTTTTCTCAATAAAAACAGTATGATTATCGTGTGCATTTTCAGGCACAAAATGAATTTGTCACCAGACAGCTGTCTATTTCAATTGGCCAATATTTACATACTAATTTACATGGGTTTGTAACTGGTTCAAGCTGTGTCCATAGAAATGCTGCTTTTTACCACTGCAGCTTGTTAATTACTGTATTTTCTGTCTTAATATTTTCTATTGTAAATCACCTTGAAGAGGCTTACCTTCAAAAGGTGGTAGAGAAATATTCCAAATAATGATAGAAGAAACAATCTTGTATTCTACAAGTCTTTTCAGTTCAAAGAAACAAGGCTTTTATGGACTGTGTGCAGATTTTCTTTTCCTTTTTAATGGTTGTGAAAGAAGGTTAAGGCTTGGAGACCACACTGTGGCTTTCCAGATGGAACTAAATTACGCTGATGGTTAGTTTCCACTGGGGCTTCTTCATAATGGTTCCAAAGCTATTACTTTCATATGGAAACATTTCAAAGCATCAGAGCATGGATTTAAGTGTAGTCTAAATACAGTGTACATGCACTGGTTCTAATTTGCCAGTAAATGCTTTACCTTAAAGTATGTTAAGGCTACAAAGCATTGTTTCTTTGACTGTGTATTTTTAACACTGCAGCATGGTCCCCATCATCTGGCACTATTTGTGAATGAATACTTGAGCATGAAAGAGGTAGAATAAGTAGACTGATTTCAGGCATGCCCAGTCCACTTTGGTTCATTGGCAGAGGGTTACCAAGTCATTCATTGGTGGCTTGGTGATGGAAAGCTATCAGTGTAATGGTACCATGGTGCTACATTTGTAGTAATTCTGATGGAAAATGATGGTGGGTGGCCCACCAAGCATTTGGTTTTGGCCTTGGTATTATAATAAGTAGCACAAGCAAAGGCACTACTAGATGGTTCCCTGTTAATTGACGTGGGCTAGCAGTATATCTCTGTCAAACTCAAATATATTCAAGCCTTCAAACAACAATGGCAACAACCCTGGTTTATTAATTGTGCTGCTGTACCCATGATTCGAAAAGCCAGGAAATGGCCCAGTATTGCTGCACAATATTGTGCCTGTGTTGCCAGCGGGAAAAGGACGTCAAGCTTTATATAGCAAAGGACAGCCTGAATATCAATGGCAGCAGTCAAGATGGTCTGCAGGATACCCTCTTCAGCTCAGTACCATTCACAAAGTGACATGACACAAGGGAAAATCCCAGAAGCTGACTCCTTTTTTCCATCAGTTAACTGCTTCTCACCCAGACACGAAGTAATTGTCAGGTCTGTTTTTCAACAAGTGTGACCTGCAGTGAGCCGAAGAGGGTATATTCTTCTTAAATTAAAACAAAAGAATCTAAGAATGTAAACTATATACATATAACAATATGGAAAAACAAAACTGACTATAATAGAACTAGAAGGTGAGATTTCTCATTATCACTTGTATGATGGCAACATTTGTACAAGTGGTATGATCCAGTGTTGCTATTTGAATTGGACTTTCTGGACACTGGAAGCTCAGTTACCATATTGGGCTAGAACTTTGTATTATGAGCTGAAGTTAAACTCTGCCATTGGGCTTTCCTTTGCTCTACTGTTAAACTTTCCAATTTTTTAAATGATCTTTTTTTTTCCAGTGATGCTTCAGAACCCGCACCTCCTTTTCTTCTGTTATTCTGCTCCAAATTATTTTTATTTTTCTTATTTTTTGTCCAATTCAGTGCTATTTTACTTTACTACTACCACTAATACTACTACTACCGTGTTTCCCCGAAAATAAGACAGGGTCTTATATTAATTTTTGCTCCAAAAAACGCATTAGGGCTTATTTTCAGGGGATGTTTTATTTTACAGTCATGTCATCTTCTTCTGGTTGCTGCACAATGGTGGAGGGCGGGGTTTAACTTAACTGGGGCTTATTTTCGGGGTAGGGCTTATATTACGAGCATCTTGAAAAATCATACTAGGGCTTATTTTCAGGTTAGGTCTTATTTTCGGGGAAACAGGGTACTACTCCTACTACTACTACTACTACTACTACTGATTATGATGATGATGAAAGCTAAGATTCAAGGAATTAGTGTTAACAGCAAATGTCACACCTCATCAAAGATTGCACAGATTACAAAATTAGATGTGGTAGAGTGGTGAAATTAGTGCACTGGTCATTATGCAAAAAGTATAATTTGGCAGCCTCCAAAACCCTATGGGAACATCAGGTAGGTGTCAGAAAATGAGGAAGTCAAGATCTTATGGGATTCCCGGATCCAAACTAATAGACAACATAACACACCAGACATAGTAGTAATAGAATGAAGAAATGTCTGGACTTTGCAATTCCACGGAATGCCAGAATTGAAGATAAAGAATTGGAAAAACTAACAAAGTACAGAGACCTGGGAATTGAAACATTTTGTTTGTAGATGAAACACACTTCAGTGGTCCCTGTAGGGCTTTGGGAACAATATAAAGAAATTTAACACAGTTTTATAAGGAGTTGCAGATCTCAGAAATCACACCATCAGAGCTACAAAAAATAGCAATATTAGGAACAGCATACATACTGTGCCAATATTTAACAGATACTTAGATTCTTGGTTAAAACTTGTACCTGTTATGTAGTACCAGTCAATGTTTTTATAATTTTTATTGACTGTGCCTGGTATTTTTGAGCAATAATAATAGAGATGCTATTTCTCTCCTAAGGCAGACTTAAAATGCAAACAGTATCAGTTGGCAAGGGGATGCTGATTATTTAGCTGGCTTTGCAGGATAGTTAACTTTTCTTTTCCAGTTTTGTGTGTGAATAGAAGGATTGTTTTAAATGCCATAGTGCACTTCCAAGTGACCCTTCGGAGCCAACCCAGGAATAATTTGCTGTCTAACTGTGCCCTAGGTCCCATTAAATGAAATGGGGCTTACCTCTGAGGGGAAATGTATTGAGGCAGACCTCTGGAAGTAACTGAAAAGTGATGCCTGACTTGTATCTTGCTCTCTGTTGGAGGTCTTTATCATTGTTTTTGTTGGCTTAGTTGACTAGAACATGAATGTGTATGTATGTGCAAATTTGCCTCAGCTGAATGGAGGGAGAGTTAGTTGATGCTCAAACTGTGATGAAATTGAAAGAGAAGAATCTGAATTGCCTTTGCAGATGATAAAATATATCACTCTAGGTGATAAATACACTATTTAACATTCCATGGACTGTGAAGAATGTTTAGAATATTTTTAAAGTATTCTTTTTTTGTTGTTGTTTAGTCGTTAAGTCGTGTCCGACTCTTCGTGACCCCATGGACCAGAGCATGCCAGGCCCTCCTGTCTTCCACTGCCTCCCGGAGTTTGGTCAAATTCATGTTTTTTTTTAATGAACTGTAAAAAGGTTCATGTATAGAAAGGAATGCAGGAACACCATGGTTTCCATAGTGTCCCACAGAACCTTGTTAAAATTCTTATTGTTGTTATTCTCTGATTTCCATGTCTTTGTTACTCATTTGTCTTGTGCTTGATCCTTTAAAATAAAATAACAAAGTAGAGTGGCACTTTCTCCCTCAGAAACTAGAGCTCTCATCCTGGCTATCTATAAATGTTTCTATGGGGGTTTAGCATACAGTCTCTCTTCAAATACCTTGGCACCCAATTGGAGGCTTCCACATGCTTTTTCTGATACTGCCGGCTTCATTGTTCATTAAATTGCTTACTGTGGGCAGAAGTGGATGTTTAATTGTGCTGATGAATAGAGTGGTACAAGCAGAGCTTGCATTTTTCATTCAATTTAAGTGCTGAATCAAAAAATCCAGGGTTGGCCCTACCTTTGGGCAGGATAATATAACTAAGGTCTCAGGTTTTGGCCCTATAACTCAAGTTTTTGAGTCTGTTCTCTGGGTCTCAGGCTTTGGACTTGAAAGTTTAGGGAATGGGCTGCTGCTTACTTGGCAACCCTAGAGGCAACTGCACCAAACGGCAGGCATGAGCAGTTATTAAAGGGCAGCAGATTTTCCATCATTTTTTAAATGTGTTCATGAATGCACTGTTATGTTAGTTAAATTTAAACTGCAGAACAGATGCCATTTGCTTTTCTGCTTCAGAGAGCCAGATGTCTTGGGCTGGCCATCCAGAAATCTGACCCTTTGTGATCATTTTGGGATCCAAGGGAACCCAAGTGTTGCCTTCACTTTTGAAGTGATTGCTGTATGGGGAGAAGAGTTGGTCCCCAAAATAGTGTTCTCTCTGATCAGCTGTCACAGGGTTTCTACTCATAAGAACTGCATTGCGAATGAGTGGTCATTTGCCAGTGGATTTTAAGACATATATATTAAAAAGGGGAGATGAAAAGAACTTCAAGACTATGATGATTTGTCTTATTTCCTTCCCTTTCTTTCATCTTAGCAGCAATTCATTTTTTTTAATATTTAATTTTAATTTTGTTGTTGCTTATGGGAGGGAGGGAGTTGAAGCTATTTCTTTTCCTTCATTCCTCCCCTTGCCAGAATAGGGATAGCATGGGAATCATGTTCAGTATGTCTCCTGTCTTTCATAGTATTAAGCACTAGGAGGAGCACTCATCAGTCTGACTCTGGGCCTTTAACTAAACTTAGAGCTTGAGGAAGTTATGTATTTGGGCTGCCATTTCCCTAATTCCTCTGACCAGCACCAGGGATTTGGGAATTGCCATGCAGAAAGCTAATGTTGCAAGCTCTGGTTAAGATCCATTACAACTGGTGTAGGTGGTCTGCTTAGTTTTTATTAGAACCCCCAGATCTATGGACTAGAGCCTGGAACTCTTGGAGACCATATCACAAGTTTTTTTGTTCTCCTTCAGCACTGTAATTGCGGGAGGAGTGTGTTTTATTC
Organism: Intellagama lesueurii; assembly: GCA_037013535.1. Classification (NCBI taxonomy): domain Eukaryota; kingdom Metazoa; phylum Chordata; class Lepidosauria; order Squamata; family Agamidae; genus Intellagama; species Intellagama lesueurii. The sequence goes on along the minus strand of JBAJHW010000005.1, from coordinate 145,330,755 downwards.
TCTTGCTAAATAATTGAGAGTCAGAGATTCTATTACAAATCACACAGAGAGCTTGCTGTACATTAATACTAATCTTATGCCCACTCCCATGTTAAATTGTATATTCTGAACTGATATGAATGCCTTCCCAAGTGTTTCTATAATTGGGTTGTGTATTGGGGGTGCTGCATCTGTTTCAGATATATCCCAGGTGGCTTAATTTCTAGGCTTATAGCCTAGGCTCAGTAATTGAAGCTGGGTTGCACAGAGTAGCTTCTGTTCTCCTGTGCCCTCAGTTTTCACTCATGTGCTTTGAGGTCAGTGCCTTGGCCTTTGTAAATGCAGTTAGAAGCCACGCCTTCTCACCTTATTCCTGGCACCACTGGCCTGGGCCACAACGGTTCACATAGGATCTGCTGCATGTCAGATTTTGATTGAATCATACAAACTGTGCAAAGTAAACTCTTCCCCCCCCCCCCCGGGTATGTATGTTTCTATTTGCTTGTATGTTGACTTAGAAACAGAACAAAAATCACTATGTTTCCATTTTAGAAGAGAACCGAACCATTTGTGTTTTTGTTGTTAGCAAAAAAAAAAAGTAATGAAAGAAAATTTACAGTTCTGCTCTAAACTGGAAAGAAGTTTATCCTTTTTTGTGTGTCACTCATCTGTGAAAAATTCAGACTAGTTGTTCTCAATGTATTTTTAGGTTCCTCTTTATTAATGATCTGTAATTGAGTGACTCAGATTTTAATTCCCTAAAGGAAGCCGTGCACTGTTGTGCAGTATCTTTTCCTAGCCTTACCTCGACTTCTGAGCTTGGCGAAAACTCTTTTTCTCCTTTAGTTCCCAGAAACCTCCACTCAGAATCCCAAGGGATTCTGGGAATTGCAGCACAAAATGTAACTTCTGCAAGCTCCATCAAGTCTTCGTAGATTCCTCTGAGGGCAGCTGTGAACATTGCCAATCACATTGTTTAGAGAAGCTAATAAAAGGCCTTTAAGAAAAAGCGGTAACAGTTTATGCTATGTGTAATCGGAGGAGGGAGAAACATAGCAGATGATGATTTTTAAAAATCTGTTTACCAGTTTGCACAATGTGGATACCATTGGTCTCTGCAGTTCCTGTGAGCATAACAATATAAGAAAAGGTCATCAAGCATGCAGCCCTGTTACTCCAAACCATATGGCAACTACATGCAAATTTACAACAAATTCTTTGTGTGGCAGCAGAAAGTGTGGAAGAACCTCAAAAAGAATGTTACAAAACAGTGGGGGAGGGATCCAACAGTTAGTTTTAAGACAACTAATTTGGCAGTGGATGATTTGAACAATTACAACCCGTCTCAAATATTCCTTTCTTAGGCAAATTGATTGAAAGAATGGTAAGCTGATCAGTTGCAGCCATTTTTGGAAGAAACTGATAATCTGGATCAATTTCAGTTAGGGTTTAGGTCACAACATGGTACTGAAATAACATTGGTTACTCTGCAAGATGATCTTCTGAGGGAGGCAGACAGGGGTAGTATAACCCTGCTGGTCCTCCTGGATCTTTCTGAGGCCTTTGATCCTATTGACCATGGTATCCTTCTGGGATGGCTATTGAGTTTAGAGGTTGGGGCTGCTTGCTTCAGTGGTTCCAGCCCTTTCTTGATGATCAATTTCAGATGATAGAGCTTGGAGATGCCATGTCTAGCCCTTGGGGCAGTTGGTTGTCCAGTTGTACCTCTACCTGGATAAGAAATGCCTGGTAACAGTGGTTCACACATTGGTAATCTCAAAAATAGACTACTGCAATGCTCCCTACATTGGGCTGCCTTTGAAAACAGTACAGAAACTTTAGCAAGTCCAAAATGTGGCTGCCAGACCGATTATCAGGACTAATAAATTTGATCATTGATCCTCAGTATTGGCATGCCTTCATTGGCTCTCTGTTAGTTCCTGAGCTCAATCCAAGGTGCTGGTTATGACCTATAAAGCTCTTAATGGTTTAGGACCTCAATACTTGTCAGAACATCTCTCCCAGAAATCAGCTACTTGTTCCACCTGCTCCTTTCAGTCCATGTTGCTAAAAGTGGCCAAACTGAGGGAGTCCAAAAAGGTGAATAAGAGGAATTCTGCCTTTTTTGGTTGTGGCCTCTGGAATAAAATAATGACAGAGACACCAGGCTCCTTCCCTCCTTATGTTTAGAAAGATGATCAAGACCAAATTATAAAGAGCTGCCTTTAATAACTAAATCTCTAGGATGCTGTCAATAATAATATCTTCTTTTTAAAAAATAATTTTTAGATTTTTTTCCCCTTAGGGTTGCTCACATTTAGTGCTATAACTATTGTCTGTTGTATCCCCTTTGTTTTTGAATTGTATTTTTTTGTTATTGTGGGGTATTGATGGTTTGTGAGTTTTAATCTTGTGCAAACCATTTAGTGCAGTGCTCGCACTATCAGGTGGTATATAACCTGAATAAATAAATAACTGCAGCATAGATGTTGGCCATAGAGACAGAAAGAAAAAAATAAGACTGGAGAGAGATGACCTACAAGAGCAGAAGATATGGCAGAGTACAAGGGTAAATTTCCATCTCCGGGGGGAAATGGGGTGCATCAATGGGGTGCAGGGTAGGCCCAAGATATTTTGCTGTGTGAGGCAAAGAAGCAAATGATGTCTCCTCCCAGTCAGTACTACCTAAAGTCAACTGTGTTATTTTGGCCAAATCACAAAAGAACCCATTCTTCTTGCCTGACTCTAAAAATAAAATAACTCAGATAAATAACAAAGATAAATAACTGCCTTTTCACAATCCCCAAGGTCTGCTTCTTGAGGCAGTTGCTTCACTCACTTAGTAGGGTCAGCCCTGGACCTTTGTTGTAGGACTCAGCTTTCGGTGAATAGTTCTTCCATGTTAGGTCCCATTTTAAGTCAATGGGACAAATTAAGCATGCATGACAGAATGTGGTTCCTACTGAAATCAATGGGACAATAGTACACCTAAAGGTCCCTTCAAAACATTACACATGTAAAAGGGACCCACACGTAGAGCTAGGAGCATCTCTGTGTCACTCACGCCCTTGCCCAATTCTCAATGGCTGTCCAGGCCTGTTCCTGTGTGTTGGCAGGAACAGGATGTATGTTGACTAGGGCTGATGGGAATCGTACTCCAACAATATCTGGAGGGACACAGTTGGCCACTCTCATTTTAAAGAAGAACCAGCCCTCTTTTAACACCTTCTGTATTGCAGCCAGTGTTCTGAGGTATAAATCTCCCTACTGTTGTTTTCCCTTTACTTTTTCAGAGTCCACATTCAGCAGAGTATTGCAAACTATAGAAGTAGGAAGTGCAAAGTGGACTTTAGATACATACCAATATGTAAAGTTATAGAAGTGGCCTGGGGTGGTGCAATAAAGGGAATGTTAGGTGGAAATGACCAAAAAAGAAAAGGTGGGGGGAGGTAGTGACAGAAGTGGAATTAGAAGAGAGAAAGGAAATAATATTGTTTCTCAATAGGAAGTGTGGCCTGGGCATACTCAGAAGGAACAAATGGTGTAACATTATAGTATTACATGTGGTGTTGAGACACACCTAAAAATTACACTTTGGAGCAAATTACACTTTGGAGCAAAAATGCTAAAGCAGGTGTGTGTGATTCGTATCCTCTCAGAAGTGGGCTGGTTGGCGCTCATGGGAGCTGCTGTCTAGCAGCTTTTGGAGGACACAAATTGCCAACACTTAGGTTAAAGGCATAACCTAGCCAACTCTGAACTATTTCATATGCCATAGACACAAGTGGGAGAATTACAAAGTACAGTAGGACCGTCGTATCCATAGGATCAGTGTATGTGGTTTCATTTATCCACACTGAAAATATTAAAAATATTAAAAGAAAAAAATACAGAAAATAATTATTTTCTCATATATTACCAAAACTGGCCACTAAAGGAAGCCAGAGGACGTGCTATGAATCCTAGTTGTTGAAGAATACATGGTGCTGTCCCTTGCACCCTCTAGTGGCCAGTTCTGGTAATGCACATAAAAATATTTGTTTTTCTGGATTATTTTTTTCTTTTACCACACTATGTATACCTTTCACAATTATCTGTGGTTTTCAGCATCGGCAGAGAGGCTTGGAACCAGTCCCCCATGGATACTGTAATCAGTGGTTACCTTCATAGAGAAAGAACCCTGGAAAACATCTCATGCTTGTGTATGGCACCTACATTGAAAGAAGAAATGCCTCACTTTTCATGTGTAGAAAGCAGTGATGGGGACGGAAGGGCATAAGCGCTCCTCGCTGTGTAGGAGGTAACAGCAGAAAAGTAGTGCCTTTTTTTAAAATACAGAGAAATAACAGCAAGCAAAATCGCCCAATGACCACTCTTAACTTATCTACCAGCTAGTAGCCCTGCCTTTAAAACATGTAGCCAGATGTACAGACTTACAGATCAAAGAAGTAAAACAGATCACTGTCTGCTGAAATACAGTCAAATGCTTTCTTAATTTTACTTAACTAAAGTGCAGAATATGTAGGCATCTAACCTTTCATGCATTCATAATGACATTTATAGGCATATTTAGGTACATTGTTCTTCGCATAATTCAAAACTTCTTCTCATGTGACAAACTACTGGGGAATCCTTCCTACAAAAGATTCAGTACATATAATGGGGAGCGAAAGCCTTCAGCACATTTGACACAATCTTGATAGATTGGAACACTGGACTAAAATCAGTATATTGGCTGAAGTCCTAATGCTTAGCACAACTGGAGTAGTCTTATTGAATCGGTAGGGATTTGGTGAGTCAGCTTCTCTGTATGTTCCACAATGTATCTGTTCTAGTTATGGCTTACTACTCTCAGCAACAGGGCATCAGCTATTCTGAAGCTTCTGCTGCTGATTAGTTTCATCAAATGGTCTCGTATTTTGAGAGAGGATAATTGCACTGTTGATTTTTGCCACATACTTTACAAAATGTTGCTCATGTCCTCTTTCCAGTTGTCTTTATTCCTCATGCTAAAGTCCCACTGCCTGTGTTTATGTATATTAATACATTTGCAGTCCATGCCAAGAGAGGAATGGAGGGAGCCTTCTGCTTCACACTCATAACATAATTTTACAGTATGACATAGTGTGAAGGTTGTAAATGAACACAGTAGTCTCTGAGAACAGATTTTCCAAGCCAGAACAGGCCCCACAGAGCTGTAAACAATGGTGTGTTATAAAGTCTATTCATGGGGGTACTTGCATGTGTGGTATTTCTTTTCCTTCCAAGGCCAGGAAGAAGCTTCATTTAGGTTTGGCAGAGAGGTAAATTAGAAATATTTTTCTTATGTAAAGGCTCATCTGGTTTTGTGAAATTTTGCTTTAAAAAACACACACATTCCTTTTGCTATATTTCTATTTCTAAAGGTTACCGTTGTTAATGTAATATGCAATTACTAAGGTCCATGGATTAGTGTGAAGGACTGCATTGCTGTGTTTTAACAAGGATTGTAACTTGCCTTCAAATATGAAACATATGTTATACCAAAATCATTGGGGCACATGCATTCTGCTTTGTGAGGCTGATGTAGCTAAAGCTAAATGTAAATATACAGTTGTCAGTGTTCGTTTACACAATTCAGAACAAACTCTTGACTCGTTAGGCTGTCCTGGAACAAGTGGAGCAGACATTTTAAACTACCATTTTTCGAGGGGCAGGGCCAGTGTAGCAGGAGAAAACATAAGATTGGATCCAGAGGCCAAAATATTATTGTATAACTCAATTGTTCTAGTCTAGTGGTTCCCAACCATTGAGTCACAGTCCTTTTTTATAATAGCCAAGTAATTGCAACCCCACCACCACATTTGCATAAAAAGTAGCATGAGTTAGTCAACCCTTCTCAGAGACTAGAGGCTTCTTTCTCGTCCAAAGTCCTGTTTCTCAGACATACACACTAACTTTAATATCCTATTCTGAAATGTCAAGGAAGAAATTATTTAACAAGGGCTAAAGCATATATAAAGCAACCCGCACACACCCCCCAAGAAAACTCTTTGTGACCCCCTTGGGGGTAATGACCTCCTGGTTGGGAAACACTGTTTTAGTCCATTCCTTTTGAGTAAATAAAGTTTCTCTTCCATAATTCTCACAGGCATGTTCATGCTCTGTCTTGCTGTATGCATGCATGTGCCCAGGAATCGCAGTGGGGGCTCTTTATTTACCCACAAGGAAATGTACACCTTTGTTTACATTATGCAATAGGATTTTGGCCAAAATAAATTAGTTAAACTTAGGCAACACTGAAATCAACATGATGAGTTAGTCATTACGTAATTCTCATTGACTTCATGAGGGACACTTCTTAAGCACAACCATCTTAAATCCCAGTAACTTCATGAGGGGACTTGTTGGGCACAACCATATTAAGTCTACTCTAGGTATGCCTAATATTGGATTTAGCCCTTAGATTGGGTAGATCCTATTTGAAAACTGCTTTTCACATTCCTGTAGCTCCTTAATATACTGATAAATTGCGTAAACTCTTACTTGGAGAATATTTCATGGGCCATCATGCCAAGGGACTAAGCCATTGGCCAGTATCCTCTGGAGCCTTTGCTGAGTGAAAAGTCATGCTAGTGTAGCAAAACAGCGTGGGGTTGTTTGCACAAGCATTGTCATTGCACAACCAGAAGGTGGAATTTCTTCATGAAGATCACCGCTTCCACTGTTATAAAAACTGTGCTAGCTGCACAGTTCCATGTTACTATACCAGTAGGACTTTCTGCTCAGTGGAAGTTCAAAGGATATTAGCCATAGTATGTAATGTCAGCTGGGATATACTTTGGAAGTTCTGAGACCTGCTTACTTGTGCATTATTCCTGCCAAGTACAGATTCTGCCAGATTAGCTATGATACAAATCTTGGGCAAATAAACCCCAATGTGTAATGGTTAGTTTTCATATGGTCAGTCATGTAACAAGCCTTGAACCTCGCCATTATTTTTATCAAGAGAGACTCTATTTACACAATTCCCTCATTTTCACTTTTTGACATATAGCCAATATTTTTTTTTAATGAAGATCCTTGACTTCCTTGACTTGAGGATTGCTGTGAAATGGGTATAGGTAAAGAATGATGGCACAAACAAATACTTGGAAGTGTTTTGTTTTGCAAGCTGTATCTGCAGGAAGAAAGCAAAGTGGATGTGAACAAATGAAGTAAGGGAAGAAGTATATTGCTTAACTGCTAAGCATAATTACAGAAAATGGCTCAGTACTATAGAACTGGACATGAATGGAATGGTTTGATTCAAGTCTAGATCTGTTACCAGTGCACAGAGGGGTACTGAAAGAAAACTAGTCATGTGACATGCACAAGTTGAGTCATATTCTTTCAGCGGTCAGACATCCATACAACTGATCCTATTCCTTGTGCAATATGGGACAGAGCTACGTGGGTTCAGTTTCAGTTCCAGATAATTTATCTTCTTTCCGTTTTAGTAACTGTGGACTTTTGCTATTTGCAAGTCTTACAATATAAAAGCAACTTTTTTTTCTGTCAATGCAGTTGAAGAAATAGTCCTGTGCCAAGGAAGAATACTGTTTTTAGTGCTTCATCTCATTATTATTCAGTGTCACAAATGGTCAGCAAATTGTTAGTTATTTGAAGCTTGTCCCAGTTGTTAGTCTTATTTAGGGAAGGTCCACAGAATCAGTTTTACATGAATTTTAAAACAAGCCTTTGAGTCAACTTTAGTTGAGACTAAGACCTCAGTTTTCTCCAGTACCACCTTTTGAACGAATCTGTTTTTATATTGTCAGCTTTCCTTTGTTGTCCAGTTTTCTCCCCTGTATATAATAACTGGGCATACTAAAAAGTACACGCTATAGATAAAAATTTTATCCTCACAATTAGAATACTGATGGGGATATAAGAAGAAGAAAAGCAGAAAGATTTTGTGGGTTTTATTTTATTTATGTGCTTTTCATAAAAATTACAGTTCAAACTGTATAGTTGTGAATGTCACTATAACATATAAGAAAAGTATAACACATATGAAAACTATTTACCATCTCTGTCTTTATCTGTACAGTTAACACATATACTAAACCCTATTTCAGATATATAAATTTGTTGTTATGTGCTGTCAAGTCAGAATTACAGTGACCTTATTATTATTATTATTATTATTATTATTATTATTATTATTATTATTATTATTATTATTATTATTATTATTATTATTATTCATTTCTCCCAACAAGGGACCCAAAGTGGCTCACAACATTAAAATTCACACAATTAAAAAACACAATAAGTTAAATATTAAAAGACAAACAATATATGATTTAAAATAAAATTAAAAGATTAAAACATGAAAACATGGAAAAATTTAAAATTATCTGCTAAAATGGGGTTCATTGATTCAGTTGTAATTGTTAAAAGCCTGCCTGAAGAGATGGGTCTTTAGCTTTTTTTGGAAGGATAAAAGGGAAGGGGCCATCCTGATTTCCCGGGGGAGAGCGTTCCATAGCCTGGGAGCTGCCACAGAGAAGGCCCTCTCCCGTGTCCCCATCAGCTGTGCTTGTGCTGGCAGTAGGACCGAGAGGAGAGCCGCCTCTGCTGATCTTAATCACCAAGAAGACGCATATAGGGAGATACGGTCCTTCAGGTAGCCTGGACCCAAGTTGTATAGGGCTTTATAGGTAATGACCAGCACTTTGAATTGGGCCCGAAACCGGACTGGTAGCCAGTGCAGTTCTTGTAACAGGTGCATTATATGCTCCCTGTAGCTGGCCCCAGTCAGTAATCTGGCTGCAGAGTTTTGCATCAGCTGAACTTTCCGAACCGTCTTCAAAGGTAGCCCCACATAGAGCGCGTTATTAGTAATCCTAATAGGCCTTTCAAGGTAAGTGAGATATCTAAGGAGTGGCTTTACCAGTTCCAGCCCCCAGAGAATTTTCATGGTTGAAACCCCTCACTCTATTCACTACACCACATAGATATTCCTAATTGTATGTATGCTGCTTAATATGTTAAATAATATCTCTAAGCTGTTTGCATATAATACACTGTAAAATCACAACTAAAGTACATATGTAATACAGTACCAACATAATAAATGGTTATTAAATCACGTTAAGGATAATAAAATGGAGAAAAGTTGTAGTCAGTTATGAGCAGGAGAAAACCTCTGTCAACAAATGTTTTGAAAAGGGTTTTGAAACTTACTATAGATTTTGCCTACTAAGCCACATATACGTATGAAGATGTTCCAGAAGGTTGCTACTAGTAAGCTTAAGATTTTGATATGGCTACATTGTTTTAATTGTAGAATGACCAGTAAAGCCTTCTCTAGAGAACTCAAGACTCTACATAACTCTTGAAAAATCTGAGTCATAAAAAAATAAGACTCCTTTGTGATTCTAAAACTTTCATCAGGATAATTTTGTTCTTATTTTGAATGCATGTATAAGAAATGTCAGTAGTAGGGAAAGAGAAGAGATTGGAAAAGTTACTCTGAGACTTGCCCATGGACAGTGAGAATGCTGTCCGAGTGGTTATAATCCAAAGAGTAATGTTTCCAAGCTCTGATGAAACTTGTAAAAATATGACATCAGAAAATACCAAGGGTAATTGAGTACAGTGGGGGGATTATGACTACGGGAATGAGTAGGGGGAAGGCCTTTCTTGTACAGTGGTGCCTTGACTTACGAACGTCCCTACTTACGACCATTTTGAGTTACGACAAGCTCCGGCCGCAAAATTTTGCTTCTACTTGCGACCAGAGCTTCCACTTACAAACAGAAAAAGGCAGGGGGGAAAGGCGGGAAATTCAAATTGCTAACTGTAGGTGGCGACGAGGCTGCTTCTTTGTAGCTCTTTCGCCCCAGGAGTTAGAGAGTGTGCGGCGGCGGCAGCGTCAGAGGCTTGGGACTGCCTCCTTCTGCTTCTGAGTGTGTGTGTGTGTTTGCAGGGAGGCTTCGGGCTGCCTTGTAAGGTAAGGTGCTGTTTTCTGCTTTTTAAAAACTGTTCTGGGTGTTTTTGCAGCGTGGTTTTGAGCTGAGGGGGTTATGTTTCTGTGCTGTGATGGGTCTTGGGGTGTTTGTGTGTTTTTTGGTTTCCCCCCCCCCATTTCCGATGGGTCTTGGGTTTTGTTGCTTTTTGAAGTGTTTTTTCCCATTTCCGATGGGTCTTGGGGGGGTTGTTTGTTTTTTGGTTCCCCCCCATTTCCGATGGGTCTTGGGGGGTTTGGTTGCTTTTTTGGGGGGTTTTCCCCATTTCCGATGGGTCTTGGGGGGTTTGTTTGTTTTTTTATTTCCCCCCCCCCATTTCCGATGGGTCTTGGGGGGTTTGGTTGCTTTTTGGGTTTTTTTTCCCCATTTCCGATGGGTCCTGCATGCTTCCCTTGCTTTTTCCTTTGTTTTCTTTGCATTTCCGATCTGCTCCATTTGTTTTCTGTGCATTTCCAATGGGTCTTGCACGCTTGATTGCTTTTCTCTTCCCCCCCCCCCTTTGGCCGGAGGGGATTAATCGCGTTTCCAATGAGTCTTGCAGTGATTTTTTTTGGGGGGGGGGGGGAGGTGATTTTTTTCTTCAGCCGGAACGGATTAATTGCATTTCAATGCATTCCTATGGGAAATGGTGCTTCGACTTACGACTATTTTGAGTTACGTCCATGTTCTGGAATGGATTATGGTCGTAAGTGGAGGCACCACTGTATTTTGGGAAAGGCAGAACTCGTTGACCCTTCACCTCTGCTGCTATTGCACAGGGTTTGTTTTTTGAAAGCATTTGATAGTTCTGGAAAGCTGCAAGATAGGCTACAAACAAGTAAAAGTACTATGAATTTGAAAGATCCACTTCTACATAAAAACCATATAAATTTGGCTGTGTATACTGCTTTCAGGCAATCATGGCCCCCAGGGTCAACAAACAGAGTCCTATTAGACCCTCTATTGGAGAGTTCTTGGACTTTGGAGCAAGCTAAAGTCCAAGAAGAATCCAAAGTCAAGTCAATCTTGTAGTCACCACAACCAAATACGAATAGTCCAAGAAGCACAGTCAGGCTAGTCCAAACATTCATTCACAGCTTGAGTTACCAGCAAGACTCAAGAGACACAGGAACCAGAAGAGACATTGCCTCTGACAAACTCCCATTCCCAAGCTGAGGTTTATATAAATGAGCTGCTGCTGCCCCACCTCAACTGGCTCAGCTGCAGTTATTTGGTGGGGAGATAGCTATAGTATTTGGCTTGCTGGTTTATGAAGGAAGAAGAACTTTCCTTCAAGAGACCCTCTAATCCTTCTTCCATTGGGTACACTTTTCCTCCAACTGAGCACTTCACCTGGGGGTTTCAAGCTGAATTCATGCCTTTATCATAAGATGCTTACATAGGCTGGGCTGGGGTTCAGCCTCTGATCTAAACTCCAGGTTGCCTTTACCTGGAAATGTGGCCTGTTAGATCCCTGAGATTCCAGGATTAGAAACAGATCCTCCATAATCTGAAGGTTTGGCCTCATGGGCCTCTGAGGTTCTGGGGTCGGCATGACCAGCAGTTTCTCACCCCATGTCATGTTCACAGTGCCCTGGCATATCCTCTCTACACAAATATGTCTGGTCGGGTCATGATATTCTATATGTATGATTGTAGCCAGCTAAGCATTACTAGGTTAGGGACATGATATCTGAATCCTGGAAAGCAGAGTGGAGCAACAAATATGTACATAGTTGGTTTTGTCTCTTCTGCTTGAATGTTCAACAGTTTTGATTTAAGTAAAAGTATTCTATAAAGAATTTAGAAACAATTGTGAGGAAACTCAATTTTTTCAACCCTATTGGCTTTTCCCTTAGAATCTCAACTATGGATCTCTAATATATGAGGTCAAGTCAGGAGAGTCCATGAAGTTTTTTAAAAAAAGATATATGAATGAGCAAGTCAACTAAGCAAGGAGTCAAATGCTTGTACAACAAATTCTCAGCCACTGTGACAGCTATAGACGCAATGAGTTCCTTGAACATGGAAATAACTATGTCATAACAGTGATGCAATCCACTAATACCTTTTGAATAGGCTTTTTACCTTTTGGAGTTTGTATGTTGTCACTATATTCCTTGTGAAACACATTTCGTAGTTGAGAAATAGATGTATCAGATAATTTGCCATCCACAGGAGTTGAGTGCTTCTTAAATCTGAATATCTGGCTAAATGGAAGATCTGTTCCAACCTGCTAAAGCTTGGAGAGAGTGATATTGCCTGCACACTCTTTATTCTGTAGCGCATGATGACTACCACAAGGGCAGCAACTCGTAAAGCCAGAGGTTTCTGATTCATTCTCAAACTTATCCTAGCTGGGCTATGTTCAGAAGGGCTAGAGCTTTTTCTGGCTACAGTTCACAAATCTCTAAACTTGCATGGTTTTGTGGCTGGGGGATTCTAGCCAATGTAACCTAAAAATGGAGGGAAGAGTCACAAGGATTATCAGAGGACTGGAAACCAAACCCTATGAGGAAAGACTGAAAGAACTGGGCATGTTTAGCCTTGAGAAAAAAAGACTGAGGGGAGATGGCACTTTTCAAATATTTGAGGGACAAGATCTGTTCTTGATAATCCCAGGTTGCAGGACATATAATAAGGGGCTCAAGATACAGAAGGCCAAATTTCTGAATTTTTTTTTTTTAAAAACCTTCTTAACTGTTAGAGCAGTATGATAATGGAACCAGTTGCCTTAGGAGGTGGTGAGCACTCCCAACGCTGGAGGCATCCAAGAGAAAATTGGACAACCATCTGTCAGATCTACTTTGGTTTGGATTCCTGCACTGAGCAGGGGGCTGGACTCAAGGGCCTTACAGGCCCCTTCTAACTCCATTATTCTATGAAAAGCTCACTGTTTCAGGATCTGTTTGTGCCTTCATATTTAAAAATTCGAAACTACAGTGTGCTCCACAAGTATAAAGCATTATTTTCTTTTCAGTTTGTTCATTGTAAATTTAGTTAGAAATATAATCAAACCATGTAAAAAAAGAAATTGACACAATTAATTCTTGATAGCTATTTTGAGGATAAACAAGAGGAAGATATGTTGTTACAAGTCTCCACTCTAAATATTTGGCTGGCAATCAATATAAATAAATTAGTCTAAACTTTCTGAACGTTCCAAGGCACAGTTAGAGTTTCACTTCTACAGACTTTATGTTTACTGCTGCCTGTTGTTTACTAAGATCATTATCAGTTATGCAGTTGCGCAAGTGAGGGTGTTCCATCCTGAGGAGATAAAGCTCCACATGACTTTTCCAGTCACCTAATCTTCTTCCGTGGTTCAATTGTGCCTTTGGGTGAGGTGCCCACCCTCCAGAGGGAATGCCTGGAATGCAAAGCAGACCACTTCTGGTTTCTGTCATCCCATTTGAATCACAAATTACTTTTAGGAAACGCATCCCAACCCTACAGTACGTTGACCTAATGCTATTATTTTGGTGGTTATGACAACCACCAAAGGGTTTGGCAATTTAGCACTCTTCAACTGGTTTAGTTACAGTTCTCATCAGCCCCTGACAGCAAACTGGGAGGATAGATGTTGTAACCCAAAACATTTGAAAGGTGCCATACTGCCTGGCCTTGTTCAATAAAGTTGGTTGGTCTAGAAAAAAAAGTGGTGGAAGCTCCTTTGCTTTGGGGGAACATTTTTAAGGGAAGGGATAAATGGCTGTCTATTACATTTCTTTGAGGGGGGGGTATCCAAATTTGGCGTTCCCAGCTAATGTTACAATTCAAATAATATTTAATGCCTGTAGAATTTATAGGATATAGAAGATGGGTATAATATTAATATCACAACAGATAGTTCATGATGCAGTGTGTACATGCTCTCAATTTTCTTTTCAGATTAATTTGTCTCCCTTGCAGATCAAACCCTGATTTGACTCCCTTCATCATCCCATCTCACTTACTTAACTGGTCACTACTGGTGTCACCTCCATATCTTCTGTTTAGGATAGTGCTTCGCAACAACTGTTAAATATATCCCCAGTTGGACATAGAAGATGCCTAAATGGGACACGGGGTTTTCATAACAATTCCTAAGATTTGGATTGCTCTCTTGGAGATTTTCTGATATGTTAGTAGTAATTTTGGATACTCATCATTTCACTCAGACCTGTTCCCCTGCCCATCAAATTAGCATAAAGCATAATGACCAAATGCCTGTCAAGACATAATAGTCCTTACAGTGGTGCCTCGACTTACGAACGTCCTGACATACGACCATTTCGAGTTACAACCAGCTCCAGCCGCAAAATTTTGCTTCGACTTGCGACCGGAGCTTCCAGTTACGAACAGAAAAAGGCAGGGAAAAAAGGCGGGGAATTCAAATTGCTAACCGTTGGTAGGTGAAGAGGCTGCTTCTTTGTAGCTCTTTCACCCCAACGGTTAGAGTGAGTGCGATCGGAGGAGGCTTCGGACTGCCTGGTAAGGTAAGGTGCTGCTTTCTGCTTTTTAAAAACTGTTCTGGGTGGGTTTTGCAGCGTGGTTTTGGGCTGCGTGGTGGGATTATGTTTCTATGCTGTGATGGGTCTTGGGTTTGTTTTTTTGTCCCCCCCCCCATTTCCGATGGGTTTTGCGGGGTTTGTTTGCTTTTTTGGGGTTTTTTCCCCATTTCCGATGGGTCTTGCGGGGTTTGTATGCTTTTGGGTTTTTTTCCCCCCATTTCCGATGGGTCTTGGGGGATTTGTTTGCTTTTTGCTTTGCTTTTTTTGCATTTCCGATGGGTCTTGCGGGGTTTGTTTGCTTTTTGCTTTGCTTTTTTTGCATTTCCGATGGGTCTTGCGGGGTTTGTTTGCTTTCTGCTTTGCTTTTTTTGCATTTCCGATGGGTCTTGCGGGGTTTGTTTGCTTTCTGCTTTGCTTTTTTTGCATTTCCGATGGGTCTTGCGGGGTTTGTTTGCTTTCTGCTTTGCTTTTTTTGCATTTCCGATGGGTCTTGCATGGGTTGTTTACTTTTCTTTTTTTTTTCTCCCTTTGGCCGGAATGGATTAATCGCGTTTCCGATGGGTATTGCAGTGTTGTGGGTTTTTTGGTGATTTTTTTCTTCGGCCGGAACGGATTAATTGCATTTCAATGCATTCCTATGGGAAATGGTGCTTCGATTTATGACCATTTCGAGTTACAACCAGAGTTCCGGAACCAATTAAGTTCGTAAGTCGAGGCACCACTGTATTTGAAAAATTGGATTCTTTGTTTCTATCATGATGGGACTCAAGGGTCTTTGACAGAGTAATTGATGAGGCCTAAGATATGAAAGCTGGAGAACCACTGATTCAGGAATCAAAGCACTTCTAAGAGGAGTGTCTGAGATGGGTGGAAGTTGTGTTGTGTATAACACAAGCAAGTAGGCTGTTTAGTTTCTCAGCCAAAGGAGATGGTACCAATAGCAGAAGTTGAGTGAGTTGGTCAGCAGGTCGAAGCTAGAACAACAGATCAACCTTTAATTGATTGGTGCACTAGAGATGAACATGAATCAATGCTATGCCTTTCAGTTGTCTTTGTTTTGTTTTGCTTTGCTTTAACAGTTTGTGGGGATGATGGGATTGAAAGAGGGCACCCACAAAAAGCCTAATGGAGGAGCTTCAAATACATTTCTTATTGTACGGGGGAGCGGAAGTTACACTTACCTTATTAAGTGTACAATGTGGTGAGGGGTACAATTTATTTATTTTTACAGTGTCCTGCTCACACCAAGAGTGGCACAAATGTCTTAGTCCAGACACTTTGAGCTCAGCCCAGTTCCTGGAAAGCCATACACCATGGTGTGGTCATGTGAGCATTCTACAAAGTGCTTTTAGGCTGAAAGCCCACATGTTAAGATGCCCACATGCCCTTCTGAAATGTTCCACTCAGTCTGTGGAAGAGTAATGGCAGGAGAGGAGACACAATGTCATAAACCTTATCCAGGGGCAGGAGAAATTCTCCAGTAGTTTCTCAAGAGGTGGGTCTCTCTCTCTCTCTCTCTCTCTCTTAGCAGTGGTTGTAGCACAATATTGTATTTCCTTTCTAAAGGATTTTTTCCAGGTAGCAATAATAGCATCTGTGTTGGCAGCATGGCCTTCATTTTGTTTCCCCTTCAATGCCCTCCACCTACTTTCACTCTAGGGTGTTGTGAGGGTGGTAGGAAGAAAATCACTGAAAAAGCATAAGTGAAATTTCAGAAATGAAAATTTTTCTGGGAAACGAATCTGAGGCTATTGTACTTTAAACCCATCGTGGGGAAACACTGCCATTGGTGAAATCACCGCCAGCGGTGGCAATTTTTGGAAATTAATTCCCCCCTTCAATCCCACAAGCCCCCAGTATATTCACCATAACTACCGTAACAGGGCTCCAAGAGAATCTTAGGAACTTGGGGGGGGGGGGGGCAGAGATTTTTAATTCCTGGGAAGGGGAACTGATGACTCATTAGCCTTATGCAGCATAAATTATGCTGCCAAATTTCAGCCACTGTGTCCCACCTAATTCATGATTCGTGCTTTGCTCCCTGGAGGATCTCTTTGGAGATAGCTTTCTGCAAAGTCTGTTGATGTTTGCACATCTGCCCTGCTATCATTGCAGCTGTTGTATGGTCAGCCTCCAGTGAAATTCAGCACTGTATTAAATGCTTTTCATTTTTAGAGAAAGTAATCTTATGATCAGCTTACTAACGCACTTGCTTCAGATGTCTGACAAGGCACGGTGTTGGAGGAGTAAATAAAACGTCGTACAACAGGAGTGTAGTACATGCAGAGGCATGTTAAGCGAGGAGAGTACAGACAGTTTTCCTTATTGTGTAGGAAGATGAGCAGTTCCCATAAACAAGAGTGCCCCTGCTTCCACCAGAGATATTTTGGAAGGGCACACTTAGGCTTAGTCAGTGTTGTAGCCCTGTCACATGTCACCCTTAGTGAATGGGACAGCAGAGCCACACATTTAGCTCATCCTCCAAACTGCACTGCCCCTTCTGCTTTCTCTATTGCCATGCTCTACATAACTTTTGTAGTATGGCAGGGGGCTTTTTTGTACTTTCAGGGGGTCCCCATGCTCAGTTTAAAATCTTGATTATGCAGGGTTCTCAACTTCGTGAATACAGGAAGGCACTTATTCCAAAAGTTATAGTGAAGTTGTTGAAAAAATAATGCAAGTGTGGGCAAGAGAACTGCCATGATCATAAGGGACTGGATTAAATGATGGGGCCCACTGCTCTCTTCCCTTGTTCATATACCCAATTTGTGAACAGGGTACCCGAGTTAACTCAGTGTCTGTTCTAAAACATTTTCAAGTTATAATTGCAAATACAGTATATCACCTTCAGATTCTGTTGCTTTCACCTCCCCTGCTTAAGGGAGAAAAGACCAAGGTGCTCACACATACAAAAGCACAGGTTTGGTAAACTATGGTTTATATTCAAGAAGATTCAAAGGCTCAGCAACTGTTAACATGCTTATAGCAAATGTCAGTGGCCAGGTGTGGAAACATAAAACTTTATTTCTTTCTTTTGTAGCCTAAAGCTTGATGTCGTAAGATTAGACATTCATCTAGTCTTAAATTATTAGAAATAATCCATTGTTCCATTCCAGCACATTTCTCCCAGAAGTAAGAAACTGTATTAGGAAAGCTTATACTTTGCCCAGGCAAGCTGATCAGTCTGTAAAACTGTACTTAACTGTACTTTTGGGTGCCTCTTCTGTTTTATTTCCAGTGGGAAGGCAGAAATCTAAGGTCAGGAGTGGGGAACATGGGGACCACATGGACATGATTGTTCAGTAATGGCCATAATTACTAACCATTAGTCATGCTGCCTGGGAATAAAAGGAGCTGGAGTCCAATAGCTTAACAAAGGATAGCGATTTCCCCCTCCCTCCCTCCCTTACACTGTCAAGGTTGCAAGCCAAGCTTCCCCACCTCCTTACTTGTCTTCTGTTTTGAGCATGTTTTTGCAGTGCATTAAATGGTAGAGAAAACTGATTTGAAAATTAAAAATTTGTTCACCTCTCAGCTTTGAAAAATGGTGGCTGAAGTTTTAGATTAACATGTCAGAGAATAAATGAACTGACAGGGTTGGGGGGTGGGGTTGAACAAGTGTACTCATACATGCTTAAACTGTGCAGAAATAAGCCAAAAGTGTTCTACAATGTACACAAATTTAGCCTGCATTACCCCCCACCCCAGTGACACAAACATATGCACAGCCATATTTTTTTGCTCTGATTTCTGGGTTCTGTAAAATGAAAATCCAAGTGTTGTGCTCCCTTCAGTGTATAGGCAGCAGAGCAAAACTTTCGGAACAGCTGAAATCTCCCTGCTGCCTTGCTGGTTTCCAAAAAGAAAGGTACTCCATAAATGGACATAAGGGCTATGTGATTGGTTTACAAGCTACAAAGGAGGCTGAGTCAGAGTGACCTACCCGAAGCCAGACTGTATGTAAGAAGAGGGGGGAGGGATGGCGGAGAGGCGTGCAGCCTCACCAGAATGTTTGAACAAGACAAAAAGACTGTTCCAGCAACCAAATAAGGAAGTCAGAGCGCTGGTATTTCAGCATACAAGCATGTTAAGGATTTTGGGAAAGCGAGGAGAGAGAGTTAAGTACTCGCCTCCCAACATGCAGGGAAAGAGCAGGAAATCTATCAATCTTGTCTTGTTAATCCAATGTCAGCAAACTCAAGAGGACACCACCTTGTTATCACTGCTCAGTGCCAAGGGGGTGGGTGGAGAATAGGGTGAGGTAAAAGGAACTATAGTGGACAACACATCTCCTAAAAGCTGAATGGGGAGAGGGTGTGCCCTTCCACCCCTCAGCGCCCACTCCAAGCTTTACAGATGTCAGACAGAAAGGTTTTGTCGGTAATAATGACAAAGACTGTTTTAACTGGGCAGTCAAAACCCAAAGGGAAACAGACACACAAAGACAAAAGCCATGTGGCACCTTAAAAATGAACTATTGGAGGGAGATGCCAAAAATTGTGTGGGCCCACTTAGTTTTTATTGAAGTTTCTTAAGTCACTGATATAACAATGATTTTGGCTAATATTAAGTGGATAGCAAATAATATTTTTGAAAATATTTTTTGGAAGTGTGGTTTCAATCTACTCTTTTAAAAGTCCATTTCAACAAGTCTGTTTTTATGCACATATGTGGCTATCTATGCACACACACTTCCTCACACATGCTTGTCCAAAATGTATATATGCATTTCTAAGTCCTGATAATTTGCTTGATGGGATTTCCAACTCTTGTAATGATCATACGTAGACACATGTTTTGGTTTCCCATCTGAAGCATAAGATTGCCAAAAATTCTTGTGTCAAGAGATGAGACCCAAGTCCAAAAGTTGTTTAGATGTCGGGTAATAAAAATTGCAGAGGAGGAAGTACAGTGGGGTCTCGACCTACGGAATTAATCCATATTGGAACGGGGTCCGTAGGTCGAAAAGTCTGCAGGTCGAAAATGCATTTCCCATAGGAATGCATTGAAAACCATTTAATCTGTAACCGGCCCAAGAAAACGCCCCCCCCACACAAAAAATTTTTTAAAAAGGGAACTTACCTTTCCGAAGCCTTCCAGGGGTCCCCCGCTGCCGCCATCGCCGCTACCGGAGGACACTGAGGGCTTCGGCGCCACTGCCAGAGGCCTCTCGGAGGTCTCCCCCCCCCGCCGACGCAGGCTTTCCCAGGGTGGACCGGTCTACTGCCCGGGAAAGCCTGGTAGACCGGGCCTACCAGGGGAGGGCTTCCCCCAGTAGGCCCGGTCTACTGCCCGGGAAAGCCTGGTAGACCGGGCCTACCAGGGGAGGGCTTCCCCTGGTAGGCCTGGTCTACTCCCCAGGCTTTCCCAGGGAGTAGACCAGGCCTACCGGGGGAAGCCCTCCCCTGGTAGGCCCGGTCCACTCTGGGAAAGCCTGCGTCGGCGGGGGGGGGAACCCCCGGAGGCCTTTCCCGCCGCCATGGGAGGCCTCTCGGAGGTTCCCCGCCGCCGCCGCTAGTGCCTCCGAAGCACGATTGGCGGTGGGGGTGGACCTCCGAGAGGCCTCAGATGGTGGCGGGGAAGGCCTCCGGAGGTCCCTCGCCGCCGCTGCTGGGAGCCGAGCCGCGCCGGGCGATCCCGGCCATGCTCGGACTCCTGGACTTCCCCTGAAGCCGATGCCGCAACATTTTTGCCTCCGAAGACTTGATTTGATCTAGGACCCACTTGTTCATCTTTCTGTCAGTCCAGGATACCCACAATCCTCTCACCAGCACAATATTTAAAACAAATCAATGTTTTTTCCTGTTAGCTTTCTTAACTGTCCCCTTTTCAGAAATACAAGAGTGTGGATGATCTTGGTCTTGGTCTCCACTGAAACATCCTTACACTTGATGATATTTTCTAATTCCTTCATTGCTGCCCTTCCTTGTCTTCTGATTTCTTGGCTGCAGTCTCCATTTGGATTGATGATTGAACAAGATGTACAAAATCTCTATTTCAATTTCTTCATTGTCAGCACTCAAGTTGACCTGTTTTTCTTTATAGTATTATACATGTTAATGACATTATGCAAGAAATAAGTACTGTATTTTCGGTGTATAAGACGACCCAATGTATAAGACGACCCCCACTTTTCCAACTCCAAATAAGAAAATGTGATCTCTGCTTTCCCCCTCCACTTCCTAAGCCCCGCGAAAGCAGGATCAAAGGGCTGCAGAAGTGGAGGGGGAAAGCAGTGATGAGAGGGCTGCAGGATCAAAGGGCTGAGATCCTGCATCCTTTTCATGGCTGCTTTCCCCCTGCACTTCCTAAGCCCCGTGGGGCTTAGGAAGTGGAGGGGGAAAGCAGAGATGAAAGGACTGCAGGATCGCAACCCTTTGATCCTGCAGCCCTTTCATGGCTGCTTTACCCCTCCACTTCATAAGAAGTGGAGGGGGAAAGCAGCTATGAAAGGGCTGCAGGATTGCAGCTCTTTGATCCTGCATCCCTTTCATGGCTGCTTTACCCATGCACTTCCTAAGCCCCATGGGGCTTAGGAAGTGCAGGGGGAAAGCAGCGATGAAAGAGCTGGAGGATCAAAGGGCTGCGATCCTGCAGCGCTTTGATCCCTTTCCCCCTTACTTCCGTGTATAAGACGACCCTCAATTTTTAGCATAAAGATTTTAGATAAAAGTATCGTCTTATACACGGAAAAATACGGTAAATGCTGAAATATGTAAATAGTAAGTCAGACAGAGTGTGTAAGGAAATTGAGCGTGACTTTAAAATTAAAATAGACTTCCTTTAATTATGCAGTGGATAAAAATGGTTCAGTCAGGAACCTGCAGAACAGATTGAGCTATGTGACTCCCTCAGTAGACCACCCCTTATTTGTTAGTTTACCTCAAGTGGCACTTACTGTCTCAATCATTCACTCAGAGACTCTGGTAATGAGAAAGAATAAAATGTTTCCATTTACTTACAGTTCTTCGTAGGTAAAAACAAACATATTGCATGTAAATGTTAACTTGTTACATCACTTAGCTTAACTGGTTAACTAGTTTCATTACCAATTAACTGATTGGTTATATAGCTGACAGAACACATCACCCTGTCTTCAGACTACATTGCCAACACTGATAGAACTCTAATTGGGAAAAGACGGGAAAAAGAATTTGAGATAGAGAGGGAACTATTGACTGTTACTGAGATGACTGACATTCACCCCAGTCCAGAAAGGTCCCACCCAACCAAAACCTCTCAAAGAAATCATATGTAGGTTGCAATATACCCAACAAATTGTACCTCACTGACCTAATATGAACTTGACAAAGGAGCTTATGAAGCACTTTTATGCAGCTTGAGAGTTCTTCAAAGATCCTTCAGAACTCTAACTCTCATGAACTTCATGGGCCTTGTGCTTCCAGAATACAAAACAGAAACATTTCTCAGAGCAAAATAAATTATTCAGCCCCTGCAGTGAACAATTTTAAGGGATCTTCATTGCTATATTATTCTTGAGCTCCAGCTGCCTTCATACCTTTGGTGAGGAAGCAGAGCTTTGAGATCAAAGCAAAAGGTTTGGCTGATAGAAACAAGAATGCCAGTTGCTGAGCTTACCTGCATTAATATGTCTGCATTAATCTCTTACAGAGAAAATATTAATCTTCATCTTCACATTGGCTGGGAATGATGAGCATCAGTGTTACTTGACAGGAAGCCCTTAGTTCTTTTTATTTTTTGGTAGTAGCAGTTGAAATTTCATTAATTTACCTTTCAGTGTGCCAGATTATTTTATTATAATTTTGGTTTTTTTCTCCATCTTGAGTATTATTAATATTAATATTATTGTTTTGAACTGTTTTATTTTAATTTTAATTGTTCTAGTGTTTTTATATGTAATGTTTATGGAACCCGCCCTGAGTAGACTTTGTCTAAAAGGGCGGGATAAAAATCGAATAAATAAATAAAAATAAATAAATAGAACAGTGTGATGGAGAGTGTGTTGGCCAACAGAGTTTGGTGATCTGTAACCATTGGCTGAACTGGCCAAATCTGATGGGCATCCAGCAACATTGAGGGGCACATACATATTCTCTGTTGTGCATAGATTTCTATATGTTTTTGCTGAAATATCCTTATAATGATGAGTGTCTCACTGGAGTGATGCAAGAAGGAAGAAGCAAAGCACCTTTAAGTGCTTGCTGTAGATATTACCCTTATATCTATGTCATGTTCTCCATATTTCTCCAAGTACTGAGAGAAGAGCAGTGGCAGAACTGTGGAATTTGAATAGGATAGTGAAAAAACTAGTGATACCTTTGTAAAAGCTATTCATTTACAACTATGCCACTAGAGGATATAGGGTGATTCTAAATTAACAGCATCTATTGCTCACAATGAAGCCATATTGTGCCTCTATTCTTTGTTTTTTTTTTTGCTTAACAGATTTTTCTCTGATGAAAAATATAAAAAGGGAAGGAAATAAAGAGAAACTATAAATTGAAGTGATGCCATCTAGATTCTGTGAAAGGGCCATTCTGAGGACAAGGTATGAGTGTAGTCTAGAAGTTTCCATAGTGAGAAGCAGAAAGATTTCCCACAGGAGGCCACCCAGTTGCTAAATTCCACATTATATTTCTTAAGGGCAATTGTTCAAGCTTCTCAAAAATGCAACTTTGTGATGCTTCTCAGCTCTCTGTCTCTGTTGAAATTCCATCTGTAACTATTGTCTGTTCTGATAAATACACACACCGATGGGACAGTGACCCCAATTAGATTGACAAGGAAAACATCTTCATCAGTAACTAGCTGTTGAGGAATCAAGTCATCCATCAT
The DNA here is from genome assembly GCA_037013535.1 of Intellagama lesueurii. Lineage (NCBI taxonomy): Eukaryota > Metazoa > Chordata > Lepidosauria > Squamata > Agamidae > Intellagama > Intellagama lesueurii. The sequence continues at coordinate 145,307,492 of JBAJHW010000005.1, read as the reverse complement.
CTTTAAGTTAGCACAGTACTCTCACTCTCTTGCAGGAAAAACAAGAAACACATTTAGTATGGTGTAGAGTTTCATGAATAAGAGAGAGAGGAGGTTGTAAACAGTGAGGCTGATGGGCATCATGACATGTTGAGATATAAAAATATAGGATGTGGCCATTCCAAAGTTTAAGATAAGGAAAGAGAACATTCAGGAGGGCTGGAGCTGATAACTCTAGGCTGATCCTGGAACAGAAACTATTATCTCAGTTTTGATTGATTTAGTAATTAACTAGCGTAATAACTAATAGTCTTCTTGTAGCTAAATAACATCAGGTTACAAGTTTACATCTCACTGTAGTGTCAAACCCAAAGGCACATTTGAACACTCCCCCATCATTTGTGTCTCCTTTATTTGTTCTTTTTAAATTGCTCCAGTTCATATATCCAGAGAAAATTACATCATCAAATTTAGGAATGGTGCAGAGATAGGAACAAAAGCGACCCACCCTCACTGACAATATCCCTATGAAGGAAAAAAGCTATAAATCTCATGGCACCTTCGAGATAATGTTTTATTTTGGCATAGGGTTTTTTTGTTTTTGTTTTTTTAAACGGACTATGGTTTGAATAAGAGTTCATTGCATTTAAGAATCCTGACATCACATTTATAGATCCAGCTTCTAAAACACACCTTCTGATGCTAGGGGAGACATTTTACACATTATAATAAAGACCAAAATCCTGTTGGGCTCTACCTGTGGGCACAGTGGGAATGACAGTAGCAGATTGCCACTGATTAAAGACTTCATTTTGCACATGACATTGTTGCATTGCATGTGAGCCATACACTTCCTAAAATTGCAAAAGGAAGCCTTTAATTAGTGGTTATGTGTTGCTGCACAACAGGATTTCACCCATGGTTATTTTTCTGATATGGGGATGTAGCATTTTTTCCCAGGTGTGTTTCTGTAGATATTATCATGTTCATGTTCATATCATAATCAAAAAGCAGCCATAATTTTACCTCCCTGACCACAAAAAGTACAAAACAGATAAGATAAGGGTGACATTTATTAAGCATAGTAGTGCTCTTGCATTACTTGAAGCATAGTTCTTCTGCTATAAATAGTTTCTTGGTTTGAGTTGAGGGAACAGCTTGAAAGGACAGCGAGACACCTATTTTAACAATTATGAATAATGCTGAAGTAAAATGATTATTCTTAGCTAGGGCATTTGTCATTTTGCATTTTTAAATTGTTTATTAAGGGTTCTAGATTCTTGAACCATTTTTAAAGTAGTTTTACATTGCTTTATTGATAAATAAGCAATTGGTATCACTCTGGAAGAGCTAACAGTGTTGTATCCACGATTACTTCTAAAATAAAGCTGAAGGGGTTTTCCATTGCCCGCCCAGCCCGGAATAAAGTATCGAGACACAGAAGTTGGATAAAACTAGGGCCACAACTTTATTAAACTATTTAAACTTTTAATTCCCCTTTCACAAAGGGGTCTACCGTAGTGCGAATTCATCTGACTCCGGTGTACCACTTTAACCGGATCAGGCCACCAAGGGTGAGTTCCTATTGCCAAAGCACGGTGACCTCTGTCCAGCGTGTCTTCAGCCATCCAAAAATCATGAGTCCCCCCCACTGCTTCAGTCACCGAGCCTCAAGACCCTAGGTGCACTGCTGCCCGGAGGCCGAGCCAGGGGGAGCCAGCCTGATAAAAAAAACTCTTCACCTGACTCCCCCTCCCCTCGGCCTCCACGTCACAAGCCTGTGCTTGGCAGTTCCGAGCGGGCAGGCAAAGCGCTACCGTGGTGGCAGCTCCACGCCGCGCGGAGCGTCCACAACTATTTTTTAAAATGCCAAGCATTTTCCTGGTTACCATAGGTTCATGAGTTCTATGATATTTGTTTTAGCAAGATATAATAGTTTAAAAATAAGCCCTGACTCTGTTCCATTTCAGTGAAGTTAAAAGAATGTGATATTTACCAGATTCCACATAAGGTTTAGAAATATTTGTGATTTGATTCAGATGCTCATATCTTGGATTAATAGAATGAGATATGAGGAGACCTTTTACTCACATATGCAACTCCTTCATTAGTCCCTTCATAGTTTTACTATTCCTGCCACAAATCCTCTGATGAACTGTGGTTCCCATTTTGATTAAACAAAGAAAGTGGTTGCTTGCTTAAGGAGAAGCCAGGATATTAAACTGTGACTTGAAGTTTTTTTGATAACCTGCTTATTCAGGTTAACCCTCCAGATGTTGTTGAGCTGTGACTCCCATGTTCCCTGTGCTGCCTAGGACTGATGCAAGTTACAGACCAACAAGGGCCATATATCCTCCTTTCCTGTACTTACATTTAGTAAATCCAGTCTAAACACCATACAACAGCAGTGCTACTAAGATATGTATACATTTCAAAGTTTTCATACATTCACTTCTTCAAACATATGAGTTAGAATACTGAGACAACATGGTAAAACATTCACTAAGAGACAGCGGTGTTTGGTTTCATTTTACACCTCATAAGGATTTATGACCACTGTTTGATATTCAGTTCTTTTGAAGCTAGATTCTATAAACAGCAACATGATTAAAGGAAAGTGTCAATGGAGGCTTGTGTGTGGGGCAGATGTCAGTTAAGGGAGACAACTATTTTATACATATAAAATATTACAAATATCTACATATTAATATATGTAGCGTACTAAGAAGCCTTCATCTCATAGACAGACTCTGATCCTTATCCTAGAAACAATTCCTAGTGTTTCTGTGACAGACAACTCTCCCTGGCATACAGCTTATTGTCGTGCCTAGGACCTGCTAATTCAACTAATCAACACCTTGACAGTCCCATTCCTTTGTTAGTAACCCATTGCCCTTTTGTCTATTATCTATATCCCCACTGATTATGGGGATATGCTTAAATATAGAGGACATATATGTGTACCCCTTGTTTCTGAAAAAGTGGGTTTTGATCAATGAAACTCACATTGAATTAGTCTCTGAAATGCCACAATTTTTTGCTTCTCTCTTTTCCCCCTCTCCTTTAATTTTATCAATAAGCTTGGCATGGAGGTGATACTGTTTATTTCTGTGCTTGCTGATTTTGGCATATCAAGCTGATGTTGCAGCCAAAAGAGCAGGTTACATGTTTTTATTCTAGTCAGTCATGAATTCTGTTCCAAAAGTTGACAACAGTCGGAAGGAAATGGAAGCATGGACTTAATGTGGTTGCAGGATCCGGACGGGTTGGGAGATCAATATTATATGTGTACAGGCTCAGTCTTTATCTGTTCTTCATAGAAAGGCGGTAAGGTAGAACAGCTCTTGCCTGTATTATTGCTAGAATGTTCCGTGTGGGGGTTGTCTGCAGATTGCGCACTTCTTCAATTGGTAACATTTGATTATCACTAGCTTTAGGCCATCTCTCAAGTTAGTACAGTTAGATATGTATTATTGTACAGCCTTTGCTGTATGTTGAGTTTGTTCTACATACATCCACCAACATTATTCAAACCATTTTGATGGGGGGGGGGGGGAGGTTTCTGCTTAGTGTCAGAGATTTGAATCTGTGTGTACCAGTTCTGACCCCAAGCCTTATCCACAAGCCATCACCCCCTCCCCACTTTAATTTACACTTGATAGAATCTTAGGGAATCATTTGCTAAAATAAACATCCTCATCAGGTTAGTTTCAGAGTATGACCAGGTGGCTAAAAGTGCTGCAGCAAATGAACGCAAGGGGTTGTTCATTTTGCAGAGGATTATGGCTTACCAGTATTTGTGTCTACACTGCAGTGCAAAGCCATGTCTTTGAAAACTATTTCTATAGGCATCTCTGGAGAAAAATCCTTATCAAGTCACTTCCTCACTACTTTACCTCTGCAAGGTTTTGTTTTGTGGGGAGGGTGGGTTGGAACAATTTTTAAAAGCTAATTTCAGAGCTAATTAAAGTTGTCTAACTGAAAGCCTCTGATGCAGACTCCACACACCCCAGAACAAAGTAACACAATCCTTCCAGGGACAACAAAAAATACAGAAGGCGGGGGGAGGTGGAGGCACAGATCACATTGGATTGGGTCTTGTGTTATCTGGTCAGCAGGGAGGGGAAAATGAAACAGTGAATATTGATCTGGGTGCTTTTGCTTCCATCTGGACAAGACCTCACTTGAATAATTTACATGTGTATTTTCACAGTGTGTGTGTATTGGCATAGTAAGGCATCACAGTGGGTTAAAATTGTAGATTGGAGGGATGTGTGCAACTTTGATAATCAAACAGTACTGTTTTTGACAGATGTGCAACAGTAAGCTCTTTGGACAATGGGTACCAGATTGGCAGCACCACTGTGGCTTCATCAAACAAGTGTGTCATGTATTTTTAATGAAACACAATTGCATTTAAGGGAAAGTTTCTAGTCACTGAGATCTATCTTGGATATTTTAATGAAGGTTGTTCCTACATCATTTCAGGTAACACCTTTATAGGCTCCTAATAATAGCCACAACACTAGGGATTCATTTACCTAGCTATCTGTACCATCCTTTGCCAGCAATAGCTCACTGCATTTTGTGTAGAGAAAACAGGATAATCTTTATGCAAGATGGTAATTGGACAAAAATAATCAGAAATGGCAACACACAAAAGTCAGCTTCAGAATACTTCAACTTCCCAGAACACTGTTACTAATCTCAAAGTGACTCTTGTAGAACATCAGAATCAGAAGTTGTTTCTGGAAAATACAATACAAGCCTCTTCTTGCTCTGCATTTTTACCCCTCAAAGAGAGCCTGTGCCAGACAGTTAACTACTCTAGCTATGTCAGGATAACTATGTCATTTACTGGTTCCAAGCTCATTACTGGTGTTAATAATTCCATTTTCAGCCTCTATCCTTCACACACACAAACACACACACAAGGCAGTTAAACATTTCACTTCGTGTGACTGAGGGGATGGATTGTTTGTAATCCATGACAACTCATGCTGAAATAAATCTGTTAGTCTTTAAAGGGCATTTGTTTTTATTTTTGTTTCACTTTTGCCACCATAAATTTTGGTCTCTTTTTTTCTTCTTCTGTAAGCTGTAAAAATTGCCTCAAGCCTATCACAGAATGCTTTAAAGCTGCTCCCAATATACAAACAGCAGAGAATCCAGGTTATGACTTTCTCATGCTTCACTTACTAGAAATTATCTACAATTTGTAATGGAAGCTATGAAAAGGGGGCTGTTGCTAAAACAGCCAGCTAACACAAATGTGGCCAGGAGCCCTCACAAACACATAATTTCCCCCATGCACTCCCAAGAAATTTTGCCTGCACTTAAGAAGACACTGACAAAGCAGACTGTGAAAACAGAAACTCTGAAGAAATGAAAGAACACAACACCCACCCCATCCTCTTTTGAAGCATTGCTTTTTACTGACTGCTTGAGTTCTCAGGAACTTTGAGGGACTCTTATTGTGAAATCGCTAGAACTAGAAAGCTTTAGTGAAGAATCACTGAGTCATGAAGTTGGTGTTCTCTCCTCTGACTAATCTGTATATATTATTGAGTACCTGCTCAACTCAGCTTCAGTTCACAAAAGTGCTGGCTTTTACGGTTGGAGCTGCTCTTGCTTCTTCCATGGAAAAGTGACACAGTCGTTTGAGTGAGGTAAGAGGGTTCTGTGTCTATTTGTGTGTGTAGAGGGTGGTTTTTGTGTGCCAGGTAAGTAAATATTCCAAACAGCAGGGATGGAGAGTAACAGTTGAAAGCAAATACGCAGGCACAAATGATGAAATCTGATCGTATGTGTTATTCTCATGTACTGTTTCTTTCTGTGTATATTACATGTATTAGTTAATCTTTTTGTAATTGGAGCCATGCTTTGGCAACCCTGCAATTATTTTACAGTTTTTGGCATCAGTTTAGTTTCTTCAAGTCCATTCGGGATGCCAGTGTGGCAGCAGCTGTTTCAGTCAGTGTGGATGTGTCATTTCTCACACATAGGCTGAGATTTTGGATTTTTTTAAAAGAAAATATTTTGTTGCACTTCTAAGTAAAAATGAGTGTCTCTCCCACTTATTTCAAAGCATTTGGAAAAACTGAAAAAGTTAGGGTAAAACTAACAACTTTTAGAAATTTAAAGGATAATAGTTTTAAGAAAGAAAGAAAAAAAGAAAGATCCTGTTAATAAATAGTTTTGAGCAGGAGCAGATCTCCAAAACCATGGCGTGACATAATAGATAAAACAGAAGTGTTTATTCAAGTAAGCAGCCCATAACTACAAGAATTTTGCTTGTTTTTCCTGAGCTTATCTCTCAAGGTGTTATGGGTCATTAACAAACTCTCCCGTTCTGTAGGATTTGATGATTCCGCTAGCTAAATTCATTTGAAGAATGACAGCCTGTATAATCTTTGTTATTGTTCATTTATTTTTGTCAGACTTGAGTGCTGAGAGGAATTTGTGTTGATGGTGGTACCCCTGTTAGCATTGCGAATAGTGAGACTGCTGCTCCTAAAGTAAATTGGTTTTTCCTTCTTGTCCATCTCTCTGACTGCTGTATACATTTGTTTAAGTATTAAAACTGGACACAAAGTATGTGAAAGTTACCTGGCAGCAGGCACCTAATTAGAGAAAATGCTGGGGAAAGTAAAGCTTGCCTTTTTCCTTCTCCTTCAAAGAAAAAATGATGATGTGTGTATAGAAACTTGGAAAACAAAGAGATTCATTGACTTTTAAAGAGAACCCAGTGTCTGCTTTTGGAACATTTAATTCAGCATTAGATGAAGGAATATGAAGGATTTTCATCTAAAATAGGAATTGGCATTTTTAAAATTTTATTTTAGAAGGTGCTTGGATGCAATAAACTTTCTTCTGAATATGCTGTGTTTTGTGCTAAACCACAATGTGCGGTTCACAGAATAAAATGAAACGTGTAATATTTTACACATTTGTGGGGAGGATCCCCTCATAGATGTAAGGCTAAATTAGCATTAGGCTTAATTAGATTTGAGCAAATTAAATGAATGGGACTTTTTAGTCACAACTAAACTTTAGCCCCACTTGTTTCAGTGAGTCTGCTCAAGGCAGGCATTGAGGTGAGATACAGCCCACAGTTGGAATGGTTACAGCCATGTCACCTAGTAAAGAATGTATAAGAACACATTGACTTGTGCATCTCAGCTGTGTGTTATAGAAGGAGGGGGAATTGTGCTATGTCTCTTGTCTTATTACTGTCTGGTATTCCCCCATAGCCTCTGGGAAGATGAAAGGATCCTGTGATTAACTATACAAATGCTAACCATGACATGACTAGGATGAGTAACTGATAACTGTCTCTCAGGAAGTGTTTATCTTTTGGCAAATCTGTTGGCCTCCAGAAACTTGACTAAAATTTTTGTTAGAAGATGCCATGTGAGTCATCGCAATTGCTGCTAACACAGAATGGCTAAATAAGTGGCCTTGGATAAGACTTTCTTTTTGTGATTGTCGTAAAAGAGAATAATGCATACATATTCAAGTTTTTGTTAACGGGGGCTTCTTTGAAAAGTTAGGATTTAGATTCTTTGGAAAGAAAGAATTACTTTGACTTTTGAATTGTCAATACTTTGATTATTGTAGGGAGTGTTTGTTCGAGAGAGATACAATTAAAATTAGAATAGAGTGAGTTTGATCCAGACTAAGTTAGCCAGGCTTTTGTTTCAATGAATCAGTGGGACTTACAGTATGTTAGCAAACCCATCCAAATGGGACTAAAGCGGTGACTTGTGGCTTTATACATGTTGCTGGACTGCAACTCTTGTCAGCAGTATCAAGTACATTCTTTTTTGAGTAATGAAAAGACCTGAAGTTTTAAAATTATTCGAGATGTAGACTATGGTCTGTTAAGGCAATGTCTTTTTTAAAAACTTGTAGAAACCTGAACGCGATCATCAAAATGAGTAAATGAGTGTTTGAGTGTGCTTGTATGTTCATATATGGTTATCTTAATAACACATTTGTGTTTACAGGGGAAATAATACATTGTGTGTGATTTGAGCACAATGAATATCAGTTGTCCCAGCATTATCTTTAAGCAGACAAACCTGTTTACACTTAGGAGTTAATGAATGGTCGTGCTGACTGGGGATAATAGGAGTTGTAAATCAACACGTATGGATAGCTCTGGAAAGCAGATTTGTGTTTTTTTGGCTTACATCCCACTTTTCCTTCTGAAGGGAGGCTGAAAGGGAGCTAACAGTGAACTACTCAGAACAAAATATCAGCAAAAGCTAATCGTATAAAGAAGGTTCACTTCTCTTTCCCACATGAACAGGTTATGAGTTACCATGTTTTCTTCCCTTGCAGCTTTAAGGCAAGCAAACTGAGAAAGAGAATCAGAAATGTGGAAAATTAAAAGACGAACAGTACAGTTTTTCTCATGATTCATATGCCACTTTTTTGTGCCTGGCTTATTTTCATTTACAGGAAGAAGTAACATACCAGGTGGGACCTGCTGTTGTACCTACCTGTACAGTGTATACGCTTACTATGGGAAGGGGTGGTGGATTAACACCATATCTGCCATATTGAGAAACTTCTCAAGATACTGAAGTTGAGTCAACCTAGAATTAAGATTGAATAGCAAGGTGGCCAAGCTAATGGATAACACAAAAATCTGTGGATGGTAGAAACATAAAGTGTTTGTGAAGAGCTCAAAAATGTTCTTGTCAGAGTGGATGAATATTTGTATTGTATTAGAATGGCATGTGCCATTTAAGAGTAAAGGTGTCCATATGGGACAAAGAAATCCAGATTTCACATATACACTGATGGGGGTTGACTTGGTGGTGGCTTTGGGATTGTTGTGGGTAGCTCAGATAAAACACCAACCTACTTTGCAGCAGTTATGAAAGAGGCAAATGGCATATTATGAACTATTAGGAGCAGGATTGAATAAAAAATGTCCAATAGCGCAATCTCTGTATGCACGTCTCTGGTCTGATCATTGCTAGAGCACTGTGTGTAATTCTGGTTACTGCGTATCAAAATAAATATTGTAGAGCTGAAGAAGGTACAGAAAAGGGAAGCCAGAGTGATGGGGGTGTCTGGACAAACTCCTCTCTGAGGAATAATTACAGTGTTTGGGGTTTTGCATTTAGGAGTAAGAAGTCAAGGAAAAAGAGCCTAGATAGAGATTTATAAAAGTATGCATACAAATTTTTCCCCGTCTTTCGTAAAACTAGAGCCTAGGATCATCTAATGAAACTGAATAGCAAGAGATTCAGGAAACATAAAAACTGCTGTTTCACACAGCACATGATTAAACAAGATAAAGTGATGGACACCAACTTAACTCACTTTACAAGAGGGTTAGGTGGATTGATCTAGAATTAGGCTACCTGTAGCTATTAGTCATAATAGCTAAATATTGCCTCCAGAATCAGAGTAGCAGCCCTCTGAACACCAGCTGAGAATGAGTCATTGAGAAGTAACAGGAAGAAAATACTCTTGTTTTTACGGCTTTCTTGTGGACATCCCATCCACAGGCATCTTGCTTAACCACATCTAGAAGTCCCTAGGCCTTTGGCCTGGTGTGCAGCAGGACTCTTCTTGTGTTTTCGTGTTTCTTGTGTTGGCTCTTTCCCTTACTTGTCCTGGCGGTTAAGAAACTGTATTACAGCTCATGTGATATATGAGGTGTTCTGGATGAAAATATCAGTAGCGAAGAGCCAATTCTGAGATATTTTAGATATTATATATTTTTGTCCTAAGGTAGTAAACATGATACAGGCAGAAAAAAATTGGATGCTGTCATGCATGAAATAATATGGTTTCCCAAGTGTGCATTTGGGAACAATAGTTTGTACTGACAACACAAGATGATTTATTGCAGGGTTACTTCCATGTAGGAAAAATGTAGGAACACTGTATATCTACTGTATCTTTTTGTATGTTTATGTAGCTGGTAACCATTACTGAACTTACCTCTGTTGTACTTGGGGAGGTGATGCGGGCTAGGTCTGCACCCTACACATACCTGTTGTCTAGACTTCCATACATGGATATAATGTGCAAACATCCTTCTCCTGTAAGCTAGAGATGCATAGTTGCAGACCTAATTTCTGCTGTATCGCTTGAACCTATGTGTACTATTTTTTATGTGCATGTCCTAAACAAAGTCCCATGTGCAGATGTCCAGTTGGCTTCAAGATAGAAAAGCCACATATGGTGGGTAAGGAGTATGGAAGCTATCCAATTCCCCTAAAGCACATCATCAGCGAGCAGCGTTACATGGTCATACATCCCCATGTTCTAAGTTAAATGTATTTATGTTAGTGATGATGTCTCTACATTAATCAATCATGTGTGGACCTCTGGATATTGTTGCTGTAACACCCATTATCCTCCATCATTGGCTGTGCTATCTAGGGCTAATTACAGTTGTAGTCTAAAGATATCTATAGGGCAACATGTTCCCTAGCCTACCCTGAGGCATAGATTGATATCTTTGATTTAAACTATGATCCCCTAGTTCCTCATGTCCATGTGGGCTACAGGTCTCATATACATTCACTCAGTTGCAATTCCCAGGATTCTCTGTAGGAAGCAAAGTGGAGTTGTTACAAGTGAGATCCACATAACCTATATAAATTTGTAGTGGAGCTATACCAAAAAAATCTCCAAATCATTATTACTGTGTTTCAGATTAGGCTATCAGGTAAACATTTAAATTAAGAAGAAATACATCTCAGATCTACTATATGCATTTAAGACTTTCAGTACAGCTTTATGTGAAGCTGTCAAGTTCAGTAATAAAAGATGTATCTTAAATATTGTAATTCTAATAATGGGGCAGTTATTTACTAGCAATAGTGCAAATTAAGGTTTATGTAGTCATGGCTGCTGAAATCTTTATGTCAACCAGTCAGCCTCTGAATCTTGTGATGGAGGGAGGGAGGGAGGGAGGGAGATAGATAGATAGATAGATAGATAGATCTCAAGTTTAGATTACAGCACAGTGCAACTAGTATCTGGGCCCAATGTTCTACATTTCTGGTGTGCAAAGCTAATTTGTAGTGGTAGCACTTATGTGTTAAAAATGAAGGTGTAAAAATCAGAATAACTCATGTAGAAGGTGCTCTAGAAGTTATCTGCTGATCAAAACCAAGGTGTAGTTCCGGTATTGGGAATTTGGGATCTAGTGACTTGCATGCATTCTCACTTGATACAACATAAAGGGGAAAGGGACTATCTCCTTATTAAAATGACTTGAACCTGTATGTACTAGTTTTAAATGCACATGTCCTAGTAAATGTGCACTTCCTTTTTTGGAAGTGTGTTTTGTGTCTTAACTGAATGCTAAGATAATTATTTTCTTCTGCATGCTTCTCTGCTCTTCAGTCTCTCATTACAGTGAAAAAGTACATTTAAGCTTCCAATGAAACAAAGCAAAACAAAGCATTAGCAACATGCCCAACTTTACTGTTTGCACTGTGTGTATAAAGAGGGCTTGTCTATTACAGTGAACCTTAGGAGGAAAGGGAAGGGTTCAAGCTAACTCTGGGCTAAATCCACATGTTAAGTACCAGGCTCATTGAACAAAGTATTACTAAGTCATTGTTTTTGTAAAATCCGTTGATTTAATGGTTCTACTCTAGTTGGGTCTAACAATTCGATTTAGCCCAATGTTTAATCTGCTGACAAAGAAAATATTGTTACTCTCTCTTTTGACAAGTGCTGAGCAATCCACTGTTAGGTAAAGTAGACTGTTTATTCCTCCACTGCAGTGCCCCCACCCTTGTTAATAAATGAAAGGTATGTGCTTGGGGCCTTCACTGAGATGAATCATAGAATCATGAAGTTGGAAGAGGCCTATAAGGCCATCGAGTCCAACGCCCTGCTCAATATAGGAATGCATATCAAAGGATATCTGATGAAGACTAAGTCTATCTCTGGTGACATCAGTAGTAGGGGTCAAGGTCAAGCTGCACCTAAGATGGGAAACCTTTGGTCCTTCAATTTCAAGAAGTCCCATCCAGCAGGCCACAGTAGGAGCTATGGTCCAAAATTTCTAGAGGCTAGTAGTTCCTCACCCTGGACTATGCCTTTTGTTTCACTTTGCCCAAAGTATAAAACATCCTACTGTCCTCATAGCCTAAAATGGGGAGTCCTTTTCTGCATAACACTATCTTTTGCATACTTCCTGTAAGACCAATGTTGATTGGATTGGACTGTTGTTAACATGCTCTGGTCACGGCTACTTCTGAAGCTTTAGCTGGTAGAGAATGCAGCAACCTGTTTGTGGGGCAAAGTAATCAGGACACATAACTTTGATTCTGTATCAGCCGTAGTGGCTATCAGTACGCTTGTGCCAAATTCAAAATATTGATATCTTTAAAGTCATGAGACACTTTAAGGTTTTGAGTTAACCAGGTTATTTTGAAGACCATCTACACCAGTATGGGCTTCTGAAGCCTTTAAGACCGATTTATAAAGCTCTATTTCTGAGCCCATCTATAAGGTCCAAGCTGGGCAGGCATGAGAGATAGAGTCTTTTCAGCAATGGCTCTTTCATTATGAAATCCACAGTGAAATTCACTGGAAATTTCACTAGGAAATTTATTTAGGACCTCATTGTGTGTATTTTGAATGGACTTTTAAGACTTAGTCATTCTGATATGCTCTTACCTGATTGGTTTGAACTTGGCCAAATCTTTTAAATGGATTTGTAAAAACTGTTTTTGCTTTCTATTTATTTATTTATTTATTTCACATCTGTCCCACTTTTCTCCCAATATAGTGGCCCTAGGTAGCTTAGAAAATGATTTTTAAAGTACTGTATCGTAAACTATATTAAAATATAGTTAAATTTGTAGGCCAATATCCTGTTCGATTTACACTGGAATGAATGAAATCACACATGTTGCAGTGGCTATTTGAAGCTAATTAACAAGGCTTCTAGTCACATGACTGGTACCTCATTAATTACCTTCAATTAGCCATAATGACTTACACAATTTCACTTGTGCCAGCATAAAATCCTATTCAGATTTGTCCATAATAATACTTAATTTAAAACACTTAAAGGCTGTTTGTCACACAGCAGAAAACAACAAAACATGCAGCATCTGCCACTGCAATTCCTTTTTTAACATTCCATTTTGTTGCTTGAAAAGAGAGGTTTTGACTACCTATAAGAGAATAGTAGGAAGAGGGCCCAACTAGCCTCCTGTGGAAAGGAGTTCCACAGTCTGGGCAGCCATTAAGAAAGCTGTTGATAATGATTTTACATGCAAATTACTTTGAGAAAACTGTATTGCTCTTAAGCATGGTATATACAAATACCTTCTATAAATAAATACACCTTAAAGAATGGTATAAAAATCTGGAGGGGGGGATCATACTTAGTTTTTCCCATGGCTGAATGCTATTTTCTACTTGTAACTTTATTATATACCAGATCAGAAAACTCTTTTGAATAGAGTTAAATGCCGGAAAACTACTTAACATATAGCTACCATATGGCTTAAAACTGGGCATATTGTTAAGAATACAGGTATCTATTAGTCTTTCAGTAAAAGGGCTGAATACTAAAATGGAAGATGTATATTATTTGTATGTGATTTTGCATGGCATATGCCTGCTTTTTAAAAAAGAAATATTTTCAGTGGCATCTTGGCCTTCTTTGTGTTGAAAATGCTGTTGTCATTATGGGCTATTAAGGAACCATCTGAGCAAAGAAATAGTCTGACATGGATCTCAAATAGGAAAAGAAAAACCCCTTTATTGAGGAAACCAATTAATTGTAGGAAATTGCTGTTGTATAAGAACTTTCCTTCTTTTTTTCTAAAATATGTGAGAAGCTTTTCATTCCGGGAAGTCACACAAACATGGTGAGCTGCTAAGAGTATTGTTTTGATTCCTGGCATTTCAATCTTGATTGCATGTCCCTGGAAAGAAATTTAATTGATGGCATTTTAATGGAAGACTTGCCTGAAGTATTGAATTTCAATTTGCACTCATTAGAAACTGACATATTCCATCTACATTGAAAACATCTTGAAGCTGCTATATATACTCCTTTAAATTGTTTGCAAATTACTTCAAACTGTACTTACTTCTTTGCAAACATATAATGTAACACAGAAATAAAATTAACACAGAAGTTTCAAATTAGAGCATGAATTGTGTCTTTGAATATACAAGCAGTGATCATCTGTCCTTCTGTCCTTCCTTGCCCTTTTACCCAGCTGCTTTAAGCTGTTTTGGCACAATAAGCAATAGTTTACCAGTGGGGACTTTTTTCCACCTAGTTTATTTCACAGTTACATAATTCTGTAGCCCTGCTGCTTCCATGTCGATGTTGTACTTTTCTTGGTTAGAATTATATATAATCAGGATAAACAGAAGGTGACAAAAAGGAGTAGTTGAGTGAGATGATTTAATATTGCAGTTGGTTAAAATTTTGATAGCGATTAATTGAAGCTGGCAAAAGGCAGATGTGTGTGAACTGATGTGATGCAATGTAGTGTACGCCAGGGAGAGGAAATATTTTCTACAGCTGCTCACAGGCTTACATGCTGCACTCTTAACATTTGAAATGCTGTCCCCCCCAACACTAACATGTGCATGTATTTTGAGAGTTTTCTTAGAAGCAGAGTTTGAAAAAATTATAGGTGACGCTGGATGAGATTATTGGTCCAAAATGTAACTTCTCAATCTCTGCATAGAGGTATCCTTTTTAAAAAACCCAAAATGTTCTTTAACTCATTTAGAATTTGAAAATTAGCATGGGGATCGGGTAGGACATCTTTTCAATTGCACATACGTGTCTGTATCCTCTGCACTCCTTTGAAGAAACTTAGCCTGTTCATCCTGAACATCATTTTCCCTTTGAACACTCTGGGATTCCCTGTACCAAAAGTCAACTTGTTTTTCAGGTTTGAAAAAGATAAAGAAATAGCCTTGAATTTTAAGTAAAAACACCCCTCTGAGAAAGGGAGAATTCTAAAATACAGCTCTTCCTCTGGATTGTGGCTCAAACAATTGCCACTGAAATCAGAAAATGATACTACCCAGCACGTGTGAAAATGAAGCCCCATACATAGCTCCGTTCCTTTTTTTTTTCTTTATTTGGGATTTTACACATTTGTGCAGCAAAATATAGAGAAAAACCCATATGATACACTTTATCAGGAAAGTGATGTACTGCAGGTCCTTCGCTCCTGCTGCTGTTTCCTGAACTCAGGCCAGAAGAGCCAATAGGTTGTGGGGTCCAATAAGCAGAAAAGGGACAGACAAATAACATAATAACAGTTTTCTGAACTACAACTCTAAGAATTGTCGAGTCGAGTTTAAGCTTGCAAGAACATAACTTGCTTATACTGCTACCCTATTCCATGCACAGAAGCAAAATGGGCTGGCAGATTAATCTTAGGGTGCAGTCAGACAAGCATTCATCCTGCTGTTTGGCCTGTGTTTGAGACAGGACATTTTGCTTTTTTCTTTCTGGTGACCACACATTGTATGTGCTATTGTGAACCATCCTGCCCAAATTGATGCCTACCATACCTTTTTGAGTCCCTATCGAGAAGACTGTTTTTTGGTCCGTACTCCAATTCAGTTTTTGTGTGTGTCCTGGGATCAAACCAAGGCGGCTGGGTGTCCTTTGCTGTAGCCACTTAACAATCTTAAGGAATGGAAAGCTTCCTTTCTGCTTGCCTGCAGAGGATTAGGGAAAGGAAGATTTGCATTTCTTTTTAATTGTTGCTAACACATCAGCAATGCTTTGTAAGGGCTTGTTTTGTTTAAAAACCTGTTCAACGTATCACTATGCACTGTGCTAGTTAACAACAAGGACAAAATCCCCCTCCTGTCTCCTCCTCTATGCTTTGCTTACCAATTTTGAGAAATTGGAAGCTTCCTTTCCCTTTCAAGGGGAAGAAAGGTGTGGTGTGGTCAGTCCTTGCATGTAGATGAAAGGATTGTTCCAAATGGACATATCATGCCTCAGACCAATCCTGTTTAGCATGATCCAGGCAGAGATGATTTAGTCCTCTAGTCCCACCTTTCGTTTGGTATTAGTGTTGTCCACTGGCATTGAGGATAGCTGGCTAACATAAGGGTTCATTACAGGCCATGGGTCCTGTTCCAAGCAAAGTTCAGGCTGAGCCAGGTGCAAAGGATGAGACAAAGACAATCCAGAGTCTAAATCAACGGGGTCTGTGAAAATCCATCTGCCTTGCCTCTGTTTTGTAACACCATTTTTTAGCTCTCTTGTACTGGGAGGTGGCTTTGCCTAATGTTGTATCTTGAAATCAGGAATTCCTGAACTCTTTTTTCCCCAAAACTCAGGGCTGTCTGCAGTAGTTCATTCTTCTGAACCCTCAGGCCCTGAAGGTTCTTGTTCATATTTAGAGAAGGATTTGTCCAGTAGGGACACAACACCAGGTAGTACATACAGCCCAACAAAAGGGGAATGTCTGGGAGACTCTAGGGGAAATGGGATGGGAGAGCTGCCATTGTACTGTCATCTAAGGAAGCTGCCTTACTCTGCCTAGTCATAAGATTGGCCAGGGAAGTCTCATATAAATATATTCAACTTATTTGTGCAAAATTAAGCCTTCCTGTGTAGCATCTTCTCAAGACAGCTGGTGAAATTACCAAAATGTGTCCAGCTAAGATAATAGTTCAAATTGTGACTGTTCTTTCTGGCTGCTATATATAGAAAGTGAGCTTGTGTACTTCCCGGTTAAAATAGAAGAGCGGGGAGCAGCCAGTTGCGTTTTTTCCATTACAATTCATTGGAACAGATGTTTTCTGCTCTCTCTCCTTCCCATGACAAAGTACCAAGGGACAGCGCTTCAGGCTCAGCAGGGAGCTAATACAACAGTATACAGAACAATAGTTGCATCATCCATCACTCATCACCATTTAGGTCCAAGTTTTGTTGCAAGTTAAGACATGATAAATGTGTTATGAACATAATTTTACTATTATTTATACAAATGTTTTGAGAATAACACCAAATAGTTTTTAATTCTCTTGGCCATTCCTGGGGAGAGGAGACCTTTCTAGTGAACTTTGGAAAAAAATATTTTTTAAAAAATATTTTTAAAAAATTAAAGCTTGGGATCTCTCATCAGAGTAAAATTAATTGCTTTAGTCCTATAGATTGTTCTATTCTAATTTGAGCTAATTAATACTTATTGAAAAACTCAGTTTAGATGTAACAAGAACAGGGAATTTGAATATATGTGAGGCTTGTGTGCTGCCTTTCTGCCCTTCCCTGTGTACGAAGTCAGAAGCTTCTTTTTTTATTTAGTGTTGAAGCATAATTTGTCATTTTGTCCCCTTGTGATCAGTTACAGTTTACGTTCAA
This sequence comes from Intellagama lesueurii, assembly GCA_037013535.1. Lineage (NCBI taxonomy): Eukaryota > Metazoa > Chordata > Lepidosauria > Squamata > Agamidae > Intellagama > Intellagama lesueurii. The sequence continues at coordinate 145,290,151 of JBAJHW010000005.1, read as the reverse complement.
GTCAAGATCTCAAGTCATAGTTTGTGCAGACCACTAGCATACTGTAATTTACCACTAACCAGACTAGAGCTTGGAAAAAAATATTTTTGGACTCCTAGAATTTCTGAAACAGCATGCTGAACATGGCAGTTACGCAAATTTGGGAGCAATACTAAATACTACTACTACTACTTATTCATCATCATCATCATCATGCTCCAGACTAGAAAGGGAAGCAGCAAAAAGATGAATAGTTTTAACACATTTTGAAAATCAGTGCTTTGAGAAAACTTATTGATGCCCTTGAGTAACAACCACTTGGAAGGCATTATGCTGCAGCTCATCAAAGCAACTTGAGTGTAAACAAGCTTTTCCTTGATTCAAGAAACATTTTTTGGAGACACATTAAGAACTAGCAGCCTAAGTTGTTCTTTCTGGTCTTTTACTGTTTTTGATCCTCTGTATTAAAACGTCTCACTCCTCCCATCATGTTAGGAAGATAGGGAAGCAAGTGTCAACTTTAATTTAGCTACCACTAGCTACCTCCATAGTTTGTAGGAGTGTCATTAGTCCATAAAAGATCATGCCAAATAAAGCTTGTTTGTTTTTAAGGTGCTGTGAGACGCTATGGTGTTTTTGCTGTGCACAGCTACCCACCACCTAAACATTTCTTAATTATGTCCTGTAACTTCAAGGCTCAAACTAGATAAAATGCTGGTAATATATAGTAAGATCTTCCATCTCTGCAAACCATATGTGTACTAGAAAAACCAAACTGATTTGGGACTGAACTGGAAAACACTTAATGTCTTTTCCTGACCCTTATAACCCAGAATGCATTCCTTCCCCTGTTCCAGCTGTTTTCTTGACTAGGCAAAACATAATAAACATAATTAGGCAACAACCTAATGATTTTCTTAATTGAGAAAATAGCACTCTAGGGGGAATTTGGTGTGGTCCTAATTTTTTGTTGCAAGGGTGGGGGATGACTGCCTTCGGTAGAAGTTTAGGTAGATGGGGTAATGAATCACAGGTTTCCAGTATCTTATCTAGGTTTGCCATAAGAGAAAAGCTACAAGTGTGTGTAAGGGTATGATTATAATTTATGGAGTGCTTTCTTTACTAATGAAACCAAAGCAGTAAAACAAATGCTTTTAGTTTCTCTCACTAGTCTTTGCACTGACCCGAGAGGTTTTACGGCTGATACTGCTATCTTGCCTATATGAATCATAAGATGAATGGCTGATAACAGCTCTTGGGAAGTCAGAATGTTTGTTTTCCCCATCTCCCAGTCCAGTAAACTCTAGTTCCAAAGTTACGGGGCTAATCAGAGCAGGGGCTAGGGATCACTCAGCAGCCCAAACCCCATTCCTCTTGCCCTCTCCCAGCTATAAGCCACACACACACACACATTCACTTCCAAGATAGCAGCCTTACAGATCTAACTGTAGAAAGGAATCTGGTTTATGAAGAGGCTGATTGGACCTCTGTAACAAACTACTTGTCCCTGGTGCGCAACTGTTTTCTGTCTTGTCAATCATGCAGTGTTTTTATAATAGTACTTGCATGAAAGCCCCCTCCAGTGTGATCTTTAGCTCTTCATTTTTTTTTCCTGAGAATTAGGCTGCTTGGACCTTTGTGATATTTTCTGTATGGTGCTGTTTAGGGAAAACAGCAAATAACCAGCACTAATGGGTGGGGTGGAGGGGAGCAGGCAAATACATGCTATTTATTCTATTTCTATTCTCTGTGGAATTTCAGTGACTGAACATAAATGAGAAATGCTAAATGTACACATTGGGAATTTACATTTGACATATGGGAGAAACTGAATTATAATTGCTTCCATGCTTATTCTTTGTCAGTATAAGCTCCAGCCCCATTCGTAAGCCTCACTGACTGTTTTCTCCTGCAGAATATTAGAAGTCTTAAGGAGATTTTCTATTTCTTAAGTGCTTGGGCAATTCTAACTACTAACACCATTATTGTTTTTCTTTACATTCTGTCCCTGATTAAGACATCAGCTTTAAAAGATGATCCTCTTGGAGAACATAAATGGATACACTGAAGCAAATCGTTAAGTTGGAGAGAGGTTTCCTATTAAGGAAGAGTGATGTAATGCCAGTGGAATATAGCCAGCTTCTCTCCACTCATTTTATTTATATTAGTGGCATACCAGAGAAAGATACCCCAACAACATGAATACTGCTCACTATATTTAGTCAGGCTAGTTTAGTAATTCCAGAAGGTTATGTTTATATGCAATGGAAATAATTAGGAAAAGGTATTTTGAACATCTTAGTTCATTCAAATGAAAAAGGAAACTTAACCATCATAAAATTGAGATGACTTATGTGCTATATTTTATTATTTAGAACATTTATAGCCCACCCTACGCCAGAGGATCGTGGGGTGGGGGGAGGTGTTACAGAGCAGTATAAAATGATTTAAAACATAAGATGTTTAAAACAATTTAAAATCAAAACATTTTAAAAACATTAAAATCATTGCATTAAAACCTGCAGAGACCATGATCCTCAACTCTCAAACTATGTTTGTTTAAATATGTATGTGTTTACTTGGTGCCAAAATGATGCCAATGTTGGCACTAATCAAGCTTGCAAGGCGAGGGCATTCCACAGTTGGGATACTACAACAGGAAAAGCCCTCCCCCATAGCTCCACATAATGAACTCTTCTCAATGGTGGGACATGGACGAAAACCTCCATAGCAGATCTCAGTGATCAGGCAGGCTTATACAGGGAGAAGCACTCCTTCAGATATCCAGGTCCCAAACTGTATAGGGATTTTTAAGTTATTGTAAACACCTTGGATGCAGACCAGAAGCATATTGGCAGCCAGTGCAAATCCTTCAGAACTGTTTTCATGTGGATTCTGAGAGATGCTAGCAGTCTAGATGCTGCATATGGCACTTGCTGTAGTATTCATGTCATTTTCAAAGGTAGCCCCACATAGAGTGCAGTGCAGTAGTCTAGCTCGGAGGTTAGCAGGGCATGGATTACTATAGCCAGGTTATCCCTGTCCAGGAATGGTCATAGCTGGTGGACCAGTCAAAGCTGGCCCTAGGCACTCTGAGCCACTGAGTTCTATGACAAAGAGGAATCCCTGATTTCCCCCAAACTACACACATGCTCCTTCTGGGGGGAATGTGACTCCATCCAGAACTGGTCTCCTACTGAACTCCTGGACCTGGAACTACTGAACCCTAGATCCTCCATCTTGTCAGGATTCAGCTTCCATTTATTTATCCACCCCATTACATTGGTCTAACATCAGTACAGCATCAGCCAAATCCAGAAATAGTGCTGAGTGTCATCAGCATATTGATGGCACCCAACCCCAAAATACCTAATGACATCTCCCAGCGGCATCATATAGATATTGAACACTATGTGAGATAGGATGGAACCCTGTGGCATTCCTTGAGCTTAATTGCCATGGGTCTGAGCAGAAGTACCCCAGTGCCACTCTTTGGAACCAGTTCTGAAGACAGGAATGGAACCATCATAATGCAGTAACTTGGGGCAATCAGAAAAGCATATGGCTTCCTATTTGGTTCACTTTTGGTGTGTTTGGTTTACCCTATTTTCCATCTGCTACATGCATTTTAAGTGCCAGCGATCAATCCCTCTTTTTTTTTGTGAACTGTTCCACTCCTTTCTGGCACAGCACTAGAGTTGCAGTTTGTTTGGTGCAATTGGGAACACTCCTGATTATCCCATTCTGCAATCCATGTGGTTGCTTAATTCACTCCCAAATAGAGCTGTCGGCGGTGTTCTTTTTGGTGACAACCCTGTGACATATGCAGTGGATTGTGACAGTAGAAAGGATGGAAGAGAAATCCTTTCCTCTGTTTTCCTCTTCTCACAATTTTTAAAATGTTCTCCTAACATAGTGCCTTTTCAGATAGAAGGGAATATCCATTCTAGGCTGACATATTGCTATAAAGCTATGCAACTTACTAAATTCAACCAAAATAAGGGAAGTCACCATGGCCCACAGAATGAAAGCTGTGACAAAAGATAGAGAAAGGAGCAGAGGAGGAGGCGTTAATAATCAAAAAGGGGAGGAAACTGAGCAATATGAAGTGCTATCTGAATTCTTCTCATGGGGGAAGAACTGTCTCTAATGTGAATGGAAGAGTCACTTGAGTACAAGATAAAAAAGATTGCAGTGAAGATAAGAGCCTTTTAAATGAAACCTGTATCTCTCCAAATTCCCCCATCTAGTTGCAGTCTGAGTTTAAATAATACACAATGAAAACACCTGGTTCGGTACTTTAACATTACTGGAATAAGTCTGTACTAACCTTGGGATCTCATACTCCCCTGGGATTAGAACACCAGTTTTCACTTTTACTGTATGTTTAGTTGCCACTGACTGCCAGATTTCAGGGCACCTGCTTAATGAATGTGGTTTGATAACTTATGCAACAAACTATAGCTAGAACAAATCACAGTTTACCAAGTAAGTACAGTTCTGAAGAGGGGTTTTTACATTTCTTTCTCACACATGGAGAGAGAAGAAAGAGAAGCACATGAACCAAAAATGTACGCTAGTTTGCTTCTGTAGTGATTAGAATTAAAGATTATATGAGATGCAATATGTCTCAATGGGTCATTTTTCTAATTTCTGGGTCACAGTCGCCAGCTCCCTAATCTTAAATGAGTGTGTAATTAAGAAGGCATCTATAGGAGTTATGGTGTGGAAAGTGTTCCAAAACTTTTTAAATATTCTCTAGAACAGTTGTTTTTCTATGCCAACAAGTTAGAACTGACTTGTAGTGACCCTAATAGGGTTTTCAAGGTAGGTGAGGTATTTAAGGAGTGGTTTTACCAGTTCCATGCTCCAGTGAGTTTCCATGGTAGAGCTGGGGAATCTAATCCAGGTCTTCTGAATCTGAGATCATTACTTTATCCACTACAGCACACTGTGTATGCCCTCTAGAATAATAGGAACAGTTTCTCTTGTGATCATATCACAGTGGCAGACTTGAACAGAGCTGAAGTTGAAAAATCTCTCCTGACTGTGTAGCTCTTAAAGGCAGATCACTTCTTCATGTGCTCTCATTGACTCCCTTGTGCCATAAAAACTGAGCAGAAATTTGTTTGCTCAAACTACATCAGTGTAATTAGAAGGGGGGGGGGACTTTGGTGACATTATTTTTCCTGCCCCTGCTTTTGGACTCCCAACAGCCCTAGTCAGCATAATTAATGGCAAGGAAAAAATGGGAGTTGTGTGCCTACACAATCTGAAACGCAAGTTGTCAGTTCCTGTTCTACCTGTCTTTTGTTTTGTTTTAACACAATGACTTGCATTTTCTTCTGAATTCTAGTATTTCTGCTCTGCCATGGTTATCATTTTTAGGTTGATTCCACATCCACCTAAACGCTTTTCTAGAGAGCAGTCATATGGATGATATTGTAGGCAGTCTACAAAACCCCAAGCCAAGGAAATTCATTGGCTTGCTTTATGATGGGGTATTTTATTCATTTATGTGTGTAATGATACTCCTAGTGCAATCCAAACTCAAAGATACACCACTTGTAGTGGAATAGGCAGAAGCCTTTTGGGCCAACACAAATACCCATAGGCTGCCATAACTCCCTTCTGAGATATGCTAGCACAATTGTGGTGCTGTCTGACATCAACAAACAGTAGAGCCACAAAAAGAGGGGAAGTGGGGAGTGCAGGAAGATCTGAGTTATGACAGGTCCAAACAGCTCTGAGCACAGACTCACAGCCGCTGTATTGACACAATTAGGCCATAATCAGGGTAGCCCTATATAGTCTCCAACATCTCTGACCTGGGTGGGGTTTGGGTTCAGCCTCAGCATGCCTAGTATCAGCTCAGCCAGCCCTCAGCCATCTTAGTTAGTTAAAATTGTGCCCTTCGTTATATCATCAATAGATGCATTTAGTTTGTTTTACATCTGCCCCACCTTCAGAACTCCCAGGATTTCCCTACAGAAGTATAGGGGGAGGCTAACTCACATTTTGATGTGGTGTATGGAACATACTGAGTTTGTTGTTTGCACAATATGATAAGAAGCAGTCATCTAAAGTTCTAAACAATAGCCTGAAATGAAGACAGACAGTGATTCAAGACAGTACTGATTCAGTGTTTGGAATGTAATTTCTCAGACCCAAAGCAGCCATAGCTGTTCATGCTCAAGTCAGTGCATGCAAGCTATTGCACCAGAAGTCTCCAGGTATGAAGTAAACCCCCAGCAGAACCATGGGCCATTGCCAGCTGATGTGGGAGTTGCTTCTCTCACTAGTCAACTACTCTCCAAGCCCCTCAGCTCTTGTTAATTTGTTTGTTCAGTACATTTATATACTGCTTAATGTGAAGCACTAAGTTTTAGTTTGAGTTTTCCTATAAGATTTGGAGGTCAAAGACTCCATCTTTAGTATTCCAACACCTATGTTTGTCAGCACTTAAGTTTACTGCTGGTGCTCAAGAGAGGGGAAAAAACCCTAGAGCTGTCTTCTAAAGCTTGTTTATAGTTTTTCTTCTTTGCGTTCCATGCCTGTACTAAATACATAAAATCATTCCTTCATTTAAGTAACCTAGAAATGTTTCATCCTCTGACTCTGTATTTGCTATCACTAAGATATATTCATTTCACCAAAAAGTATGCACCAGACAGGACCATGAATAAATAGTGCCATGGTAAACAGATTGGACAGGTGCCCTTAAATATCCTTTCACTGCCCAGTATCTTGTTGTATAGCTCAATCTGCATAGTGAGAGTGATATCACTGGCTGTGGCAGATTACTGCCAATTAAAGAGTTCATCTTTCTTTCAGGATTCATGTAACTCGCATGCAATGTTACAAAGCCATGCACACCCTGAAATTAAAAAAAAGAAACTCTTCAATTAGCAAGAGTCTGCTATGGCCAGTGACATCACTACCCTTGCCCAGGCAGAGCAGCATAGCAGGATTCCAGCCACTGACATCTTAAATCTCAGGATTCTGTATTTACTGGTAGTACTCCATGCTTTTGATAGAAATGAAGGACGCTTTGTTTAAGAATACTTTATGTAAATGGGTAGGATGCAAACAAGGAAAAAAGAATTTTTATGCCTATGCTCTAAAGCAGCCATTCTCAACAGGAGACATATAGTCCCTGGGGGTGGGGGGCTGACACATTTGAAGGGGGCCACAGACTGGAAATAATTCTTCTCATATCACCTTATAAGGTTCGTTATGTGACTTATACAACCCTGATTCAGCCTATATTTCTTTCATATTGTGTTTATAGCCATGGCCAAAAAAAGGTTGAGAATGGCTGCTCTAAAGCAAGGAAACATTCACCCATCTCTCTGAAAGTTCTCCTGCAAGCCATTTGGAGGAGTAGAGACAGCATAAGGTAGTTGCCTTGTGCAGCAGGTGCTAGGGGCGAAAACCAAAGTTTTGGAGAAGAGATTTCCATGCTGATCTGCCATTACCGCACAACCTAAGCTATTTTATAGTCTCCAGATGTTGTGGATGGTGTTGTCCTATGTTGAAGATGGATGCAACTATCAGTACATCGGGCTTTTACATGTGAAATGGGAAGGGGTACCATCTTTTCCTTTGCCTCAGGCAGCAATATATTCCAGGCTCATTCTAGCCATTAGCCATCCAAGAATCACTGATAACTTGTGCATATTTCTCATTAGGAGCCTAAAGGAGTATGGCCTTGAATGACCATTACACGAAGCATATCAACCTTTTAGAATTGATAAAAGCCACTACAGTCATGCTCCTTTCTCTTCACATATGGAAAGCAGAGCAGAAACATGGAACTGTCTGCATAGAATATATTCCAAATGATAGCACAGCACAGCAACATTCACAAAATGGACTATCAACCTTTTTCCATTCATTCATTTGTAGCAACTCATGTGGGAACTGGGTCGTACTGCTAAATACTGGTGAAAATATGTTAGGTCAGCCAGGAGTCAAAATTCACGATTTTCCCCTTCAATTATAAAACATACTAATCAAGCTAACTTTCCTTTCTGTTGAGTTCATATTAATTTCAAGTCCAAAATTAAATTGCAACCAAAAAAGTAGATTAAAGAATATTCATCTTAGTATTCATAGTTCCAGGCTCTTAAGAACTAAATATCTCCTGCAGGATTATAACAGCAGATGTAGTGAATGTTATGAAGCATTGCCTGGACAACACACAAATACAGATGCTATGCAATGACTTATATTTTTTAAAAAATCGCCCAATTTGAACTAAGGAAGAAATAATTGGATTTTGATTTAAGCTGTTCTTCTGTTGAAAAACTCCAGTATGGGCACAGTCGAGTTACAATTCAGCATTTGAAATCGCTTTGATTTTCATTATGAGAAATAGATGGGACTTGGAATGGGACTTTGGCATGCTTAACTGTAGCTGAAAGATGGCTTGATGTGTCTCACATTCTGTGTTACAAATTTATCGTAGGATGCTTCAAAGAGCAGGATTTGAAGGCATGAAAATGCAATAAGGCTTAAGTGTGTGGGTCAGTTTGGTTAACAGTGTGGCCAGCAATGTTGCCTGGATGTGACTCAAGCAGAAAGGGATGTGTGGATGGCTGGGTAATGTGTTTTTATTTGGGTTCAGATACATTTGTAAAGTGTGTCGTCATCAAGACTGGATGTCAGCATCAAAACCACAGGATGCCCTATGTTTTTGTTAGCCCTTGCTTGGCCTTCCCTTAATGACCACAATGAGAATTGTTCGTCAACTGCTGTTATTCACTCACAGAATTGAAACTGGGCCCACAATGATATTGAAAAACAATAATGAGAGTGAGGACTAACATTTGAAGACAATTTCTCTTCCCATGTTGCCACTTGGCTAGCTTTATACCTGTCTTTCACATGACATCTATTATGGCCCCCATGTGTGTAAAAATACATAGGGAAAGGTATGAAGACTACATAATAAAATAATATTTCATTGGCATATTAAAAATGATTTAATGTTGAGCATGTTTAAATAATGTTTCTAGGATTATCCTGACTCACTGCACTCAGCAAAACCTAGATTGTGTTTTCAGTGGCATAGTGTGGGTTGCCGGCTCCCAGGGTAAGACAAGTATTGCAGGGCATGGGTCACATGCTGGCTCTGTGACACAACCCGTGGGCAGGGCAGGGCATGGGGTGGGAGAAGCCCCCAGGTGGTGCCATGAAGTGGCCATGGAGCCACTCGAGGTTCACACTGGCAACGGTGGTGGGCCCAGCGCCTCTGGCAGCTCAGACTCGGACTGCCAGGAGGGGGAAGAGGAGCGTGAAGAGCAGCTATGGGAGCGCACCAGGCAGGGTGGCCCATGCACCCCTAAGAATTTTGCGCCCAGGGTTACCACCCCTGTAGCCTCCCCCCCCCCCCCCACGCTACACCACTGTGTGTTTTGTATTCCATACCATTTGAAAATAACTGGGCTATTTCCTCACTGCATTTGGTGCCTTGCCTTCTATGGACTTCACACAGAACAGTTAGTGTGACGAGGCAAGCAAAAGAGCACCCACCTTTCACATTCCTCTTCTTCCAGCATGGCCCAACTCAGAAGTAATACCATCCATAGTTGAGTTTGGATAACAAGCTGTTGTTTATTATGATGTCCCAGGTGGGACATTGTGTATGCTCAAGTAAGCAAACCATGTAGTTTTGCAGACAAATAACCACATGTGGCCTGAAATAGTGGTGTGTGTGACTATCTCACTCCCTTTCCCTGGAGATGGTTTTTGATGCTGCATCCAGTGTTGGTTGCTTCAGTAGATGATCAAAGAAGTCCATGCAGTCATTTTCCTGAAGTGTACTGATTAGTTGCATATGCCATCGCAACATATGTTTGTGAGTTTGATTTCACTATTTCCTAGTTTGTGATCCTTCCTAGGAGTGGCACAAGGTCCTTTGCTTCCTGAGGTGGGGAGAGAAGTGGCACTGTCCCTCTCTACTGCTGCAATATGCCTAGTGCCGCTGCTGTGCAGCCACTGTAGCAGAAAAAAGAGGAAGACAAGGAAGAGGAGGAGAAGTTTGGTAGTAGAGACTTCCATATTCCAGTTGCCACCTCCATTGCTTCCTTGCTTCAGCCAGCTCTTTTAAACATGCCTAGTTCCAAGGCCAAGAAGAGGGTGTAACCAAAAGAGCTGCCAGGTTTTGGCTACCCACTCTTACAGTGTATTGACTGTGAGGACCCAGAGAACTAGTCATTATTAAAATGGCTTGTGAAGAACTGATCTAGCTACAAGGCCAGCAATTGGAACAAAGACGTTTCCCACTCAGGTGGTGGCCATCTTAGGTGACAGAAAGTCAGTGGTGGTGCTCCACCGCCACCCCCAGCATTCCACTGCCTGAGGTGATTACTTCACTTTGTCCAATTGCCAGGACAGCTTTGCTTCTTTCAAAATTGTTTCAGTAGCACTCCAGGATGAAACCATACTTTGCGTTAAACTTGTCACCATCTTACATCTGTAACTTATGATTTCACACATAAGGCTGTTTTGTACATCATAAGCCAGGATTCAAGGGAATTGTGGCTTATTGTTTATGTGCTAGTGTATGCTAACTGATTACTCCTGTTGCTAGCAGTCACAGCCACGCTAGCCACAGATCTTCATCCATGGCATGTTTAGCATGATGTCTGAACCTAACCCTCTTGTCATTTCCCCTTCAAAAGACAAGAACAATGAATCAAGACTAAACATGGAGTATTCCTCTGGTTTATAGGGGGTGTGGGGGGAATTGTTCGATTCTGATATCTTGATAAACAGCGAGAGATGAAGATTCAGTGGGTTGTTTAGCTTTTCCTACTTTGCACTATGAACAATTGGGTATTATCCACCACCAGATTGCCTTGTTCCCAGTGGAATGTGGTTATGGAGTAATGCTGATTACTACTTTGTACTGGCTCTCATAAACAGTCACTAATAGGAGTTAAAGGTTTACAAATAGTGTAGCTTTGTATTCTTTGATGGGATCAGTTTAAATATATGGTTTTGCCCTGAGTTCTAGCTTCTCTTAACCATCAGGTCAGCCAAGAGAAGTTCAAAGACATTAAAAGTAGTTTTTGTCAGATTGATTGGTATAGAATGGGGGTGAGTTAGCTTAGTGGCCCAGTGTCCCCCAACATGGGTCTCAATGAACCTTTTCTTTAAAAAGATTAAGACAATTCTGGAAGTGGCCAGAAGTCAGTTTCTCTCTTGGCAAAAATTGTGATTTTAAAATATATATATTAAAATGGGGAGGGGATGCAGATTGTTTAAAAGGTAAATCTCTGTTCTTGAGGGCTACCAGGACTGAGCATTCATCTTTTTTCACATCTTCCCTGTAGGACATATCTGGAGGCAACGTCCTCCCCACTCCCCTTCTCTGCAAATCAGTGTGTCTTATGGGTCATATAGTTCCCATCCCATCACCTAGAGATTTTCATCACTGCAACCATACTGTAGATTTCTTCCAAATCTTCAGTGATGTGTGTGCGCAAAGTAAAGTAGGCTTCCTCATCCTGATGCCCTTTAGATGTGCTAGGGATAGTTGTAGTTATAAGTCCAGCACATCTGGTGGGAACCAGAGTGTCTTAGTGGCAATAAACCATGAATGTTTTTCTGCCCCAACATATTCATCAGAAGGGCAGTAGGTGAGATTTCCTGTGATGTGAAGGTCATGTTTCCAGTCACCCTGTCCTAACATGTCTCCTTGTCCCTATATGTTGGATTGGATAGGTTCAGAGGTGTTCACCTTCTCCCCACTTTCAGTAGACTGCATTTTCAAAATCACAAGGGATTGGAAGGCCACTTCTGTTGTGTTGTTTTGTTTTGTTTTTAAAAACTATTTCCAGTCTGAAACAAGCTTGGAGAGAATAGCCTTTAAATGTCCAGTCACATTGAAGTGGTACAATTGGCCATTTTTACAATAACAGTGGTGTGTTTTTTTTCTGACAAAGGAGCACAATTTACCCTCCGTTGTTACACATTACTATTCATAGAACTGGCCTCATATCTCCTTTAATGCCAAAACCTATGGCAAAAGAGATCACTCACATCCAGCAAAATAAATCTATTCATGACTGGTGCTAAGAATGCAAGTTAAGGAAGAGCATGCAGGTTTGCCTGCATTTGCTTAGCACTTTCCAACTGAAGAACCTTGATTTTCTGAAAACAGCATTATAAACTCATTGAGTATCTTAATATGGCAGTTGGGTAGTGACAGGTTAATTCTGATATGTTCAGTTAAAGTTATTAATAAAATAGTCTGTCTCTTGCTTACATTTTTTACAATGTTTTTAATTGATGATCTTGCCCAGCTACAATTTTATCTACCAGTTGAGTTCACTGTATGTGATGGTGTTGTTGCTCTGCAGTCAGGCCATGGTGATTATAGATGTTGCGCCAGAGAAGAGCAGATGAAATGCCTAGGTTGGGTTGAAGCCATTAGAGAGAGAATAGGTTCCTTGCAGGTATTAAGGAGCCAGTCTAGCTGTCCATGATGAAACACCTGTCCCACAATGGCATCCTGCTTGCTGTTTTCCAGAGAATCTGATTAGTTCCAGAAGCAGATCTCCATTGCATAACTTCAAGGCAATTCCCTATCACTCCTGCTTTTGAATATCAGGGTTAGACTAAATTAGGAAGCAACCATTAATTTGGGAGCAAGAGGAAGCAGCCTTAAGTTCTTTGTTCTGTAGATTGTTGACATTCTTCCTACTGAACCCTTGCCTCCAGAATGGACTGATTTCCATTGTCCCCTATCAACTCTTCCTCCAGCAGAAAGAGCTTCTTTGCCCTTCCTAGTTTGGTGATGAGCAGTCATTACAGCTGCATATCTCTGATGTTTCATCAGTTGCTAAACAAGAACCACTGGTTGCTTTAGCTATGACCTGGCTCAACCCCATCACAGGTTTACACAAACTGGTCAATAAATTGTATGCTTATCTGATCCATATTGCCATTCATATCCAGTGTTCCATTAGTCTGTTTTGAATAACACCTTTTCCCTCCTGAGTTTGATTTATGATGTGGGGGCTGGCTTAAAAGGCCGGTTTGCCTCTTTTAAACCTTCTTCCAGACTTGAAGCAGCTTCACGCAATACTTTCTGAACAAGTGACAAAAGGATACCAGATATGCTTGTTTTTGGTGGTTCGTGATGAGGAGAATCTTGTAACCCACCTGCCCCAGAAGGGGGCCTGGGGCCTTGTTGACTTCCTCCAGCCCGATCATAATTTGTAGGTTCCCTGTGAGTGTAGCTAGGTGAAGTAACATTTCTCTCATGAGATGTCTCCTTGTTTTTTTCTACTAGGTGTTGCTGTATCATCTTTAATGCCATTCCAAAAATGTCCTTTGCATGCAAATCCAGTGACCAGGGCTTTTCTGAACCATGATCATGGGAACTTGGGGTCGCAACCTTGCTCTCAGAATTAAGGGGCTGGCGCATGCTGTTCGTGCTGCTTTCCAATTTATCCTTGATCTCCTGACGTGCCTTTTGAACAACCATGGAGCAAAGTTTGTTGACAATGGAAGGGTCTTCAGGGCTCCCTGTCTGACCAGAAGAAACAGTGATCAGTTTGTCAGATGAGATGGTATAGGGCTGATATTTACGAGAACCACTTGCAGGTGTTAGTGCATGCTGAAATCCGATTGCATACTTCTGAAGATCACTACTTAGCCAACTTACAACATTCAGTTCCTCAGAGGAGCCTTGCTTGAAAAGGCAGACTGCACCTTCAGTGTTATTGGGATTGTTTCGCTCGTTATCTTTTATTACAATTACTTCTTTCTCCTCCAGAGTCCCCAGGTCAAGATCACTGTATCCTCTGTGATTTTTGTCCTTTGCTGTTAAGCTGGAAACATCAACAAAACAGATCATTTTACGGTCCTGTTCTTTCTGTCCTTCAGGGCTGTAGTGGTTTACTTTGCATACAGCTGCCTGACTTCGTAACCAGTCAATTTCTTGAGCCATTTTTGTTGGATTAAGGTGGAGCTGCATGCAGGGCCATAGAGTGGGGTGGTGTTCTAGTTGAGCAGCTTTGATCCTGCCAGACTCAAGATGTTGCCTCCTCTCTTAGCTTCCCATGCTCTCCCACTGGCAGATGAGATTTTCACTTGTGTAGACAAGTGGGTTTCCATGACAGTGGTGACATCATAATGCATCAGTGTCACCAAGCAACCAGTGATGTGTTTGGATGGTGCTTTAGGAAGGGCCTAGAACAAAGAGCAGAATTATTTTCACAGAAAAATACTGGATTTCTATTTGTTTTTAAAAGGGATTGTTTATATCGTCAGCTTTTAAGAACCACAAGGCTTTCAGGATCATGGGCGTAGAATGTACCTGAAGACTTCATATTTCAGCCCCTGCCCTAAGATTGTCTGGAAGAAAGACTATTAAAAACCTAGAGGAAAGGATATTCATTAGTGGCCACAGCTCTACTTCTGATCTACACTTGTGTTAAGTGCTGGTGGCAGATTAACAAATGCATAGCTAGGTGTTTACCTGATTGTGTAATCAGACATGTGCTCCAGGACACAATCAGCACCTCATTAATGAGCAGCAATTTGCTGTTAAGACTATGTGATCTCGCTAGCACAAATGTAAACTAGCAAGAGGTTTCTCAAAGATTGCATTTTTTAAATTTTGAATTAATTGTTCTAGAATAACTACCACCTGGAATGATGACACTTCATCTGCAACAGTTGGATTTTGAATCACAAAGGTAGCTGCTTAGGATAATTAACCTAGTTCTATTTTTAATTAGTAAGGCAAGTTAGAATTACCAGTCTGTTTATTGAAGGGAGTGAGTAGAAGGGGGATTCCATTTCTTTACCATGCTCCAAACAGCCAGCAGAAGCTCAGAGTACCTCCTCTGCTGCATGAAAATGAGTAAAAGATTACGGAAAATTGATATAGTCCTCCATAAGTGATCTTGCATGCTTCTTAAAAGACATGGTTCCCTCACTTTTAATTATTTGTGTAACAGGAAGAATTATGTTGAGTGAAGCTTCTTCCATTATAGCCAAGGGTGCGGATTATTGAGAGTCACAAAATGAAGATTGCTTTGCCTGTAATATTCTTCCTCCTACTCCTGTGCCTTAAGGGAGCATGAGTTGTACCATTTGTCTGATTCACTGTGTTTGGCAATATTGATCACAGGAGCAGAATGCAATCTTTTGGTAGAAGACTGAAACTTTGTGTTAATAATGTAGCTGAGTTGAGATTTCATTACTTACTGAATTTTAAATTTAAGCAAAGCATTGAAGGCCTAGACGAGTTGGCTAAGAATTAGACAAACATGCAGATATTTCTTTGAGTCTCTTGATTTGACCAATATTCTTGTGTTAAAAATTAAGATCTGGATGAGCTAGTGCTGGACATTATTACTACTTGATTTTGATCAATTGCAGGCAAGTTGGACCTGGTTTTGATCCAAGACAGGCATGACCAAAGTGTGTCCCTCCAGGTGATGTTGGACTTCAGCTGTCAGCAGCCCTACTCTGTAGCTGAAATCTTGTTGTTTAGTGTAGTAAGCTGCACTAAAATACACCCACTGAATTAATGAGATTTGGTTTGTCCACTTCTCTGTAATTTCCATTGATTCAAATGGGCCTACTCTAGTTGTGACTTACTTTAGCATAGTAAGTCACAACTAGAGTAGACCCATTCAGATCAATGGAACCTATGGAGGAGTTGACTCATCAAATCCTCGCAGATTTCAGCCAATATATTTGCTGGTGAAGAATGCTTGGAACGACAACAACATCTGGAGGGCCATGTGTTGTATTCAACTTACTTGATGGGGAGAAAAAGAATAATATAAAGTCACTAGAGCTTGGAAGAATCATGGAAAGAAAGAAAATGTACTGAGCTGGTGGAAGATGTATAAATGGAAAACAGATTGTGCTGCAACTTTTTGTTTCATGCATTGAAGAGACAGTCACTTTCATGTAGATATGCAGTGCTGAGTATATGAGGCAAAATGCAATTGAGATCATTAATTTTAGTTAATAGAGAAGGGGGGCAGAAACTTACTTGAGCAGAAACAGCAAAGTGTCTTGTATACAAATTTTATTTGTTATAAACTTTTGTGGTCTATAGCCCATTTCCTCAGATGCATGAAGGATGGCTGTAGTACATGAAAGCTTACGCCAAATAAAACCTGTAGTTAAGCTTTGGCAAGACCCTGTGTTGATTTGCTGGAACAGGCTTAATGTGGCTGCCTGTCATCCTTTTATAGGAGAAGAAGAAAGGGATAGAAAAATATGGAGGAGCAAAGTGCATCAGAAGGCAAGATAAAAACAATCAAACACAGTTAGGTTCAGTTGTGCTGAAAATGGAGCACCTGGCTCTCAGGATTCCCAAATACATATATTTACACTACATCCAAGAGCAGACTTGATGTGACCAGAAAAATTCAGAACTTGTTTCCACTTCAAGATTGGAGTCCTGGCCCTTTCCCTTTGTTGAAGGCACAATGTTTTATTGAAGAGAGACTTTGTTGTTCATTAATGTAAGTTTTCTGTTGTTTTCGGAGCCTTGCAGGCAATTACAGCACATTTTATGGCAGCCTTGGGTGCAAATGCACTATAATGTATTCAGGAAAATTGAGTTGTATCTTTTCTTTCCCTTGTTGTGATCTAGATTTCAGTTCCTGTGAGCTTAGCTGTTAAACCCAAGCGAATCCTTGCACTGTTCAGTATCAGTGTTTCCAATTCAAGTTCTTCTCTTTTTTTTCCTATGCCTCTCCTCCTTGATTATTTTAAGGAGTATATATATATATTTTTAAAATGTCCATAATGTTACAGTGATATGAAAAAATGTTTCCTGTAAGTGAAAGAATTGCTTAGAGATACTGTATATTCTCGCCCAGTGCTGGCCTTATCACCATTTCTGGTTTCTGCTAGACAAACATTAACAAAACAAAAATGGAAAACAGGCATGAAGGCTGCTGGGTTTCACAATGATAAGACTAGGGAGTTGGTAACAGCAGAATTAAAGCAGGATATCCTTATAATGGGCTTCCATTAATATAGCTGGAATGTCTTTTGTCTTCTCAAAAAATGACTTTTACTGTCAGAATATCTTGGGTGATTTTCACAGTATGGCTGCAGCCCAACACAAAAAAAGATGAGCTTGGAATAATTGAAGTACATCAGTTTCAGCTCGGCTATCCCTAGACTGCATCATTTTTCAATAGCAATACACCTAAGAGTGATTTATAATACAAATTTCTCTAAAATAGCTTCATTATTTTTTACACTTAAAAAAAAGACTGTTAATAATTTTATTTATCCCCAGATCTGTAATCAGCAAATATATGCTAGACAGGAGAGGATTGTTTAAAAGCTAAAATGTGAGTCTTCTTTATGAATAAATTTCCCTGCTAGCTGAGCTCCTGAAGTCTATTTGTGCTTATATTCATGTAAATTCGTCTTGAACTCATTGCCCAGGATCCTTTTTGTGTCACATCACCTGTGAAGTGGGCCATAGTACAATAGTTTGACATTTTGTCTCCTGCACAACAAAACACCCAGGACCTCCTCCCGGCATCATCTCCAGCTAATAACAAACAGGATCAATCCCACTTCACTCTCAGTGGGTTTGTGTGGGTTTTTTCTTTTGGTCCCTCTTGCATTCAGCAGGAACTCACTGTAACAAAGCTTGTAATCTTTGTTACACCTTTGCAGATTGCATATAAATATATCCATTGTATTAAAATCCAGCTAAACTGAATTTACTTTGAAACATGGAAGGCATTAATTTCTCCAATTACGGAGAAATGCAGTCTCATCTGATCTCATCAGAGGACATTTGCAGCCATTGGAAGCTCTGCAGATTTAAGTCATTTCCCTGCTATTGCTCCTGTGCATAAATTCAGCAAGATGTAATTCCAAATCTGTCAATTTTGAATGGAATTGTTGTATCTTATATACATCAAGTGTCTTGCTAACCTCAGGAGCAGGGGAGGCACAAGCACAGTAAGCTCTACCATTAGGCGAGTGAGAAAAGCAGCTCAAATGACAAGTGCTGGGGATAGCAATAATAATCCTATGTGCCACATTCCCCTCATCATCTTGGAACTGTGGAACTGGAAGGGACCCTATGGATCATTGAGTCCAGCTCCTCTCAAAGAGGCACAGTGGGGAATCAAACTCCCGACCTTTGGCTCCACAGCCAGATGCATAAATCCTTGAGCTAACTGGCCTGTTGCCCCCAGGTGTAATGGTGCATGCTAGGCCATTCCTGTTATTTAACCAGCAATCCACTTAGCTTTTGAATGGGAGGGGACACCATGTCCTTTACCAAAGATAGCAAAAAAAGGCTTTGGACATCTCTGGCCAGGTATTGCATTTGGAAAAATCTATTTGAATGACCCCCACATTCTGTTAAAGATTTTTTAAATTACACATAGCAGAACTTTATAAAAATTATTACTATTTTAAAAGAAAAAATAGGCTTCAGTACTCATGACTGCAGTAGTTGAAGTGTATATTTAAAAAAGGATATTCAGGGTGTGCAATTAACAAAAGAGCACAAATATTCTAATGGACCAAGGATAGACTTCCAGAATGTAGCACATTTTCAGTGTTTGACTCATGCACTGTTTCTGGGAAGTTGATGGGAAAACTGCATTCCTGCATGCATCTGTATACCTTGCCTGATGTGAATCCTGTCCTCTCAATTGTGCAACATCACTTATCTTGCAACATTAATCATGTAAATGGTCTTTTTAACTCAGCCTTGGTTAAAATCACTGTCTGGAATAACTTCGTATATTTAAGGCTGACTGCGGCTTGTATGCATGAGTGAGTAAACATAATATGCTGATGTTCCATGGTTTCAAAGAATATGTACAATATGTCATTGAGCTACTGGTTGTGGTGCAGGTGGCTGTCTTCTTTTCAGAGGAAGAGAATTGAAGGGTCCTTCTGCTCCTGTTTGATTGACAGTGTGGTTTTTCCAAACAGGAGTCTCCAGCTGTGGTTCTGGACTGTTTTTGCTCCACAATTTCTTGTAACTGTTACTTGCCCTATTCAGTTGTTTGTTTACAGCTCATCAGTTCACATGATCAAAGCACATAACTCAATAGAACAACTGTGAAGCAAGGTCTCTAATGCACTTTTTTTACAGCAGTTTGCTTTCAGTCCAGCTTCTTTCCTGTGTACTGTCATTGTCCTCCCATCTATTTCATTTGACTGCTATGTTGGATTAACTGGGCTATTCTCTATTATGCATATGCAAGTATGCTTGAGTTCCATTCCTTAGTCCTTCCTCACATTCCAGATGTGGGAAATTGTCTCCATGGAGTCTTCATAGGCCAGGTGCATGCATAACTCTTTTGAAACATGTATTTTCACTTCCCTTTTCTGGTTTGAATTCCTTCATTCTTTTTCCTTGTTGTTTGAAATGTGGTTTCTCATTGCATCTAAACTAGTGCTAACCATGGCCATATTTAAGTATCACTTTGTAGTCAGATTGCTGGATCATAAAGTCAAGTTCTAGGTCTCAACAAAGAGTAGTTTCATTGAATCAATTGCTGCACGGTAAGTCAACACATGTAAAGTCCATTGAGTTAATGGATCTACTCTGTTTAGTACTAGCAATAGAATACTGGCCATAGTTTGTTTCAGGTTTAAACATGATGTGTCCATATTATCTGGACAATTTTTGGACTTGTAGTCAAAAAAATACATTTTCCAGTCTCTTTCCAGTCTCTAAGCTGAATCTGAATCAGCCAAAAACCTGTGGTTTTTCAAAGAAGGCACACCTGGCTCTCAGATCCTGCTTAGGAAACTGGTTTGCAAACCTTGGTTTGTGCTCATTGTAGCTTGCTGCTATGCTTGTGTTCACAGATCATTGACCATAGTTTGGATCATTGCTCTGCCTCAAGAAGTTGATGTAAGTTGATATACAGAGGTAAATGTATGAAGTTAAGAAACTGAGTATTGGTGATATAGAAAACCAGGTCTATACCATAGTTTCTCTTTTTGTATTTGGAAGCTCAAAGCATGGTATGGTTTCTTAACTGTTACAAGTGGAATCCATGATGTATGAAACTATTGTTTTATGTGGCATCATGTTGTTGTTTTTTAATTGGCTGCAAGATGACCTAAGTAGTACATACTCACTAGAAAGTTGGGATATGCCTTTTCATAGAAAAGTAGCAGAGCTAAAGTACTTTTGGAGAACAAATTCTTTGTAATGGAGTGTTACCTTGAATAATGTTTTGAGTTATTCATGAATATTTAATTTATTTGTTTAAATCAATTATTTCCTCCCTATTAACTTCAACTCTTGTACAGTCGATTGCATAAATCAATCACTTGGCATCCTTGTAATCCAGATTCCCAAGCAGGAAATGCACGAACACACACACACAACTTTCAAGTAAAAAAGAAAAAAAAACATATAGCTGTTATGAAGGCTTCCACATAATTTCATTAGGAACCCTACTAGCCAAACAGATCTGATACAATTTTTTGGGGGGAGGGGTGGAATCTATCAGGTGGTTCGACTGTTCAAATTCCTATTAAAAGGAACGGAAAGTGTAGGGGATCTTGCCATTTTATCTCAATCAGGTCCCAGTGGATTGTGCCCCATAAGCAAATCTTAAAATGGTTTCCATTGGTCACAGGGCCCTTGTCTCAGAAACCTCCTGTGCAAAAGAGGACTTGATTCCCTTAATTTAGTAACTGTGATAGACCTTAAGCTCACTTTACAAAGAGGAGTGTGCCTTCCTCTGTCTCTGGGTTTGTTGCCTTCAGCACGTAGATGGTGATGAGTCTAAACAGAAGGGCTTCCATTTTCTATGGAGCTCCCCATATGAAACAGCAACTTGGAAAATCAGGGTTCAAATTCATGGGAAGAGACCCCACAAATAGCAGTGTTTTTCCTGTTCAGACTCCTTATCTGCAAGGTGTTCAGGGTAATCAAAGTGATGCCAGTAGACACTGAGCTAGAGTATTCCCCCAATTGTTAGGTGAGTATACCTGAATCTTAACACCTGATTAGGCTCTAATTTGGTCTTATGGGGATCTTTGTGGACAGGGATGAAGAACCATTATCCCTTCAGATATTTTGGGCTTCAGGTTCTAGAAGTCATGGCCAGCACAGCCCTTGGCAAGAGAACATGGGATCTGTAGCCAACAATATCATGAGGTTCCCTGTTTCGGTGGGGGTGGGAATTTTATGTGCAGGACTCCCAAATAGTTGCCTTCTGCGTAGGGAAGAAACTCTTTTTTTGTGAACATAGTGAAACTTTATTTTTGAAGTGTGAAAATCAGGCTGTCAATTTTTTTAGAAAGTAAGCTACTTATATGACTGCTACTTTTACACATCTGCCAGGCTGCAGCTGTCAAGAACAAATAATATGAGTGCTTAAACTTTCTGGACAATATTCAAGACTTTGGAACTGTCAGATACACTGTGTGATCAATGCTGCATATATTTTAAATATTTAAATGAAAGATATACTGAAAAAGATGTTTGTATGTAATAATTTTTTAAAAAAACTACAACTTTATCTGGAACACTGGAACAGCATTTCCAGCTGTGATAGGCATGATGTAAACAAGAATTGTGGCTCTGCTAGTAAATAACATACCAGTATAAAATTGATCTTTGTTGGACCGAGGATTTGTTGGGGATGTAAGATCTTCACAACCAAATAGATGTGTGGCTGTTCATATCATTCTTGTTTGACATAGTTATTTAACTATGTGCAGTTACATAAGAATCAGTACCAATAATTTCAGAGGGCTTTATTTTTGGGAAAGTGCACTTTGGACTGTGTGGAACAGGAATGGCCTGTGAAGTCTTTGGACAGATTTCACCTTGGTGGGTCTGCATTTTGGACATCTCAGTAAATCATAGAAGGACCATGAAGAGGAGCTTCAAACCTGTTGCTTCCATGTTTTTTTGAATTTCAGTTTGCCATTTCAGTAGAAATCCAAAAAGTACAGTGAATCTTAACTGTAATTTGTCTGGAAGTAGCTGAAAAAAGTAATTATCATGAATTCCGCTTAGAGGAGTTCATATTTAAAGAGGAACCAAGATATAGCTTTTTACCTGAGACTTTCTTGTCTCCAGGATGCCTTTTTTTACCCCAGCATTATTTGGACAGCCAATTTGTCCATATATGGATCACCCAATTTAGAAATAGGGGTGCTAGGACCTATACACTGTAGTGGTTACAGGTTTGTTTCCTGATTTCTTGTGGAATTAGGCAGTGTAACCAAGTGTGGGTCTGCATATGTTTGTAGGGATATAGAGGACTGGAGTCGAAATGCAGTTCATATTTACAAAGATAGCATTTGGTGTTCGTTACTTCTTAGAAGGGAAACAAGGAATCTACTTTAATCCTTACTTACAGGAACTAGCTTTAATAAACTGCTGCATGTGATTGGAATAGAAACATATTAATCCAGATTAAAACAAGGTGAACTTTAAGACTTTTCTTTAAGACAAGACACCACTGTGGCAGCATAGAGAACCATAACTGAACCTTTATAAAGACTTGTCTTCTTTAGGCCAGCCTTAAGTTTAATTGATTGCTTCTTTTGTTGGAGGCTATGCATTTTTATTGTATTGGTTGTCTTTGGATTCTTCCACTTCATGCTACTTCTTCTTCTTTTTTTACGTAGATTCTGTAGTTTTTAACTTCAAGTTGGCTTTCTTTATCTGAACAATCATATAAATGTGGAAAATAATATACTGCCATCTACCAAGCAAGGCAGATGTGCTGGTCCTCCAGATGCGATTGGAGTGCAACTCACATCATATCATCCTTCACCTTTGGTTATGCTGGCTAAGGCTGATAGGCATTGCAGACCATCAGCATCAGGAAAGCTACAGGTTCCCCACCTCTCTCATCTCTTCTATTGATAGGTAGATTTTTGTAGAATGACTGCTTTTAAGAAAGGGATCACCTATCATATTATGTAGTTAAAAAGATTAATGTTCTTATTCTTAAATATCAGCTTTCATTCCTTAAATGGAAGTTATCAAATTTGAAATGGTTCCTTTTTCTGTTTTCTTTTGCTTGTTTGTACTAGAAATCCAAAATTTCTTGAAAACATTTAGGAAAGTAAAGTAGTGTACCAGATAAGTGTGAGGTGCCAGCTAGTTCTGTCTTGACTAGAAACCTGAGGAAGGCTGGACAGGAAGTGGGCATTCACAGAACCAGAGCTTGAGAAAGTTAGTTTCTGAACTACAGCTCACAGAATCCCCCGGGCCTTTTGGACTACAGTTCCCAGAATCCTTCAGAAGAGTAATTTTCCAAGCTCCTGCTAAGTGTTTGTAGTATTACAACTTTATTTACTAGGCTAACTATGTATGTGATGGCACATTCTGTCACGTGCTTCACTCTTTAGTGACAGAGTTTTATTTACTTTCTGGCATTTTCAAGGTTAGATTTCTTCTCTCAACTGATATAACTTTTCCAACATGAGCAAGTTTTCCTGGAATGCTGGATTTTGCAAGAACGGATGATATTTGGCAGATAGGTGTTCTGAAATTAACTATTTTGTTCATCTGGGTTTATTCTGTATCTGTATACTTAGAGTTTTAAAATTATTTTATTTTTGTCTCTAGTTCTGGGACCACAGTTCCTAGACTCTCTCAGCCTAAATAAGGCCAGCTTAAGGGGACTTTTCAAAGCTGTGGTTGCAATATTAAACATATTTTGTCTGCACAGGACTGAGAAGGTATTTATGTTGATCATACCCCTCACCAAACAAATGAAATCCCCCCCACCTAATGCAGTTCTTCTTCTTCTTCTCCTTCTCCTTCAATACAGGGACCCTTTGAGAATTCAGCAGTTACAGAACCAAATCCGCCTGGAAAAAGAAGCATCCCAGTGGTGTCAACAGCAGCAAGCCAGTTTCCACCAAAATCTGCCCTTATCTCCCACTTTCCCACCACCACCTTCATTCCAGGAGCCTGAGTCCACCCACTCAGTCCCTTCCAGCCCTGGGCAAATGAGTGTTCTCAATTCCCATTCAGCTCCCACCATGCAGTCATCCAGCTCCTTTAACTATGCCCGCCCTAAACAGTTCATTGCTGCCCAGAACATCAGCCCTGCATCAAGCTACGTGACACCTTCCTCTGGATCGTCCACATCGAGTCTCCCATCCCCTATGTCCCCCACTGCGTCTCAGAAAACAGTTTTGGCAGAACATCCGCTCCTCCTTTCTCTCAGCCATTTTCTCCTGAGGGGGAATACCCATGGTCTCCCTCCCCACCCCCTCCTCCTCCCCCTGTTTTTAGTCCAACTTCTACCTTCTCAGTGTCTGATTCTTTCCCACTACCACCACCACCGCCACCTCCTCTCCCAACCTCTATCCCTTCGCCCTCCCGTAGTCTTTCTCCAACATCTAGATTTTCAAACTCTACCCAGTCACCAGCAGCCTTCCTCAGCTCCATGCTACCATCCCAGCCAGCTCCGGTCTCTGTAAACGCACTAGGACTCCCAAAAGGCATCACACCTCCGTAAGTATAAATATTTTATGGATTTCTTTAAAAAAAAAAAATCCAGGCTTTAGCAAAGCTAAGCACTAGGAAGAGTGACAGTGGTGGACCTTATAAGTTAAATGCATCTTGGTCATAACAAACATAACATGAGAGTCAAAGCCAATGTTAGGCAGAACTAGAGTCAAATCTGGTTCCCATTCACAGTCCCAATCAGAGTTGCAACAGCAAAGCCCTGCAGTACACTTCCTTAACTTTTGACTGAACTTAAGAATAGCCTTGTGTTGATTCTGAAGGTTCCTTGTGAATGCATCCTGTTCTGTGACCATTGTGCGAACTCTGAAACTGAGAATTCTACTGTTGTGTATGGGCTGGTGGCATTTAAAGTAACACCGTCCTTGAAATGGCTTTGTGGGGTGGAGTTGGCTGGGGCTACAACCAACGTTTCCTCTAAGGTGCACGAGCGCACAGGCATGCAGCACTGCATTGGGCATGGACAGCCAAGCCAGTGTTTTCACCCATTTTCTTCCAGTCACAGCCAGAATCCTGCACACAGGGGGCAGAGCCTCCACGCAGCACTCCAGAAAATTAGAGGAAATACTGGGTACAGGTAAAGGTTCCCCTTGACAATTTGTCCAGTCGTGTCCGACTCTAGGCGGCGGTGCTCATCTCCGTTTCCAACCCATAGAGCTAGTGTTTGTCCGCAGACAATCCTCCGTGGTCACGTGGCCAGCGTGACTAGACATGGAACGCCATTTACCTTCCCACCGAGGTGGTACCTATTTATCTACTCGCATTTTTGCATTTTGCATGCTTTCGAACCGCTAGGTTGGCGGGAGCTGGGACAAGCGACGGGGGCTCACTCTGTTGCGTGGATTCGATCTTACGACTGCAGGTCTTCTGACCTTGCAGCACAGAGGCTTCAGCGGTTTAACCCACAGCTCCACCACGTCCCTAGTATACTGGGTACAACTCATCATCAAATCTTGGAAGCCACCAAAGGAATTCAGGGTTTTTCAAACATTGAAGGATTGTGATAGGCACTGATGCTAGAGGCACCTGTGGGCATTGGAGAGCAGAGCCACGGACAAGTATGACTATGACTCAGCAACCTGCCTCACTCTGACCTTTAGAGCTCTACTTATTCAGGCACACCATGCTGTCCTTTATACTTAATCAGCATTCCTAAAGTGACATCAAAGAGTACACATATATAGCTGTTACTCCAAACACATGCATCATTCATGGACTTCTGCTAGCATCCATTCCTCCAGCAGAAGCACTGGCCTCTTTTGGGCTGTTACCATTTCTTCAATGCACTCAGTTGTCAGATGTTGCTCTTTGCACTGTGTGTGACCAGCTTCATTTTTGGGAACAGGAGGAAAGGATATTTACATTTGAAGAGCAGGAAGAATTGTAGTCTGCCAGTAGATCCCAGGCAGGGTTGCCCTTGATTCACAGTTTGTTGCTCCGTTTAGGGGAGGCTTTAGGCACTACAGGAATAGGAGTGGCTGCAACAGTGTAGTGGTAAATTTGGAACTGCACTTGTTATCATGAGAATCTCCTTACCCAAGTCTCCTACTAAGGAGATGCAGATAGTTAATATCAGCAAATGAAGAGCAAGTCTTTGGTTAAGCTGATGGATTGCTCATTTGAGACCAAATCATCCTCAAATATTTTGTGTTACAACACAGATACCTTGCAAGCAATATAATGTTTACTGGAAAGCCCATCACTTTTCCTGCTACTGTAAGGATTCCAGCTAAGCTCCAAGGGAAGAACTGAGCCTGAGGGCAAGGGGATGGCAGAGAAAGTAATTTGTTGTTGTTTAGTCGTTAAGTCGTGTCCGACTCTTCGTGACCCCATGGACCAGAGCACGCCAGGCCCTCCTGTCTTCCACTGCCTCCCGGAGTTTGGTCAAATTCATGTTGGTAGCTTCGATGACACTGTCCAACCATCTTGTCCTCTGTCGTCCCCTTCTCCTCTTGCCTTCACACTTTCCCAACATCAGGGTCTTTTCCAGGGAGTCTTCTCTTCTCTTGAGATGGCCAAAGTATTGGAGCCTCAGCTTCAGGATCTGTCCTTCCAGTGAGCACTCAGGGTTGATTTCTTTCAAAATGGATAGGTTTGTTCTCTTTGCAGTCCAGGGGACTCTCAAGAGTCTCCTCCAGCACCACAGTTCAAAAGCATCAATTCTTTGGCGGTCAGCCTTCTTTATGGTCCAGCTCTCACTTCCATACATCGCTACTGGAAAAACCATAGCTTTGACTATGCGGACCTTTGTCGGCAAGGTGATGTCTCTGCTTTTTAAGATGCTTTCTAGGATTCTCGTCACTTTCCTCCCAAGAAGCAGGTGTCTTTTAATTTTGTGGCTGCTGTCACCATCTGCAGTGATCATGGAGCCCAAGAAAGTCAAATCTGTCACTGCCTCCATATCTTCCCCTTCTATTTGCCAGGAGGTGATGGGACCAGTGGCCATGATCTTAGTTTTTTGGATGTTGAGCTTCAGACCATTTTTGGCGCTCTCCTCTTTCACCCTCATTAAGAGGTTCTTTAATTCCTCCTCACTTTCTGCCATCAGAGTGATATCATCTGCATATCTGAGGTTGTTGATATTTCTTTCAGCAATCTTGATTCCGGTTTGGGATTCATCCAGTCTTGCCTTTCGCATGATGTATTCTGCATATAAGTTAAATAAGCAGGGAGACAATATACAGCCTTGTCGTACTCCTTTCCAAATTTTGAACCAATCAGTTGTTCCATATCCAGTTCTAACTGTTGCTTCCTGTCCTACATATAGATTTCTCAGGAGATAGATAAGGTGGTCAGGCACTCCCATTTCTTTAAGAACTTGCCATAGTTTGTTGTGGTTGACACAGTCAAAGGCTTTTGTGTAGTCAATGAAGCAGAAGTAGATGTTTTTCTGGAACTCTCTGGCTTTCTCCATAATCCAGCGCATGTTAGCAATTTGGTCTCTAGTTCCTCTGCCCCTTCGAAATCCAGCTTGTAAGTAATAGCCCCTGCCAAACAGAAAGTCCTGGGGGCTTGACCTTGTGAGCCCTGGCTTCACTGCATCGTTGAGTCTCTTCCTCTCACACTTGTTGGACTGTGATGAGGTTGTTGTTGGAGCATCTTAGTTACTGAGTAGAGATAGGTATGAACCAAACTACAAACTGGAAAACCCATGACCCAGGTTGGTTCGTGGTCCGGTTCATGCAACCTTTTCTGCTGAAATGAAATGAAGTGCCAAACTTTTTTCCCCTTCGCACTTCATTTTGCTTCAGTAAAACTGATACCTGCCCACCCTCTGTCTTCCTATTGCCCCATCGCCTCCCTACCTGGTCCTGCAGCCTCCTCGTCTTCTGCCATTTTCAGAGACAGAGGCCTGGCTTCTCTTCCAAGAGCTAGGCCTGCTGTCTCTGCTCATGCGCCTATCAGTTGATCAGGCAGTCAGCTGGAGATTGGGTACCTGTGCACAGGCACTGCCTGGTTTTCCTGGAAGGCTGTGCTGCTGCCATTACACCCCCACCAATGTCGCACTGCGGCAGTGCAACAGGAGCAGGTGGGCTCCTCCCCCACTGGACATGAACGGAAAACCCAACCAGTTTATGGTTCAGTTTTCCTGTTGGGTTGTGGTGGTTCATGGCTAACCACAAAGCATCACAAACCACAATTTTTGAGGTTTGTGCCCATCTCTATTATTGGGGATTCTGCTAACTATTATAGCATAATGCTTAGGGACACTGTTCTACTGGAATAGCTCTGTGGTGCAAAGATTCCTTTTCTGGGCATTGGTCAATACTGGCTGTTACATTTCAAGTGCAAGGAACAGTGCAAGGAAGTGTTTGTTTGTTTCTTTGGAGCCATGTCAGAGTCTTGAAATTAGTGGGATTCTATTCATACAGCATTTTATTATTATCCTAGTCAGGCTTATCCATACAGGATAAGTGGACAAAGTGCATTCCTGAGCCCCTCTGCCTCTCAAGCCTTGAATTTTTATATTTGTTTTTGCCCCAAATAGCCAATCACACACCTCAGGGGATGAAGCTGAAAATTGTTCACTCTTTTCAGATTTCCTGGACCTGCTTTAAATCTGAGCTGCTCAAAACTGGAAGTGATTAGTACTATTGGTCATTGAGGAACAGAACATTTTGGGGGCTTCATGGGAGTTTGGTAGGGGCCAAGGGAACTGTAGTTTCCCAGATGGGGCTTATGCAGGCTCTGATATGGGGGGGGCAGGGGGAGGGTTCCTGGATCTCTGTCCACTTTCTACCCTCCCATATACCCTTGTTTGTTAACCTCAGCAATTCCCATAGTGTCTTTCTCCTCCTAACATTATTCAGCTGTGGCCGGTTATTTAAAGGTCAAAAGCTCAACGGAGCTGCCCTGCTCCCTATTAGCTGTTTCCAACTGGCACAAAGTTTGGGGAACTAATAGTAAACATGTCCTCCCTCAATGTGGTGAAAGTTAAAGAAATAAGGAAATAATGGATAGAAATGTCCTATATACAAAGCAGAGGAATGGAATTCTTGATCAACTAAAGCCAAAGAAGATATATTGATTTCCCATGAAATTAAAGTTTTACAGAGCTCTCAATCAAGGCTCAATAACATTTGTTCCCAAACATGTAGCATGGGAACATGAACAATAAATATCACATAGACATTTCAATTCAAAGGAGATTCATCTTTGTGAATTAGGGGCCCCTATAGGCTGTGGATTTGGCCAAATTGTCTAAACCATAATTGTTCAAGTGAACGTTTTCCAGTTGGATAGCTTTAAGGTGCTCGTTTGCCAGCATATAGCTTTTGTTGTTCCAGATTCTTACGTTATTTAAGAAGAAAATCCAACCAAAATCTATCTTTCCAAAGTTTGTTTACTGCATACAAAAACATTTAGAAATAGCAGCTTGGATACATCATAACGCCAGTTCAGCATTAAGCAGTTGGCTGAAACTCCCTCTCTCTCTCTCCCCCTCCCCCTCCCCCCCCCCCCCATTCTGATACATTATAGAGTGTTTTGGGCAGTTTTGTCCAGTATCAGGTCTCCAAATATTTTTAGATTTCAGTTCCCAGAAGCTCCAGTGATCATGTTGAGAGAATCTGGGAGCTGTCGAATATCTGTGGACCCATAGTTTGGGAACCAATGTATTAAAATGATTCAAAGTAGTATGCACCACCAGTTAGTGGGCTATGGCAATCCTTCATAAAAATTTTGGTGCTTACTGAGCCACTTCTCCATTTGTAGAGATTTCTAAAGTTCCTCAGAAAGCACACAGAATTGCCAACAAGTTCTTCTAGGCCTAGATGGATTGCAGTTTCTGCCTAACCTACAGTCTGCTGACATACATTTGCTGGTAATGATGCGCATGTCTTGCTTTGTTCTAGGGTTACAGCATTTCAGATTTCAACCTAATTGTTTTCTAGAATAAATTGTTTACTTTGGCTGGTGGGAGGAGAAGAAACTAGTTGATATGTTTATGCCATATAGAAATACAGGAAGGCTGCAGTTACATTTCAGTTTGTATATGTGTGTGTTTCTGTGTGTATAGCAAAGTGAAGAATAGTAGAGCAGTTTGTTCTAATATATAAGCATAGAGTTCAGGAAAGAGGCTTTTGTGTGTGTGTGTTTCTTTGTTTTTGGCTATTCTTCCAAAAACAGCCCCTCTCTCCAAGTTAGCTTGCACCCTGTCAATGCAGGCTGAGTGATTCTGGGCATTATGATCCCAAAAATTATTTTTTGAAGCTCTGCATTAGTGCTTGTAGTTCTATCATTACCTGTGATATAAATTAGAAGATGCTTTCAGACATACTGCATGCTTTTTTTGGAAGTTGCATTGTAGAGCAAAATGCATTCTCAAGATAGAATTTGGCTAGCATTTATACTTTTATTACTAATTTTATTCTTTTCAGTCACCAGACATCTAGGGGATCTGTTATTTGGACATCTTCGTATCATTAAAATCAGAGCAAAAACCATGTGGCAGAAACCAAAGGCAATTACACTGGCTTCCTTTTTACTCACGAAAGCCCAGCTTTCACTCATCTTTAAAGGGAAACCCAAAGTCTCGTTTTATTTACATTCATGGAATTGCATGGGTGCGCCTCAAAGCACAGCTTGGCTCGAAGGGAGATACTGCAAATATACAGTTCCTAACCACTAGAAAGAGAGCGTAGAATTAGTCATCTGTCCAGGGTCAGACTGGAATTCCTTTCAAAGTTAGGGGGAAAGTTTTTCCAGCTTATGGGTAGGGTCCGCTTGAGAGAAGACTTAAACAGGATTTATTTAGGATTGGCTGTGCATGCTGTTTGATACCATTAACCCTGGACATTTGGAAGTAAGTTCCACAGTGTACCAAACTGCTAATGATAATGGCCTTGAAAGCGGGCACCGAGTTTAATGAAAGTCTTTGAAACTTAACCAGAAAGCATTGCTTTGGAATGAATATTGTTTACACATTCCAAAAGTACATATTTTTTCTTTATTACTGATGTTAAATTTAATTGCTTTTTGTCTGTTCTTCAAAGCAGTGACTCAAATCAGAAAGATCTATGGGAATTTGGAGGATTAAAGAATGTGCTAGGGACAAACAGTGTCACATCCAGCTCCTTCATCCACCCACCCCACTTTATTTGAATAGGAGCAGCTGGTTGTCTCAGTAAAAATAAGGTTTTGCTTCAGTTGCCAAGTGTCCAAGTTGCCAAGTGTCATTGGTTTTTCAGGGATGCTTGTGAACCATATCAAAAGATAGCTCTATATTGCAGAACTGTTGGTGCTGAGTTCCTCATGAGAAAGGACATGATATAGGAAAGGCCTCTTTATAAATGTGTACCCACACTGGAAGTTACAAGCAGTGGCTATAGCCTTTTATGACCAAATCCTTTTTCAACGCCATGGCATTGTAATCATTCTGTGGATATTGGATTTCAGCCAGCAGGGGCACTGCAAAAGGAGGTGTGACCTAGTCTGAATCTCTGTGCTTTTGTATGTTCACACACAACTAGCATGGAACATTTTGCTTCCAGCAATGAGCTCTGGGTCTTACAGCTTCCTTTTGGTCCCGATCTGCAGGAAACCAAGAAGATGCTCCTCCCTCAGTAGCCACAGATTTTGTAGATCATGCATAACTCAGATATTGAATCTAACCATGGATAGCTCTACATACAATAACTGGTATATATGTAGTACCAAGCTGGCTGGATAGCTTAATGGTTTAGGTATCTGGCTGCAGAGTTGGATACCTCACTGTGCCTCCTGGGAGTAGAGCCAGCCTATATGGCCTTGGGCAAGCTGCACAGTCCCAGGATGCCCCTAGAAGGAGGAAATGGTAAACTACTTCTGAGTATATTCTATCTGGAAAATCCTCAGAAGGGTTGTCATAAGTCAGAATTGACTTGACGGCATATGATTATTATTAATAATAATAATGTGTAGTACAGAGCTTAGGAAATAATACTGTTTGTACTGCAACTCCCAAAGTTCCATATTTAGCATGACAGTTTCCAAACTCTGATATAATTTCATTTTCCATTCGCAGAATCTTCTCTGCAATCTTCCTAAACTCTGTTTTTTGCCTGACATTTTACTCTGTGTTTAACAAAATTTACCCAACATTATGAAGGACAGAAGCAAGCTTTTCTTCAGATATCCCAAAACCTCTTTATAATCCAGATGGGCTGTGTAGTATTCCTGAGGCACTGTTGAATAGAAATATGACAGCAGGGGAACAGAAGCACTGTTAAGGCCGGTTCAGTAGCCAGAGTGAGTGACCTCTTCTATCTTGACAAGTGATTACATCTGGAAGAGGTTATTTTCCATATGCTTTTTATCTGCTTCTATCTCCAAGTCATTGATGAAGCTGCAAGAAAAAAAATGTTTTTTTTTCTTTCAAATGACAAGGGCATTAGGGAGAAGGAAGGGCACAATTTATTTAATCAGAGTCCTTTAGTAGGACACAAGCCAGCATATTTTCTGGTTTTGGCTTATCAGCCTGGCTAGAGGCCTGTGCATATAGTTATGAAGAATCCCCTTGTGCCATGTTTGGAAAGAGCCTCCTGGTTGATTGAAGTTAATACAAGTTTATTTTTAATGGGCTTATTTATTAGTTTTGATAAGTTTTGGATTACATCCACCAGGCGCCATGAAGCTTTGCCGTTTCCAACATCTCTGTGATTTCTGTTGAGATGCGACTAAAATTTGCAGCAGTAAATTTGGTGGGTTGTTCAAAGGGTGGAAAATCTGATTCCTTTGCTTATAAAATATTTTAAAATACTAAATTACCTATTTTTCCTTTTTGTTATTGATAAAAAAGTACAGGAAGAATTTGTGAAGTTAATTTAGATACATAGGCTGAAATCCAACATTGTTGATTCAGACCCTCCTCCTCCTTGCAGCCCTCTCTGGCACAAAAAAACCTTGTTCCTGGAGGGAGGGCGGTCCTGTGAAGCAGGTTTTTAGGGAATGTGAGGGCTTCAGGAGGGAGAGAAAATTGCACAACTCCCACTTCTACTCATACGTCCACAATGGCCGTGTTGGATACCATTTAGAATACGAGAAAGAGCTGTACTATGTAATGGAGGCCCATCTTGATCTGCATGCTGTTTCCTGCCATGACCAAACATACACCCTTGGAAGGTCCATGAGCAAGCAAATATACTAACTTCTGTTTATTTTGCTGTCAGGGACTGTCAGCGTCAATAGCCCTGTTCTCCACAAACTTGTCTAATCTATCTTGATTGTAATGTTTTGAACTGCAAATGTATGTACATTAAATAAAGCAAAAGAATTGTATTTTTAACAAGAAAGACGTTGTAATATATCAAAAATCCTAACCAAAAATGTACAAGTTATCAAAGCACAATTATAAATATTATGTCACTGCCTCTCTCCTTTTTCCAGAAAAATATTTTAAAGAACTTAATAATACATCATTCTGTTAACTTCAGTTACAGCAGGTGGTTACCCAGTGGGACATAGTCACAGTAGTGTAACAAATCAGCAAAAGGAAAGTTGCATCAGCAATTAAAATTAGTGTCATTCTAGGGATATTCTTATGGGGTATCAGATAATCACAAACTAAAATCTTACAATTCAATTTTAAATGTGGATTTGACAAATGCAATATAATATCTTGTGTATTTTCCACATTTTGTCAGTTGTAATAAATGCAGTGAACACTTTAAAACTCAATGCAGAAAAAAGGATTGATATGCCAGTTCTTACATGAAACTAAACTGTGGTTAGCACTATCTACTTTCAATGATTTGAAACTTTGCAAAGGACTCTTAATACATTATTTTGGTGCATTCCAGTAAGTGTTGCTGACACTAAATCTACATGGATTTTAAAATCAGTATTAGAAATGGGGATATTCATATTCGTAAATGAATACAAATATCCCCATCCCAGCTGGACCTAATGAGGGTCCGGCCCCCAGGACTGACCGTCCACTCACACGTCCGGCACCGCGAAGGTCCCACTCTGCCCACCAGTCGCACCCAGAGCTCCACTGTCTTCCTGCTTGGCTGGCCACTCCAGGCAGGGGGTAGGAGGATCCGTACAAATATCCCCATCTCTAACCAGAATTACTATTCTAATGGATATGAAGGCTTTCTCTGGATCAGTGGTTGAAATCCTGCTGCTTAGCATAGTAAATCACAACTAGAATAGGCCCATTTAAATCAATAGAACCTGCAGACAAGTTGTCTCACTGAATCCCCAGATTTCGAGATTGCAGCCACTGATTTCAGCCAATGAGTATGAAATTGAGCAGCAGGATTTATTAATGATAAATTGACTGTTTTAATATAGGGTATTATTATAATATTGGGTATTTTTAATGGTTTTAATGATTTTCTAAAGTTTTAGTATTGTTGTACGCCACTCAGAGACCATTGGTAATGGCGCGGCTAAAAAAATCTTGTAAATAAATAAATTAGTAGGAATGCATTTATTTTTATAAAACATCCCCTTGCATCATATCTTCTTTCTGTTGTTCAAGCTTTATGTTATTAATGTAGCCAGAGTGGCACCATCCACACAAAAGAGGAGAGGTACCATGTAGCTTGGAGAAACCCCTAGTTATGCAAAAGTAAAAACAATATGGGGGCATTGTCCTCTAGAAAAAGAAGAGGAAGAAATGGCTGGTACCCAGGACAGCAGCACTCTCCTCTCTTGCTTCTTATCAATAAATTGTCTTGTTAATGAGATTTGTTTCTGTCTAAGTTATGCTCCATCTGAGTTAGTAATCATTATTACCTTATGTGGTAGGGGTTTATACACATTAATTACTCACTATGTAATACTTCTGAGGAATACTACTTAATAGTAATACAAATAACATGTTAAGACTGGCATTAAAAGGCTGCCTTCTCTAAATGACTACTCATTCTATGGGTAGCATGCACTGTGTGTGTAAACAATCTGTGATTTCTTTGTAGGGGATTTCCAAAGAAAACAGGCAGAACTGCCAGGATTGCATCTGATGAAGAAATTCAGGGCACAAAAGATGCTGTCATCCAGGACCTGGAAAGAAAGCTTCGTTTCAAGGAAGATCTGTTGAACAATGGCCAACCAGTATGTAATTGCAAGATTCAAGGAGTGCATCAGGCGTGATGCTTGAGAGCAGTGCTCTGTTTTCTTGCTCTGTAGGTTTGGAAAGAAACCACAGTCCTTAAATTCACACTGAACACGATGCAATATAAAACTGAAATCCTTCTGGCCGGAGTCCAGTTGGCCATGTATGCTTGTACAAGCGAAATTGTGTAAGTCATGGCAGCTAATTGTCCCCAGTTAACGTGGAGGTGGTTGCATTCCTGGGCATGCGTCCGATTACATGTGTGTCCAGAAACACATCCAGCATTTTATTAGTTAGCATCAATTTGCTCCTGTGTCTTATATGAGATCATTTATCCAAACATAAGTTATTGATTAGATTCCAGCTGTGAGGCTGCCAGTTTTATATCACATTGTGTTCAAATCTATCTGAAATATGAAGGAAAAACACTTCCCCCTCAAGATACACTTGGTCCCATAGATTCTTCTCTTTAAGCCAGTTCACATACACATGTCTGCGGTCCTTTTACTTTAACTGAGGGACCCTCTGAAATGGCTTTAAATGGGACACAGAGGGGCAGGGGCAGCACAACACACTGCGCTGCCTGAGGCAAAGGATAGGAAAGCTTCCTCCTCCATGCCATGCAGAGAAGCCAGCTTGGCTTGCTGTTGAATCTCAGGGTACTCCACCACACCTGATGGAGATAGGCTAGTTCAGAGCATGTAGAGGACACTGTTTGCTTCTCTTTGAAGAAAGACAACTGGATAAGAGGTTCAAAAGGAGTGGCTGCATTTGTCTTCCTCTGCCTTGTGGAAAGGCTGGGCTTGCTGAGGGCTGTTGAGGTTGGGAATTGCAGTTACCCTCTGGGCAAGTGAATTTTCCTCTTCGTTATGGAACAAGATGCCTTCCAGTCACAGTTGTTAACTCATAGTAATGAGACTTTTGTCCCTTTGTCTTGTTAGGAGCATTGCTCATATCTAATGTGCAGAAAGATGCACAACCTATTCCTAATTCTCTCTGGCTGAGATAAAAGGCCAAGGGCTACGTAAGCTTAAATGAAGATCACCATCTTGCATTCATTTTTAATTGTCCTCACATTCCTGAGTGGCTTTGTGATCATGTTCAACTCTAAGATTAAGAGAGAGGAAGAAACACCAACAGAGCTTGGAAGTAAAATGTTACAAGTAATAATTCATCCACAACACTTTCCTGTAAGGGGTGGTAACAAGGGCATAATGGTGTTCCTTTTGAGAATTAATGGCTAGTAACAGTGTTATTATTTATTGTATCATCACATAGCATGTACCAGGTACTTCAAAAACAGTCCTTTGGGGATAAGGCAGGGGATGGTTGGCCATATTTCTGTTTTTGATAAGTGTTATTTTAATAAATAATTAAATACTCAAAATATTAGTCGTGCTGGTAACATTGATATTGCATTACTCTTAAATTAAGTAATACATAACATGCTGCTTTAAAATGAAGTAATGCTTAATAAATTGCCTTTTTTTATATATATATATTTATATTTATATTTTTGAGGAAGTGGGCTTGTCCTCGAAAGCTTACATTAAAATATAGCAATTAGTCTTTAAGGTGCCACAATATTTTTGTCTTCTTTAATTTTTTTTATTTTTCTTTTGTTTTGGTCTGATATTTAAAAAAATAGCATTCCAAATTCTGAATTCGATATTGGGATGAACTCAGGCCAGCATTTCATGCAGAAACACAGGGAGTAGTTGCTCTTTCTCACTCTAAATGTATGTTTGCTTCAAGGATGTGAGGGTGATACTTGCTTTACTTGCTCTCTCTGTTATTATTTTTTAAAGTAGCAGATTTCTGGGAAACACTGCCCAACAGCTAATTTGTTACCTTTCATGTTGAATTTGGCCATTGAAAGCTCAATGTTCTTTGGTGTGTTATCTATTCTTGCATCAGTAAATCATGTGAATGTCTCTTTCTTCCTTTTTATTTAGAAGTTAACATATGAGGAGAAGATGGCACGTCGACTTCTAGGTGCTGACAGTGCTGCGACCGTCTTTAATATTCAAGAGCCAGAAGAAGAATTGACTGGACAGGTGCTCCTGCTTTGCTTTCCACTTGCATAATAAAATAGCCATTTCCTTTCCCTGAGTGTTCTCATCACCCACCTTTTGGTTGGTTTGCTTTTTAAGAGCTGAGAAAAACACTAATTTTTAAAAATAGAAAGGCAAAAGATCATGCCTGCCTGGATTTCTGGCTCATAGAATTGGCTCCTGCTGAAGGAGAGGTGCTTTTTGCTTTTCTTCTCAACCCTTGGATTCTTGGGTGGAGCCAAAGGGAAATAAGAAGGCCTGCCTCAGCTGTGTGTGATAATAGCATCGTGTCACTTTTAAAAATAAATTATCAGATATTAGTGTCTTTCTGTCTGTCCATCCATCTGAATTGGCCCAAGACGTTTTGCTGCCTGAGATAGAGCAGCAACTAGTGCCCATACCCTTCTGCCAAGTCAACATGCATAGTTGCACTTGCATTAATGAGGTGGTATAAAAGCCAAACAGAGAGAGAGAGAACCAAATTAAATTGGTATACAAGACACACACTCCCCAAAACACCTCTTTGCATCCTCGTAATTATACTGTAATATCAGATAGAAGAACAAATTGATTTGCTTCCACTCAATGACACACAGAATCACCTCATTCTATCTAATAACTGGGCCAGCTCTCCGGCGTTTTATATATACTATATATATATATATATTTTATGCAAAACTTTACAAAGTAGTAGGACATAGCTGAATATGGAAGAGATAGAAGTAAAGGTATTTGGCTTTCTGTGGGCAGCTTTCCTTCCCCACACATAGTCTTTTGAGCTGCTCATCATTACTTGGAACACCTGTGTTTGGGTGCAGGTGAGAAGAGGTATTGAAATGGAAGCTGCAAATCACATTACTCTTCAGCCAGATGTAATGGCCAGATGCTTAGGGATGTGCTCAGTATTGACTGTACTGGTACAAAGTCCTAGAAGTCTGAAAATTTACCCCATTATTCATTCTGGGGCTTCCCTGTCATGGCTTCTCTGCCCAGGAAAGAATAGTTTATATCATTCCATAGTTTAAAGATGACAATAGTGCAATGACAGGGGTGGGGGCATAATCAGCTTTAAAAACTGGGGTGTTGTTGGCTCTCATGAGATTTCTTTATTTTAATTCCTATAAGCCCCACCGTCATACATGGTGGTGAAAGGTGATTAAAGTTATAATTCATGACATCTTCACAGCCAAAGTTTTCCTACCTTATTTTGAAACAAGTGATAACAAAAATCCACCAGATCTTTTCCCCAGGAGGCAGCTGTGTTTTTGCTGTCCAAAGTACCAAAAACACCAAAGAGTCCATTGGCCCATTTGACAACAAGTTTTATTTGGCCTAAGTTTTTATGGACTACAGCCACTTCTTCATATGGAGAAGAAGTGGATTGTGGTCCACAAAAGCTTATGCCAAATAAAATTATTCTTTAAGGTGTCACGGGAGTCTTGGTTCTTTCAAAACTGCAAGGAAATTCTAAGCCTGGGATAGGAAATATAAAGATAACCGTAACAGGAAACATGGATATTGGCTCTTCAGTTAAATTAGCTAACAGGAGGTCAAGGTAAAGTAGAAATTAAAGGTTTTCTGTAGAGTCCAGACTGTATCTACTATTGGAGAGCTGTTTGGGTTGGACCAGTTATAGTTACTTAGATAGACAGGTGCATTATTGCTCTCAAACCTTAATGTGCAAAAATTAGTACGTATCAGAATTTAGCCCATGCAAGAGAAGAGAGCTATATGGATGATTTAGCAAAGTGATGCATAATATTTTAAAAGTAACTTTAATGTAGAATTCAGTGTGTTCTTTCCCAAAGGGTAAGATAGAAAGCAGTCTTTATATCTTCTTCCAATCTAGTTCATTCTCTTTTACTGATCCTTTACAATGTCAGGATTAAGTCTTTGTATCCTGAGATCCTTTGCTTTTTCTGTGGGTAATTCAGGTCCAGAAGTAACACAAGGATTTTTTTTTTACACCAAGAAAGCCATTTCTGTTTTCTGTTACGATCATTATTCAGCAGTCATCTGCATATGTTGCGAATTCTGACAAAAAGCATTCTCTAAGATGAGCAGAGAACTCCTATGCCACTTACTTCCAGTGTCCCATCTTCTTCTGTACCTTTACAGGGAACTGGCTCTGTTGATGCCTCTGTAGTGACTCCTGAGGATGTTCAAAAGGTTTTATTTTTCTTCTTCTTTCCTGGTTTGCAATCCCTTGACTCCTTGTCTGTCTGTTGTTGTTTTTTTCTCATTTGCAAAGTTTATTTCCAGAAATTAACCACTGACCTCTTCCTTTGATGTTGTGCACAATTCTTTAACATTTGTAATGTTTTGAAAGCTTTGCGGTGCTGTTCAGGTGTTCCTATGGATAGAGAATTTCTCCCATAGAGAAGACTTGTTTGCTGTGTGAAGACAAAGACGTGAAGCTAAATTCTTTGTTTGATTCGGACCGTCACCTACAGCAGATGAAACCCCCTAAATGCACTTAGATTATGAACCACAGCACAGCTCTTTGCTTCAATAGAGTTGGGACAGGCAAAACAACACGTTTCCTTTGTCTTCTGTTTCCTACATACTTTTAAAATCTTAAATTCTTTGTCACATTTATGAAGAATTTTTGTTACTTCTTGTCAAAGCAGGAACCGATTCACAACTGGAAACGTAGTCATCTGTAGCTCCAGCAGCATGTTTTTCCATATCTGTGTTTTCCAACTGTAAGATAGTGGTAACTCTTCAATAGTGGGGTGGACTTTAATTATGATTACTTCCCCACACATTTGAACCATCAGATAGACAGTACATTTTTGGTGTCTGTCACTGGAGTAGTGGGACCTGTGCCTTCCTTTCAGATGTTTTGGACCAGTTCTCAGAAGGTTCATCCAGCATGGCTAGTGGTAAGGGATTGTGGGAGCTGCTGTACTGCAAGACATCTGGCCACCCAAAGTTTCCACACTCCAGTCAATCATAAGGTTACTTCAGTGCCTGCCCGTTGCTTCTTTGTGTTCTCAATAAAACATACCAGAGAACTCAGAAAGGAAAGTGGTTAGGTGTGTGGGAGAAAACATTTGGAATACAGTTTTGGTATCTTACTTTGTGTGTCCAGTTTCAGAATAAATTTACACAGGACAGTTTTATGTTTTGTTTCATATAATGCATTTTCCTGCACTATATGTGTAACTGTAACCCCATTTTGTAAACACATTGTACAAACAATCAGATCTGAAGAATGGCATTAATTATAACCCTATCAAACTTCTGGGTGCATAAAATTGGGGACTGACTTGTGTTTTCCTTGTCTGTTAGGAATACAAGGTCTCCAGCTTTGAGCAGAGACTGATCAGTGAGATTGAATTTCGGCTGGAGAGATCTCCTGTAGAAGAGTCGGATGATGAAGTTGAGCATGGAGAAGATGCCCCTGATAATAGTGTGGCACCATACTTTGAGACAAAACTGAAACATTACAAGATATTTGAAGGGATGCCAGTCACCTTTACATGCAGAGTATCTGGAAATCCAAACCCAAAGGTAAGCGAAAAGAAACCTGCTTGAAAGTACACAGAAGGGTCTTGTGAACTTCCTACTTCATCAGGGCTTGGCAACTGTGGCCTTCCATGTGTTGTTGGACTGCAGTTCCCATGATCACTCCACATTTGCTATGCTGGCTGTTGTTGATGGGAGTTGCATCCCGACAACATCTACAGGTCCACAGTTGCCCAACCCCACTCCACACTGGCAAGTTCAATCTCACTTTTGTTACCTGATTAAATCTGTTTCTTGCACTTTCCTACTGGGTTTGTTGTTGTTATGCTGTTATGTGCTATCAAGTCACCTCCAACCCATGGTGACTGTATGAATGAGTGATCTCCAAAATGTCCTGTCCTCAACAACCCTGCTCAGCTCTTGTGATTCAAGCCTGTGGCTTCTTTTAAGGAGTCAGTGCATCTTGTATTTTGGTCGTCTTCTTTTCCTGCTGCCTTTCCCAGCATTATTGTTTTTTCCAGAGAATCCTGCCTTCTTTTAATGTGCCCCCAAAGTAAGAGAGTCTCATTTTCAATGTTTT
This sequence comes from Intellagama lesueurii, assembly GCA_037013535.1. Taxonomy (NCBI): domain Eukaryota; kingdom Metazoa; phylum Chordata; class Lepidosauria; order Squamata; family Agamidae; genus Intellagama; species Intellagama lesueurii. Next base: position 145,249,025 of record JBAJHW010000005.1, on the reverse strand, counting down.
TTCCTCCAGAGATAGTTCAGGCTGGATTTGATCTAGAACCCACTTGCTCATCTTTCTGGCAGTCCAGGGTATCCAGAAAGCTTTCCTCCAGCATCACATTTCAGACAAATCATTTTTTTCCCCTGTCAGCTTTCTTAACTGTCCAGCTTTCACACCCATGCATGGTGACAGGAAATACAAGAGTGTAGATTATCTTGGTCTTTGTCTCCAGTGACACATCCTTACACTTGATGATCTTTTCTAATTCCTTCATTGATGCCCTTCCAAATCTCAGTCTTCTGATTTCTTAGTTGAAGTCTCCATTTGGATTGATGATTATACCAGGGTATACAAAATCTCTAACGATTTCAATTTCTTCATTGTTAACACTAAAGCTATATAGTTCTTCTGTATGTGGTTTACACTGAATAAATTGCACAATCTGCCAAATCAGGCTTTCAGCTCATAGCAGAGTGACTGTGTTCACACTACCCCATATAATTGGATTATTTGAGGCTTTCCTCAACTTTCAGATGTTGCTGAACTACAGCTTGAATCATTCCTGACCACTGGCCATGCAGTTTGGGGCTAATGGGACCTAGAGTCAAACAACATCAGGAGGAGCAGAGGTCTCCCTTCCATTCTCCTTAATGTCACATAGATACCAACAAGTATCTTCAGATTTTATTTAAAGTGCTGACAAAAATGACATCATCATGCTGACGTTAACTTCCTTTTTCTGCTTGAATTGGCCTGGGTGGCCTAAGGTCACACAGCAACATAGTTTTTTTGGCACAGTGTTCTTCCTAACAGATCACTGAACAGCATTTCCATTTCTTGTCAGATCTTGCTCTTAAGATTTAGCTTTAGATAACATATGAATAATCAGTTCTGACGCAAAATTCTTTCCCCCACAATTATGCATTTATGAAATAATTACAGGAAGTCATCCAAACTTTACAGAGCTAATCTTGCAGATGTTCCTTTTTGGGCTACAACTTCCAGGATCTCATGTGGCCATGCAGGCTGGGAATTGTGAAGGATTTGGACAAAAAAAGTAAAATTTCCAAGCTCCATATGAGTACAGAAGGGTATTTTCTGAGTGATGCCTAGTTTCCTTTTGAGAGCTCTAGAAATAACTCTTTTACAAGATCTTGTGGACTTGGAATGGAAAACACGGAGGTATCTGTGACAAAAAGCAAACATTTTCTTGGATCATTATATTACCTTTCAAAGAAATATGCTTTCTAATCTAAACAGAGAACACAGAGTAATAGATTAGATATTGGCTTGAATCCTAGCTGAGCACCTGTGAATGGGAAGAGTGCTTCCAGTCATGGACAGGAATGTGATCCAGCGATGATACCCATTTTTGCCAATTGCTCCCTACCCCTGCCTGCATCCATTTCTAGAGTTCAGGGCATTTTTGCAGGTTCAAATTCAGTTTTGCAGTTTCTAGCTTCCTGTAGCAAAATGTGGTGGGGAGTGGTGATGACGACAAATATTGCAGTGGCAGGAATGAGCAGAATTTCGCTTAGATGGTGAAGTTCCAAGCAGGTGTAAACTCAAAAATCCAACTATTAAAAGTATGTATTTAATTTTAAAAATAAAAGTTCACAACAGCAGGGAATATGTTATTGAAGGCCACTTTATAAAGTTCTGTCTTTAGTAGTTTCCTAAAAGTCAGAAAGGGAAAAGTAAAAAAAAAAGGGACATGGTGGTGCTGTGGGTTAAACCGCAGAAGCCTCTGTGCTGCAAGGTCGGAAGACCAGCAGTCGTAAGATCGAATCCACGCGACAGAGTGAGCTCCCGTTGCTTGTCCCAGCTCCTGCCAACCTAGCAGTTCGAAAGCATGTAAAAATGCGAGTAGATGAATAGGTACCACCTCGGTGGGAAGGTAACAGCGTTCCGTGTCTAGTTGCGCTGGCCATGTGACCATGGAAACTGTCTATGGACAAACGCTGGCTCTACGGCTTGGAAATGGGGATGAGCACCGCCCCCTAGAGTCGGACACGACTGGACAATTTGTCAAGGGAACCTTTACCTTTTTAAAAGTCAGAAAGTACAGTATGTCTAATTTTTAATAATCTAATATTTGGTTTGAATGTTTTTCTTTTGGAAAGTTCAGGTTTGATGCTAAATTTGCAAGTCCTGTTTTGCAAGGCTGTCTCAAGTCTTGGTGTCAAATGTTTAACATTTGCATGCATCTGTTTGCATGCATACAGGAAGGTTGGTCTGAAAAGGAGAAGATCTGGGTGCTGAACAAGTTGAGCTTTGGAATTTTTACTTGATATTTTTGCATTTAGTTTCTTAAAATTTACATGGAGAATCCCTTTTTTCTTCTCCAAATTTCAGGTTGAGTTGCACGTGGCAGTAACATGGGATAATGGTAACTTTCTGGAGGAAAAGTATTTGATCATATAGAAATGATGGCTGTGGGGCAAGGGGGAAGGAATTGACATTAGGCATTAATTATTACACAATAGAATTAAAAGGAGAAGACCATATCTGGAAGCAGTTTACTACTTTATAAACATGTTACTAGGATACCAATCATATACAACTGAATTTATCCCTGGTTGTTCTCCTGGCAAGCTGTCTGATTCGGTAATAAAAGAAGTGTGTTATAAAATAATTACTGACTCTTAACACGAGCAACATCTGTCAGGTAATACTATTAAATCTGTAAAGTGTGCACGTTCAAACTCATTTTTGCAGTTCTACCTTTGCTAAGAACAAGAGGTTTATAAACTATAACATGTTTTGTTTGAAATATAAAGTTATGTCAGAATTTGAGAATGCATTAACAAGGCTTTTGTTGGCAACATAGGTATTGTACGATCCCGCACATACATGTATTATGGAAAGATATATAACTGACTACCACGTGAAGTTAATTTTTTTTCCTTCTATTTTTTATTGCCATGCAACCTTTCTCATTCTTTGAGACCCTTACCTGGAAGTAATATTCCTAGTTGAATGGATATTGAGTTTAAAAGTCTACTCTTATTCTGTAGATCTAAGTAAGAGATGGGTAAAGGAGAAGTGAAGAACTTAGAAGAATCAGTTGTTTCAAGTCATGATTTCTTTGAATCATTTCTGCAATTCTTTTTCTTGAAAATGTAATGATACAGTAATATTCCTTCACGTTGATTTTTCCTTGATGATGAAGAAATCATCTTAATCATTCCTGTTGTCCTTCTTCCTCAAAATCCGTTTGACTTGCAACCTCCCCATAAGCAACCACATGATCTTCCTGTGAGTTTTTTCAGCACAGCCTCTTCATCCATGAAGTTTTGAAACAACTGGTTAAGACGTACCCTTGTAACCCCATGCATCCATTCACTCACTCACTCACTCACTCACTCACTCAAAGAGGCAAGTCAAGCTGTGTGGGATTGCTTCATTTGTCAAGTCAGTTCATACAAATTGGGGACCACCTGCATTTGGTACTATGGAAAATCCTTCTGCACTTTCTACTCTCAATGATTAACAGCCTCAATTATAAACATGTGTGCCACTGCTGTATCCTCCAGCCGTGTAAGCATAACATCATGTCTTGTGATGTGGAGTTGCTGGAAGGAGTTAGCCACATCCTTATGCAAGTATATTTATACTGCATAAAGCGGCAAGTCTTAGGGTCAGTCCAGAAGCCAAACAAATGTAACTTTGTATATAGTGAGGAAACTCTGTTTTGGTGTCTGGCCCAGTCCTTTGTAAATGAAAGCAGCTATTTCTTTCTTCATATGGTTATTGATAACATTTCAAACTACTTATAAGCAGCAAGTGTATTCTACACTAATAAACCAAGGTGCAGATGTTATTCTCAGTTCAAATAAATTGGGGTGGGGGCAACGTCTAGTGAAGAAGCTATGCCAGAGAAGGCCAAGTTAGAAATGCTCTTCATTGACTCAGTCCAACTGCCCATTGCCCTTTCTAGTTTTGGCCCAGCTGGACATGACTAGCAGGAGAGTTTTGTGATTAATGAGCAGATGTTTAGTAAAAATGTTTCTGGGTTTCAACCATTGGGTTCTGAATTATTACCTGAGCTCTCTTTTCGGGACTGGTATGTGTTTGCTGAACCTGCCCTTGCCCCACGCCCTGCTTATATATTGTAGATTATGCAGACAGATGCCTTGCACAAACAAAAGGATACACAGGGATACAAAACATATGGTCAACATAGTCAATCAAAAAAACCTGATCCCTCTGCAAGCAGTGGGAACAGGCCTTTAAGCTATTCAGATTCTATTCAGTAGAACTAATGTGCCGGCATGTGTGTAAATATATGTATGTATTTCTACATCATTTTAATGAATTCTCTGTTGTATGTATCTATAAGCCTTTGTTATGTCTTTATGTCTGTTTATTCTTTGGTGCTTATTTTTTTAATTTTATATACTTTTTAAAAAAATAATGCCTCATCTAACATGGAGCTGCTCTTAATTTTAAACTGTAACAAAAATAATACAGGATAAATGTATTTTTGAAAGTAAAATCATTAGTTTCAGGTTTGAAGCTCCATAGAGCAAAACATATAGCAGTACTAAATGAATGGGATTCTTTTTCTGAGTTAACAGTTATTCTGTTTAGTAGACATAGAGCTGTTTTCTGTTCTAAATGTGGGTCTTAGATTTATACACACACACACTTTCTGAAATTATTACAAAATCATACACCTGGATCCAAAGGGTCAACCCTTTTGAAATGTAGACAATATCTTGTTTATAGAAGATACATTTTGCTTCTGGAGAGCAATGTTAAAAAAAGAAAGACTTGAATTCTAACTATGCTCTTCCACTGGTGTTAGAGCTGCTATGTAATGTGCAATAACTTGTACTCTACAAGTGTGTTGCATTTTCCTTTTGCTATTTTCCTTCTGCTCATCATTCTTCGGCTCTAATGACAGAATGCAACAGCACTTTAGTAGATTTATGCTGTATCAGAAGGGGATCACTCACCTACTGGTCCCCTCAGCCTACAGTGTGCCATGAATAAATGGGGGAGCTACTCATTCTTAGGTGCATGAAGACCAATGGCTACAGATTTGGTCCGAGCATGCAACAGAAGAAAGAGGGATTTGCAGGAGAGTTCCTTTTTCTTCTATAGATCAGAACTATAGCCGTAAACTCAGGACCAGATCCTCCTAGTATTGACTTTTTTGGTTTGTCTTTTTTTTTTTTTTTTAATTCCTAGCATTATTGTGACACTGTCTCAGCTGGGATTTGCTTCACACTTCATTTTCAGAGGATGAGCTTCACTTGCCTTCCTCACTGCTTATGTTTTGTCTTTTGGAACTAGATCTATTGGTTCAAAGACGGGAAGCAAATCTCTAAGAGGAGTGAACACTACAGGATGCAAAGAGAACCAGATGGGACTTGCTCTCTCCATACCACAACTGCCACCTTGGATGATGATGGGAATTACACTATCATGGCTGCCAACCCACAGGTAAACCAGATCTTGGCTCTGGCCTAATCGTGCTTCTGGGCACAGATCTGTGTAACCTCTCACAATTGGGCTTTTGGGTAACTTCATTGAAGTATGATGTCCTTTGGGAGCCAATAATACCCTAAAGCTTCAGTATTCTTCTCACATCATTAGGATCACTCTCTGTTGCCGAGCTGAGAAAAACATTGGCCTTGAAAGAAAGGTGTTTTTAATTGTAGTCTGTTTTTGAGGAACTTAGACAAGTTTGATGACCTCATATTGAATTAAAAATAAGGACAAAGGTAGCCACACAGGTCCATGGTTAAAAATAAATTGTTCCAGTCTTTTAATTTGGGGTGGTTTTTGATTGTTTGTTTTTCTTTGGGGCATCACTTTGCAGGCTTTTGTGGGAATAAAGGCATTCAATCTGTCAGTCAGTCAATGACTTAATTCCTGAGCTGGGTAACATCTTTATTACGACTAACCAAAATGCTAAAACACATGAACAAGATTTTAGTTTCGCCAGAATTCTTAATCAGGGTATGTGGTAGGAAAAGGAGAGGGGTAGTGAAGGAACTGAAAAGTGAGTCCAAAAATAACACTAGATGTTGTAGAAACGATTAATGCAGTTATCATTTGTGGAAGGTTTTCTCCTGCTTATTTTAGGGTATAATTATACACTATGACGATTCTCATCCAGAAATGGCAGCACTATGTGGAGTTTGCCATTTCCCCAATGGTACAAAATGCCCCTTATCCTGATTCCCCTTAAGTTTGTTACCATGCACCCCATCGTGGCAGCCAATGTTGTGGAGTAGGGAAACACACCCTATGTGATTATGGTGGGGGCATGAGGTATATTTTACTGCCCAAAGCAGAGGAGAAAAAAGAGGGAAGAACTGCATAGTGTGTAGCAGATAAGCCATTCTGTTTTATCACAGGTTGTGTTCTTATAGGGTGTACAAGTAAAATTATCTAATGCAGTGTATTCTTGACTACCACTGTTGTTATATGTAAGTCCTGTTGAAACCTGAAGTCATACTGTAGTGTGGTCTTCTGTTTACGTAGGTTTCAGAAGCAGGGTCTAAAATGGGAATGGGGGCAAAGCTTCAGGAGCCAATTTTATGCCTAGAGAATCTTCAGAGAGTTACATAGACCAGTGGTTCTCAAACTTGGGTATTCAGATGTTCTTGGCCTGCAATTCCCAGAAATCCTGGCCAGCACAGCAAGTGATGAAGGCTTCTGGGAATTGCAGTCCAAGAACATCTGGAGACCCCAGTTTGAGAACCATTGACATAGACTACCAGACCTGTTGTGGGGAAGGACCTATTTAAAATATGAGTCACTGATTCTGGAAGTTTGGCTTCCTGGAGTGTCAGTGGTCCTTTTCTTGGTCAATAACCTTTTTTGTCTTGTGGCTTGAAATAGAGAGGGTTATGCAAAGTAAAAATAGCCTTCGCAGTCCTACGTTCAGATGTGGGACCACACTTTGCCTTCCTTTTGTATTAAGTGACTTGAAGTACCATGTAGATGGAAATGTAATACTCCTAAGTTAAGGAACCCTTTACATTCAATATGTTATGCAGAGGGTTATGTCAGCAAATAGAGTCTGGATGTTTATGTAACCAGTCAGTTACTTAGTCAAAATAATGAAGTTAACCAATTAAGATATCAGACTATGTAACAAGTAAATATGTTTGTTTGTATTCTGACGTATAGGAAGATTTTGTGAGTGAAAGAGAAACAATTTTTATTCTTCCTAAACACCAGAGACTTGTAATCATAATAATCTGCTCTGTAGGTTCCTGTCTGGTTTTTTCTCTTCTTTGGAGCTGGAGGTTTTAAGCCAGCAATTTCCCACATACTCTGCCAATAGAGGCAGCAAGCTCACCATGAAGTGGCTTGCCATCTTGAAATCTGTAAAGTGGTATTGATCTGGGGAGTTGTTTGCATAAGTGATAAACTACAACAAGGGTAGACAATCTGTGGCCTTGCATCCTGTGGCCTAATTTAAACCACCACTGCCGCTACCACCACCATAATATCTTCAGTCCCTTGGCTAGAGTGAGCTGACCCATTCCCTAGTAGCTCACTGAGTGGCATAGGAGGAGAGAGAGTTGGTGGCAGAGAACGATATGAAAGAAAGAAAGAACAGGAGTGGGGGGAAGGGAGTGGCAGAAAAAAATCCTATGCAAGGAAATCTAAATCAGGGCTTGAAAAGGTTACTTTTTAGACTCTGTTTCCCAGAATGCCTAAGCCAGAGGGATTTTTTGTGATGTATTTCACTTTGCTCTAATAATAGTACAGTCATGTGCTGTCAAGTCAATTCTCACTTATGGCAACCCTTTTGAGGGTTTTCCAGATAGGGGATTCTCAGAAGTGGTTTACTTTTCCCTTCTTCTGAGGGCATCCTGGGACTGTGCAGCTTGCCCAAGACCACACAGACTGGGTCTACTCGTAAGAGGCACCATGGGACCTCAAACTCCCAACCTCTAGCTCCACAGCCAGATACCTAAAGCACTTAACTATCCAGCCAGCTGATTTGCTCTAGACCCAGCCTGTGTGACCATGGGCAAGCTGCACAGTCCCAGGGTGCCCCCAGAAAAAGAGAATGGTAAACCACTTTTGTATATTTTCTATCTAGAAAACCCTGGAAAGGGTTGCTGTAAGTCAGAATTGTCTTGACGGCACATTGCTCTAACTCAATGCAAATTACTCCGGCCTAAGGGAGTACGGGCTTGTAACCAGAGTAAATTTACCAGCACATCATTCTTCAGCCGTCCATTCCTTCAAGCTAGGGAAAGCAAGAGAGAAAGAAAGAAAACCACAATATTCTGTTGAATGAGAAATTGTGGTGTGTTGCACCAAAGATCTTGCCAAGCCCAAAATTACAAGCAGGGTTATGTTTAGAAATAATGAGCTGTATTGCTAAGGCACAGCTGATCCTCTGTTAGAGTGTTGTGGTCTGTTATGAATGTTGCTAGGCTACTCACCCGTAGTGGTTCCATTTCTGCAAAGATCCAAAGCTATCAATGCCTTTCATTGCAAGATGCAGGAAATATATAGAAGTGAACCTGGTGTCATGAATATTGGGAAAGAATGAGATGTAAATATTATTTCTGCATTAAATCCATAAGTACAGACATAGACTTCATATTAGTAATTCTCAAACTGTGTAAGCTTTCACAGTGTCACGGCTGTGTTGCAAGAAGTGGTATCATTTCAGATGTAACACTAAACAGTGTTTTCACTAATTCTGAGCAAGTATGTGGCTTATATTAGCAACAGTACATAGTTATGGTGAAAACTGGGGGGAACTTCAGTTAGTTTAAATTGTGGTTAGTGAATAAATCCGCATAAACCATATTTTGACTGTGGGTCTTCTGTTTGTTTTTTTGTTAGGTTAAATGAGGAATGGGAAACTGTGTGTGTTTATGGACTTGAACTCCAGTGGTCCTTTACCATTAGCTATGTTGGCAAGAGCTGAGGGAAACTGTAGGCCAGAACCATTTGGGGACACAGTTAGCTGTCCCTGGAAAATTTAAACTATGGCTAGTGAACAAACCAGAATAAACCTCTCTACAAGTCTGGTTTATTTAAACCAGGAACTATGCAAAGTGCAATGCTCCAGATCTTTTTGAACTACAGTTGTGAGAGGAGCCATTTCCAAATACGTAGTTACCACCAAAAGGGACATGCAGGAGAGTCCCCTCAGAGCTTTGTTATCCTACATGTTCCAGGGCATGTGCGCTCAGGGAACATGTGCCTCTTGGACAGTCAATACGAATAACAGAATGGATTTATATAAATGTTAATGCAGTGCTGGTGCACGAAGTTATCAATTTTCTTTCACTTTCCGTAATATTCTAGCCCAGCCCTTCTCCATCTTTTTTTGGCCACAGCCCTTTCAAGAGCTCTTCTTCAGTTCCAGGGCCCCCTGGCAACAAGAATACAACACAAATGGACGAATAGAAAATCCCCTTTTCACATTTTTCAGTCTGTGGCCCCCTTCAAATGTGCCAGGGGCCCCCAAGGAGCCATATGACCACCACTGAAAATGACTGACTAGACAAGGACACTGGCTGCATTCCAGCCAGTACTTTCTGTGCATGCATTGTGCTAGAGTCTGTTCAGAAAGCAATCCTATTGACTTCAGTGAGACTTAATCATAGGTAAGTCTATGAAAGATGTGGACTGAGGTACATAGGAAGCTGCCATATACTGCATCTTACCATTGGTTCTTGTAGCCCATTTGTACTGATTGGCAAAATAATAATAATAATAATAATAATAATAATAATAATAATAATAATAATAATAATAATAATAATAATAATAATAATAATAATATTCTTGCCTACTGGAGATTGAACATAAACTTACTGTATGCAAAACATGTGCTCTCCTTGGTTTAATTACCAGTAATTCCTTTAAGCAATGACTAAAAGCAATGCATCTTTAAAATTAAAATTAAAAATGTTCTGCTTTAATTCCTCTTTGGCTATAGGACAAAGCATGCAAGATTTATGTATTTCTGTTGGAAGATGACCAAAGAACTCTCTGGATATGAATCTGGAAGTTTATTTTATTATGCAACAAAGACGAGCATTTGCTTGGTTCATCCAGTCATTTATATTCTCTCACCACAGTATCATTTCCAAATAAACACAATTATGTCTCCTGGCATTAACATTGTTCCACTGTGCTTTTCACAGTACATTAGAGACTAAGGAGAGCAATGGATTAATGCACAAAGTTTTCACACCAGAAGAAGATTCCAATAGAGTTGCATCACCATCAAATGGAAATAAGCATGTTTTGTAATCCTAAAAACTAATGGAAGTAGGTCTGTAGGCCTCAAAGCTAGTACAGATGTGCTCAGGCATAGCCCATGAAAACAAGGAGGTGTTTCAGTGAAGGCTTAAGTATGTTGATAATGAGCCCACCATTATTCTTTCTTTAAAAAAGGCAGATGCAGAACAGCACTGTGTAAAGGGAAGTTGTTGGGGTTTTTTTTGGCTTTGCTCAATATGTACATTTGACTCTGAATTATGTAATGGAGTAAAGTATATGAAAACCCTGTTTCCAGACTGCGTATGTTTTACATCTGATGTCTAAGTACCTTTGCAGGATTGGACTTTCCTATGGTATTGGAACCTAAATGGGCTGATGCAGAATGAGAAGGGTGTGAAAGGACATTAGCTATAGGCTTTGACCAACAAGTGATGGACCTATAACCCTTCTCCAGCAAGTGTCTACCAATTCTTTTCCAAAACTGAAGAAAATCATTCTAGGATATGAGAAGCCTTTTTCTAACAAGCTAAATGACATTCTTACTGCTGTGCAAAGGGAGGTACTACCAGATGTGCAGAGAGGGAGATTTTTTTTACCAATTTAAGTGATTTGAGGGAAGGCAAGTGAATCCTGTGACAAATACCTAACAATGGTTTATACTAGAGATGGGGGTATTCGTATATGAATATCCCCTCACAGGTGGAAATAATGGGCCGGACTGTCCACTCACGATTTCACTGCTGCCGCCGGCTCCGTGGAGGCTTCCTATCACGCTGTTCTCTGCAATGGATTAGCCACTCTCCGACCTAGCAGAGAGGCTTGTCATCCCGCCTCCTGCCAGGACTGGGTAATCGATTGCGGACAACGACGCAATAGGAAGGTCCGATGAGCTCGCATCAGCAGCGAAATCGTGAGTGGATAACCCTCGTTATTTCCACCTGTGCGGGGGTATTCATATATGAATACGAATACCCTCATCTCTAGTTTATACCTTATGTATTTAAATTATTAATTTGGAAAGGCCTTCAATAGCTGTGCTTCAGTACTTCTGTCTTTTAAAGAGGTTAACTACAGTGGAACCTCTACTTACGAACTTAATCCGTATTGGAATGCTGTTCTTAAGTTGAAACGTTCGTAAGTAGAGGCAAAATTTCCCATAGGAATGCATTGAAAACCATTTAATCCGTTCCGGCTGTTTTTCGTTCTTATCTAGAGGCACCGTTCGCAAGTAGAGGCATTAGTTCCCATAGGAACTAATGCAAAGCCGTTTAATCCGTACTCTACCACTAGGGGGAGAATTATTATTTTTTAACCTAAGATGACCTAAGGTTAAAAAAAGGGCAGGAAAGTGTTTTTTTCGGTTCGTAAGTTGGAGCTCCGTTTGCAAGTAGAGGCAAAATTTAGCGAACGGAGCTGTTCGTAAGTTGGATCGTTCGTAGCTAGGGACGTTCGTAAGTAGAGGTTCCACTGTACTAGCCTAGTTCAATACCATAGAGTTGGTTTTACCTCTCAGCTGCTATTTTTCAGTGCAGGTATCTGTAAGATGGCACCTGCACAATCTGAATGTCAGACAGGCTTGTCAGTTATATGATAGGCTTTATTGGTTCAAGTACTAAAAATGATTTTGGTTGTAGGTTTGTTTCCTGTGACCATCTGCAAGCCACAGATGTGGCTACCTTCAGTGTTTGAAGATTTAAAATCTGTCGTAGAAAACAGAGGACACAGTCAGACACTAGATTATATACAGCAAAATCTGCTGAAATGTGTGAGATAACTTGGGGCAGATGCAAGGTTGCTTTAAAAGTGAACTGATACTGCAGTAGCTGTTGTACATCATGCTTTCTACAGTTCCATCATTCAGTGGTGTGGCATGGCCCTGTTTCTATTCTTGATTACAGTGCCTGCTTCTGGCCATTGATGTTCACCTACAAATTTCACTGCAGTGAGAGACACCACCGCATTTCTGATGGGAGCTTGGTGCCGCAGGTTGAAATTGTTCGGGCACTAACCTAGCCCCATGTCTGAGAAGGTTGATTTCAGACTGTGGAAATTTTCTCCTTGCTTATCCACCCTCTCTACTTTACTAAACAACACCAGGAGCAGGGATATAGCAAATGCTATTCAGCATACTTCCTGAATATTACTCTAGTTTAGACTAAGATGAAGATGGCTGTGTGAGAGCTCTAAGGGTGAGAGGAAGGAGTGCCCAAGGGCTATCCAAACCTTGGAGTAGGCATTGGTGGTGGTTTTCACAACCCGTAGCTCTCCAGATCTTGTTGGAATATTCCTTTCTAAACCAAACTGTCTAGAGTTGAAGGGAGTTGGTCTAACAACATTCAGAGGGCCACAAGTTGCTTACTTTTGCTAACATCCCCTGTAGTCTGTTTGCATACTCATTGGGTAAGCAGTCATCTGCCTCTGTATTGAGTCCCTAAATTTGATTGACCTCTGCTGAATATGCTCCCTCGTTTCAAAAAGCAAGGATTGGATGGAAATCTACAAAGAGCAAGGGATAACCATTGTTTGTGTTTTCTCTATCAGTGAGGATCGTTTTAAATGTAGAATTTCTCAATTTTTTTTCCTTCCAATGATTCATAGGGCCGAGTAAGCTGTACAGGAAGGCTCATGGTCCAAGCTGTCAACCAGAGAGGACGCAGCCCTCGAACACCACCTAGCCAACCTCACATCAGAAGGTACTGTAGTCCTCTGTGAATCTTTCTCGAATTTTGAGACATGATGGAATGCTTTTGCCTCCAGTACTGACACAACTTGTTTTGACTGCCAATATTATTGATACAATGAGCAGCTCCTCATAGGAAGTTCTGTGTTTAGCTTGATCCTCTTGTATATTTTTATAGGGCCTAAAAAGTTGACCTCATATCCTGATCTAGTCACTTCTTTTATAAAATAATAACATATAAACACACACACTGTAGACTGTAAGGGAAACTCAATACCCAAATTATATTGTTTGAAAATTGTTGATGAATTGAGATTAACTACTTGCTGTTCAACGTAATGTTATTTTTCAGTTTTCCCAATATCTGTGGTCATTATTTATTCTTAGATTTCAGCCTCACCTTACGACCTTCAAGTAGCTTGCAAGAAAACAATAATATTTCTTTAAAAGACATAAAAGCAGATAATAAAACAATAAACTCAGGAGGTAGTTAAATCATTAAAATACAGTTAAAGCTTTCAAAAGAACAAGAAGGAAGTAAAAGCATATCTGACATTTATTAGAATACAGGATGGGGATGGTGAAGGCCTCAAGCATGTCTGGCTCTGAAGGGAGTTCCACAATTCAAGTGCCACCCTTCCTGACTTCAGAAATTGTGAATGCCCATAAAAGGGTATTGAAAACAGATGGATATAAAGTTGTCAGATGGATATAGAGGAGAGCAATCCTATAGAGAACATGGTTCCCAACCATTTAGGAACTTAAAGGTCAGAAGTCCTTCTAATTTTTTCCCCCCAGTTATATGCTTGGATCCATTTCATGATGGATGGTAGAGGTAACTTCAGACACTGTGCAGCTGCAAGGTTTTCATTGGGTCCACTGTAGTAAGCATTTTCTTCCTATTTTTAAAAATAGGAAGAAAAACATGAAGAAAAGATGCACACTACTTAAGCACTCCACATGGTTACCATGGCAATCAGTGAGGTTGGTTACAGGCCAAAATCCTGCTGCGTATCTCTGCCAATGACGTCACTGGCAGTGGTAGATTGCTGTGAGTTACACGCAACCCGAAAGCACAGCAAGAACTCTTTAATTAGGGGCAGTCTGAAGTGCCAGTGACGTCACTCCTGTTGTACCAGTAGAGGTACACAGCAGGGTATTTCGCACTATAAAAGTACAAAATGTCTCTGAGCAGCATTGTCCTGGAATCCACTCAGTGTTGTGGTTCCACCTGTCTTCTCACCTACATGTTCTTGCAGTAAAGCAGACTTCACAAAAAATGCATGGGCTTGAATTCAGGATCAGCCTACTGTAAACAGAAGGCCTCCCAAAGGAAAGGTGCCTCTGTCTCCACCTATAATTTTACATTCAGAAGGATCCACCAGCCCTCTGTATAGCATTTTCAGGGGGATGGAGGGACTGTCATATCGAGGAGCTTCAGTTGCTTCTATCTAAATCAGAATCCAATCTGTGATTCTGAAGTTTGCTGTAGGAAATTATGTTCTGGTTTTCATTAAACTCTTTCCCACAATACTATGTTTGTGCAGCAGATACCAGTCAGTGTATATCCATGTTTCTATGCTTTTAAATGTCAGGAGAAGGAAAATTGTAACTGGTTATGATATAGGAAAGTAAGAGATAAAATGGAGTAAGACTAAAAAAAAGCAGTAATGAAATGATCCAGCCAAAAGCTAAGCATTTATAAGCTCCATTCATTTTCAGTTAAAGAATTCAGAATAGGCTCAAATCTGTTCCTCTAAACCCAACTGGACTTAATAAATCTGATAGGATGGTGCCCAGTATATGTTTGGGTTTTTTCCAGCTGTATGGTTTAGTTTTGGTCTACAGAGAGGACTACTGAAGTGAACCATTCTATATTCTTACTGGTTTTCTGGTAAAGTGTGTGTACATAGGAAATATATCCAAAATTAATTGAAACATGATGGTGTTGCTAACATCTGGCACTTCATATATTTTCAGGCTTCTGTCAGCACTCAGTTCTGAATGTGTGTATAATAGAGCAAACCTTATGTGGCTCATAAACCAGGAGCTTCATTTATGTTCTTCTAGGCCTGTATCTTGCTTATTATATAGAATTTTAGTTTTTTAAAATGCCTTTTTGTTTCATCAGGATTACAGCTCTTGCTTTTTATATAATATGTTTAATTGTTTTTGATGTGATTTTTGTATTTTTGTTTTATACGTGTTTTTACATCCTTTGCAAGCCTCTCTCCTTTACAGTGACAGAGGCAGGGTAGAAATAAAATAAATACATTAAATAGACCAGTGCAGTAATTGAGATCCTTCTCCCCACTCTCACCCTAAATATCTGTGTTCTGTCAAACACCAAGAAATTACTTAGGGTACATGCATATATCCCATTCATCTCAACCAAGCTCAAATTTTAGTTTGAAATGAATGTAAGTCCAGGACATGGCAGTGCTCAGAAGTGAAGAATCGGAGTGTAGTGTGGAATCTTGTGCAGAACTGCTATGTTTTTTATACTTTTATTTATACTTGTTAGGAAATCTTGGGATTCTGATTTAGAACACAGACCTTGCTCCTAATTGGTTTCTTCTTTCCCTCTTTGGGAGTGACTACATTGACAAATTAATGTGGAATGCTCTGGGCCGGTCTTGATTTATACTGCTTTCCATTGACTACATGACATATAACTCAATGTGAATCAGCCCAGAGTGTTTCCCTGCAATCTGTAGTTTCTTCTGCTATCATTGGTTCTTCAACGTTTTTGGAATCAAATGTATTTGCATTGGTTCGCGCAGTGTGAGCCAATGTGGGGTTGTAGCAGTTCTATTGAAAGCCATTCCAGCTGGCTACAGCAGAGAGGTAGGGCAGCAGGGAAACTGGCTGTCATTTGAATCCTCTCCTCTCCATATTCGGGCCTGGGCCTGCTTGTCCCCCCCCTCCCTCCCTCCCTCCCTTCCTTCCTCTTGTTGCGCTAGAGCAAGGACAGCTAAGTGACTAAAGAGAGGGTGGAAAAGAGCAAGGAATTGGCAGAGGGAGAAGAGGAAGTTTTCAGTCAACCTTGTTTCCAACTTGTTAAAGGTAGCTGTGCTGTGACCATCCCGATTTTAAAGCAGAGCTATCTTAATAAGCTGGAAACAAGGCTGATTGAAAGCTTCCTTCGCTCTCTCTCTCTCTCTCTCTCTTTTTCTCTCTGTTGATCCCTTGCTCCCCACCTAGTCACCTAGCTAGGACAGCAAGCCTTTTTTTAAAAGAGAGAGAGAGAAGAAAGAAACTGAAAAGGAAGAGGGAAACAAGCACCGGATGTGAAGAGGATTCAAACAGTTAACAAAGTGCAAACAATGCTGAGTGACAGTTTCCTCCTCTCTCTCTGCTGACTCAATATGCGGTTGGTTGAAGCAAAGTAGCTTGGGGAAGCTTGACTTCACAGTTGATCCATTCACATTTTCCCACTATGTAGTTACACCCTTTCTTGCCGTCATTAAGACATACTCCTTTAACCAAAGCCAGCCTTAGTCCCAAAGTTTACCAAGCATTTTCCTTCATTGCTCCTTTCCTCACCTGCAGGGTGGGTTGCCTACTCTGGAAGGAAGTGTTTTCAAGATGGTGCTATCATTTTCTACACAATTTCTCATCTAATGTGACAGTACCACAGTGTATCTCTGCTAGGACACTACAAGCCATATTCTCTTTTCTGCAATCAGAAAATTTCTTCCAGAAACAGAATGCAGAGTAGATGTATGGGATACAACCCACTATGGATAGGCAGGACTATTATGAAGGTGCTTCTACCATCAGGTCAATCACCAGGCAGCAATCAGAGGAACACACTTGGCTGCGAGGGGAGGGGCGGATAGACAAACTTTGTCACTCTTAAAAACCCTATACATCCACAATCTTAAATGGTAATCCCACATTCTCTTCAGAAGTAATAAAGCCACATTTGGACCGCGCTAAAATGGACTTTGCCCTTCACACAGTTTGTTCATTCTTAAGCAGGCAGATCTAAAAATAAATTATGTTCTTTTTTCATTCTCTCTCTTTCACTCTCTCACACATGTATCTGTAGCCCTCTGCAGGCACTGGTTTTCTGCACAGCCTAAATACATGAGAAAGTGAAGCCCACTAGTACCTCCTCGTGTGTACTCAAGAGTATGTAGAGATACTGAGTGAAACTGCTTATTTATTTCGCTTATTCCCAAAAACTGGAAAATCTGTTTTACCATTCCTCCATCCAAATATAGAAGTGTGTTGGGAACAGTATGTCAAGTTTACTAGATATAGCTTAGCAACATTGTACAGAGCTACAACCTTAGGACTATGTTCAGCTCAACCTTGCGCATGTCTATTCAGGTATATATGGAGAAGCTGAATTCATCTGATCTTATTTATTTTGCTGATTTTTAACAGACCTCGATCTCGATCAAGAGATAGTGGGGATGAAAATGAACCCATCCAAGAGCGTTTCTTCCGACCTCATTTCCTGCAGGCCCCAGGAGACCTGATAGTTCAAGAAGGAAAGCTTTGCAGAATGGACTGCAAGGTACATGTGTAGTTTTATTTTAATCTTTCAGCAGCAATCATGTGTCAGTTGGGTTTTGTAATTGTGTTAGACGTCCCCTTTTTTGAGAAGTATAAGTGGGTGATGGTGGAGCCTAAGAAGTAGATTATACATTTTTTACTTTAAAACTGTTGTACTGAGGCAGTTCCATAAAACCAGTGTTGCAGATTGATTGCTAATCAGATCACTACATAGATTTACAGGCTGAATTTCAGGGCCACATTCTCCCTCCAGATGCTGAAGGTTAGTGAACCAGAGATGCCTGATATGTTATAAAATGTTGTTGTATTAAAAATAATGTCGTAAAAATCCACAGTCAGTGCAGCTTTGTAAGGAAAAGTCCATAAATGAAATGCTTGCTCCCTCTAGTGGCTTTGAAGTAATGTATTTGCCAAACTGTGCCTAAGATTGGAATCATATAGCCACTTTCATGGGAATAAGTTCGACTGTACCCTATTCCAATGGGACTTTCTTTTCACCACATGTGTATAGGATTTCAGTGGAAACTGCCGCAAAAATGGCAATGAAAATTATAGCAAGAGGAGAAGAAATTCTATATTGTATTGGAAAACAGATAATCTCTACTTGTGTACTCCGACATCTGATTAATATACCTATAACTCAGAAAAGTAACTTTTTGCACTATATGTCTCAGAATGCCTCAGGCATTTGCCATGCTATATGAGGAATTTGTGGAGTTATAGTAAAAAAAAATCCAGTCTGTAAATATCAAAGCTCAGAATCTTTTTTTTAAATGGTGTTTGCTTTTTCTGCATGCCTTCATTCACTCTTAGTGTTACTGTGGCTTGTCAGTTCTCAGTTGTTTTCATAAGTCTTTGTTACATTTGTCAAAGACCTCAAAAGTACTCAGAACATTCTTCATTTAGAGAACTGGATATGGGTCAGCGTCAGTAAAGAATAAGCCAATAGACAACACTGAGCTTGCTCCCTATTCCTAGGGGAATTATTGGGGGGGAAACTGAATGAAAGTGAATGATTGTTCTTCTTTCCTGCTATGTAGGAGGAAAGGGGTGGAGGGAACCCTTGAGGCTGAGGCTTCACTCAAGTTCACAGAGATTCATACATGTAATTCTTATAGTTTACTGTTTATTTTTAAAGAACTATAATATGCCAGAATCATAATGCTGTGTATGATACAGTCTTCTTTCCATTTTTTCTTTCAGCTTGATTTTATACTATCTATGAATGCTTGTAGTCAGTGTAAAAATTAGGATGTCACAACGCTATTTCCATATTCTTAAAGATAATAATAAAACTGCATTTCCCTCACAGTGGTTGATGTCAGTAGACATTCACCCTTTATATTGCTTGACATGTCAAATGATATATGATCATGTTGAATCTACAATTCTCAGATGAATGAATTTAGCACATTTACAACACATTTAAGATGGTCAAGCTAAAAATCTAAAGTAAACAAATAGCTGTATATAGGCTGACAACTAATTCTCATGCCTTCATATGAAATGCACAATTTCTTGGCCTGGGTAAGTGGCTTAGTGCCATGTTTTGTGACATTATGCTAACCTAACTATTAGATCACAGCACTTGAGCTACATGTGCTGGTGAGTAATAGTAAACTACTATAGAAATCAGATTTTAGTGGGAACTGTTTGCACGAGAACAAGAATAAGGAAATGTGTGTTGTAAATCTTTCAACAAAATAGATAGTGCAGTTGTATGGTCCAATACAAAATACTAAACCTACCCCTCCAAAGATGGAGAAAGGGGCGCTGCCCCAGAGGAGGATATCTAACATAGGATCTTACCTGTAGGGGAAATATGCCTAATCCTTACCACCTCAGTGTCAAAACTCTGGTTTTGAGGAGGATGGATGTGTTCAGGATATATGTTTATTCAGGATGGTTTGAGAAAGACTATGGACCAGAAAGCTTGGCAAGCCTCTGGATGTGTTTTCAAGCCAACTGGGAATCAATGTTAGTCCTAGAGATGGTATAGATTAATTCCCTCCTATTGGTTTCAGTGGGAGAGAATAATAATAATAACAATAGTAATCATCATGTTAGAACTGCAGAGCTGAAAGGGATCCTATGGAACATTAGTCCAGCTCCTGTCAAGGAGGCACAATGGGGAGTTGAACTCCCAATCTCTGGCTCCACAGCCAAGTGCCTAAGCCACTGAGCTATCCAGAATCATATAGCAGAGACAAAAATACATCTCATTTTCAGTGTTGTTGACTTGAGCCCAGCAGTGCTTTGAATATTTTGGTGGCTACAGTGTTGGGGACTTCTAGTGGCCTGTTCCCATTCCATTTAGTTTCTTAGATGTCCAAAACTGAAAACAAACTAATTTGAAGGGCATTTGAGCTTTTCCTCTACAGAAATAGGTAATCAAGAGCTTCAAATAGTTTGCTTATGAAACCTTCCTGAGCTTCTGACAATGATGTTGCTGCTTTTTTCTTTCTTTTTAAACAGTAACTTTGTTAATGAGACACGTCTCTCATTGAGGTAAGGTTAGTCCAAAGTACTCTGAATTCATCAAGTGATGAATTGTATAAAGCTGGAATGGAATGTGAAGCTCAGTGGAAGATTTCCAGCTCATTCCTGCTATAAAGGGAAGAATTTTTCCACAGTGCTTGGCTCTGTTCAGTTACTATGGAGAAAAAGATAGTGGCAGGTTGTAATCAAGGGCAACATTTGTAAGGTGATAATGGATAGGACATGAAATCTTTTCATTTGCTGTCTTATGATGCTTAATGCCGTTCAAAGAAATTCTGTTCAAGTAGAACACCTCACCACTGGACAGCCCTGTCCCTTTCAGGCATAGCTGGCAAGTGGTGACAGACTTTGATCTATGTATGGTCTTTTAGTACACCAGAATAAAGTGTTTTGAAGCAAGTGCCTGTATATTTTCTCCCATCTATGTTTCTCATTGAGGTCTCTGCTGCCTTCTGTTTAAGGTCAGCGGCTTGCCAACTCCAGATATCAGCTGGCAACTGAATGGAAGAGTAATACGTTCAGATGCCTCCCACAAAATGCTTGTACGTGAAAATGGCGTCCATTCCCTGATCATAGAGCCAGTCACAGCAAGGGATGCTGGCATCTATACCTGTGTTGCCAAGAACCGAGCTGGTCAGAACACATTCAGCCTGGAACTGATCGTTGCAGGTAAAGTTTTCATGCAGGAATCTTGCAGAGTCATACTATTTATTCTGCTATTTTTGAACTCCTTGAATTATTATGATTAAAGTTGCATGAGGTTATTCCTGTTCTCCTTTGGATTATTGAGGGTTTGGAACATAATTAGTAACACTCTCATATTTTTTAATGAACAGCAGGAAGTCAGTTCTTAAGAGTCAATAAGATTTTAGGAAACAATTTGTAAGCATGCTTAGAAATTGTATGGTAATTTTTCTAGTTAGCAACTCCTTCTGCTGGGAGGAACTAAGTGGTGGTGAACAGGAAGCATACATAATTATGCTCCTTATGAACAATATGCCGGAATTCTGAGTACAGTAGGACTCCTATATCTGCGGGCTCAGTATCCATGAATTCACTTATCCATGGTCTGAAAATATTGAAAATATTAAATTAAAAAGCCCAGAAATATGCGTTTATATGATGTGATTACCAGAACTGGCCACCAGAGGGAACCAGAGACTATGCTATATTGGTAACTCACCGCCATCTCACCTAGTCTCCTGGCATCTTGAAGTTACTCCATCTTGCAGAGCATTATCGTTGCCAACCAGCCTTAGTTGTGTTTTTATAGATACAGTATATAGAGTCTGTTATACATGTTTTTCAGTATCCACCTTGGGGGGGGGGGGGGCCTTGGAACTAATACTCTGCAGATACAGGGTGTCCTCCTGTAGTTCTCATTTTCTGTTAAATCTGAACAATATTCTTATGGTTGTGGGTAGATAGTATCTTTTCCTGAACTACCAGGGAGAACTAGGCTCCTGTGTTAGGAAAGCACATTCCACAAATAGCAGATGAAGGATGTTTCCCTTTTTTGTGTGCTGCTCTATGTCATATGTTTGTGAGAACAATGGAAACTTAAGTATGATATCTTACCTCAGTCTAAAGAAATCCTATTTTTCTTTTCCTTTACAGCTAAGGAAGCACATAAGCCACCAGTATTTGTAGAGAAACTCCAGAATACAGGAGTAGCTGAGGGGTATCCTGTGCGACTAGAATGCCGGGTTTCAGGTGTACCACACCCTCAGATCTTCTGGAAGAAAGAAAATGAGTCACTCACATACAATACTGACAGAGTCAGGTTCGTCTCCTCTACCTTTGTTAATTTCTGGATCTCTCTTACAGTGAGTTATGTTAATATTTTGTGTTTCACTCTTTGTATTTGTTTTTTTTTTAAGTGTTGAATAAGTAAGAACTATGAAACTAGTTGAAGTAGTTAGTCTCAGTGAGAACTACAGAAACCAGGCTCGTGTTTTAAATTTTAAGTTCAAATTCCATATTTCCATGACTAAGAAACTGAAACATTCACTTCTTAGTTTTCTCATTAGAATTGGAATTTACTTATCCGAGTTAAAATTATTTTGCATGCACCCATCTCATAATCTTTATTTTTACCTTCTTTTAGCATGCACCAGGATAATCATGGTTACATCTGCCTGCTTATTCAGGGAGCTACAAAAGAAGACGCCGGTTGGTACACAGTGTCAGCAAAGAATGAAGCTGGGATAGTATCCTGCACAGCAAGGCTGGATGTCTATAGTAAGATACTCTTTGGATTGCTTTTAGTATTTGGGTAAATTGGTCCAAACGTATATGTGCTCCCTGTAGAATAACAGTATATAGCTTACTTTTATTGCACTTTGGTTCAGCTTACCTGTGAAACATGCAGCCACCTACAACCTCTAGGGTTAGTCCCAGTACCTGCTGGGAGTGGTCTGTACCAGACATTCTGTGGGAGTATTTTCACATGAACATTTCACTAGGTAATGGAATTAGGGGGGGAAAACCCTATGTCATTCTTTACAGGGTTTGTACATTTCTTAGGTTCAAATGTGTCTAGTGGACTTGGTGTCCATTTATCCAGTCTGTTGTAACCATCCAGCCGTGATTCACAGATCTCTTCTGAATTGAATTTCCTCAGGAGTGATTTGGACATTTTATTTCTCAACGTATCCCCAAGATACTTTAAGGGTACATTTTAAAAATATGGTGCATACAGGAGAGGGTGCTCTCTGTTGCTGCTTCCAGACTTTGGAACTCCCTCCCCAAGGAGGTTAGGCTGGCCCCATCCTTAGTGTCCTTCTGCAAGCAGGTGAAGACCTTTCTCTTCAGGCAAGCTTTCCCTCCAAGACTGACTGCCTGAGTGGGGTTTTTCAATGGATTGTTTTACCTTACTGCTTTGAATGTGTTTTGGTGTTGCTTGTGTTTTTTCATATGGTATTTGTTTGATCCTTTTGTATTTTTATATTCACCATTGTTAGCGTTAAATACTGTTTCTTAATGATGTAAACTGCCTTGGGTCCTTTTTAAGGAGAAAAGTGGGGTAAAAATATTTTAAATAAATAAAATAAATAAAAAGGAAACACAAAGATTATACTGGATTTCTAATTAAAAAGGCCTTGAGTGTTTGAACTGTTGAAAGTGAATGGTGTTTTTAATGGTTTCATGTTCCACACAAAGGAGTAGAGACAAGAAGGGTGGGCAGAAATACGTAGAGCATAAACGGGTGAGGGTAAGAGGTGGAGAAGCAAAGAGGTATTTGGGGCTGGAGTAAAGTAGAGGATGGCCACTGAGAGAAAAGATCATGAAACACCTGTGATGGTACAGAAGACTACAGAGCACTTTAATACCTGTTCTGGTTAGTGGATTTACTGGCCACCCACAACACACCCATCTCCGTGAAGTTCAGTGCATCCTGCCTGAGCATATATATTGTTTGCTTCAGCTTCAGTAACAGATTTCTTTTGCCTTTCCAGAATAAAAGTCTTTATTTTTAAAAAGGGCACCCCCCCACCACTAGGGGATAAAAATGCATCAGTCACTTCGTGGCTACTAAGAAATTGTTGCGTTTCTGCTGCAAGAATGAGCCGCTTCTCTTTTTTCTCTCCTTCTGCAGCTCAGTGGCAACAACAGCCCCAGACCACCAAGCCAAAGAAGGTGCGTCCCTCAGCTAGTCGATATGCAGCACTTTCTGACCAAGGACTAGACATCAAAGCTGCGTTTCAGCCAGAAGCAAACCCAGCGCATCTGACTCTGCAATCTGGATTGGTAGAAAGTGATGATTTGTAAACCTTAGTTATCAGCGCTTACATTTTCTTTTAAAGTGAAAACACTGAAAGCCATTGTCTTGACCAATGATAACTTATGCCACTTTATGTGAACGGCAGACACCTGTGTGTGCAAAAGATAACAAACACCTTCATCACATATTTCTTACTGAGTGAAACACATTAAGAATAGGTACTGATTGTTCAGTAGAAATGTACAGCCCATGCACACAAACATCACCTTCACCACAACCAGTTCTTTTTCCTTTGTGGATAGTGCTATTTTGAACAGTTGCATTCACAAATGCCAAATGCTGAAGTGAATGTAATTTTTTCAAAAGCAAGCACACTGCAGAACTTCTCACCAAGTGCCTTTGCAACCTGTAAGTGCTATCAATAATGCTAGCCATTTTACTGGGCTACCACACAACTGCGAGTTTATCAGCAATGCGACTCTTACAGTGACAGTGAAAATGTGCAATACTGAAGGAATAAAACAAGATGGAAAATGAGAAATCTGTGTGAAATGTTTCACTATGAATGGCTTTCTATTCCTGCATTAATGGTGCTTGTTACGGGCAGAGAGGTTTAATACCTGAAGGCTTCATTTGACTTTTGCCAATTAAGGAGTGGCTGACCTATAAATGTACTGCCAGGGGAAACTGACCATAAAATAATTTAAAATTATGGACAGTACAATGGGATTATTTTACAGCTTTCTGTTTGTAACAGTGGGATGTAACATGGGCAAAAGGTGAGACCTTCCTCAGGGGATGACGGGTGAAAACATCGCACTTCATCTCTCTGAAATTCCATGGTTATCTGGATACTTTTTAAAAGAAATACTGGAGATTTGATTGACCTCTATTAACAGAAGAGTGGATAATTAAGAGTATAGAGTAAGTGGGGGAAGGAGTGAGTCTGCAATATGGGTATAATAAGCACATACTATAGAGAATAGCTGGGTAGATATGGGGGGGCTGCAGAATGTTAAGGAAATGGTGTTAACATTTTAAACACTGTATGCATGTGTACTAGATGTTACATTTTTGTGTTCTTGCTTTACTGCAGCATGAACAATAACCTGCCTATGGCTGGGACCTTGTGAAGTTGGTAAAAAATTGTTGATTTTCTAGAATACAAACCAGTTCTGTTGGGCTTCACCTAGGCTGGATTATAAAATTAACTCATTTTAATTAGGATGAAGTAGAAGATCACTGACAAAAAAGTGGTTTTGATGGTACAAGAGTACTTTGCTACAAAAGGAAAACACTGTATTCCTTATATGAAGCACGTTTATAGTACTTTATTTATAATAAAAATATTGATTCTTTATCTGAACTCAGTTATTCAAGTACAGTACTTTTTTTAAAATAAGTTTTGTATTATGTATCACACCATATATTTTGCATTACTGTTATACATGTATTGCTTTGCATCTCATTGTTAAGTAAACAAACCAGGTTTTAGTGGCTAATAACTTCTGCCACAGAAGTTACTTTTCTATGCAAACCGCTGCAGATGGCTACGATCTCAGTTACAGGAATTTCTTACATATTTTGTCATACATGATCTGTATGAAACTGCCCTACTGTCAACTTCTAGTCAAGTATGTTGTATTATTCACTTACCAAATTTTTTCTCAAATGTGATTTACTAACCTACTATTTGTTTAGCTTCACTACTAGCATTTTGCTTCTTTTTATTTGTATTTATAAAAATGTACAATTCATACTCCTTTGAATTGTTGTGCTGGTACCATGTGGATTTAACATCAATAAATATTACACAAATTAATAATTCAGTGTGTTTTCCCCCTCTGTCACCCAGGTAACAAGTTATATTTAGCAAGATTTGAGGAATAGAAATAAAACTGTACTTATATTTGCCAGAATTAGCCTCATTAAGTTACAGGCTTAGAATCCCACTGCATGGTTGAAATGTGTCCATGTGCAGAGCTTGTAAATGGATTTTGGTCCCGATTCCTAACAATTCCTTAAGTCCCCTGACATGCAAGTCCTACTCAGGCGTTAAAAAAGGATTAACTGTAAGATGTGAATGGGGAAAGCATTCTAGTCCCCATCTTCATCGAAGTGACTTCTCCACATGGAAAAGAGTCTCTCTATGTATGCTTCCCTCTTTGGACCAGCTTTCTTCCTGTAGAGACAGCAATGGGGTGGGGGGAAGAGTTTAAAGCACTTCCTGCTCACACATTCAAATTAACCCTTCCCTGAATAGAGCGATGAAGTTGCTGTACACTGAATGGCACTTCTTGCCCATATTGTCTAGTCAGACTGGCAGTGCCAAGGCAGAGATATTTTCCAGCCATTTTCTAAGTTCCTTTGGATGGCAGATGCCAGTGGCTGAGCCCAAGACCTTCTGTGTGTAGTATGTATTTGCTAGCATTGCACGGATGCTCGTTCTGTGTAATGTTAAGAGAAAACCTGCCATACAGCTTGCTTTCTGTCCCCTCTCTCTCACCAATAAGACCTAATGCAGATAGGAAGATGTATTCACATTTACATAACCTTCATGCATCCAAAAGAAAAGAGAAGTATCCTCAATAGTAAAGTTATTTGTATGGAGACACAGCTTTGAGTGACTGCCGACAAATTATTTAATCGCTTAATAAGGCTTGTATGCATTGTCTACAAGTTTTACAATAGAGTTACTTCCTGCATTGTTTGAACTCGCTGCTTTAAATATTTTAAGTCATTAAGAGCTTCTAGTATGACACACAGGTCTCTTTAATGCAGAGGTCCCGAACCGCCGGTCCGCGGCCTGAGCTGGACCGGGCCGCGGAGACAGACCTCCCGCCCCACCCCCCCAGACACACTCACCCCTGCACAGCTGATTTGCGCATGCGCGTGCACTCCAGCGCGCCCACGCAAGCGCTGCACCGCCGTTTGTGCATGCGCACCCGCATCAGCGCTGCACCACCGTTTGCGCATGAGCACCAGCACCGTGCCGCCGTTTGCGCATACACACGAGCGTGTGCTTGTTCGCACATGCGCACGAGGGGTGCCCCGCCTTCCCCAGCCGGTCCGCGGGGTGAAAAAGGTTGGGGACCCCTGCTTTAATGCACTAGTATATACATTGTGTCATGGCTTGATATCAAAACCATTAGCCTTTGAACACGGGAATAGGCAGTAAAAGAGGATCACTTTCTAGTTTACACATAGTTCACTATACTGAATACTCAACATCAACAGCCTGAGCCTACACAAGTTGGGGGAAACAATCTGAATATAATCCAGTCAATCCACTGCACCCATATTTGTCACCTTCACATAACTCTCCTAGCTCCTGTTAGAGATTCCACTGCATGCTTCATCTCGGGGGGCGGGAATCCAATTCCTACATCCCCAAACCCCATGTAACAAAAAATGGATGGATGATAGATTTATTGGACCACTGAAGTAGCATAAATAAGGGGGGGGGGGGGTTGTGTCCTGCATGACTGTTCATCAGTCTGGCCACTGGGGAGCTGGGCATGTGGCAAGAATGGGGAAGATCCAGAAGAATCCAAAAGTCATCTTGGCTGGATGTTGATACTTCAGAGAAAAAAGCCAAACAGCCATCCAGGGCAGGATCTACAACCACGGCAAGGAAATTGCCTTTCACCCACAGATGGCACTACACCAAGAGCTCCATCATCCTCTGTCCTCGAAGGAATACTGTATTTTAAATGTAGTAATACACTAGGCACAGAAGTTACCTGGAACCAAATTCTATCTCTATATGTGGATATAAGCTTATAAAACATATTTCTGTGGGCTTCTATACACAGCCATCGCAAGAAGCCATGGGCTTCGGTATAGGGCACTGGGGGATTCACCTCATGATGGGCATCCTTTTCCCTTAAGAGACAGGAAAAGACTATTAACTCTACTGAGGTGAAACCCTATGCTGTCAATACACTTCAGACTGCTTATTTACATTTGCGGTCTCCATCTTGGAACTTAAACTAGAATGCAGTTTCTCCAGTTTCCAACTTCCATCCAGGAAGATTTTCTGATTTTTGTCTGCTCCGCAAGCTCCACAATGGCCAGCCTGATGCAAGAACCCTACACAATTTGAAACACCTGCTGTCTGTTATTTTCATGGTCTAGTAAAGGTATTGTCTCTGTTTTTGAACATGGATCGTACAGTTTTTTTCTTTTCACATAGTAACTAGATAGTTCGATATAGCTCCATGTAGGCTATAAGCAATAATCTCACTCAACTGTTGATGGCAGGAGGAACGGATTACATTAATGCTTCTCTTTAAATGCCTTACAGTCTGTTTGAAAGGTTTACAAATTATAGTGAGCAAGGGGAAAGGTGCACACAACACCTGTTGTCTGAATGAGGCTACTGATTTCATTTCTACTCTGCTTTAGGTTTGGAGGACAGATTGGGATAGAGAATGTGCTTTTATCCAAATGTCATTTTAACGCCCATGGGCCCTAGCCAACATTAAGCACATCATCTGAAGGGCCTCATATGGCCCATGCCTGGATTAGGTCATATTCAAAGTAAAAAAGACTTTGATACAAAACACAAACAACTAAATTTGCTCTTAGCTTCAGAATGACTCAACTTTGCACATGCCTTCCACCCTTTACTTTTATCTCTAGAGAAACAAGTGATTTAGGATACTGTGCAGGTTAAAAATTAGAGTCTAAAAAAACTGATCACTGATTCACCACCAACAGCCCTATGAATAAAATAAGATGAATTTCATCCCACCTTGTTTATGTAGGCGAAATAATAAAAATCAGAATCATATCTGCTCGTTCAGGCCTGAGTAGTCTCGTAAATAAACTTGAGGTGGTTGTTGACAGCAAAAAAAATTCAGAGGCATTGGAATGTTTTCTTCCTAAGATGATTTGTCGTGGTTAATTTTGTCGCTGGTATGTCATAGGAGCTAACCAATAATTTATGGAAACATTTTTGCTTGTCAAACAGGTAAAGAAAGTAGCTGTCTACATTTCATTCAGTGCCTACACAATCACAGCCGAGGTGACTCAGGTCTCAAATAACAGCCTTGCTTGTTTAAAAAAGCTTTTGCTATAAAAACAAATACTTGATCACACTGTAAATAGGAAAAAGAACACAATGGTTTAAGGAATGCAGAACAGTCCGTGTGGCATAAATGCAGGCAAACGTGGGACGGAGCAGTCGTTAAAAAAAAAACTTAAGAAAAAAAAGAAATGAAAAATATAATTGCATTTTATCATAATCTCTGCCGTGCTAAGTAACAAGCAAAGTATCCTGTAAATATAATTCTCCCAACTTAGTTTATAAAGGCTTATTTGTCAAAATTTGACATAAAGTTGTTAAAATGTTTACTGGGACCCATCAATTTCTCTGAAGATGCTGTGACAATCTATTAAAGTTTCAAGGCTGTGGGAGGGAAAGATTTACCATCTGAGCAATGGGGATGGTATGCAAACATTTCTAACTTGAAAAATACAGCTTCTACGAACAAACAACAGGCATCTTTTCCTGGAACACAATTCTTGGGGCAGCCAAAAGTTTACCAAAGTATTCATCAGACATTTGTTTATGCCTGTCAAAAATGGAAGTGATTGGGCTGTTTAGCACAGTTAAACAGCATGTGAAGCACGAAGCTCAGTGTGGGAAGCTGTAAAAACCTGATGAATTCCAAATACTATTAAAGTTTGTTAGTAAGCTCACTAGATGAATTAAGAAATATATCCACTTGTGACTCATAAATAATCTCATTCAGTTCCAGCAAACAAGTCTGGCTACATTTAAAGCCACTAATGTATGTCAGATTTTTGTTGGTGTTGCCGAACTAAAAATAGTTGAAATGGAATAGCATGACATGAGAAAATGGCCAAGAAGGAAAGAAATTGGATTTTCTGCAACCATGTATAAACCTAGAGAAGTGTCTGGAAGGTAGCTGTCTGCCTCAGATGACAGAAGCCAAAACCTCAAGGGTTTTAACAGATACTGCTCAGAAAGATGGTAAAAGAATTGTAAATTCCAGCAGGAGCAACAATTCCATTTGCAAACTTCACTTTGCATGGTGGAGAGAAAGTGCTAGTTGTTTGTGAAACCCAACAGTAGCAAAACTCATGTGCAACTCAGGAGACAAAACCTCCATTCCATTCACAAGCATAATCCCAACATATTTATCTTTGTATGTAATCCAAACATACATTGCTTTAAAAGTTTTAATTAGACTAATCATGCAAGGACAGCGTTCAATGGTAAAAAGGCTGGTTACTGGGACCACAGAGGTGGAACTCATAAAGGCCAGAGAAAGGACATAATTGTACGCGTATTCTGCCACTTCTCTACACCAACTGCCACAATACCTTCCTTTTTTAGCAGCATGTCATAAGTCCACTACGCAAGCATATCTTCATTACAATTTCCCTGACTTTGCCTGACTTCTCACCAATTTTCCTGATATTTCCCTGACCAACTTCCATTTCTCTTACTCTCCCTGACTTTCCAGAAAGTGGTAACCCTGTGCCTCAACTTATGAACTTAATTGGTTCCGGAACTCCGGTCATAACTTGAAATGGTCGTAAGTCAAAGCGCCATTTCCCATAGGAATGCATTGAAATGCAATTAATCCGTTCCGGCCGAAGAAAAAAATCACCAAAAAAACCCAAAAAACATTGCAAGACCCATTGGAAACGCGATTAATCCGTTCCGGCCGAAGGGGGGGGGGAAGAAAAGCAAACAAACTGTGTGTGAGGGTTTGGGTATGGCCTCCTCTGGTTTTAACAAAGACTCTGGAGTCGTCTCTCATAGAAAATCAAAACTAGGTTTTATTTGAACATGGGACAACAGGTCCTTTCTTTCAATCTCAAAGTCAACTCTGTCTCTCGCCGCCAACAGGTCCCACGAGGGCATCCAAACATCTTTATCAAAAGGGTTATATTCTAAATTGTCCCAAGGTCCTTTCAAAAATGGGTTACTGTTCTCCAGGTCTACTGGCGCCGTCTCTGGGTCTAGTAACGGGGTGGTCTCCTCATCTCCCCCTTCTGGCTCCCGGGGATTCTCCTCTCCCCGGAAAGGGGTCCACGGTCCGTTAGGAATCCCCTCCTCTGGGCTTCTTCCAGACGCCATAATCAGCGCTCTCTTTCTTCCCTTTCTACTCTCTTTCTCTTCCTGGAGTCGTCTACGCCACTCCCGGGCTTCAGATTCACCCCAATAGGAAGGCCTCGGAGGTAAACCTCTTCTCCTCCGGTAATCCACTTCCTCTCTTGGGACTCGTACCTTTTCCCACTGGCCAGTCAATGGGTCTTCCACCCATATCATTTCCCAACCCCCTGGTATTGTATCATCCACCCTTTTTATATCTCCCATTCCCGCCTCCACCAGGGACCTTCCCCTTTCCTCCTTTCCCGCCAATTCTCCCCCAGTCTGAGTGGCTACTGACACCTTTGCCAATTTCCTTTCTAGCTCCCGGGTATCCACTCCCTTTTGTACAGTCTCGACGGGTGGCGTAGGTGGATTTGTCTGCACCTCCTGTTCTTTCTTGAGGGAGGATGACACTCCGGCGAGAGCTTCCACCCTCTCGCCTCGACTCTCACACCGTGCAATACCCTTCGGAAATGCAAAAAAAGCAAAGCAGAAAGCAAACAAACCGTGCAAGACCCATCGGAAACACAATTAATCCGTTCCGGCCGAAAGAAAAAAAAGAAAAGAAAAGCAAACAAACCGTGCAAGACCCTTCGGAAATGCAAAAAAAGCAAAGCAGAAAGCAAACAAACCCCGCAAGACCCTTTTGAAATGCAAAGAAAGCAAAGCAGAAAGCAAACAAACCGTGCAAGACCCATCGGAAACACAATTAATCCGTTCCGGCCGAAAGAAAAAAAAGAAAAGAAAAGCAAACAAACCGTGCAAGACCCTTCGGAAATGCAAAAAAAGCAAAGCAGAAAGCAAACAAACCCTGCAAGACCCATCGGAAATGGGGGGAAAAAACCCAAAAAACAAACAAACCCTGCAAGACCCATAGAAACATAATCCCACCCCCCAGCCCAAAACCACGCTGCAAAACCCACCCAGAACAGTTTTTTAAAAGTAGAAAGCAGCACCTTACCTTACCAGGCAGTCCGAAGCCTCCTCCGATCGCACATTCTCTAACCGCTGGGGCGAAAGAGCTACAAAGAAACAGCCTCTTCACCACCAACGGTTAGCAATTTGAATTCCCCGCCTTTTTTCCTTGCCTTTCTCTGGTTGTAACTCAAAGCTCCGGCCGCAAGTCGAAGCAAAATTTTGCGGCCGGAGCTGATCGTAACTCAAAATGGTCGTATGTCGGGACGTTCGTAAGTCGAGGCACCACTGTATTAGCTTTGGGAACTGAAACCAAACTTAAACAGCACCAAATTATAGGACAACACACTATATGTATAATATTAAATTTAGCTTAACAAACCACTGTATCTTCAGTTATACTGACCTCAAGAGAGAAAACAGGAGGTACTTTCTCAAGCTCATTCCTGGTAATGTCAAACAGCATATATAGTCCAGTGTTTCCCAACCCTAGCTACCAGTGTTCCCAACTTGGGGGTTGTGACTCCCAAGGGGGTTGCAGAGTGTTTTCTGAGGGGTCGTGGGTCGCCTTGTATGTGCTGTAGCCCTTGCTAAACCATTTCCAGAGCAGAATATTAAAGTTGGTGCATATGTGTATCTATGTAAAAACAGGCCCTTTGGGGGAGAAAGAAGTCTCTACTTTCTGAGAAGGGCTGACTTTATTCCATTGAAAATGCTTTTTTATGCAAATATGGTGGCAGGGAAGAGACTACTTGGCTATTATAACGGGGGGGGGGGGGTCACAACTCAAAAAAGGTTGGGAATCATTGATACAGACAGTAGTAATGCAAGATGAAGGATCCCTTGCTCCCTTGCCTAATTCTTCTTGGATAAATCCTGTGTGAAAATAAACTGTAGTCTTCTGTTTAAAATTATTTAAACTTATAGTGAGCCTTAATATCGTTATTACAAATTTTTGCCTTTTTTGTAGCTATGTTTACATTTCTACTAATTCTATTTACAAATCTAAATTGACTGTAGCACGATTCTTGATCGCTTAACTAAATTAACTGACAATACATATAAAATAATGATTTATCAACCATATAATGGCAAACATCTGCTACCAAGATAATGTAGTGCACATGAAATCCTGTTCAGAATAAAGGGATGAAAGGGCATCAACAATATACTGCACATAGTAGGGACCATACACCATTTAGCATCAGACAGCTTCAAATGTGGCAAGCAATTTCACATTGGGTCTAGGATCTACATCCCAAAGAAAGAAGTCTACTCCAGAAGATGTTGCAGCTTGGTTATTAGGTGTGGGAAACTTCTGCTGCATTCTGTTTCAGTGACGTGCACACACTCCTGGCGGGAAATGGCAGCTGCCAACGGGCGCGGTAACCCCTCATTCTACCCTTTCACTTAGAGCTAGAGCATAAGATCAAAGAGTTTCTTCAGCCAATCCTAGTTACGATTAGGTAACTAGTATCCTATCAGAATTCTCACAACATACTATGTAACTCATGCTAAGTCAATAAAGGGAGCTTTCAGGGCGTTGCCTTTAGGCTCCGCTGGCTTGGACATCTGTGGTCGACTCTCCTTTGTACTTTCTCTAAGGCAATTAGCCTTCCTTTGTTCCGTGATCACCCACAATTAGGGACCCTCATCTTCTCCCTGCATCCCATGCAGCACAGTCCAGCACCCCTGTGTGGCATGAAGCTGGGAGGTGGGATGGGGAGGGAACAAACTCTGCTTCACCCAGCCTTCTCAGGTGCACTTAAGAGTGGATCCAATTCACTATATATATTTTTTCATTTTTTAAAATGAAAATAAATAGCACCCACATCTATGGGGATGAAACTTGTTTCTACATGCAGGAATCAAGTTCTTCCAAACCTCTATGAAGTTTTTTATAAAACAAACAAACAAAATATGAGCACTTACAGTGTTTTTCAACAGAGTGTACACTCTGTCTTCTTTTATTAATGCTATGCAGAGGTGCCACACTGAAGTGTTTGCAAAGACAAGTATTTATGCTTCCATAAGAGAAGCCCAGGAAATGTCACTTTAAAATAACGATTTAGCATTCTTTCAAGGACTTGGAGTGAGACTACATACCAGAATTACTACTTTATTTAAGAAATTCAAACTTGTTAAGTTCAATATATTTTTTGTTCAAAACCACTTAAGAACTAAAATAAATGTTCGTGTAGTGAGCCCTCCTCCTACACTGCCAGGCTGCTGACTTGTCAACATTTGTAAGTACTTTATCATCAGTTTATTTTGTCTCTCTTGAATGGAACACCCACAACACAAATTATGAAAATAGATCATATTTTCCTTGTAAAGTACATTAAAAAGAAGCCAGTTTTCAGAGTCATAGCCATAGAAAAAGGACAAAGGGTTAGTAAAAACAAAGAGATTTATTATAGCATAAGCTTTTGCGAACTAGAGTGTACTTCATGGGATGAGGTGGGCTCTAGTTCATGACAGCTCATGGCATAATAAATCTATTAGTCTTTAACATGACACAAGACTTTTCTAAAAGAGACCTTGATCAGAGCACTCCTACTGCTCATGAGGGTATGGACTGCAGCAGAGATACTGCCACTTCCACAGTCAGGTACAACCAAGAAGGGGTGCCACCGTCCCCAAAATGGAAGAAACCAAGTACCTCTTCATCAGTCACAACTTCCAGCTCTGTTGGGGAGCACAATGAGGAATGAGGGAGAAGCTCTTTGGTTGCTTTAGACATGCACCCCAAATGCATTATGCTACTACAGCGGAATCCATGGCTGTCGAGGACTCCTGGCAACAGCTCCCTCCCTACACACTTTAGCCTTGGCCATCCCCCCACATTACTGCTCTCCTCACACAAAAATGGTTGTTCGATGAGAGCATGCAGTAACTCCACATGTAAACCAGGACCCACCGTCCATATCCCGGCTCATATACAGAGCATCCATAGTTACAGCAGTCTCTTCTTCACACAGTTGCTGTTACCTGAAGAAATAAATTATAAGAGATGGGTTAACTATACTTCCTTCATCATGTGTACACACATTTTATTAATGCCTATATAGAGCTTCTTCTCTTGCAGAATTTTTAAATTCTGTAACTTTCCTCAGCTGCACAGCAGAAGTTCAGGGACTCACAGAGCACAAGTTACTAGTTCCCAAATAATCCACCCCCTCTCATTAACAGGCACTTACAGTCTCAATGACTCACTCTGAGACATTAGTATAAAGAATAAAAATGTTCCATTTACTTACAATTATGAATATATTAACAACAACATAACTGATTTTAACAACTTTGCTTCTTGTGTTCTTTAACAAGCATTTTCCTACCAATCACCATAAACTGACATTAACAGACTCTCTGTGAGGTAAAAGGATTCTCTCAGCATAGAGGTGGGACTCTCTTAGAATTCTGACATGCAGGAGAGAAATATTGGTTGATACTAGACAGACTGACAGTTACTTCCAACCTATAAAGGTCCCTCCCAGTCAAAGAAGTTAGGAGATAGCATGTGAGATTGCAAACTCCATAGTTACAACACTCTTCACATATTTGCTTTTACATGAAGAAATGATAAGGGATAGTTAGCCATACTTCCCTCATCATGAGTACATACATTTTATTAATGCCTATATAAGGCTTCTTCTCCTACTCAGAGAAAAGAACACATAAAAGACAAACACAAAATGAAAACTTGGAATCACGTTATCTGATTCTATTTATTGAAATCTATTTATTTGGATCCAGCTATTGTATTGCTGGATTGTTGTTTCCATTTTCAGCACACCTCCTCATCAGCTGGGCTGGCTACGGCTAATGGGACTTCCAACCCGACAACATGCGAAAGGCCACATTTTGCCCCACCCCAGCTCAAAATCCAAAGAACAACAAAAGGATGTAATTTAAAGTTTCAATTTAAAATCAGACCATTTACAAATTGTGCTACTTCCATTTAAAATCTTGGCCAGTTCACTTCTTCAGCCTTTCCATTATTGAGCAGATTTCTCCACAATTCAAAACAATATTGTTTTTGGCTTTTAAGTCAGAAGATGCAACCCTCCATCTATAATTAGAACATGGCCTGTTACATAAGGAGTTTCTAGAAGAAATGCAACAGCTTTGGCAACTTCAGAAGGCTCCCCAAATCTTCCAAGAGGAATATTCTTTTTCAGTTCTTCTTCTTTCAAGCGTGCGGTCATATCTGTATGAATAAAGCCTGAAAAGAGCAGAAAGTGGGGGGTAGATGTTTATAAATGCTTCTGACAGTAATTATCTGGTATAATTTATTGCCATTTATATAGTGTTTCCCAAAGTTTCATGTCACACATCTAGCAGGACAGAAAGCTCAAGAAATCATTAAAGAAAGGAAAGTGTTTAGATTTTTAAGACTATGATTATCAATCCTAGTCTTAAAAATCTGCTATTGATGAAACTATACAGCAAATTTTATACCGGCCAAATCTTACATATCTTACATATACAGCCTCATCTTAACCAAATCTATTTGCCAGTAAAGGCCAGCATTGATTTTGATAGGATGCACTTCTTAGAACGTCCAACAAAACATGTCTTCCCCACCAGAGACCATGGTTCAGATGCCCTTTTTTCTCTTCCACCATCAAA
Source organism: Intellagama lesueurii (assembly GCA_037013535.1). Taxonomy (NCBI): domain Eukaryota; kingdom Metazoa; phylum Chordata; class Lepidosauria; order Squamata; family Agamidae; genus Intellagama; species Intellagama lesueurii. Next base: position 145,212,713 of record JBAJHW010000005.1, on the reverse strand, counting down.
ACTGTTACATGGAATGAAAGGGGGATAAATTCACAACCTTACCCCTATATCATCCTCATGGTCTCCCCATTCAGCATTAGCAACAATAACCCATTGCTAAAAAAATAAGCCAAAAGAGGATACAGGTTTCCATAAAATCCATGCAGGATTAAATTTATAGACAAAAGGTGATGACCATAGGTTTGAACACCAGACATGATATATATAATTTCAGCCTTAATAATCAACAGATACCAATCAGAATTTTAAAAAGAAAATGAATAGAGACATTTTCTGACAAATGCATTTATGCCTTGGGTTAGATTCCACTCAAAGGATGGGGGTTAAATTCTCACATCCAGGGAGTACAGTCAGTGCTATTCAGGGTATCGCCAGAGGCTTGCTCAGATGTCAGAAATGTTCATACTCAAGTCTTGCTGTAGTTAATAAAGAAAAGTGACAACTGAATTAATCAAAATAAAAGAGAAAGTTTACACAAGAACTCTAATTATTTCATGTGTAACATGTATGTACAGAAAATGATTATTTGGTAAAAGTATAGGACAGGGAATACAAATCCAGTTCTATCATGCAGTCTAGTTTAAGCAAAAGAAAAAATCAAATACTTGCTATTACTTATGGCATCTATTCGTGCATAAATTAATTCACAAAAGCAAAAGAAAAAAATGCTAAGTATTTCAGTGTGGTGTGGGTGGGTGTGGATGTAAGATGTCAGTTCTAAACGAACTAAGGCTACTTGTTTAAAATACTGTCATTTTGCTCTGTCCCTTTGAGAAAAATATTATGCTTGGACTAGGAAATTATTGTTCTTGAGACTATTGGTAGTCGTAGTATCACAAAAGGGATCTCTCCCAAATATCAGAATTCAATGTACTGGTAATAACTATTACTCAGTCTATCCTATATAAAGAGAACAACTGTTCTGTTATAATTTTTAAAAGAACTTTTCAGATTTAGAATCTTGAAGATTGAAAATGCCCCCTCTATTGCTTGTCACAATTACAACAGATTGATCTCCTTTGAGAGCTATTGCTGAAAATTACTTAAAACTGGATTTTCACATTTTTTTCCTGCTTATTTGTAGCTTTGTTATCTCACATACTTTGTAGCTACAAAATGACAGCCTCTTGTTTAAGGCGGGCAGGAGAGGGAGAGACCAGCTCAATAACAATAATTGGAGAATTACCTTTACTTTTCATCTAAGACTTTGACTTGCTCACCTTATTGGCCTTACCAAGATTGAGACCTGATAAGTGAGAGCAGACCCATCAAAAATATAGCAAAGAGAGTAAAAATCCAGTCAATATCCAAAGGCAAATCAAGTTTAAATGGAGAAACTGACAGGACAGGTCATGCCATAACCAGGTCAGCTAAAGGAGGGAGAGTGGCAGTCTCAGCCTCCAGGCAAACTGTTACCAGTCAAAATATAAAATAAATTTTACTGAAAACAATGCAATGGCTCTTCCTCTTCCACCTACTGAGTTTGCAACTGAAGTAATTATGGGACTGATATTAAATCTTAAAGAGTCTGGAAGGAAAAAAAAAACCCAAATGTGTCTTGCATTCATTTTATAAGGAGCTAAGGGAGTTCATGTTGTATCACTCCAATCTTACTAATGCACTGAATCCTTGGTGACATTCTGTGAATCAGTCATTGGACTTAAACTAACCTGGAGCTACCATGTTGACTCGAATGTTCTTTCTTGCTACTTCTTTGGCAAGAGAGCATGAAAATCCAACTAATCCTGCTTTGCTGGCACTGTATACGCTTTGCCCAGAATTGCCCTTCAATCCAACAATACTCCCTAAAATAAAACAAGAAATGTAGTTAAAACCAATGTGTGAGAATTATGGCCAAGCAGATTGTTTTCAATAGCTGTACAGCATTTTATACATTTTGAAGCTTCAACTAAAGGATTTTAAAATAACCTGTACTTACATAATGGGTATGGCAATCTTAAACTCTAAAGAAACAACCAGACGTTCAACAAAAGGTGTCACAGATTATAGCCATACAAAAGTATAACTACAATAATGCAACTGGATTTTACCTCACAATTTTTATTCTGAATATATTTTAATACAAAACTGTTTCCTCAGGTAGTTGGATCAAGTGCAAAGTGTTCACATGGAAAAAAAGGCCTTTTGGGGCAAATATTTAAATTTAGTTCATTTGTTTATTTAAAATATTTTTACCCTGCCTTTCTCCTTAAAAAGGACACAAGGTGGCTTACATCATTAAAAGACAACATTTAAAGCTAAAAACAGTAAGTATATAAATACTAGAAAGGGTCAAACACCACACTACAACACAGTAAGCATTAACAATATAAAAACACATTCAATAGCAGTAAGGAACAACAATCCATTTCACACACTGCTCAGGCAGCCAGTCACTGAAGGAAAGCTTGCCAGGTTTATAGATCAGTCAATTGTCTGTGTAAAATGAGACAAATAAGCAGGATAAGATAAATTATTTTACTGTCTTCTCCCATTGTTCTATATACTTGCCTATGTTTTACATGGAGACTGATAACACGCACATGAAATCAACCCAATACATAAAGGAAAAAGTAGTGTACAGTTGACTTGGTAAAAAGAATTTTCAACTTACCTTGCTATAATTCCTGTTTTAAAACCATTAGTGGGAGGGAAATTTTTTGTTTTATCAAGATTTTAAAACTAAGTGATTGAGTGTGTTTTCTCTGTGCCAAAGTGTGTTTTCTGTGACTTCCTACAAAAGTGCTGAGTGTATTCCCTGCAGCCTGCTAGGAAGTTGACATAACATGCCTTTCCTATGAAGCTCTTCAATTCTGAAGAAGAAGTTGTATTTTTTAATGAATAGATTCAGGGAACTCTTTCAGATCTAAAGAAACTATCTAATGTCTTCCATTAATTTACTACTTACATATTTTATGTATTTAACTGAAGAGATTTCTGCCCATCTTTCAGTCACCAAGGCACCTTACAACAAAAAGTTAATAATATAATTTGTATTAGAATGTAAAAAGATGTTAGAATGGGGGATGTCTACACCTCTTAAGTTCTAAACATGTTTAATTAGTTAGTATTTCCAGTGGATACTCATTACCTACAGCAGGCAGAAACTGGTCGAACTACAGAGTACAAAGGAGAGCTTTCCCCAACTTTTACAAACTGTAGCTCCTACAGCCCACCAAAAAATGAAAAAAGAAAGGGGAAAAAAGACATCATGTGTTAAGATCACCCTCAGCATTTGACAAAACAACATCAAATAAACATGAATTGAAGTAACTGTTTGAACCCAAAGAGATGTCAGTGCAAATAGCAACTTCTTTTGCAAGGAAGCACCAGCAAAAGAGCTCTTGCACAACTAAAACAGGCAGTTTCAATAGCCGTCATCATCTTCAGCTCAAACATATTCTTGTACAAACTGAAGTGTATCTCAGGATTTTGTTTGTTAATTCAGTGCTTTAGCCTGAAAGTGGCCTTTTGAGACACCTTCTCTGTGCCAAAACGCACTTATGGATCCAGCTCAAAGTCAACAATGGTTGTTGTTGTTTAGTCATTAAGTCATGTCCAACTCTTCGTGACCCCATGGACCAGAGCACGCCAGGCCCTCCTGTCTTCCACTGCCTCCCGGAGTTGGGTCAAATTCATGTTGGTCGCTTCGATGACACTGTCCAACCATCTCGTCCTCTGTCGTCCCCTTCTCCTCTTGCCTTCACACTTTCCCAACATCCGGGTCTTTTCCAGGGAGTCTTCTCTTCTCATGAGATGGCCAAAGTATTGGAGCCTCAGCTTCAGGATCTGTCCTTCCAGTGAGCTCTCAGGGTTGATTTCCTTTAGAATGGATAGGTTTGTTCTCCTTGCAGTCCAGGGGACTCTCAAGAGTCTCCTCCAGCACCACAATTCAAAAGCATCAATTCTTCAGCGGTCAGCCTTCTTTATGGTCCAGCTCTCACTTCCCATACAGCGCTACTGGAAAAACCATAGCTTTGACTATGCGGACCTTTGTCGGCAAGGTGATGTCTCTGCTTTTTAAGATGCCGTCTAGGTTTGTCATCGGTTTCCTCCCAAGAAGCAGGCGTCTTTTGATTTCGTGGCTGCTGTCACCATCTGCAGTGATCATGGAGCCCAAGAAAGTAAAATCTGTCACTGCCTCCATATCTTCCCCTTCTATTTGCCAGGAGGTGATGGGACCAGTGGCCATGATCTTAGTTTTTTGGATGTTGAGCTTCAGACCATTTTTGGCGCTCTCCTCTTTCACCCTCATTAAGAGGTTCTTTAATTCCTCCTCACTTTCTGCCATTAGAGTGGTATCGTCTGCATATCTGA